>JAQPPZ010017030.1:0-1200000 GCA_028583015.1 Wollemia nobilis | reverse complement strand
TGAACAAGTAATCTAGAATGCTTCGAATAAAAACTTAGAAAGTGCGGGGGTGCCCAAGTGGTCCTCCCACCGTTGGCACTTGATTTTGGAGCCAATCCACTAGGGATGGGCCCCAAAACTTCTTAGGATTGGGGGGTCGGCAAATTGGTTGATTCAGGTGTTCATATGTTGTATTTGGGTCAGATTCAAGCTTCCAAAAGCCACCCAACAACCTCCCTTGCAAAAGATATTGGTGGATGTGAGAAGGTGAATCAAAGGGGATGCAAGTGGGTGTTCAACTCGGTAGCACTTCGTTGCTTGAAATCTCCTTCAATCTGTCCATTTGGGTGAGAAAAGTCCCACCTTTTATAGACCCATGGGGTCTCTTTTGAGAGGGAAGCACAAATGCCATGTGTTGGTCATAGGTGCCATGTGGCAGTCATGTCTTCCCATGAGGGAGGGGAGTCCTCTATTGACTTGGGCTCTCATAACTGCCCTTGTGACAGTCCTCTAACAACCTATCTATCCACCCACACACGTGTGCAAGGTAGGAGTCATCAACTGACTGTCCTGGGCTGCCACTTGGCACCATTCTTCTTTTTTCTTGTTAAACTCAGAATTCGTCCCTACCAGAAACGATTTCAAAATTTGTGCCTGGGTGAGACGAATTCCAGTTAGTATTCGTCCCTGGGTGAGACGAATACTGAGCAAAGTGTCTAAATGTGCCAAATTGCTTCTTGACCTTACAAAATTGCTATGAAAGTGGTTAGGACTACTGTTTGACCTTTGAGGGCTGCCCTAGGGGCTGTGTTTGTCAAAGTGATCAGTGTTTGCAGTCACATAATCGGATTGGTGTTGTTTTGGTGTCTACACAAGGACCTCTATTTAGGACAACCATGACATGTTGAAGATCAAAAAATAAAAATTAAAATTAAATTAAAAAAGGAATAACTTAGTGAGGTTTTTTATATGCTCCACTTTAATACCATGGGGATGTCATGCATTTTGGATCCATTTACGGATGAGGGTTTCATTAGGTATATGCCCTAGAAAATGCTTGATAAGTGTGTGTTACTCAAGCCATTTGCATATAGTGTCAAAATCTCATAAAGGAAGCATAATATTAGGAGCGATGTCCCAGGGGGACAACACAATAGTTTGAGCTTTGTATCTTCTTTGGGAGGTCCAAGGTTCAAACCGTGGCGTGGGTGAGTGTGTGAGGGGGTGGGTATGTGTTCAAATAAAATTAGGGGTAAAAACGTTACCTTATGGTACACTATCAGAAGGAATTTTTGCGAGCACTTGTTTTAAGCTAGGGCACTCTACAATAGCAACTTCACCAAAATATGGAGTGTTGGCAACATTTGAGATCATATTAAAAGATATTTTATACCCAAGGTAGAGAAACTACAAAGGGATTGATAGTAACAACAACTAAAAAACCCATAGAAAACTAGAAACAATGATGCAGGACGAGATAGATTGATGGTGGCACAACATACAAACCCTTACCAAGCTCCAACAGATTATTATTACTTTTGTATATACACACTTACACTCCTCTCTATTAGTTTAAACTTACAAATTTTAAATTAAAAACATTATAATTTTTATTTTAAAAAGAAAATAATAATTTTATATAATACCAAGTGTATCTATATAATAAATTATTAAATAAATTTTCAATTTTATGATTATCTCATATGTTTTTTAAATAAAGCATCCTTATAAAGAGACGAGGTCAACATAACATAGGAAAATATATAGGGGTATTAAATTGATATAATCAGAACGATGAGGAAAAATATAAACACGAAGCCATGGAGGTAAATATAAATTTTTTATAATAATAAATTAGTTTTTATTTAAATTTTATTAATTTTAAATTTATTTATGAATATGATTGTGGTAAAAAAATTTAAATATAAAATAGAATTTATTAATTTATATATATTTTTAAAGTTAAAGAAATACAATAATATGAATATTTGTATTTTTATCTAAGGATTATTAAACAATTTTAGAGTTATTTTAAAATATTTCAACAATAATTTATATTTTTTTAAAGTTTTTTAAACTTGCTAAAATGAAAATTTTGAGTTGTGTGTTGAAAATTTTCAATCATTATTTTGGTACTTTGATCCTGTAGCAATCAATCATCTTATAAATATTATTTTAATTATCAAAATATGTCACAAGGAACACAAAAAACAAAAAAGGTGTCCTAAACCATAAATTTTATCAAAATAAAAAATATTAAAAACATACAACTATAAAAAATATATAAAAAAATACAAGTAGTAGCATCACAATCCCATACAAAACTCCTTTTAAAAGTTTTAAATACTTATTAAAACTCAATTTTTATAAGTGTTATGATAATATAATTTATATAATTATATTTTCACTAAAATGCTAGAATTTACAATCATTATATATGTAATATCATTGTGCAATATAAATGAATTTCATTCCAATTTTCTAAAACAAACATATTTGTTTTTTTCATCATTTTTTAATATATATACAATATTTTGGTACAATTTCATTTGTTTAGGTTAATACAACGTTTGCAAAAGTGATACTATGAAATGTATTAAGTTATCTAATTTATGATAACATTTATAATGGTATTCCATGGTCAAATGATGTGGTTTGAGTGGTTGCATCGAGTGGTTGGGCTTTAGTTGTTGTGGTTTGCACTTAAACTTTAATGAAACATATAAAAGGGTGGTCACTTACACCTACTTTTTAAGGTTACACCTACTTTTTAAGGTTTGAATTTGGGTATGTTTGATAAAAAATTTAAAAACATATTAATTTGATGATCTACAATAAAATATTAAAACAAATATATTCTATAATTATCATATGCATGGTATAGTAACTATTTTCAACTTATTACTTTTTAATGTATATACTATTATTGCAAAATATTACACATGTGGGATACATAGAAGTTAATATTAAAATTAATATTATATGTATATTTATTTCTATTGCCACTCGCCACTTAGAAGGAAATGATTTTGGTGTCGAATTATTGAGTTGTTTCTAGAAAATTCTTTAGTTATTTTTATTTATCTATTTTTTATTTTCTTGTTTTATTTTTTTGCTTTGTTTTTTTCTGTCTTGGTCTTGATCATGTTTTTAATGGTATTTCCTATTTATTTAACATTTATAAATAGATCGTCATCAATAATCTTTCATCAATCTTGATTTGACTATTATCTTCATTAATCATAGAAAAAAATTGCTTCATTTAGCTCCATATATATTTTCTTGATCAAACTTTTTTATTTTTTTATTGTATGATAATTGTTAGAATATTTTGCAAAAGCTTATGCTCTATCCCCTTATTTTACCGAGTATTTGACAATATACTTCTACAATAATTAATTTCATCTTCTTCTTTCTCAACACTTCTTTCATTTGGAGTTAAAATATTTTTTATGTGATAATTTTTTTTTTTCTTATTATAATATGATTTTTTTTTTTTACTATAGTATGATTTTTTTTTTTTATATTTCTATCTCCTCCCTTGAGCTATTTCTCTTTAGAATTTTACAAACAATATGACCTCTCTTTTTTAAATGCATTATGATAGTAAAAAATTATTTTTTCTATCACATAAAAATGTTGATCCATTCCATTAGTTTTTACTATCTCTTTATAATAAAAAAATAATAATTGTTTTTCTTTCACATAAGAATCTTGTCTTGAATTGCCCAATTTTCCACCTCCTTGCTCGGCAGGCAACAAAAAAATTTTGAAATCTTGAATTGCCCAATTTCCCACCTTCCTGCTTCATATTTGGGAATTCCTTTGTTCTTTGGTCAATCGAAACCTGTCATGTGGAATGGGGTGGTGGAAAGATTGCAGAGGAAACTTGCTGGTTGGAAAGGAAATTTACTGTCACAAGCTAGGAAATTTACTTTGACTCAAACTTCCCTTCAAAATATCCCAATAATTTACTTCATGTCCGTGTTTAAAATTCTAGTCAAGGTGACTCAGAAACTAGAACAGATCCAAAGGAATTTTTTGTGGACTAGGGCTGAGAACAAGAGCAAATTTCATTTGGTTGAATGGAACAAGGTTTGTAAACCTAAACTTTCTAGAGGGCTGGGCCTTAGAAGACTACAGTTGTTTAACAATGCTCTTCTGGCCAAGCAGGCTTGGCGGTTAATTTCCAGAGAGGAAGTGGAATGGATTAATATCATTCATCAGAAATACCTTCAGCAATCTACCTTCTTCACGATTGAGGCCTGTCCTGCTTTTGGAAATCCATTCTTACTGCTCGACCCCTCATCCTTGAGGGCCTTCGATGGAGGGTTGGCACTGGTAGTCAGATTGATTTTTGGAGGGACATTTGGGCGTTGGAAACTCCTCTGATTCAAAACCCACTGCTGGCTAATCTCAAACCGTTCACAGACATCAGGTTTGGTCCCTTGGTGTCTGACTTTATTGAAGATCATAATGGGCAGAGAAGGTGGAAGCAGATCAATATCAATGAGATGCCAAATGAGTCTACCCAGCTCCAAGCAATCATCCAGACTGTCTTCATTCGACCACATGCTCACATTGATCAATTTTTTTGGTAGGGTTCTGAGTCAGGGGTGTTCTCGGTCAAGACTGCCTTCAATCTTCTTCTGCCAACTGAACCTACTGATTTGCCTTTCAAACTCGTGTGGTCCAAACACCGGATTCCTAAAATGAATATTATATGTATATTATTTCTATTGCCACTCAGTAATATCAAGTTCAGGTTAAAACTTATCTATTGCCACTCGCCACTTTGAATCAAGTGCGTTATTACTTTAAATTATTGTCACTTGGACACAATTAAGACAGCAAGGCATGGGTTTGGATGTCCATACACCTTTAAGCTTTACCTTTGTAGACTTTTTTCTCCCCTTAGACTTTTTTATCCCCTTGGTCTTGTTGTAGACTTTTTTCTCCCCTTTAAGCTTTACCTTTGTAGACTTTTTCTCCCCTTGGTCTTGTCGCAGCCCTCAATCCACAGGCTCCGACGATATTCACGCCAATCACGCCAAACACGTGTGTTTCTTTCATGCCAAGTTTCAGATATAAAACTTCTTCAGTTATCTGGATCTTTGTATGAAATATTAAGCTTTCCAATGGAATCTCTCAAGAATAACGCCTCCCCTACCGGTGTTTCCAATACGTTCATAATTGGATCATTTTATAGAAAGATCTATAGAAGGATAAAGAGGTTGTCACCGCTGGCGTATGTGGCGAAAGCGCGGGATTATTATGTTGGGAGCATGACCGAATTCGCGGGGATGTCCATGGTCTTCAGCGCAAGCTCTTTCAAGAATGACGACGAATTTGCAGAGTTTTTGTGGCGTGCTCAGAGTTCTTCCTCCGTCTGCAGCTCAGAGGACTTAATGTCAATTTCCCAGTCTAATTTCCGTGTAAGTTTGCGCTCCAGTACGGCGCCGTACATGGAAAAGATCGACGAGGAGAGGCCTTGCTACTTTCCTGCCTCTTTCAGAGAGTCCGTTGACGAAGTGTATTTTCGTTTTCGGCACCGCAGTGTTCAGAGCAGAATTGCTGCGTCTAAATAGCCGTAGTCGCTGTGTTGGATGTCACAATTTAAGTAGCTCGATTTCCTTTTATCAGAGACGATCTTTTCAAGAGCAGCGAATACTAATTAGAGAAACGGTGACTTATACAAAAGGACGTATTGTCCCAGGAATATTTTATAAGTTGATTCCAATTGATGATTGAATAAGTCACCATATGTTGCTTCAATGTGGTCCATCTACAATTCTACTATAAATGGTGACTTATACTATATCTTATTTTTAATTTTATTTTTATGTGGTCCATCTACTATAAAGGGTTTGTAAAAAGACATTCTTGTCACTCTACAATGGATTCATTATTAGTCAATGATTAGATAAAGGCGGTATTCTGGTATTTGAATTGTTCGTTCAACTTTCATATGTCACTTTCCCCTAAGCCTAGAGAGGGTGTGAGCATGTGACTAAGGATTAACAAAGACACATATATGTTGTTGACTTTTTAGTTAGATTATCATAGGTTTTAATATCTAAGATCTTGAGGAGACTCAAATATTAGAGTAATTAATATATAAAATGATCAATATCATTGAATATAATATTCATGAAATAGTAACAATAATATATATTAATAGGTCAATATCAATAACAATATGTATAAACAAACTTACAATATAATTGCTCAAAATATTGTATACAAGCTTTAATAGCTTTAATATTTTTTGACGTGTTCTATTACAATGGATTTTATTCAATTTTTCTTTGATACAATATATGGAACTTTATCCCCATAATTCATCCTCCCCATCTCTACCTATGAGAAATATTTATGCCAATATTTTAGTCATGATGGGTGTCAAATCTGGAGGGATTGAAATTGGCCACTCATCCAATTTTTTAAATTGCTTAAACTTATAATCTCCCAGTTGACTAGTGTTGAAATAACTTCCAATTTGGACCCAACCCCTGGTTTCCATGGTTGTTTTTACTGGTTGCAGTTCAGGGAATTCAATAATGATAGGTGGGTGTTGATCCCATGAATCTGTCCAAAATCATGCCTTCTCCCCTCTCCCTAATTTCCAAAATAATCCATATTTCGCTACCTGAGATCATAACTTAAGAGCCTGCAACACTAAGGATCCATTACCTTCAAAAGGGAAAATGACCCACCTCATTTGGGTTTACCTGTCCCAAATATTTACTAGTTAAAATTCTACTAAAAAAAAAAATTGGTTGGCAAATCCAGCTCCAGTAAAGCTTTTCAGCCAAAGCTTTATTATTTAACTTTGATCTTCTCAATCCCAAACCTCCTTTTACTTTGGGTTGGCTTACTTTCTCCCAACCTACTGAGGCCTATTTCCTCTCTCCTTTTACTCCTTTCCATAAAAATATTCTAGCCATCTTGTTCAACTCCTTCCATATGGTATGTGGGGCAGCAAGGATAAAGAAATTATAAATTGGCGTGGCCTGAATGACTGACTATAAAAAAATTAATCCACCCCCATAACTTAACCATTTATGATATCAATGATTAATTCTTTCCATGATACAATCTAAAAGATTCCTCTAGATATCTATTTTTAGTTTTTTAAAATGCAAAGGGAACCCCAAGTATACCACTGGGAGAGAAGTCCTTGTGAATCCCAAGATCTCTAAAATTACGTCCTAAATCCTTTGGTCAAAGATTGAAAATATCACTTTGGATTTTATTATCATTGATGACTTGGTTTGTAGCCCTAAGGTAGACATTAAGCATATCCCTAATCATTCTTACTCCCCTGAAGTTGGCCACTCCCACCAATATTGTGTCATCCATAAACTATAGGTGAGTCAAAACTTCCTCACCCACCTTGATACCTATTAGAAAATCTTGTTGTATTTTCCTTAAGATGAGTCTACCCAAGCCTTTAGCCAATACGAGAAAAAGATATGGGGAACAAGGATCTCCTTGACAAAGGCCTCGAGTAGCTCCAAACAGTTGTGAGGGAAGACCCTTTATTAACACTGAATATGTCAGAGTAGAAACACAACTCATGATCCATTCTATCCAATCTTGAGAGAAACCAAAGGCTACCATCATCTTTGATAAGAAGCTCCACTCCACCCTATCATAAGCCTTTGGCATATCCAATTTTATGAATATTCCACTGTTACCAGATTTTGCATTGAATGGATTACCTCCTGAGCTAGAACCACATCATTCAAGATCTACCTACCCTCTACAAAACCCCCTTGCTCTAAGGATATAATGCTATGTAGAAGAGGTTTTAGCTGCTCAACCATTACCTTTGTGATTATTTTATATATGACATTGCATAAGGCAATAGGTCTATAATTTGAAATATGTACCCCCTCCTCCCCTTTTGGAATTAAGGCAATGAAAGCATGATTTAATATTTTAAGCATTCTTTTACTACCTTTGGACTCCTCTATAACATCCATTACATATTCCTCCAAGTTATCCATTACATCTGGACCTGGTGTTTTTTTGGTGCTCATTCCAAAGACTACATTCTTCAGTTCCTCTCTATGAATGGGTTTAAGTAGGGTCTGATTTTCTTCTTCAGAGATAACAAAGGGTATGATAGCAAAACATTCTTTTTGAGCCTCCTCATATTGCACCATACTTTCCTTAAATAGTATAGAAAAATAATCCATTGAATGAAAATGCATACCTGGGATTGTATCAAAGGAGTGTTCTTTCTCATATTGAAGAGCTTCCATATTGTTCATCTGTCTCCTAGCATAGGTAGATGGAAAATTTTGATATTTTTATCACCTTCTAATAACCAAGTGGTTCTTGCTCTCTGTTTCCAGTAGTCTCCTATTGGTTTTCAATATTCTCAACCGCTTTTACTTTGTAATTGTTCCTTCCCTAAAGTGCTTTTGAATCTCATCCCATCTGACCACCAATGGCTCTTTAGACCTGGAAGTCTGTCTTGTTAGCTCACCTTCCCATATGCTGGACGGGCTTCTTCCCACCACTATGGAATTTTCTTTCGAAGTTCCTCTTTTTGTAACCAAAAGTTTTCAAATTTAAATGGTTTGTGATGTTGCATTGTCTTGATCCCGCTTCCAACAAAATAGGAAAGTAATCTAAAATTGGACCCTCAAAAATCTAAATTTTTTTATTCCATTTTACAAATGCCTCATTTGAAACCAAAAAATGTTCTAACTTCACCTTCCTGCTATGTGGCTCCCTCCTCTTAGTAGTCCAAGTATAGTTAATCCTACTATAGTTAGGACTTAACCCTTGCTCCACTTCACATTTTTCTATGTATTAAACATCATGAATACAATTTGAAGACTTTGAGCATTAATCCATTTATGAGACATGGCATTCAATGCCACCTCAAGGGAAACCTTTTAGTATACCTCACAAAAGACACCTAACAGGACACCTCACTAGACACCTTAGCCCCCCTAACCTTGGAAAATTCTATAAATAGGTTGTCATTTCCTCCATTTCCATCAACACCCATTTACATTACCAAACTTTACTAAAATTAACCTAGACTACCAAGTGCACTACACGATCATTCACCATCACTCACTATCACTCACTATCGATCCCCAATGATACCCACGTGAGCTTGTTAACATATCCTTTTATCTTGCAGGTTGCCATCAAATTTATAGGTTTAGGCTGCAGCTTGATGAGGATCAAAAGTTCTAACTACATCAATAAGACCTCTACATCATCAAATTTAGTTTTTGTAAAACATAGTACGATTCACATAGAAGGGTACAAATCAAAGCACTCTCACCCTAGGATATGAATCTATAGAAAATATATTTTTTCTACCCAAAACTCTATCAAAGTACACAAAACCAAGTAAGAATACCTATTTTGCCAGATTTCAAATATTGCATGCATTTTCATCATGTTTTAGCTTAGATTAAGATTCTTTTTGTTTGTATTTACAAGGGGGTTGATTGAGACAAGCCCCAAAATATTCTAACAAGTTTTTTGTAGGGTTATACAGGTTTAGAGAAGCTATGTAGTTAACAATTGCCCACGAGCAAGAAGTCCACTCACATTAAGGAATACAAGGAGGGCATTTGAAGTTGTTTGAGCAATTCCATTCAAAAATGACTTCCCTTGTGGAAGACACCATTTTGTAGCCTTAAAAGGGTAAATTTGTAAAAAGATATTATTGTCACCCCTTTTCATCCTCAATTGTAACAATGATTTTCCTATGTGATCCACCTTTATGGGTAGGCCACCTGGAGGTGCTGAAATAGAGGAAGAAGGGGAAATGGAGAGGAAGTGATGGTTGATGATGGTGACCTAGTAGCACTCTCAACATGATGTTGTGAGTGGCTCAAAATTATGGTTGTAAAAGTGGAGCTAGGAGCAATTGGGATGGGAGGAGGGTGAGAAGGAGGTATAATAGAAGTAGTGGGAGGCGAGCATTTGTGTGAGGGTCTTGTAGGGGCTAAGGGATGAGCAATTTTAGTATTATTTGTCTTTACCAGTGTTGTCCATTATTCTGACCCATGTACATTTACACGCATTGGTGTAGTTGTAGTAGTTGTTGGAGGGGACTTGGCCTTGAAGCGACCCTCCATCAAGGGATAGTCTTTTATTTATGAGTTGTTGACTAACATATGTAACATGTATTCCAAATATTAACTTAAACCACCCTTTGTTGGATATGGTTGTCTTTGACTTGGATGTCAATAAATTATTTAAGGTCCTTAGGGAGGTCAACCTCAACACACAAACACTTATGGGTGCAAATATTCTATAAAAAGAAATTTTCCAATAGAGGTGACCATTTTTTGCGAAAAAGAACCACAATGAGAGACGGAGACCAAGGGTTTATACCCACATTGGCACTTTTAAGGAAATATTTGTAGAGATAGTAAAATCATTTAAGGAGATTGGAAGTTAGTTTTTATTTAAATTTATTTATGAGTATGATTGTGGTGAAAATTCTTAAATATAATAGCCAGTTGTTGTAGGTGAGTTGGAGAGGAGAGGAAAATCCTCCAAGGGAGGTATCTACCTATGAGAAATATTTTTGCCAATAGTTTAGTCATGATGGGTATCATTTTAGAAGAGGTTTTAGCTACTTAGCCATTACCTTTGTGATTATTTTATATATGACATTGCATAAGGTAGTAGTTCTATAATCTAAAATATGCACTTCCTCCTCCCCTTTTGGAATTAAGGCAATGAAAGTATGATTTAATTTTTTAAGAATTTTTTTACTACCTTTGGACTGCTTTATAACAACCATTACATCCTCCTCCAAGTTGTCCTAGAAGTCTTGAAAAAACTCAATTGGAAAGCCATTTGGACCTGGTGTTTTTTAGGTGCTCATTCCAAAGACTACATTCTTCAGTTCCTCTCTATCAATGTGTTTAACTAGGATCTGATTTTCTTCTTTATATATAATATAGGGTATGATAGCAAGAAATTCTTTTTAAGCCTCTTCATCTTGCACCATAGTTTCCTTACAAGTTTATCAAAATAATCCATTGAATGGAAATGCATACCTGGAATTGTATCAATGGAGTGTTCGTTCTCATCTTGAAGAGCTTCCATGTTGTTCATATCTCTCCTAGCACAGGAAGCCCAATGGGAAAATTTGATATTTTTATCACCTTCTAATAACCAAGTGGTTCTTGTTGTCTGTTTCAGTAGGTCTCCTCTTGGTTGTCAATTTATTAAACCGCTTTACTCAATGCATCATTCTCTTCTTCAAGCTGCTCTATAAGTGTTCCTTCCCTAAAGTGTTTTTAAACCTCATCCCATCTAGCCACCAATGGAGCTCTTTGGACCTGTAAGTCCGTCTTGTTAGCTTACCTCTATTTTTTTAGTTAATATTTGACATAATGAAGCTATTTGTGGAATCTAAACATTGTTGTCCCATATGTTGGATGACCTTCTTCTCACCACTGTGGAATTTTCTTTCAAATTTATCTTTTTGTAACCAAATTTTTTCAAACTTAAATGGTTTGTGATGTTGCACTGTCTTGATCCTCCCTTCCAACAAAATGGGAAAGTGATATGAAATTGGACCCTCAAAATCTAAAAATTTATATTCCATTTTACAAATGCCTCCTTTGAAACTAAAAAACAATCTAACTTCACCTTCCCGCTATGTGGTTCCCTCCTCTTATTAGTCCAAGTATAGTTGGTTCTAGGGCATTTAATATCCACCAAGTGTAATTCCTAGACTTGGGCAATCATAAGTCGATCCCTTGGGTCCAAAATTGGGGTTCCCCATTCCTAATATCTAGAGGATAATTTAGCATTAAAATTCCCAACAATAATTCAGTCTAAATCTTCCCTTGAGAATCTCATGTTATGCACAAATTTCCATTGATGCATCTGACCTATAGGTTTTGAGACCCATAAAAATTTGTGATTAAAACATGTTTAGTTGTGACATTGTTCCTAAAATATGACGTGAGGACACACCTCCAAGCTATATGTTCTATTACAGTCTACTCAAAAAAGTTCTAAAAAGGAACTATCCCCCTTGAGGCCCCTTGGATAGCCACTTCCATATGACCAACACCCCTCCAAAGTCTATTTATTCTTTTACACAAGATCCAATGATATTTTTGTCTCCTAGATAAGCAAAAAATCTATTTTACAGTTTTCTAAGATTCTTTGAACAATAGATTGATGGATTGTATTGTTTAAACCCCTAACATTCCATGATTGTATAATCATTGGTTACCTTGAGAGTAGTAAAAATCTATCGGTCTCACTGAATCTCTAGTGATCAGTTTGTCTCCTTGAACTGTTATCAATTCCTTATTTGATTTTCTACCTACTCCTTGAGAGCTACTATTTTTTTATCTCTTTTCCACTTGAGTTATCCCTAGAGTTCACCTTTATGTATTCTTTTATGTTATGCCCATGATGACATCCTTAATTATTGGTTGCTCTTGGTTATGCATTATCAATACCCCTACACTCTCTTATTGTGATAACTCACTGTACTCAATTACCTGCTCTATGATGGGAGGAGATGAAACATGGGCTTGAACATAGTTGTTATTATTTTCATTATTCCCATCCACTCCTTCCATGAATTTTTCTTCTTCTTGATCTATTAGTGTCTTAAATATCTCATAGATATTAAAGGGCTTGAGTTGGGTTTTCTCTTTACCATATATTTTATTTTGCCTTATCATGCTTTTGGGTTGTTCAAAACCATCTCCATGTGCTTCGTTACCCTGAGAAATATTGGTTGTTTCTTTGTTGATTGTTGACTTACCCTCCTTAGGAAGATTTGACATTCCTAGATGAGCACCCATTTTTATGTTTATATTATTTTGGAAAGATCAGACCAAATGCCCATAATTGTGGTAAACTCTACATCTGAAGGGCAATGCCTCATAATCTAGTTGTTAAATCCAAGATACTCCTACAAGTTTGAGTTCCACCTCTACCAAAAAAGGCTAGCTAAGATGCATTTCCATACCTAATATTTCATAAACAAATGTGTTTCCTTCCATCATGTCTTTGGAAATACCCAAATGTCTTCCAAGGTAATAGCGAATAATTTTTAATACCTGCTCACTCCAAAACTCCATTGGAACTACATACAAATGGATCCAAACCGTGATAGTAGTGGGTTCAATTTGAAGATCAAATCCCACCCTCCAATGTTGAACAAATAATCTTGTCAGACCATGATTCCTCTTTTATGATTCGAAAGCCCTATTTCTATCAACAAGTGAAGAAAAACTAATAATAAAATATCCATTACTAATAAACCACAAAGAATACTCACAAAGAGGCTCCCAATTTTGCCAAACCCAAGAATACAAAAAAAATAGGGTAGGGAGAGTACCCATGAATTTACAAATCAAGTAATGATTGGCTTTATATAAAATTATTTATTCAACCATTCTTTTATCAATGAAAATATTTGGCCTTGATTCTATGGCAAGCATCCATTAACTTATTGAGATGTTGATCTATTTCCAGTATTCGTAAAGAGTATTTTTAATGCATTTTTTTATGCTTCTTTAGTCTCTGATGGAGATTTATCCTTTAAAAAATTTGCAAAAGAACTATGTCTCTCTAAAATAGGATCCGAAGGTGTCCCCATTGGGCCCTCCTAGGATAGCAATCTTGTCTTCAAGTCTACAGTAACTAGAAATATCTTCGGCTACCCAACTGATATCCTCGTAAGACTTAACCCTTGCTCCATTTCAAAATTTCATTTGCATGTAACACCATAAATGACATTTGAAATTTTTTGTCTTTCAAAGCATGGGGGGAATGGTGAGTCATCTTCCACATCACACAAGTCAACGCTAAAATCACAATTAATCCTCCTATAGTTAGGATTTAACCCTTGCTCCACTTCACATTTTTCTAGGTATTAAACATCATGAACACAATTTGAATACTTTGAACATTAATCTATTTATGAGACATACTATACAATGCCACCTCAGGGGATGCCTTTTAGGACACCTCTTAAAAGACACCTCATAGGACACCTCGCTTGACACCTTAGCCCATCCTAACCTTGGAAAATTATATAAATAGGTTTCTATTTCCTCCATTTCCATCAACACTCATTTACATACCCAAACTCTACTAAAATTAGCCTAGACTACCAAGTGCATTACACCATCATTCACCATCACTCACTATCCATTACCATGGATACCCACATGAGCTTGTCAACACCTCCTTTTGGCTTATAGGATGCCATCAAATTTATACATTTAGGAGGTAGCTCGATGAGGATCAAAAGTTCTAACAACATCAATAGGACCTCGACATCATAAAATTTAATTTTTTTAACATAGTATGATCCACATAGAAGGGTACGAATCAAAGCACTCGAACCCTAGGATATGAATCTATAGAAAAGATAATTTTCCTACCCAAAACTCTGTCAAAGTGTACAAACCTAGTTAAGAATCCCTGTTGTACCAGATTTCAATTATTTCATGCATTTTCATCATGTTTTAGCTTATATTAAGAGTCTTTTTGTTTAGATTTACAAGGGGTATAATTGAGACAAACCCCCAAATATTCTAACAAGTTTTATGTAGGGTTATACAAGTTTAGAGAACCTATGTAGCTAACAATGGTCCACAAGAAAGAATCCCACTCACTTTGAGGAATACAAGGAGGGAATTTGAAGTTGTTTGACAAATTCCATTAAAAAAGGACTTCCCATGTGGAAGACACCATTTTGTAGCCCCAAAAGGGTAAATTTCTAAAAAGACATTATTCTCACCCCTTTTCATCCTTAATTGTAACAACGATTTTCCTATGTGAGCCACCTTTGTGGGTAGGCCACTTGGAGGTGCTAAAATAGAGGAAGAAGGGAAAATTGGAGAGGAGATGATGGTAGATACTAGGGACCTAGTAGCGCTCTCAACATAAGGTTGTGAGGGGCTCAAAATGATAGTTGTAGAAGTGGATCTAGAAGCAAATAGGGTGGGAGGAGGGTGAAAAGGAGGTACAATAGAAGTAGTGGAAGGCGAGCATTTGTGTGAGGGTCCTGTAGGGGCTAAGGGATGAGCAATTTTATTATTATTTTTATTTACCATTATTGTCCATTATTCTGACCCATTTACATTTGCAAGCATTGATGTAGTTGTAGTAGTTTTTGGATGGGAATTGACCTTGAAGAAACCCTCCATCAAGAGATAGTCTTTGATTTATGATTTGTTGACTAACATATGTAACATGTATTCAAAATATTAACTTAAACCACTCTTTGTTGGATATGGTTTTCTTTGACTTGGATGCCAATAATTTTTTTAAGGTCGTTAGGAAGGTCAACCTCAATGCACAAACACTTGTGGGGGTATATTTCATAGAATTTTTCTTGTTCCATACAAACAAATTTTCTAATAGGGGTGACCAATTTTTACAAAAAAAAACAACAATGAAAGACAAAGACCAGGGATTTCTACCCACGTTGGCTCTTTCAAGGAGACATTCATACATATAGTAAAATCATGATACCAGGATTGAAGAACCAAAGGGTATTTATATGTATATTTATTTTTATTGACACTCTCCACTTAGAAGGAAATGATTTTGGTGTCGAACTGTTGACTTGTTTCTAGAAAATTCTTTAGTTATTTTTATTTATCTATTTTTATCTTCTTGTTTTGTTTCTTTGCTCTATTTTTTTTTGTCTCGGTCTTGATCATGTTCTCAATGTTCTTTCCTATATATTTAACATTTATAAATAGATCGTCATCATGTGAATAATCCTTCATCAATCTTGATTTGACTATTATCTTCATCAATCATAGAAAAAAATTGCTTCATTTAGCTCCATATATATTTTCTTGATCAAACTTTTATTTTTTCATTGTGTGATAATTGTAAGAATATTTTGCAAAAGCTTATGCTCTATCCCCTTATTTTACCGAGTATTTGACAATATACTTCTACAGTAATTAATTTCATCTTCTTCTTTCTCAACACTTATTTCATTTGGAGTTAAAATGTTTTTTATGTGATGAAAAAAATGGTTTTTACTATAGTATGATTTTTTTTTTAATATTTCTATCTCCTCCCTTGAGCTATTTCTCTTTAGAATTTTAGAAACAATATGACCTCTCTTTTTTAAATGCATTATGATAGTAAAAAAGTATTTTTTCTATCACATAAAAATGTTGATCGATTCCATTAGCTTCTACTATCTCTTTATAATAAAATAATAATAATTGTTTTTCTTTCACATAAGAATCTTGTCTTGACTTTTTTGGGAACCAATATGTCATGGTTTTATACCTTTTACTCAGACTTAAAATGTGATGAAATGTTTACCATAAAATAGTTTGAGCTTTAGTTGTCATGGTTTGATACCTATTCATCATACTTAAAATTTAATGAAATATATATATATATATATATATATATATATATATATATAAAATATATATATATTAAATAATACAAACATTTGTTAGAATAAGTGAATATTCTCTTAAGTTATACTAGGATAGACACACTTGAGTTTCCACTCCTTCATATTTCAGGTGAACTCTCAGTGGTGTCTTCATCAGACTTGATGAGCTGTTCCATTCCTCCATGTTTCAGGTAAACTCTCAGTGGTGTCTTCATCAGACTTGATGAGTTGTTGTAATCCAAAAAATCTCAATGATCAACTTTGCTATTTATACAAAGTTGATCCCTAGAATAAATCAATTAGTTCTATTTTGTATCTTCAAATTTTGTAATGCTTTGTAGTTCTACTCTTGGAAATTCTAGCATGGTATCAGAGCAGGGTAGATTCTGCTAGCATTCTCTCTTGAAGGAGGTTTCTCAAACTAGTTCTTAATCTCTTATTCTTTGTTTTTTTAAAGAAAAAGGTTTTTTTTCATATTGTAGTACCTAGTGGTTTAACACCATTGGTTCTAATATATTATTCTCAAACTAGTTCTTAATCTCTTATAAACTTCCCTATATATTATCTTTAAAAATAACCTAATTTTATTTGTAAGCATTACCATTGTGGCCTCTTTAGTTAAGTTTATGTTAGCTTGACATTTAATTTTTTCCCATATTTTATGAAAATCAATAACAATTTCTTTAGGGCTTGGTTAGTATTCACAAAAACATCCATTTCCTCCATCATAGTCATGTCATCCTCAAATGTTTGTTTCAACATTTTTACAAAAGTATCTAAGCAGTTAATAGAGTGTTTAAATAATGATGCAAACTAATCAAGAATATTTTCATAGAAGGGTACAAATCAAAGCACTCACACCCTAGGATATGAATATATAGAAAATATAATTCCTCTACCCAAAACTCTGTCAAAGTACACAAAACCATGTAAGAATACCTATTTTACCATATTTAAAATATTTCATGTATTTTCATCATGTTTTAGCTTATATTAAGAGTCTTTTTGTTTGTATTTACAAAGGGTCTGATTGAGACAAGCCCCCAAACATTCTAACAAGTTTTTTGTAGGGTTATACAGGTTTAGAGAACCTATGTAGCTAACAATGACCCATGAGAAAGAAGCCCACTCACATTGAGGAATACAAGGAGGGCATTTGAATTTGTTTGAGCAATTCAATTCAAAAAGGACTTCCCTTGTGGAAGAAACCATTTTGTAGCCTTAAAAGGGTAAATTTGTAAAAAGACATTCTTGTCACCCCTTTTCATCCTCAATTGTAACAATGATTTTCCTATGTGAGCCACATTTGTGGGTAGGCCACTTGGAGGTACTAAAATATAGGAATAAGGGGAAATTGGAGAGGAGGTGATGGTAGATGGTGGGTACCTATTAGCGCTCTCAACATGAGGTTGTGAGGGGCTCAAAATGATGGTTGTAGAAGTGGAGCTAGGAGCAATTGAGGTGGGAGGAGGGTGAGAAGGAGGTAAAATAGAAGTAGTGTGAGGTGAGAATTTGTGTGAGGGTCCTATAAGGGCTAAGGGATGAGCAATTTTATTATTACTTTTTTTTACCATTTTTGTCCATTATTTTGACCCATTGATATTTGTAGGCATTGGTGTAGTTGTAGTATTTTTTGGAGTGGACTTGGCTTTGAAGCGACCCTCCATCAAGGGATAGTCTTTGATGTATGAGTTGTGGACTCTTATTGAGGTTTTGTATATGCTCCACTTTAATACCATGGGGATGTCATGCATTTTGGATCCATTGATGGATGAGGGTTTCATTAGATATATGCCCTAGAAAATACTTGATAAGTGTGTTTTACTCAAGCCATATGGATATAGTGTCAAGTTCTCATAAAGGAAGCACAATATTCATGACGAAAATATCACCTTGTGGTATACTATCTGAAATAATTTTTGCAAGCACTTGTTTTAAGCTAGGGTACTCTATAGTAGCAACTTCACCAAGAGATGGATTATTGGCAACAATTGACATCATATTAAAGAATATTTTCCATCCAAGGTAGAAAAACTACAAAGGGACTGATAGTAACAAGAATAACAACAAAAAAACCTATAGAAAACTAAAAACAATGATGTGGTACGAGACAATTAATGGTGGCACAACATAAAAACCCTTACAAAGCTCCGATAGATTATTATTATGCTCACTATTATTTTGAACTTACAATTTTTAAATTAAAAATATTTTTATTTTTATTTTTAAAGGAAAATAATATTTTTATATAATACAAAGTGTAACTATATATAATAAATTATAAAATAGATTTTAAATTTTATGATTATATCATATGTTTTTAAATAAAGCATCCTTAAAAAGAGACAAGGTCAATATAACATAGGAATATATAGAGGGGTATTAAATTTATAAAATTGGAAGCACGAGGAAAATTATAAACACAAGCCATGGAGGTAATTATAAACACAGGCAGTTGTCCTAGTGGCTAAATATGGTGTTTGTTTCTTAAGTGGTCTTGTGTTCAAATTCCTTGGTGGTTGTTATGTAATTTATAAACGTTCTCCTGAAAAAAAGGATATAATATTTTTAAAATAATAAATAAGTTTTTATTTATATTTATTTATGAATATGATTGTGGTAAAAATTTTAAAATATAATATCTAGGTGTTGTAGGTGAATTGGAGAGGAAAGGACAATCCTCTAAGGGAGGTCCCAGGTTTGAATCTCCAACATCGGGCACAGCTTTCGGGTGACTTTGATGATGTAGAACCCCTTGGTTGTGGTCTCTCAGACCAAGGCAGCCCCGTAAAAATGAATATTTATATATGTTTTTTTAAGCGAAAAACCCCTTGTGGGGATGCCTTGGTCTAAAAGACCATGAACAGGGGGTTCTACACCATCAAAGTCACCCGGAGTCACACCCGACCCTGCCCACACCAACAATATCAATTGGATTTTGGGTACCCAATTCAAATTTTTGGTAGGGTGGAGATTTGAACCTGAGACCTTCCTTGGAGGATTGCCCTCTCCTCTCCAATTCACTGACAACACCTGGGTTAATATTTATATTTTTTATCAAAGTTTTATTAAACAAGTTTAGAGTTAATTTAGAATCTTTCAAAAATAACTCAATTTTTTTAAAAGCTTCTTAAACTTATTACAATAAAAATTATTATGAATAGTGTGTTGAAAGTTTTCAATCATTATTTTTTTACTTTAACCCTATAGCAATCAAAATCAATCATCTTATAAATATCATTTTAATTATCAAAAGATGTCACAAAGATACAAAATGTGTCCTATCAAAAGGAAAAAATATTATAAACATACAATTGTAAAAAATATATAGAAAAATACAAACTGTAGTAGAATCACAATCCCGTGCACTACTCCCCTTAAAGTTTTAAAACCTTAGTGTAGTAGAATCACAATCCCATGCGCTACTCCTTTTAAAGTTTTAAAAATTTTAACAAGCTCAATTTTTATAAGTGTTATAATAATATAATTTATATAATTATATTTTCACTAAAATACTAGGATATACAATCATTATTTTTGTAATATTTTTTTTTTAGTATATTATTTATGTAATATCATTGTGCAATATAAATGAATTTCATTCCAATTTTTTAGAACAAACATATAGTCTTTTTTTTTTCATATTTTTTAATTTATACATATAAAACATTTTGGTACAATTTCATTTGTTTAGGTTAACAGAATGTTTTCAAGAGTAACACTATGAAATGTATTAAGTTTATGATAATATTTATAAGTTTATGGTGTTCCATGTTCAAATGTGGTGGTTTGAGTGGTTGCCTCCATTGGTTGAGCTTTAGTTGTTGTGGTTTGTACTTAAATTTTAATGAAATATATAATGAGGTGGTCACTTACACCTACTTTTTAAGGTTTGAATTTGGGTATCTTTAGTGAAAATTTAAAAAACATATTAATTTGATGACTTGCAATAAAATATTAAAATAAATATATTCTATGATTATTTTTTTTTTTTTTGGTATATAGAAGCAATGGTTACAATCACGATTTTTAGTAACTACCAGCACAATTGGTAGGGTTCAAACTATCTACGAAGGCTCCCGGGACTTCCACCGTCTCGGTACATGGTAACCCGGCGTGAGATGGGGACCGCCGGACGCACAGGGGTTGCACCGTCGTCATCAATCCGGCGCACCACTCAGAGGAATCAGATCTGGGCTACTGTCTGTGCATGGGCAAGCCCGTGGGATTGGAACCTAGGTCTCCTCTCGGTAAGCGCCCCAACTTACCAATCCACCTAGACCCACGGACATTATTCTATGATTATAATATGCTTGCTCTATTACTTTTAAATGTATATATATTATTATTGCAAAAATATTAAACATACGGGATACATAGAAGTTAATATTAAAATGAATACTATATGTATATTATTTCTATTGCCACTCAGTAATATCAAGTTGTAATATCAAGTTCAGGTTAAAACTTATCGATCTATTGCCACTCGCCACTTGAATCAAGTGCGTTATTACTATAAATTATTGTCACTTGGACACAATTAAGACAGCACGGCATGACTTTGGATGTCCATACACCTTTAAGCTTTACCTTTGTAGACTTTTTTCTCCCCTTAGACTTTTTTATCCCTTTGGTCTTGTCGTAGACTTTTTTTCTCCCCTTTAAGCTTTACCTTTGTAGACTTTTTCTCCCCTTGGTCTTGTCGTAGCCCTCAATCCGCAGGCTCCGACAATATTCACGCCAATCACCCCAAACACGTGTGTTTCTTTCATGCCAAGTTTCAGATATAAAGCTTCTTCAGTTGTCCGGATCTTTGTATGAAATATTAAGCTTTCCAATGGAATCTCTCAAGAATAACGCCTCCGCTACCGGTGTTTCCAATACGTTTCTACTTGGATAAAGAGGTTGTCACCGCTGGCGAAAGCGCGGGATTAGTATGTTGGGAGCATGACCAAATTCGCGGGGATGTCCATGGTCTTCAGCACAAGCTCTTCCAGGAATGGCGTCGAATTTGCAGAGTTTTTGAGGCGTGCATCGCAGAGGAGTTCTTCCTCCATCTGCAGCTCAGAGGACTTAATGTCAACTTCCCAGTCTAATTTCCGTGTATGTTTGGGGTCCAGTACGGCGCCGTACATGGAAAGGATCGACGAGGAGAGGCCCTGCTACTTTCCTGCCTCTTTCAGAGAGTCCGTTGACGAAGTGTATTTTCGTTTTCGGCACCGCAGTGTTCAGAGCAGAATTGCTGCGTCTAAATAGCCGTAGTTGCTGTCTTGGATGTCACAATTTAAGTTGCTCGATTTCCTTTTTATCACTGGCGATCTTTTCAAGAGCAGCGAATAGTAATTAGATAAACGGTGACTTATAGAAAAGGACGTATTGTCCTAGGAATATTTTATAGGTTGATTCCAATTGGTGATCGAATAAGTCACCATATGTTGCTTCAATGTGGTCCATCTAAAATTCTACTATAAATGGTGACTTATACTATCTTATTTTTAATTTTATTTTTATGTGGTCCATCTACTATAAAGGGTAAATTTGTAAAAAAGACATTCTTGCTACGCTACAATGGATTTGTAAAAAGACATTCTTGTTACTCTACAATGGATTCATTATTAGTCAATGACTAGAGAAACGGGATATTCTCAGGTATTTGAATTCTTCGTTCAACTTTCATATGCCACTTTCCCCTAAGCTTAGAGAGGATGTGAGGATGTGAATAAGGATTAACAAAGACACGTATATGTTATTGGCTTTTTGGTTAGATTATCATAGGTTCTAATATCTAAGATCTTGAGAAAGTAATTAATATATAAAATGATCAATATCAATGAATATAATATTCATGAAATAATAATAATATAGATTAATAGGCCAATATCAATAACAATATGCATAAACAAACTTACAATATAATTGCTCAAAATATTGTATACAAGCTTCAATTATTTTTTATGTGTTCTATTACAATGGACTCTATTCAATTCTTCTTTGATACAATACATGGAGCTTTATCCCCATAATTCATCCTCCTCATCTTTACCTGTGAGAAATCTTTCTGCCAATATTTTAGTCATGATGGGTATCATTTTAGAAGAGGTTTTAGCTGCTCAACTATTACCTTTGTGATTATTTTATATATGACATTGCATAAGGTAGTAGTTCTATAATCTGAAATATGCACTCCTTCCTCCCCTTTTGGAATTAAGGCAATGAAAGTATGATTTAATGTTTTAAGCATTCTTTTACTACCTTTGGACTCCTTTATAACAACCATTACATCCTCCTCCAAGTTGTCCCTAAAGGCTTGAAAAATTTCAATTGGAAAGCCATCTGGACCTGGTGTTTTGTTAGGTGCTCATTCCAAAGACTACATTCTTCAGTTCCTCTCTATCAATAGGTTTAAGGAGGGCCTGATTTTCTTCTTCAGATATAACAGAGGGTATGATAGCAAGAACTTCTTTTTGAGCCTCTTCATCTTGCACCATAATTTCCTTACAAGTTTATCAAAATAATCCATGGAAATGTATACCTGGAATTGTATCAAAGGAGTGTCCATTCTCATCTTGAAGAGCTTCCATGTTGTTCATCTCTCTCCTAGCACAGGTAGCCCGATGGGAAAATTTGATATTTTTATCACCTTCTAATAACCAAGTGGTTCTTGCTATCTATTTCAGTAGGTCTCCTCTTGGTTGTCAATTTCCTAAACTACTTTACTCAATGCATCATCCTCTTCTTCGATCTGCTCTATAATTATTCCTTCCCTAAAGTATTTTTAAACCTCATCCCATCTGGCTACCAATGGATCTCTTTGGACCTGTAAGTCTGTCTTGTTAGCTTACCTCCATTGTTTCAGTTGATATTTAACATAATGAAGCTATTTGTAGAATCTAAACATTGTTGTCCCTTATGTTGGATGACCTTATTCCCACCATTGTGGAATTTTCTTTCAAAGTTCTCTTTTTGTAACCAAAAATTTTCAAACTTAAATGGTTTGTGATGTTGCACTGTTTTGATCCTCCCTTCCAACAAAATGGGAAAGTGATTTGAAATTGGACACTCAAAATGTAAAATTTTATATTCCATTTTACAAATGCCTCCTTTGAAGCTAAAAATCAATCTAACTTCACCTTCCTGCTATGTGGCTCCCTCCTCTTATTAGTCCAAGTATAGTTGGTTCTAGGGTATTTAATATCCACCAAGTGTAATGCCTGGACTTGGGTAATCATGTGTCGATCCCTTGGGTCCAAAATTGGGGTTCCCCTTCCTAATATCTAGAAGATAATTTAGCATTAAAATCCCCAAAATAATCCATTCTAAATCTTCCCTTGAGAATCTCATGTTATGCACAACATTCCATTGATGCATCTAACCATATAGGTTTTGAGCCCCATAAAAATTTGTGATTAAAACATTTTCAGTTGTGACATTGTTCCTAAAATGTGACGTGAGGACACCCCTCCAAGATATATGTTCTATTATAGTCCATTCAAGAAAGTTCTACGAAGTAACTATCCCCCTTGAGGCACCTTGGGCAACCACTTCCATATGACCAACACCCCTCTAAAGTCTATTTATTGGTTTACACAAGATCCAATGATATTTTTGTCTCCTAGATAAGCAAAAAATCTATTTTACATTTTTCTAAGATTCTTCGAACAACAAATTAATGGATTCTATTGTTTAAACCCCTAACATTCCATGATTGTATAATCATTGGTTACCTTGAGAGCAGTAGAAATCTATTGGTCTCACTAATCCTCTAGTGATCAGTTTGTCTCCTTGAACTACTATCAATTCCTTATTTGATTTTCTACACACTCCTTAAGAGCTACTATTTTTTATCTCTTTTCCACTTGAGTTATCCCTAGAGTTGACCTTTCTCTATTATTTTTTGCTATGCCCATGATGACATCCTTAATTATTGGTTGCTCTTGGTTATGCACTATCAATACCCCTACACTCTCTGATTGTGATAACTCACTACACTAAATTACATGCTCTATGATGGGAGGAGATGAAATATGGGCTTGAACATGGTTGTTATTGTTTTCATTATTCCCATCTACTCCTTCCATGAATTTTTCTTCTTATTGGTCTATTAGTGTCTTAAATATATCATAGCTATTAAAGGGCTTGAGTTGGGTTTTCTCTTTACCATAAATTTTCTTTTGCCTTATCCTACTTTTGGGTTGTTCAAAACCATCTCCATGTGCTTATTTTCCCTGAGAAATATTGGTTGTTTCTTTGTTGATTTTTGACTTACCCTCCTTAGGAATATTTGACATTCCTAGATGAGCACCCATTTTTATGTTTATATTATTTTGGCAAGATCAGACCAAATGCCCATATTTGTGGTAAACTCTACATCTAAATGGCAATGTCTCATAATCTAGTTGTTGAATCCAAGATAGTCTTGCAAGTTTGAGTTCCACCTCTACCAAAAAAGGTTAGCTAAGATCCATTTACATACATAATCTTGCATAAACAATTATGTTTCCTTCTATTATGTCTTTGTAAATACCCAAATGTCTTCCAAGGGAATAGCAGATAATTTTTAATACCTACTCACTCCAAAACTCCATTGGAAGTGCATACAAATGGATCCAAATTGGGATAGTAGTGGGTTCAATTTGAGGATCAAATCCCACTCTCCAAGGTTGAACAAATAATCCTGTCGGACCATGATTCCTCTTTTCTGATTCGAAAGCCCTATTTATATCAACAAGTGAATAAAATCTAACAATAAAATATCCATTGCTAATAAACCACAAAGAATACTAATGAAGAGGCTCCCAATTTTTCTAGACCCAAGAATACAAAAAAATTAGGGTAGGGAGAATACCCATGAATTTACAGATCAAATAATGATTGGCTTTATATAAAATTGTTTCTTCGACCATTCTTTGCTCAATGAAAATATTTGGCCTTGATTCTATGGCAAGCATCCATTAACTTGTTGAGATGTTTATCTATTTCCAACAGTCGTAAAGAGTATTTTTAATGCATTTTTTTATGCTTCTTTAGTCTCTGATGGAGATTTATCCTTTAACAAATCTACAAAAGAACTATGTCTTTCTAAAAGACGATACGAAGGTGTCCCCATTGGGCCCTCCTAGGATAGCAATCTTGTCTTCAAGTCTACAGTAACCATAAATCTCTTCGGCTACCCAACTGATATCCTATTAAGACTTAACCCTTGCTCCATTTCAAAATTTCATGTGCATGTAACACCATAAATGACATTTAAATTTTTTTGTCTTTCAAAGCAAGGGGGCATGGTGAGTCATCTTCCACATCACTCAAGTCAATGCTAAAATCACAATTAATCCTACTACAATTAGGATTTAATCCTTGCTCCACTTCACATTTTTCTATGTATTAAACATCATGAATACAATTTGAAGACTTTGAACATTAATATATTTATGAGACATACTATACAATGCCACCTCAGGGGATACCTTTTAGGACACTTCTCAAAATACACCTCATAGGACTCCTCACTAGACACCTCACTTGACACCTTAGCCCATCATAACCTTGGCAAATTATATAAATAGGTTTATATTTCCTCCATTTCCATCAGCACTCATTTACATACCCTAACTTTACTAAAATTAGCCTAGACTATCAAGTGCACTACACCATCATTCACCATCACTCACTATCCATTACCATGGATACCCACATGAGCTTGTCAACACCTCTTTTTGTCTTATAGGCTGCCATCAAATTTATATGTTTAGGAGGTAGCTCGATGAGGATCAAAAGTTCTAACTACATCAATAGGACCTGTACATCATCAAATTTAATTTTTTGAAAACATAATATGATCCACATAGAAGGGTACGAATCAAAGTACTCGAACCCTACGATACGAATATATAGAAAAGATAATTTTCCTATCCAAAACTTTGTCAAAGTGTACAAAACTAGTTAAGAATCCTCGTTCTACCAGATTTCAATTATTTCATGCATTTTCATCATGTTTTAGCTTAGATTAAGAGTCTTTTTGTTTATATTTACAAGGGGTCTGATTGAGACAAACCCCCAAATATTCTAACAAGTTTTTTGTAGGGTTATACAAGTTTAGAGAACCTACGTAGCTAACAATGGTCGACAAGCAAGAATCCCACTCACATTGAGGAATACAAGGAGGGAATTTGAAGTTGTTTGACCAATTCCATTAAAAAAGGACTTCCCTTGTGGAAGACACCATTTTGTAGCCTCAAAAGGGTAAATTTGTAAAAAGACATTCTTCTCACCTCTTTTCATCCTTAATTGTAACAACGATTTTCCTATGTGAGCCACTTTTGTGGGTAGGCCACTTGGAGGTGCTAAAATAGAGAAGAAGGGAAAATTAGAGAGGAAATGATGGCATATGGTGGGGACCTAGTAGCGCTCTCAACATGAGGTTGTGAGGGGCTCAAAATGATAGTTGTAGAAGTGGAGCTAGAAGCAACTAGGGTGGAAGGAGGGTGAGAAGGAGGTACAATAAAATTAGTTGAAGGTGAGCACTTGTGTGAGGGTCCTATAGGGGCTAAGGGATGAGCAATTTTATTATTATTATTTTTTACCATTACTGTCCATTATTCTGACCCATTTAGTGCAGGCATTGATGTAGTTGTAGTAGTTTTTGGAGGGCACTTGACCTTGAATAAACCCTCCATAAAGAGATAGTCTTTGATTTATGAGTTTTTGACTAACATATGTAACATGTATTCGAAATATTAACTTAAACCACTCTTTTCTAGATATGGTTTTCTTTGAATTGGATGCCAATAAATTTTTAAGGTCGTTAGGAAGGTCAAACTCAATGCACAAACACTTTTGGGGGTAGACGTCATAGAATTTTTCTTGTTCCATACAAATAAATTTTCCAATAAGGGTGACCAATTTTTACAAAAAAAAAAGAACAATGAAAGACAAAGACCAGGGATTTCTACCCACGTTGGCTCTTTCAAGGAGAAATTCATACAAATAGTAAAATCATGATACCAGGATTGAAGAACCAAAAGGGTATTCCTAATATACCAAGGACCTCTATTTAGGACAACCATGGCATGTTGAAGATCAAAAAAATAAAAATAAAAACTTAGTGAGGTTTTTTATATACTCCACTTTAATACCATGGGGATGTCATGCATTTTGGATCCATTTACGAATGAGGGTTTCATTAGGTATATGCCCTAGAAAATACTTGATAAGTGTGTGTTAATCAAGCCATCTGCATATAGTGTCAAAATCTCATAAATGAAGCATAATATTAGGAGTGATGTTCCAGGGGGACAACACAACAGTTTGAGCTTTAGACCTTCTTCAGGAGGTCCAAGGTTCAAATCGTGGCATGGGTGAGTGTGTGTTAAAAAAAATTAAGGGTAAAAACGTTACCTTTTTTTTTTTTATTGGTGGTGGCCACAAGGGGTAAACAGAGTGTGACCACGAGGGAACCATTACATAACATATCCGCAACATGTGAGGCGAGATATTTGAACCTGGGCCTCTCAGCAACTAGAGAGGTTTAACTACCCACTTGCACTCCAACTCCTCAACATGGGCGGATAAAAACGTTACCTTATGGTACACTATCAGAAGGAATTTTTGCGAGCACTTGTTTTAAGCTAGGGCACTCTACAATAGCAACTTAACCAAAATATGGAGTGTTGGCAATAGTTGAGATCATATTAAAGGATATTTTACACCCAAGGTAGAGAAACTACAAAGAGATTGATAGTAACAACAACAAAAAAAACCCATAGAAAACTAGAAATAATGATGCAGTACAAGACAGATTGATGGTGGTACAACATACAAACCCTTACCAAGATCCAATAGATTATTATTACTTTTCTATATACACACTTACACTCCTCTCTATTAGTTTAAACTTACAAATTTCAAATTAAAAACATTATAATTTTTATTTTGAAAAGAAAATAATATTTTTATATAATACCAAGTGTAACTATATATAATAAATTATAAAATAAATTTTCAATTTTATTATTATCCCATATGTTTTTTAAATAAAGCATCCTTAGAAAGAGATGAGGTCAACATAACATAGGAAAATATATAGGGGTATTAAATTGATATAATTGGAACGACGAGGAAAAATATAAACACGAAGCCATGGAGGTGAATATAATTTTTTTATAATAATAAATAAGTTTTTATTTAAATTTTACTAATTTTAAATTTATTTATGAATATGATTGTGGTAAAAAAATTTAAATATAAAGTAGAATTTATTAATTTATATATGTTTTTAAAGTTAAAGAAATACAATATTATGAATATTTGTATTTTTATCTAAGGTTTATTAAACAAGTTTAGAGTTATTTTAGAATCTTTCAACAATAATTTATATTTTTTTTAAGTTTTTTAAACTTGTTACAATAAAAATTATGAGTTGTGTGTTGAAAGTTTTCAATCATTATTTTGGTACTTTGATCTTGTAGCAATCAATCATCTTATAAATATGATTTTAATTATCAAAATATGTCACAAGGAACAAAAAAAAAAAAACACAAAAGGTTTCCTAAACCATAACTTTTATCAAAAGAAAAAATATTATAAATATACAACTATAAAAAATATATAAAAAAATACTAGTATCATCACAATCCCATACACAACTCCTTTTAAAAGTTTTAAAAACTTATTAAAGCTCAATTTTTATAAGTGTTATGATAATATAATTTATATAATTATATTTTCACTAAAATACTAAAATGCTAGAATTTACAATCATTATATATGTAATATCACTGTGCAATATAAATGAATTTCATTCCAATTTTCTAAAACAAACATATTTGTTTTTTTTTCATATTTTCATATATATATTTTGGTACAATTTCATTTTTTTAGGTTAATACAATGTTTGCAAAAGTAATACTATAAAATGTATTAGGTTATCTAATTTATGATAACATTTATAAGTTCGTGGTATTCCATGTTCAAATGTGGTGGTTTGAGTGGTTGCCTCGAGTGGTTGAGCTTTAGTTGTTGTGGTTTATACTTAAAATTTAATGAAACATATAAAAGGGTGATCACATACACCTACATTTTTAAGGTTTAAATTTGGGTATGTTTGATGAAAATTTTAAAAACATTTTATTTTGATGATCTAAAATAAAATATTAAAACAAATATATTCTATACCTATCATATGCATGGTATAGTAACTATTTTCAACTTATTACTTTTTAATGCATATACTATTATTGCAAAATATTACACATGGGGGATACATACAAGTTAATATTAAAATTAATATTATATGTATATTTATTTCTATTGCCACTCACCACTTAGAAGGAAATGATTTTGGTGTTGATCTGTTGACTTGTTTCTAGAACATTTTTTAGTTATTTTTATTTATCTATTTTTATCTTCTTCTTTTGTTTCTTTGCTCTGTTTCTTTTTTTGTCTTGGTCTTGATCATGTTCTCAATGTTCTTTCCTATTTATTTAAAATTTATAAATAGATCGTAATCATATGAATAATCCTTCATCAATCTTGATTTGACTGTTATCTTCATCAATCATAGAAAAAATTGCTTCATGTAGCTCCATATATATTTTCTTGATCAAAATTTTATTTTGTCATTGTGTGATAATTGTTAGAATATTTTGCAAAAGCTTATGCTCTATCCCCTTATTTTACCGAGTATTTGACAATATACTTTTACAATAAATAATTTCATCTTCTTCTTTCTCAACACTTCTTCCATTTGGAGTTCAAATATTTTTTATGTGATGAAAAAAATTGTTTTTACTATAGTATGATTTTTATTTTATTTTTATATTTCTATCTCCTCCCTTGAGCTATTTCTCTTTAGAATTTTCGAAACAATATGACCTCTCTTTTTTAAATGCATTATGATAGTAAAAAAATATTTTTTCTTTCACATAAAAATATTGATCCATCCCATTAGTTCTACTATATCTTTATAATAAAAAAATAATTGTTTTTCTTTGACATAAGAATCTTGTCTTGAATTTTTTGGGAACCAATATGTCATGGTTTTATACCTCTTACTCATACTTAAAATGTGATGAAATGTTCACCATAACATAGTTTGAGCTTTAGTTGTCATGGTTTGATACCTATTCATCATACTTAAAATTTAATGAAATATATATATATATATATATATATATATATATAATTTAATGAAATATATAAAATACAAACATTTGTTAGAATAAGTGAACATTCTCTTAAGTTCTATTAGGATAGACAAACTTGAGTTTCCACTCCTCCATGTGTCAGGTGAACTCTCAGTGGCGTCTTCATCAGACTTGATGAGTTGTTCCATTCCTCCATGTGTCAGGTAAACTCTCAGCGGTGTCTTCATCAAACTCGATGAGTTGTTGTAATCCAACGACTCTCAATTATCAACTTTGCTATTTATACAAAGTTGATCCCTAGAATAAATCAATTAGTTCTATTTTGTATCTTAAAATCTTGTAATGCTTTGTAGTTCTACTCTTGGGAATTCTAGCATGGTATCAGAGCAGAGTAGATTCTGCTAGCATTCTCTCTTGAAGGATGTTTCTCGAACTAGTTCTTAATATCTTATTCTTTGATTTTTTTAAATAAATAGGTTTTTTTTTCATATTGTAGTATGCTCATATATGCAATTTTTAAAAAATATATTTGCTTATGGTAATACCTAGTGGTTTATATAAAAAAAATTTACCATTGATGCGAATCTTTCAAAATTTCTTTATTCAATACTTTGTGTATGCATATTGGAATTTGTTTTTGCCTCTATAAAAATACTCCTTCTTAACAAATGCAGCTTGCTTTAAAACAATTAAAGTTATTTTTGAAAGTCCTTTTTGAAATTAAGGATGCCTTAGTTGGAAGTATAGATGCCCTAGTTAGAGATAATAATAGAGATAAGAATAAGAGCGAATATATAACAAATATTATCCGATAACAAATACTACACGAGAGGTGATTATAAGGGATAATATTATTGAGCATGATATAATGGTTCTTAAAAATGAAAGATTAAAATGTAAGTTCCATGGATAATTTTCAGGTTTTTCTGAGATTCAAATTTGGATCAAGAGTAAGTAGCAATTGAATTCAAATTACTCCATGGTTTTTCTTTCAAAAATATTTTTCCTCATTAACTTCTCCAGTTCTAAATAAGGGATAAAATAAATGATTGATGTCCTTGGTTTAGGGATAAAGATGCATTATATTTAAGACCATGAAGTGAGAAGTTTTATGTGGATATAGACTATTAAAAGGCTTTCGATGTGAAAGACTCTTATCAACTCATAAATAAGTATATTTTGAAGAATTTTGGGAATACTCTATATAAGTTCATTCAAGAGGGACCAACTACTAAGGAGAGAAGGCATGCTTTACTTTTCTCATGCCTACTTTAAGCAATAATTCCCCAAGACAGGTAAGGTCCTAATGCTCTACTATCATAAGTGCTTGGATTACCACTTTAAGTGGTGACCATGATATTTATTAATAAATATTACCATTATGGCCTATTTAATTAATTTTATGTTAGACTAACATTTAAGTATTTCCTATATTTTGTAGAAATGAGTAATATTTCTTTAGGTATTTGTTGTGTCCCTAGATCTTATCTTTAAAAATAACCTAATTTTGTTTGTAAGCATTACCATTGTGGCCTCTTTAGTTAATTTTATGTTAGATTGACATATTTTTTTTTCATATTTTAAGAAAATCAATAACAATTTCTTTAGGTCCTTGGTTAGTATTCACAAAAACATCCATTTCCTCCATCATAGTAATGTCATCCTCAAATGTTTGTTTCAACATTTTTACAAAAGTTAGATCATTTTTTGGTTTTAGATGATGGAGCCACATTATTAAATTATATATTTCTTATAAAACAACATATTTAAAATTTTAAACAATAAATATATTTTTTGAAAATTATTAATTTATCACAAGATTAAAATATCAAATTCATAATATTATAACACACTTGTTAATAATTTTAAATTATATTTTTGAGGGAATCATGGATGATGGTGGGAGACCTACTAGTGTTGGTGTTGGAGAGTAGAAGGAGGAGAGGAATCCCTTGGACTAGGGTGGCCATATCAACTTGAAGGTCAAAGACCAAAAGCATAGTAGAGGCCAATCAAGATTAAAAAAAATGCAATTGTTTGCACTTGAAGTAATAAGGCTTTCATTGTCGAGTTTTTATCAACAGGGTAAAGAAGGAGATGTTAGGACAAAAATTTCAAAATATATTTTGACAAGAACTCTCAACCAGTTAGACTTGACTCATTGATCACTAAAATTGGTAGGACGAGTGAGTCAATGATGTGTGAATATTATATAGTGGACTATAGTGAAGAGCTTGAAGAATATATGAAGGCCTTAGTTTTTTCTTCGAGGAAGAACTTTTTTACATCTAGCATAAGTGGGACAAGGTAAGTGGATGTCTTGACTTAAATCAACTTCAAACCCTAACCCTAGTTCATATAACGGGGTTATGGTGAAGGGAAAGTGTCAGCAAATGAACCAGAGGAAACACCAAAGGGTAGTAGTCTAGATAGATTGGGAGATAAACAAACTAAGCAAAAAAGGGAGAAAAGAAAGAAAATGCTATATAAATTTATGGAAGGAGCTAGTCCAAATGGTTGTAGGTGAGGATTTGATGCTAGAGCAATTTTTATCACTAAAATACAAGGCTTTGGTAGGTAGATTTATGGGTTACTCCATTAAACTAAAAAATCTACGAGAATGGATCAAGGTTACCTGGTTGGAGGTTCTGTGATATACTCCTACATATCATGTCATGATGAAGGATTGGATGGTTTTTGTCTTCCAAAAGGTAGAAGATGCTATAATCATAAAAATGGAAGATGGAGTGGGGCTCAATGTTGTAAATCTAAAATTTTGGACTCTTTGGTTCAATATATGCTTTGAGGGGACTAATATCCTACTTAACCCTTGATCCATTTCAAATTTTCATGTGTATTTAACACCATAAATGATATTTGAAAATTATTGTCTTTCAAAGCCTGGGGGGCATGGTGAGTCGTCTTCCACCTCACTCAAGTCAACACTAAAATTGTAATTAATCCTACTATAGTTAGGACTTAACCCTTGCTCCACTTTACATTTTTCTAGGTATTAAACATCATGAATACAATTTGAGGACTTTGAGCATTAATCCATTTATGAGACATGTCATTAAATGCCACCTTAGGGGACACCTTTAAGGATACATCACAAAATACACCTCATAGGACACCTCACTGGACACCTTAGACCCCCTAACCTTGGAAAATTCTATAAATAGGTTGTTATTTCCTCCATTTCCATCAACACTCATTTACATTACCAAACTTTACTAAAATTATCCTAGACTACCAAGTGCATTGCATCATAATTCACCATCACTCACTATCGATCCCCATGGATACCACATGAGCTTGTCAACATCTCCTTTTATCTTGTAGGTTACCATGAAATTTATAGTTTTAGGAGGCAGCTTGATGAGGATCAAAAGTTCTAACTACATCAATAAGACCTCTACATCATCAAATTTAGTTTTTGGAAAACATAGTAGGATTCACATAGAAGGTTATGAATCAAAGCACTTGCACCCTAGGATATGAATCTACAGAAAAGATAAAATTTCTACCCAAAACTCTGTCAAAGTACACAAAATTAGGTAAGAATACCTATTTTTCCAAATTTTAAATATTTCATGCATTTTCATCATGTTTTAGCTTAGATTAAGAGTATTTTTGTTTGGATTTACAAGGGGTTTGATTAAGACAAGCCCCCAAATATTCTAACAAGTTTTTTGTAGGGTTATATAGGTTTAGAGAAGCTATGTAGTTAACGATGGCCCACGAGCAAGAAGCCCACTCACATTGAGGAATACAAGGAGGGCATTTGGATTTGTTTGACCAATTCCATTCAAAAAGGACTTCCCTTGTGGAGGACACCATTTTGTAGCCTTAAAAGGGTAAATTTGTAAAAATATATTGTTTTCACCCCTTTTCATCCTCAATTGTAACAATGATTTTCCTTTGTGAGCCACCTTTGTGGGTAGGCCACCTAGAGGTGCTAAAATAGAGGAAGAAAGGGAAATTGGAGAGGAGGTGATGGTTGATGGTGGGGACCTAGTAGCGATCTCAAAATGACGTTGTGAGGTGCTCAAAATTATGGTTGTAAGAGTGGAGCTAGGAGAAACTAGGATGGGGGAAGGGTGAGAAGGGGGTACAATAGAAGTAGTGGGAGGCAAGCATTTGTGTGAGTGTCCGATAGGGGCTAAGGGATGAGCAATTTTATTATTATTTGTGTTTACCATTGTTGTCCATTATTTTGACCCATTGACATTTACATGCATTGGTGTAGTTGCAGTAGTTTTTGGAGAGGACTTTTATGATTTTTTGACTAATAAATGTAACATGTATTTTAAATATTAACTTAAACCACCCTTTGCTGGATATGATTGTGTTTTACTTGGATGTCAATAAATTATTTAATATCCTTAGGGAGGTCAACCTCAACACATAAATAGTTGTAGGGGCAGACGTCATAGAACTTTTATTGTTCCATACAAACAAATTTTCCAATAGGGGTGACCAATTTTTGCAAAAAAGAACCACAATGTAGGACGAAGACCAGGGATTTCTATCCACATTGACACTTTTAAGGAGATATTTGTAGAGATAGTAAAATCATTTAAAGAGATTGGCAATTAGTTTTTATTTAAATTTATTTATGAATATGATTGTGGTGAAAATTCTTAAATATAATACCCAAGTGTTATAGGTGAGTTGGATAGGAGAGGACAATCCTCCAAGGGAGGTCCCAGGTTCGAATATCCACCCTACCAAAAAGTTGAATAGGGTACCTAAAATCCAATTGATAATATTGGTGTGGGCAGGGTCGAGCATGACTTCTAGTGAATTTGATAATGTAGAACCCCCTGGTCATGGTCTCTCAGACCAATGCGGCCTCGCAAGGGATTTTTTTGCTTTAAAAAAAAATCTTAAATATAAAGTAGAATTTATTAATTTATATATATTTTTAAATTAAAAAAAAGAACAATTAAATAAATATTTATATTTTAATCTAGGTTTTATTAAACAAGTTTAGAGTTAATTTAAAATACTTCAAAAATAACACAATTTGTTTTAAAAGCTTTTTAAACTTGTTGCAATAAAAATTATTATGAGTAGTATAAAGTTTTCAATCATTATTTTGATACTTTGACCCAATAACAATCAAAATCAATCATATTATAAATATAATTTTAATTATCAAAATATGTCACAAGGAACACAAAAGATGTCCTATCAAAAGAAAAATATATTATAATCATACAACTGTAAAAAATATACAGAGAAGAACAAACTATATTAGAATCACAATCCCATGCACTACTCCTTTTAAAGTTTTAAAAACTTGTTAAAGCTCAATTTGTATAAGTGTTATAATAATATAGTTTATATAATTATATTTTCACTAAAATACTAGAATATACATCATTATTTATGTAATATCATTGTGCAATATAAATGGATTTCATTCCAATTTTTTAGAACAAACATGTAGTCTTTTTTTACATCATTTTTTAATTTATATATATAGAACACTTTGGCACAATTTCATTTACTTAGGTTAATTGAATATTTTCAAGAGTAATACTGTGAAATGTGTTAATTTTATCATAACATTTACAAGTTTATGGTATTCCATGTTCAAATGTGGTGGTTTGAGTGGTTGCGTCCAATGGTTGAGCTTTAGTTGTTGTGGTTTATACTTAAAATTTAATGAAATATATAATGGGGTTGTCACTTACACCTACTTTTTAAGGTTTGAATTTGGGTATCTTTGATGGAACCTCTAAAAACATATTAATTTTTATGATTTACAATAAAATATTAAAATAAATATATATTATAATTATAATATCCACGCTCTATTGTACCTATGGGTGCAGCACAACGGGTCGGGATTTGGCTCTTCCTTTGGAGGTCCAAGATTCAAATCGGGGCATGGATAAGTGTGTGAGGGGATGGGTGTGTGATGGATTTGTGTTAAATTCTCTATTGATAAGGGAGTGTGTGAGGGGTGGGTGTGTGGTGGCTTTGTGTTAAATTCTCTGTAGACACCAAAACAGCACCAATCCGATTAAGTGACTACAAACACTGATCGCATTGACATACACAACTTTCAGGGCAGCCCTCAGAGGTCAAACAGTGGTCCTAGCCACTTACATAGCAGTTCAGAAGGTCGAAAAGTAAACAAAGCCTTGATCAAAACAAAGTCTCAATCAAAGTCAAAAGCAAGCCTTTATCAAAACAAAGCCTTCATCAAAACAAAGCCTTCATCAAGACAAAGTCTTAAGCAAAAGAAAGTCTTAAAGCAAGACAAAGTCTTAATCAAAAGAAGGGCCTCGGCCGAAGTGTCGCGATATCGCGACACTTCGGCGCCCAAAGCAAAGCTTTGCCTGAAGTGTCGCGATATCGCGACGTCGCGATATCGCGACGTCGCGATATCGTGACACTTCGACGCCCAAGGCCTTGCCTTGGCCGAAGTGTCACGATATCGTGACACTTTGGTGCCCAAGGCCTTGCCTTGGCCGAAGTGTCACGATTTCGTGACACGTCGGTGCCCAAGGCCTTGCCTTGGCCGAAGTGTCACGATTTCGCGATCCGGCGCCTGGCCGAAGTGTCGCGATATCGCGACACTTTGACTCAAGGAAAGGCCTTGGCGAAGTGTCGCGATATCGCGTCGCGATATCGCGACACTTCGAAACTCAAGGAAAGGCCTTGGCTGAAGTGTCGCGATATCGCGACGTCGCGATATCGCGACACTTCGACATTTGCGCTAGGCGGATTTTTAAACATTCAAAGGCGACACGTCAGCATTCAAAGGCGAAATTCAAACAATTAAAGGCAAACATTAAAACATTTAAAAGTGCCATTAAAATGATTTAAGGTGGGCTTTAGACAACTGGCAGTGACACCACAGTCAGTTGCGTGGGCCGTTGAAGGACTGTCACAGTGGCATTAATGGAAGCCCGAGTCGTGGAGGACTTTCCTCTCTCGAGGAGACACGACCGCCACATGGCACCTTTGACCAACGCGTGGCGCTTATGCACGCCATTCAAGGAGACCCCCTGGGTCTATAAAATGGTGGATTTTTCCACCCAAATAGAGGTGGAAAAGGAGCATTTTTAAAACGCAACGAAGTGTTGTTCATTCAAAGACCCGATTGCACTCCTTTTCGAATTCATTCTTCTACATCCAGAATCTCTTGCGAAAGAGAGGTTGGTGGGTGGTTTTCAGAAGCGCAAATCTGACCTTCAGACCCGACGTTGGATCACAACAACATCCATCCGACGATAATTCTCTTTCTGAGATTTTGAGCCCGTCCCTGGTGGATTGGCTTCGAAATTAAGTTTTAGCGTGGGCGGCCCGCTTGGGCACCCCATGCCCTTTTTTTATTTATTATTCTAGATTATTTTATAATAATGAGATTTTACGATAGAATATATTTAATGGATGAATATATTGTATGTTGAGTATATCTTGAAGTTAACGTTGAATATATATTCTAGAAGACATTTTACTGGCAAATAGCATCGTGTTTTAGTCGATTTTGGTTCTTCATTGACTGCAGATAATGATGATTTTTATTGGTAGCAGCCTTTATGCTTTTGTTTATTTTTAACATAGGTGCTACTAAACAGTTGATTGTTTCTTTGAATGCAGGAAGAACAGCAGCAAGCAAGGATTCATCAGCATAAGCGGTGGCAACACTGGCTCGCCCGTTTCAAATGTGGGCATGCGGAAAAGAAGATCACTGTGCATTTTTGTAATGGAAATCTGACGATGCTATTGTAATCGAGTCAGAATCTTATGAATAAAAAGGGTTGTGCTCCTACTTTGATTTGATTATATTCCTGTTATTTCATGCATCAAGCTATTTGGTTTACATTGCAATTAGTATTTCTTTCTTTCTGAAATCTCATGCTTTCAATGGCGATCACGGTGGGACCGTTCCCTGATTTTTAAATCATAGAAACTAATCTGATTTGCTGTGTTTTGTGCTTAGCAGGTACCTTTTTTTTAGCCGAAGGTCAGAAACAACAAGTTTGGGCAGAGAAAGGTAAGGGTTTTAAAACTGTTCCCGTTGTTTCTTGTTCATTTTTCTGTTCCTGCTTCCTGTTAATTTTACCTTCTTAGGGAAAGCTTAAAAAAAAAAAAAAATTAGCTTCTATCAGATTTCTGTTTTTTTGTATGGCTTAGGGAAAGTTTTATTTTTTTGCTGCTTGTTTCATTTTTTTTAAATAAAAAGAACCACACACACTTCACGTGGTAAAATTAAACCAAGGAGCTGGTCGTAAAACCCCAGCCCTTGATCAAGACCATCGGTGGATTTCATCACCACCTTGGCTTGATTTGCATCCATTACCCCGATTGTCACTGTTGTTAGGCGTAAATCCTGACGAAAGCTGACCGAGTGTCGCTGGGGTGATTCCCATGCGCGCGAGGATAAGTCTTCTATGGTAGGTGCCATTAACAGGACAATCCCCCTTCCGTACCACCTACGTACCACGTACCATCTGCTCTCACGTACCTATAGTCTCCCTCTCGTAAGGGCGGGTATATAGAGAGGTTGGTATATCGGCCTGGTTGGTATATTGAAGGGGCGACCATTTTGGGAGTTATATGAGCCTTCATTATGCATTTAAACGTTCTTCAAAACTTGCAAAAACAAAACAAAACATCAAAATGCACTAAACCAGTTTAGGACACACTATTTAAACCCTTAAAAGAGATAATCACGGTTTGTGTATGTGTGTGTTCATTTCTGCTTAGTGTAGACAAAAAGAAAAATCATCATAAACGAGATAAAAATCTGCTTAGATAGTAGAGAAGCACCACAATGGTGTACACCCGTAGCCAAGCCCAATCAAGGGCAGAAGCTCCGGAAGGTACACAAGAAGCAGGCACAAGTCACCTTCGCTTTAGTCCTGAGGACTTAGTCATACCCCCTCGGCGGTCTGGCCCACAAGAAGGTCCACGTCAGACCACATCAAGAAAGAATTATTGGGATCCCCCTCTGTGGGGTATGCCCATTGAACACAGCCCCTTTCGGGAAGACGCTTTACATGTAGATCTTAATGTAAGTAGACAACTGCCTTTTGAGGCTAGATCTGAGTGGCCGCAGCGCGATGAAGCGCTAGAGAGGCATAGTATCCATGAGGAGAGACAACGTGAATACGGTACCTCTTCTTTGCCTCCCATTAGAATAGAAAGACAAAATCCAGAGCGCAGGGCTCTTCACACAGGGCGAGCTCACTCTGCCCGCCCCTTTCAAACCCATGAAAGGGAGTACGAGGAAGACCATCGCATTCCTCGAGAACAACATACAGCGTGGGAACCTTGCATTTCCGCACCTGCTAGATATCATGGTCACCCTTCGAGACCAGAGCCTCAAGTACATGCCGCCTACCTCGACAGAGGGAAGCGACCCATTGAAATTTTAGATCATCAAAATCGAGGCAAACACATAGGAGAAACATTCAAACCTCCTGAGCAAAATAGGGTAGACCAAATTGACCCGACAGTCGCCAGACATGCCGCCCGCCAAGCCCGAATCACGCAGCTTGAGCAAGGTCATCAGGAGTTAGAGTACTTATACCGCCTGAATAAAGAGCGCATGCAACGCGAAGCGGATGAGTTGCGCTATAAACTACCTGAGAGGGTGCCAACCCCTCGCACCCAAAGAGCAGAACAATATGAGAGGCACAACCCTTTGGTGCAGGACAGGTCTCCGCGACCTCGTCAAGCTTTGCCTCCGAGACCTTATAGACCCGAGAGGGAGGCCACTCCCCGAAACAATGATGGGTACCCTCAGCGGGGACTCAATCAGGGTCATAGGTCTCGCCCAGAGACTCCTCAAGAAGTTTATGAGGAGTATGAACCAAAAATAGAATGGGCCAAAATGCCCCATCAAGGCGGGAGGGCTGCCACTCGGCCACCCCTCCATAGGCCTCCGCTCTCCCATAACTCACAACGGGAGCAAACAAAAGAGGAAGAAATAAAATCTTCAGATGCATACAAAGCGCTATTAGAGCGTTTGGAGTCCGTGGAGACAAAAGCTACTGGGCATCAAAAACCCACATTACGTCAACTCCGCAGTCATCCAGTGCATCCCTCAGTGCCCACACCTCTTTACCCCGAACATTTCAAGTTGCCTCAATTGGCAGTCTTTAAAGGTGAAGAGGACGCACAAGAACATGTCACAAGATTCCTAAGCCAATGCTTCGACATCCAAGATAATGACGCATTGTTGCTTAGGACATTCATAACCACATTCGCAGGCCCTGCCTCGGATTGGTTCACACAATTACCAAAACACAACATAAACAACCTAGATCAATTAGTAGATGCGTTTCTTGAACGCTTTGCTTTCAACACAAGGAAGAAGGCATCACTGAGTGATCTGGCCAGCCTCAGGCAATATGAGGAAGAAACAATGGCAGCATACGGGAATCGATGGAGGGCTTTGCTTTCTAAGCTACCCTACCGTCCCCCTATGTCTGATCTCACACAGATGTTCGCAAAAAGTTGCTTGAAATCGATCTTTGGGCTATTGCAGCTGCAGCAATACGCCAGCTTAGAAGAAGCTTTGGCGCAAGCCAGAGTTATAGAAGAGATCAAAATAGGCGAAGGCGCAATCGCCAAGCCTAAAAAGAAAGAGTGGAATAAAACCACTAAGACCGGGACTACGCAATCACAACCCGCTGCGGTTAACCAAGTTGCGATAAATGTCCCCAAGCCTGTGCAAGAAATGCAGCCCCAAAAGGCTAATTACCAGGCAGTGCCTCCTAGTTATGAAAGAGAAAATACAAGACAGGAGCAGAATCAGCAGCGTCGCCCTAGGCGACAATTCACCCCTTATACGGAGTCCAGGGACTCCCTATTTGACCGCTTGTCAACGGCAAATTTAGTCACCCTGCCAGAGATCCAAACTATAGACCCTAACGCTCCCAAGCCTAAGGGATACAGAGAGGAATTGTATTGTAGATTCCATAGGCGCAGGGGACATGACTTAAATGGATGCTGGAAATTCAAAGGATTAATCCAAGATTTGATCGACAATAAAACATTGGCCGTGGACAACCCCATAGCGCCAAACAATCAACAAATGGGGGTATTCAAGGACCCTTTGCCTCGCCCACGAGGCACAGGCAAAACCTCTCCAGGTTAACGAGGTGCGACAGAATCTTCCCATGCAAGGATTTGTGGGAATGATCAGCATAGTGACCAGGAACAAAAAGTACCCAGCAGTTGCCCCCGAGGTAGCTACAAGGGAAGTTCCAACAACATCGCAGCCTCAACAACGCCCTATGCAGTCGCCTCCGCCTAGACCCGAGGTCACGATACGGACCAAACTCACGCAGAGTTTGCGGACCACATCGGCTAGGCTTTCCATTTACGAGCTTATTCAACAGTCAACACCTCATAGGGAAGCTCTTATGGAAATTTTAAAAGCCATCGAATTACAGCCTCACGAAGCAAATTCTTTCAACAACTTCGTGGGACATGTGAAACGATGTACGGAGCCGGTCATTACCTTCAGAGAAGATGAAGTCAAAACAATATCGAATGACATGGCAGATCCACCCCCGCACGTTATCGCGCGGGTCAACGGGATCCCGTACAAGAGAGTGTTGGTAGATACTGGCTCGTCCAAAGAACATCATTACCACTGCAGCCTTAAAACATCTGAAGCCGCCAGCCTCTCATATCACAGCCTCCACATACACACTGCGAGCTTTCAACGATGCAATATGCTCGACAGTCGGCACAGTTGTTCTGCCTATCCAGGTAGGACAAAAGACAATACCTACATTGTGCCATGTGTTGGAAGGCGAGATGGCTTACAATATACTGCTAGGGCGGCCTTGGATCAGGGACATGAAGTGTGTCCCTTCGATCGCTCACCGAGTGCTTAAAGTATGCTTTTGAAGGAGAAATACATGTAGTCCCGATGGACTTAGAACCCTTCAAGTATTGCAATGCGGTACAATTAATGCCTCAATCGACCCTCCCTTCAACGCATTTGGATTTCCAGCTAAATCCATCTAAACAGGGTCCAATACCGCAGGCACCACTGGTGACCAAATCAACAAAATCCCAGCCAGGTGAGTCTTCATCATCTGCTCCTTCATTATCAACGCCACCTGTCATGGCCAAACAGAAGGACAAGGGAAAACAGATCATGGAAGAGGCTCAGCCCCTAGAAAAGGGGTTGCCAACAATATCAACGGTATCAACAGAAGAAATACCTAGCACAACGGAAGCTGAGACTCCTAACCCACCAAACATGGAATGGACTCAGGAAGGACTCCCGTTCCCTCCCTCCCAAGCATCAACAATCACTGTTGAAATGGCCAGTACGGGCCTGGGGGAGTATTTAGTGCAGAATGTTGTGGCAACGCCCGCATTAGAGTCAGTACAGGACATGGGGAGACCTCGCCTTCCCATAGGGACAGTTGTTCCTCTAGGCTACCCACCAAACCAGACAAATTTTGTGTATGGGGGCCTTGATCATGGTCTTGAACCATGCAAGCAAAAGGAAGAAGATGAAGAACCTTTTGCTGAAAATATCAACTATCTGTCAAACCCGGACTTCGCTCTAAGATATCTCGGCCAATGCAATTGGCATGGATACGGGCTAGGCAGATATGAGCAAGGGATGCGTGTCCTTTGCCAACCAAGATATCGGATGCCATATGATAAGTCAGGAGTAGGGTTCAACCACCCCCTGCCCTTAGACATCTTGGTAGAAAATATGCAAGGCCTAGAAATAGGCAACAAGGGGGGATTGGCACCAGATCTTTATGCCAACCCAAATACAGAATATACATTGGGAGATTACCTCCCATGGTCAACAAACACCCTTGGCAACAATAGTAATCCCTCTCCTTTGCTAGAGAGAGGTGAAAGTTCGGACATTAATCCCCAAAGAGAACATCAACGGTGTCCGGACATCTTTTTGAAGCTATTCCCCTTAGAGGTTCCAGTTGAATCAATACAGTGTCAAGAGAATCAGGTCCCTCCACCAAGAGTGGAACAACCGCAATGGGACCAGATTAACTTACTAGAACAAGGAGAACCCTCAATGTCGCAAGTAATAGTTGCTGAAGAGAATGAACATTTTTGGATCTCCGAAAGTGATTCAGAAGATGAGACTGAGATGATTTATCTTCGACATGCACGACGGCATAATCGCCCTTTAACTCATGAAGATCTGATGGGACAGATGGGCATAAGGTTAGGGCATGAATGGTGGGTAGACCCAGCGAGGTGGGACCAAGTGTTGGATCCATGGCTCCAAATTCATGATGAGCACCGTCCACCCCGAGACCCTATCATGACAACAGTATCGAGGGAAGACCCTGTCCTCCTATCAACACATAGGGCCGATCCGTTCATACCCGTCCCTACAGAACCAGATCCAGAGCATAGGGAGCATCCAGAATGTTCAAGTTATCACACCCGCGGTAATGGAGACCAAATTCATTCCATCCACATGATCTCCATTGATTTGACCGCACCCATCCGCAATCCGGCCGATCCAGCACGGTCATTGCATCTAGACATAGATGCCATCGATTGGGATCACGTCAATTCACCTTTATCACCATCAGAGTACTGGCCTTTCGGTGAAATGCCTCATTTTACCCCAAGGACAACTCAAGATATTTTTCAGGCTGAAGAGGGACCCGAGGTTCCAAACGTAGATCTAAACTCAGCCAATGATATCCATTTGATCCCGACTCCACATCAGTTGGAGGAAGGATCCCACATGTCAGTCGAGGAGACGATCGACGTAGACATCGGCTTAGACCCAATGAATCCACAGATTATCAAGCTAGGGGTAAGCTTATCCCCTGAAGAGCAAGCCGACTACATTGTCCTTCTCAAAGCGAAGAAGGAGGTTTTTGCATGGTCATACAAAGATATGCCGGGACTAGACCCACAACTAGTCATGCATAATTTAACGCTTGATCCGACAATCAAGCTCGTAAAGCAAAAACTATGAAAGATGCACCCAACAAAGTGGCCTTGATGGTCAAAGATGAATTGCAAAAGCTGTTGGATGCACAGTTTGTCATCTGCATGGATTATCCGCCATGGCTGTCCAACATGGTTCCCGTCAAGAAGCCCGATGGGAGGATTCGCATATGCACTGATTTTTGAGATCTAAACAAAGCGAGTCCTAAGGATGATTTCCCCTTGCCAAGCATCGACGCATTGGTAGACGCTACAGCAGGTCACGAAATGCTCTCCCTAATGGATGGTTTCTCAGGATACAATCAAATTCGTATCAATCTTGAAGACCAACTAAAAACGGCGTTCACAACGCCTTGGGGGACATTTTGTTATAAGGTCATGCCTTTTGGCCTTAAAAATGCTGGCGCTACCTACCAACGTGCCATGACGTACATCTTCCATGATTACATGCATAAAACATTGGAAGATTACATGGATGATTTGTTAGCCAAGTCTCTTTTGCGCTCAGATCATCTCGGTGACTTAAGCAAGATTCTCGATCGCCTCATAGAGCATAAGGTCATATTGAATCCCAAGAAGTGCGTATTCGGCGTCACATCTGGAAAACTCTTGGGTTTTATAGTCTCAAAGCGAGGCATCGAAGTGGACCCAAAGAAAGTCAAGGCAATCCTTGAAATGGCTCCCCCAACCACTATCAAGCAGCTCAGAAGTCTGCAAGGAAAGGTCGCGTCGATTAAACGCTTCATAGCGCAATTATCTGACAAATGCCGACCCATGAACAAATTATTGCACAAGGGGGTTACATTTCATTGGGATGACGAGTGCCGATCGACCTTTGACGAAATCAAACAATACTTGGCTTCGCCACCGGTGTTGGCACCACCTAGACCAGGAGTGCCGTTCTACTTATACATCTCAGCTCATCGAGGTGGCACTGGGCGCCATGCTGGCCCAGAAGAATGAACTTCACAAAGAACAGGCTACTTACTATCTTAGCCGCACCTTGGTTAGTTACAAACTTAACTATGCATACGTTGAGAAACTCTGCTTAGCAGTGGTGTTTGCTACAAAAAAGCTACGCCACTACATGCCGAGCAACACTACGTATGTTGTGTCTAAGGAGAATCCATTGCGATACATGATGAGTCGTACTTATCATAGTAGTCGCACGGCGAAATGGATCATGTTGTTGACGGAATTTGACATTGAGTTCATTGGACAAAAATCTATCAAAGGACAAGTCATAGCCGATCAACTAGCAGAGGCTCCTCTTGAAGACGATCAGCCTCTAGTCATAGAACTACCCGATGATGGGGTCTTCCATGTCTCAGAATCGCCAGATTCTGATGAGCCTGAGTCACAGGCCGACATAACCCTATTCTTCGATGGTTCTAAATGTGAGCAAGGTGGTGGCACGGGAATTGTATTCTTCACACCGCAGGGTGCTCCAATGCCCCTGTCATTTAAATTAAACTTCCAGTGCACCAACAATAATGCAGAATATGAAGCCTTGCTCCTAGGTCTTCAGACAACAATCGCCATGAACATCAAACGACTGAACATCTTTGGTGATTCGCTGTTAATAGTCAATCAAGTCAAAGGGGTATATAAATGCAAATGCCCAGTTTTGCAGGCTTATAAAGCCCTTGTGGACAAATTCTTGGCAAAACTTGAGTGGTATGACATCGAGGCACTCCCTCGATCATCGAATCATTTTGCGGACACAATGGCCTCCTTGGGGTCACTAATTCCGCAAGACCTTTCCGGTGATATGACAACCATTCAAGTCAAAACCTTATCGCAATCCGTGATGGAGCGTGCAAGCTCAGACTTGACGCCAGGAATCCACATGATCCAGATCGAACCATCCTCGGATAAGTTCTTTCGAATCCGAGATCGTCTGAAACGTGCCAACTGGGGGTCCTTGTTTTCCCCTACTCCCATTAATAGCAACACAACGCTATTCTTGCAAGTTCTATCCCATTCAGCGTTTGTTAGGGAAGAACTTCAAAAGGGATTGGTTGTTCATACTATCGAGGTTTTCGATCAACAGGACTGGTATTTACCCATTAGAGACTACCTCAAGTTAGGTAATCTTCCCCTTGGATTGACGCACGCCGCAAAATGAACATTCAAGCAGAAAGCGGCTAAGTATGTCTTGATAGGAGACATTTTGTATCGTCGCAGCTATGACGGAATTCTTCTTCGTTGCTTGGACCAGCAAGAGTCCACTTGGGTAGTCGCCCAAGCGCACGATGGTACATGTGGTGGCCACTTTAGTGGTATGGCCATTGCAAAGCGCATTCTTCGCATGGGATATTATTGGCCATATTTAGAGCGAGATTGTTGCGCATATGTCAAGAAGTGCGTGAAGTGTCAACATCATGCCAATTTGATGCACGTACCTTCCCAGGCCCTGCAGACAGTCCAGTCTGCTTGGCCATTTTTGTAGTGGGGCTTCGATCTAATTGGAAAGATCTCCCCTACGTCATCAGGCCATCACACGTTTATCATAACGGCCACAGAGTATTTTACCAAGTGGGTGGAAGCAATTCCGCTGACCTCTACGACAGGACCCCGCATTGTGGAGTTCATTTTGCATAACATCATATGTCATTTTGGTATTCCATCCAAAATAATCTCGGATAATGGGCCATCATTCAAGAACAAAGACGTGCATGCTTTGACCACAAAGTACAAAATTCAGCACAGTTTTTTGACACCCTATTATCCACAGGCAAATGGGCAAGCAGAGGCGTCAAACAAAACACTAGTTGCCATCCTTAAAAATACGGTCGCAGACAGTCATAAGGATTGGCACATCCAAATCCCACTTGCCCTTTGGGCTTATCGCACTAGCATTCGGACGCCAACTGGGGCAACTCCGTTTTCGCTCGTGTATGGCTCAGAGGCAATAATGCCTCTCGAGTTGGAAATTCCTTCCCTCCGCATATCAATGCAGGAGTTCATCGATGATGACGCTGCATGGCAGGCCTGGTTAGACCAACTTACGTTGCTTGACGAACGACGCGTTAATGCTCTCGAGCACTTACGTATCTATCAAGAGCGGCTTAAGAAAGCTTACAACATGAAAGTTCACCTAAGGGACTTTCGGGTTGGTGATTTGGTTTTGAAGGAAAACCAACAGAACTCTAATTTGCCGTCCCACCTAAGGGACAAGTTCACGGCAAATTGGTTAGGTCCATATGTCATTGATAGCAAAATAGGACCCGGGACGTACCGGCTAGCTTCTCTTGACGGTATCAAGGAAACAGAACCCTTGAATATCAGTCATTTACGACCATTTCATATCTAAGAGAGCCATATCCCAAAAATGCTCCAAGGATTATCAAAATCGCTTGGTCAATCCCAAAAATGCTCCAAGGATTATCGCAATCACTTGGTCAACCCAAAATGCTCCAAGGATTATCGCAATCACTTGGTCACCCAAATGCTCCAAGGATTATCGCAATCACTTGTCAAAGCTAAGGATTATAATCACTTGGTCACCCCAAAATGCTCCAAGGATTATCGCAATCACTTGGTCAACCCCAAAATGCTCCAAGGATTATCGCAATCACTTGGTCAAACCCAAAATGCTCCAAGGATTATCGCAATCACTTGGTCACCCAAAATGCTCCAAGGTTTAGATCACTTGGTCAAATGCTCCAAGGATTATCGCAATCACTTGGTCACCCCAAAATGCTCCAAGGATTATCGCAATCACTTGGTCACCCCAAAATGCTCCAAGGATTATCACAATCACTTGGTCAAACCCAAAATGCTCCAAGGATTATCGCAATCACTTGGTCACCCCAAAATGCTCCAAGGATTATCGCAATCGCTTGTCATTTTTTCATGGAAAGCTCAAGGTTTGTCTGTCCCAAATGCTCCAAGGATTATCGCAATCGCTTGGTCAAACCAAAATGCTCCAAGGATTATACAATCGCTTGGTCAATCCCAAAATGCTCCAAGGATTTCTAAAATCGCTTGGTCAATCCCAAAATGCTCCAAGGATTTCCATAATCGCTTGGTCAAAAATCAAGAAATTTCAAAAACAACAAAAATCATCAAAAACAACAAAAATTTGCATCTCATTTCTAGGCATACTCAAATTCATCAATAGAGAGCTCTTCTCGCACCTCATCTTCATATTCACCAAAATCAATCCATCAAAAATACAAAAATACATAGCAAAAGCATTGCATCCATACATTGCATATTTGTGGTCATATAGGTCAAAGGCACCATAGGCTGTAATTGCTCTGCTAGTCCATCTTGTTCCACACTGTTCCATTTTACAAAAACAACAAAAACACCATGCATTGCTTTTTACCACACTAGAGTCAGTGGTCTTTTAATGTATCAAGAGTTTTCGTGATTCAGTCATCATTTTGCTCTTTAGCCATGTAATGTATCAAGTCAAACAGATTTTACGAAGGTAGAGTCACACTTGAAATACACCTTGTTACGTAACATCCCAACACAAATTAAAACACATAAAAATTCCCAAGTTGTGTGAACGAAAGATGAAACCTGCACAGTAATCCAGGTTACCATAAGCGAAACGGTTATCTTGCTCATCCCCCGTGCGAATGGTTCTAGAATGCTGATAATTGACAAAAGGACAAGCTCTTTCCCCCTTCATTCACCTCCATATAAAGTGGTTTTCACCACTACCAAATCTCAATCATGGTTGGTTCCCAAAGTTGTAAGGATTTGTACTACACGTCCCTCGCCAAGGATGGGTAGTCATCCCCAAGACCTAAAGGGATCAACACCATTCACAAACAAAATTCCAACAAATCATCATCCTAACACTTTCCATTCACCTTTGGTCTCCAAGTTGTAAGGATTCGTACTATCCGCCCCTAACCAGGATGGGTAGTCATCCCCAAGGCCTAAAAGATCAATGCCCTTACTCCATAATCTCCATCATCCCCTTGGTCCCCAACGTCGTAAGGATTCGTACTATCCGCCCCTAACCAGGATGGGTAGTCATCCCCAAGGCCACAAGGATCAAAGCCATTCACAAGCTCAAATTCAAAATACCCAAAACACAAAATCAAATAACAGTGGTTATCACCACTATTCAAAATCCTTGCTCAAAAAGAATTAATAAACAGTGATCTTCATCACTATATAGACGAGCAACTTTCTCAATCATTAAGCCAACAAATATCCTGAACTTGAATCCCTAGAATTCTCAGCATTCAAAAACCATCTAGGTGATCCTCATTACAGGTTTGGTTGATAGCCTATCTGGCAATGGTGGTATCCTACCCGCATGACGATATGTCCGTCACATTCGCTTTGCATGTGTGCGGACCAATGTTTGCATAAGGATGAGCTAGCTTATGGTATCCTGGATAACATCGCAGATTAATCTAACTAAATACAACAAAGGAGTTAGTGGAGCTAATTAGGTGATCCTCGATACAGGTTCGGTTGAAAGCCCATCTGGCACTGGCGATATCCTGACAAATACCACATAAATGAACTCAATTGCACACACAGGGATGTGAAATAACTTGGTCAAAAACAAGTCCGATTCATACCTTGTTCAAAAGTCTTGTAAGATAAAGTACAGTCATGGCTAGTAAGTTAAAACCGTCTGAGTCTCATAAAACCTTAGCTACATTTCTAAACCAATTGCACTACTTTTCATCCTTACAATACCATCAAAAAATACAAAAAAAGAAAAAAACACATGTATACATACAAAGTCATCCATCACAGCAATCGCCTAAAAAGACAAAATAATGGAGTTCTAAATAGTCTATGGTGCCATAGCCAAACATCACAAAGTCCATCCATCCATTTCATTTCTGCATATCACATATAAATCACAAACATTTGCATTCATCATGCATCCATCAAAATAAATCAACATACAACAACCACATTTATCATACCATATGCATCCATCAATATAAAGTAGCATGCATCCATCAACATCAATCATTATGCATAACATAAAATCATGACATATACACAAAGAAAGAAAATCAAAACAACAAAAACATCACAAAAATATAACACAAAAACATAAGCAATAAGTTGCCGGACACGAGTGCTCTTGCACTTAACCTCTTGGCATAGAAAATCGATGTCGGGGCTCAAATTGTCATTTTCCCACTTCCCCAAGAAGGCTACCATAGCTGGACCGCTCCACGGGAAGACGGGTTTTTGATGATTTCACCTCATTATGGCATCACCAAAAGGGTTAACACCCACCAAAAATAGGTCCAAATGTCGGGAAATTGCACGTGCTTAAACGGTAAAACATCTAAAGGCACCCTAACCTAAGTCATCTTGGGTCAAGCGACTCGTCGCTTTTCTCATGAAGGTCATTCCCTCATCGATTCGTCGCTTGAGGGGGTAGTCACACTTAGTCACCAATCAACAAGCACACACCCAATCAAGGCAATGGCATGCATTCAAAGAATCATTGACAAAGACAATCACGCTCCCGCTTGGGGCAAGTAAACAAGCAATCATCAAATTGATCAAACACTTGGCATCCCTGAAGCATGAACACAAGGTTCCCCCGTGGACAAAAGGTTACGCCCTTTGCCTAATCATGACCGATCAATGTCCAAGCTCAAGTCACACCTCACCAAAATAGGTTAACACTTGAAATCAAATTCCTTAGCTCGTCGAAGCAAGGATTCAAGAATGCATGCCCTTTCCATACTTGGGGCATCAAAAGTTGGTTAGGTTACCAAGAAACCCTAATCATTAGTGCTTTGGTCATCTATTTTTGCTCAGCACTGCGTCACCCGTAGCGCTTCCCAAAAAGGGGCATCTGTAGACACCAAAACAACACCAATCCGATTAAGTGACTACAAACACTGATCGCATTGACATACACAACTTTCAGGGCAGCCCTCAGAGGTCAAACAGTGGTCCTAGCCACTCACATAGCAGTTTAGAAGGTCAAAAAGTAAACAAAGCCTTGATCAAAACAAAGTCTCAATCAAAGTCAAAAGCAAGCCTTTATCAAAACAAAGCCTTCATCAAAACAAAGCCTTCATCAAGACAAAGTCTTAAGCAAAAGAAAGTCTTAAAGCAAGACAAAGTCTTAATCAAAAGAAGGGCCTCGAAGTGTCGCGATATCGCGACACTTAGGCCCAAAAGCAAAGCTTTGCGAGGTGTCGCGATATCAGGACGTCGCGATATCGCGTCGTGACATGCCTAAGGCTTGCTGAAGTGTCGTGATCTGACGCGCAAGTGTCACGATTTCGTGACACTACGGCCCAAGGCTTGCCTTGGCTTAAGTGTCGCGATATTCGCGACTGTCACGGATATCGCGACACTTAAGGCCAAGGCAGTGCCTTGGCTTCGAAGTGTCGCGATATCGCGACGTCGCGATATCGCGACACTTAAGGCCCAAGGAGCAGTGTCGCGATATCGCGACAGTCGCGATATCGTGACGTCGCGATATCGCGACACTTCGGCATTTGCGCTGGGCGATTTTAAACATTCAAAGGCGACACGTCAGCATTCAAAGGCGAAATTCAAACAATTAAAGGCAAACATTAAAACATTTAAAAGTGCCATTAAAATGATTTAAGGTGGGCTTTAGACAACTGGCGGTGACACCACAGTCAGTTGCGTGGGCCGTTGAAGGACCGTCACGATGGCATTAACGAAAGCCCGAGTCGTGGAGGACTTTCCTCTCTCGAGGAGACACGACCGCCACATGGCACCTTTGACCAACGCGTGGCGCTTATGCACGCCATTCAAGGAGACCCCCTGGGTCTATAAAATGGTGGATTTTTCCACCCAAAAGAGGTGGAAGAGCATTTTTCTTAAACGCAACGAAGTGCTGTTCATTCGAAGACCCGATTGCACTCCTTTTCGAATTCATTCTTCTGCATCCAGAATCTCTTGCGAAAGAGAGGTTGGTGGGTGGTTTTCAGAAGCGCAAATCTGACCTTCAGACCCGACGTTGGATCACAGCAACATCCATCCGACGATAATTCTTTTCTGAGATTTTGAGCCCTTCCCTAGTGGATTGGCTTCGAAATTAAGTTTTAGCGTGGGCGGCCCGCTTGGGCACCCCACGCCCTTTTGCTAGCTTCATTTTGATTTATTTTGTATCACGTGTTTATTTTAAGTTACACTTTATGTTGTTTACGTAGTCCATGATCTGGATTTCAGAAGACGTTTATCACGTGTTCTCATGCTTAGATAGTTTGTCGAATATGTTGTTGTGCTGATCGCAGCTTTAGTTTATACGTTTTATGATAGAATATATCTTGCACTATGTTGTATGTCGAATATATCTTGCTACGTTCGAGTATATCTTGCAGTTAACAGTGTTTGAATACATATTCTAGAAGGCATTTTACTGGCAAATAGTATCGTGTTTTAGTCGATTTTTGGTTCTTCATTGACCTGCAGATAACAGTGACTATTTTATTGGCAGCAACCTTTATGCTTTTGTTTATTTTTAACACAGGTGCTACTAAACAGTTTATTGTTTCTTTGAATGCAGGAAGAACAACAGCAAGCAAGGATTCATCAGCATAAGCGGCGGCAACACTGGCCCGCCCGTTTCAAATGTGGGCATGCGGAAAAGAAGATCACTGTTCATGATTGTAACTGAAAATATGTAACTGAGGAGATGCATTGTAACCGAGTTGGAATCAAATTAATAAAAAGGGTTGTGCTCCTGCTTCTGATTTGATTATATCCGTGTTATTTCATGCATCAAGCTATTTGGTTTACATTGCAATTAGTGTTTCTTTTATTTCCAGAATCTCATGCTTTCATTCTCTATTATTGATAAGTATATCTTTCAGCTTTACCATTCTCTATTGATAAGTATAACTCTCAACTTTACAAGGGGTGATGGTTGAAAGGAGACTACGCATCCATCATAAAAGTTTCTCACAATAACCAAATAAAAAACAATTAATATTATATGTATATTTATTTATATTGCCACTTCCAACTTAAATCACATGCTTTATTACTATAAATTATTATCACTTAGTACCTACCTATCTATTGGACACAATTAAGACAGCAAGGCATGGGTTTAGATGTCCATACACCTTTAAGCTTTACCTTTGTAGACTTTTTTCTCCCCTTGGCCTTTTTTATCCCCTTGGTCTTGTTGTAAGACTTTTTTTCTCCCCTTTAAGCTTTACCTTTGTAGACTTTTTCTCCCCTTGGTCTTGTCGTAGCCCTCAATCCACAGGCTCCGACAATATTCACGCCAAACACGTGTGTTTCTTTCCTCCCAAGTTAGTTTCAGATATAAAACTTCTTCAGTTGTCCGGATCTTTGTATGAAATATTAAGCTTTCCAATGGAATCTCTCAAGAATAACGACTCCGCTACCGGTGTTTCCAATACGTTCCTACTTGGATCATTTTATAGAAAGATCTATAGAAGGATAAAGAGGTTGTCACCGCTGGCGTATGTGGCGAAAGCGCGGGATTATTATGTTGGGAGCATGACCGAGTTCGCGGGGATGTCCATGGTCTTCAGCACAAGCTCTTCCAGGAATGACGACGAATTTGCAGAGTTTTTGAGGCGTGCATCGAAGAGGAGTTCTTCCTCCAGCTCGAGCCCAGGGGACTTAATGTCAACTTCCCAGTCTAATTTTCGTGTAAGTTTGCGCTCCAGTACGGCGCCGTACATGGAAAGGATCGACGAGGAGAGGCCCTGCTACTTTCCTGCCTCTTTCAGATAGTCCGTTGACGAAGTGTATGTTCAGACCAGAATTGCTGCGTCCGTAGTTGCTGTCTTGGATGTCACAATTTAAGTAGCTCGATTTCCTTTTATCACAGGGGATCTTTGCAAGAGCAGCGAATAGTAATTAGATAAACGGTGACTTATACAAAAGGACGTATTGTCCGAGGAATATTTTATAAGTTGATTCCAACTGGTGATTGAATAAGTCATTCAATGTGGTCCATCTACAATTCTACTATAAAAGGTGACTTATGCTATCCTATTTTTATTTTTATTTTTATCTATATCTATATCTAGTCCTTCTAGGTAACTTTGTAAAAAGACATTCTTGTCACTCTACAATGGATTCAATATTAGTCAATGACTAGAGAAAGCGGATATTATTAGGTATTTGAATTATTCGTTCAACTTTTATGTGTCACTTTTTCCTAAAGCCTAGAGATGGTGTGAGCATGTGATTAGGGATTAACAAAGACATGTATATAGGATTAGTTTTTAAATCAAATTATCATAGGTCGTAATATTTAAGATCTTCAGTGGACTCAAATATTAAAGCAATTAATATATAAAATGATCAATATCAATGATTCATGAAATAACAACAAAAATATAGATTAATAGGCCAATATCAATAACAATATGCATAGACAAACTAAAAATTTAATTGCTCAAAATATAGTATACAAGTTTCAATATTTTTTGATGTGTTCTATTACAATGGACTCTATTCAATTCTTTTTTGATACAATACATGGAGCTTTCTCCCCATAATTCATCCTCCTCATCTCTACCTTTGAGAAATATTTCTACCAATATTTTAGTCATGATGGGTGTCAAATCCGGAGGGATTGAAATTGGCCACTCATTCAACTTCTTAAATTTCTTAAACTTATAATCCCCCAGCTAACTAGTGTTGAAATAACTTCCAATTTGGACCCAATCCCTGGTTTCCATGGTTGTTTTTATTGGTTGTAGTTCAAAGAATTCAACAATGATAGGTGGGTATTGATCCCATGAATTTGTCCAAAATCATGCATTCTTCCCTCTCCTCACTTTCTAAAATAATCCATATTTCACTACCTGAAATCCTAACTTAAGAGTTGCCATACTAAGGATCCATTACCATCCAAAGGGAAACGACCCACCTCATTTGGGTTTACCTATCCCAAATATTTACTAATTAAAATTCTACTGAATAAAGAAATTGGCCGGGAAATCCACCTCCAGTAAAGCTTTCAAGCCAAAGCTTTATTATTTAACTTTTATCTTCTTAGTCCCAAACTTCCTTTTACCTTGGGTTGGCTTACTTTTACCCAACCTACTAAGGTCCATTTCCTCTCTCCTTTTACTCCTTCCCATAAAACGTTTCTAGTTGTCTTGTCCAATTCTTTCCATATGGTATCTGAGGCATCAAGGATAGAAAGTTTATAAATTGGTATGGCATGAATGACTAACTGTAAAAAAGTTAATCTACCCCCAGAGCTTAACAATTTGTGAGACCAATGATTCCAAAATACTCCTCCATATATCTATTTTTAGTTTTTTAAAATGCGAAGGGACCCCAAAGTATACCACTAGGAGAGAAGTCCTTATGAATCCCAAGATCTCTAAAATTCTATGCTAAAGCCTTTGATCAAGATTGGAAAAGACCATTTTGGATTTGATGACTTGGTTTGTAGCCCTAAGGTAGACATTAAGTGTATCTCTAATCATTCTTACTTCCTTGAAGTTGGCCACTTCTACCAATCCTGTGTCATCCACAAACTGTAGGTGAGTCAAAACTTCCTCACCCACATTGATATGTATTAGCAATTCTTGTTGTCTTCTCCTCAAGACAAGTCTACCCAAGCCTTCAACCAATATGATAAAAATATAGGGGGAACAAGGATCTCCTTGATGAAGGCCTCGAGTAGCTCCAAATGGTTGCGAGGGAAGACCCTTGATTAACACTGAGTATGTCAAAGTAGAAACACAACTCATGACCCATTATATCCAATCCTGAGAGAAACCAAAGGTTGCCATCATCTTTGACAAGAAGCTCCAATCCACCCTATCATAAGCCTTTGACATATCCAATTTTATGAGCATTCCACTATTACCAGATGTTTGCATTGAATGGATTTCCTCCTGAGCTAGAACCACACCATTCAAGATCTGCCTACCCTCTACAAAATCCCTTGCTTTGAGGAGATAATGTTATGTAGAAGAGTTTTTCATTGCTCAATCATTACCTTTGTGATTATTTTATATATGACATTGCATAAGGTAATAAGTCTATAATCTGAAATATGCACCCCCTCCTCCCCTTTTGGAATTAATGCAATGAAATTATGATTTAATGTTTTAAGAATTCTTTTACTACCTTTGGACTCCATTATAATAGCCATTACGGCCTCCTCCAATTTGTACCAGAAGGCCTGAAAAAACTCAATTGGAAAGCCATCTGGACCTGACATTTTTTTTGTGCTCATTCCAAAGACTACATTCTTTAGTTCCTCTCTATTAATGGGTTTAAGAAAGGTCTAATTTTCTTCGTTAGAGATAATAGAGGGTATGATAACAAGAACTAATTTTTGAGCCTCTTCATATTGAACCATACTTTCCTTAAATAGTTTAGAAAAATAATCCATTGAATGGAAATGCATACCTGGAATTATATCAAAGGAGTGTTCGCTCTCATATTGAAGAGCTTCCATGTTGTTCATATTTCTCCTAGCATAGGCAACTCGATGGAAAAAATTAATATTTTAATCACCTTATAATAACCAAGTGGTTCTTGCTCTCTATTTCTAGTAGTCTCTTCTTGGTTGTCAATGTCCTCAACCACTTTATGCAATGCATCATCCTCTTATTTGAGCTGCTCTGTAATTTTTCCTTCTCTAAAGTTTTTTTGAACCTCATCCCATTTGGCCACTAATGGAGCTCTTTAGACCTGGAAGTCTGTATTGTTAGCTCACCTCCATTATTTAGGTTTATCTTTGACATAATGAAGTTGTTTGTGGAATCTAAACATTGTTGTCCCATATACTAGGCGACCTTCTTCCCACCACTGTGGAATTTTCTTTCGAAGTTCATTTTTTTGTAACCAAAAGTTTTCAAATTTAAATAGTTTGTGATGCTGCATTGTCTTGATCCCCCATTCCAACAAAATGGGAAAGTGATCCGAAACTGGACCCTCCAAAATCTAAAATTTTATATTCCATTTTACAAATGCCTCCTCTAAAACCAAAAAATGATCTAACTTCACATTCTTGCTATGTGGCTCCCTCCTCTTATTAATCCAAGTATAGTTGGTTCCAAGGCATTTAATATCCACCAAGTGTAATGCCTAGTCTTGGGTAATCATAATTCAATTCCCTAGGTCTAAAATTGGGGTTCCCCCTTCCTGATCTCTAGAGGATAATTTAGCATTAAAATCCCCAACAATAATTCAGTCTAACTCTTTCCTTGAGACTCTAATGTTATGCACAACTTTCCATTGATGCATCTGACCATATAGATTTTGAGCCCCATAAAAAGTTGTGATTAAAACATCTTCAATTGTGACATTGTTGCTAAAATGTGATGTGAGGACACTCCTCCAAGTTATATTTTTTGTTGCAGTCCATTCAAGAGAGTTCCAAAAAGTAACTATCCCCCCTGAGGCCCCTTGGGCAGCCACTTCCATATGACTAGCACCCTTCTAAAGTCTATTTACTATTTTACACATAAGATCCAACGATATTTTTATCTCCTGGATAAGCAAAAAATCTATTTTACATTTTTCTAAGAGTATTCGAACAACAAATTGATGGGTTCTACTATTTAAACCCCTAACATTTCATGATTGTATAATCATTAGTCACCTTTATAGCATTAAAAATCTATCGGCCTCATCGATCCTCCAATGATTAGTTTGTCTCCTTGAACTGCTATCAATTTCTTATTTGATTTTCTACCCACTCCTTCAGAGTTGCTATTTTTTTTCTCTTTTCCACCTGAGTTATCCCTAGAGTTGGCCTTTCTCTGTTCTTTTTTGTTATGCCCATGATGACATCCTTAATTATTGGTTGCAAGGGTTATGCATAGTGGCAAATATTCACAAATTGGGTGAATATTAGGATTTTTAAAATTGGAAATTGATAAATATGAGGACCCTTGATGTCAGCCCATTTGCCTAAAAGTTTTAGGATTAATTTTTTCTTAGGGTCAATTTGCCATAATATATATCCAAACATAGGCATATTTGTACTCGTTGGAAAGCTCTTTTTGATCTTGATCTAATGGTGGTGTTTTTAGGAAGTTATAATATGATTGTAAAAATGCGAATCAGAATTGTATTATTGTTGGGTGTTTAAATAATGCAGATATTACAAACTGCATTCCTGGATTAGCTCAGGTTGGGCGCATCTCAACAGGATGCAGGTATAACAATATACCAGCCAAACTAATTAGACAAAATAGTCTAATTAATTATAGTACGCTAACATCCCCCTTTATTACATTATTTGGGTAATGTAATAACTAATAGCTATACTAACATCCCCTTACATCATTTTGCAATACAAAGTGAGCTGCGAAACAATTCAAATTTGACACGTGCAAGTGCCTTAGTGAAAATGTCTGCAACTTGAGCATTGATGGGAATGTCGTTGAAGCTGAATTCGGTGCTTTGGAACTTCATCTCGAATGAAATGACATTGTGTGTCAATGTGCTTTGTTCTTTCATGATGGATCGGATTCTTGACGAGGTTCGTAACACCCCGATTGTCGCAAAACAAGTGTATTGGAGATTTGGATGGATGGCCCATACTTGTTAGAATGCGACGCAACCATATCACTTCACACACAGCTTCACGTGCAGCGCGATACTCTGCCTCTGTTGATGAAATAGCAACCACCTGTTGCTTCTGTCGTGCCAAGAGACAGGACCGGATCCTAGATGAAAAATGTATCCAAAAGTTGACTTGCGATCATCAAATGATCCGGCATAGTCGGAGTCCGTGTATCCTTGCAAGAAGAATTTGTTGTTCCTCTTGTATTCTAGGCCATATTCCATAGTACCATGGACATAGTGAAGAACACGTTTTGTTGCTTTCCAATGAGTGGTCTTAGGCTCCTGCATGAACCTCAAAAGATAGTTGACAGTAAATACGAGATATGCCCTAGTATTGGTCAGATATATGAGACTCCCAATCAACTGTCGATAGAGAGTACCATCTACCTGAGGTGAATCATCATATCGTGATAACTGAAGTCCATTCTCTATTGGAGTTGCCATTGTCTTGCAATCAGTCATGCGATATTTTTCCAGCAATGTCTTGGCATTTTTTTTTTGAGACACTTTGATGGAGTGCTCCTTCTGGCTGAATTCCAGACCAAGACAATAATGGAGAAGTCTAAGATCTGTCATCTCAAAATATTTACACAAGTTTCTTTTGACAGTAGAGATCATAGTTTCTGAACTCCCTGTAATGAGCAGATCATCCACATAGAGTACAAGCAACAATATCTCAGAACCCTGTTTCTTGAAATAGAAGTTTACATCTGACGGACATCTCTTAAATCCATGCTGCATAAGGTGATTGTCCATTTTTATATACCAAGCTCGAGGAGCTTGTTTCAGACCATATAAGGATTTGACCAATTTGCAAACCTTCTGCTCTTGGCCTTCCACTTCAAATCCTTCTGGTTGAGTCATGTAGACTTCTTCTTGGAGATCACCATTTAGAAAGGCACTTTTGACATCCATCTGGTGAACTTTCCACCCATATTGTGTTGCCATAGCACACATTACTCGAATTGTGGTCATCCGAGCAGTAGGTGCAAAAGTTTCCTCATAGTCAATGCCTTCCTTTTGAGCATAGCCCTTTGCAACAAGACGGACCTTATGCTTATCAATTGTTTCATCTGCCTTATACTTGACTTTATATACCCATTTGTAGCCAATGGGTTTCTTTCCATGTGGCAGATCAACAAGCTTCCAAGTTTTATTTTTCATCAAAGACTCATACTCAGTATCCATAGTGGCCTTCCACTGAGGCTCACTAAGAGCATCTTGCACTGATGCAGGTTCAAGATCATCTATGGTAGACATGAACGCCTGTCATCATCAATATCCATATCCTCTACTTATGTACGTGGAGTTATAGAAAGTTCCTCAAAAGATTGACAAAGATCATCAACCTCACCACTTTCTTTGGCTTCTTTTTCCTTTTGAGCCATACTGCGTGTACGAGGTCTATCCAAGTTCAAATTGGGAGGAGTGGATAAATTTGCATCTCTGATTGTATTTGTACACCATTTTGGGTTCTTCTTCGATGGTGGTGAAGAAGATGTAGAAGGACCTCCTGTCTGTGTTGACGAAGGAATCTTCTCTTCCTTAGATTCCACAAGATCTAGGTGTACTTTAGATGTGCTCTGTGATGTGAAAGCTTCATCAAAGACAACATCTCTGCTAACATGAATTTTCTTAGTCAAAGGATCTATCAAACGATATCCTTTAGAGTGCTCATCATAACCAAGAAAAATACATCTTAGTGTTTTCTCATCTAGCTTCTTCCTTTTCTCTTTTGGTATGTGCATGAAAGCGTGACATCCAAAAATACGTAGATGAGATATGGAGGGTTTTCGACCACTCCATGCTTCCTGTGGAGTCATTCCTTTTAGGGCCTTTGTGGGTGCCCTATTCAACGAGATATCTTGCAGTGGTGATAGCTTCGCCCAATATTGTTGCCCAAGACTAGCTCCTGTGAGCATACAACAAACCATTTCCATGATAGAACGGTTTCTTCTCTCGAGCAACTCCATTTCTGTTGAGGAGTATAGGCAGTTGTTAACTGTCTCTTGATTCCATGCTTATCTAAGAATGCAGAAAATTCATTAGAGGTAAACTCCCCCCCTCGATCTGAGCGGAGGGTTTTAATAGAAGCTCCTGACTCCTCAACGGATTTCTTGAACTGCTGGAAGAATGCGAAAGCTTCAGATTTCAGTTGGAGAAAGAAAACCCACATCTTTCGTGAGTAGTCATCTACGAATAACTGAAAGTACCTCTTCCCTCCACAACTGTTGGGTGTGAAAGGACCGCATAGATCGATGTGAATTAACTCTAGAGGTTTTCGTGCTCTTGTTGAGCTCTTCTCAAATGGTACTCTATGTTGCTTTCCCCGCTAGCGGTCGAGCACACCGGCAATGTGGCGTAAAGGGAAGGAAGACCCTTTACCATCTCATACTTACTGAGCTCAAGTAAGTAGCCAGAACTAAGATGTCCATATCTCTTGTGCCATAGGGAAGTTTCATCCTTGGTAGAGACAGTCATGGCAACATGTGGAGTAGAGATAGCATCTAGGGCAAATAAGCCATGCTTATATGAAGCTGTTGCAATCTTCTTACCCTTCCCCGGTAATAGTACAACACTTCTTGCCATTCTCAACACGAAAGTTGACAACCATATTTCTATCCAGGATTTGTGTGACTGACAGCAAATTGTTAGCCAATCCCGAAACATAGAGGACTTTGTCAATTTGACACTTGCCATCAGGAAGAGTGACTAAAACTGTACCCTCTTCCCGAACCTCCGTAGGTTTTATCATCGGCAATGGTGACGAGTTTGCCCTCTTTGGCCACGAATGATTCAAACAATGATCCGTCGCCGATCATATGTTTGCTAGCTCCGGAATCGACATACCAAATAGGATCCCTCTATGTGGAATCTGTGGTAGTCATGAGCACCTTGTGTGCCCATTCGGAATCCGAGTCGGATTCTTCAACAACAACATTCACCTCGGGGTTGCTTGTATTTATTTTGTGGTTTGTTTTAGCCTTTACGCTTGTTCTTATACCAACACTGTTGGTGTCATGGTTGTCTTTCTCATAGATCTTGCACCACCTCTTCTTCTGTTGAGGTTGTTTTCCTTTTCCTTTCGTATCCTGTTGAGAATTTTCTCCTTTCTGAAAGTTGCATCCTTTTTTCCCATTACCTTTCTTCCTAGAACCCTACCTGTTGGTGTATAGGGCTGCATTGGAAGAATCATCCTTGTGAAGTTGGCGTGCCTCCTGTTGTTGAAGCAGATTGACCAACTCGATGTAGGTAATTTGTCGTTGAGACACCTGGATGGAGGTGATCAACATATCAAATGAAGAAGGTAAAGCTCTCATCACAATTGAAATGAGAAGCTTTTCGTCCACAGTATCTCCCAAAGAATTCAATCTCTCTTTCAATTCAGACACTCTACATAGAAAGAGTTCAACTGTTTCACCCTGTCTCAAACTCAGGTTATGAAGTTGTTGTTGAAGATGAAGAATGGTGGATTCATTCTTTCCCTCATAGATGGTTTTAAGGGAATCCCATGCCTCTTTACCACTTGCTTTGTCAGCTATATGAGGTTGCACTTCATCTGAAACAGCAAAGAAAAGGAGCACCTTTGTTTGACTGTCTTTCTTGTCAAAAGCTATCTGATCAGCAGTAGGAGTTGTGGATCCTGATGCTGGTGAAGGCCTAGGTGTTACTCTAGTAACAATATTCCATAAATCTTCCATTTGGAGAATTTCCTTCATCTTATGTTTCCATGGTGTATAATTTGGACCTTTTAATAACTGATGCGGATCAATCATCAACTTTGCAACAGTGGCCATAGTGAAGGTTCCTTATAACACCAATTGGTCCCCCTTTCGATATACCTTTTGCTAGGCCGTTATACTGTACAAAATACCTGCCCTTACATGAGGGAAACTATAGGTATTTAGAAAGATCAACAAAAATCACCCGCCCTTACGTGAGGGAGACTATAGGTGAGTTTTAGAGATCATACGATACGTGGAACATAAGCGGTACTGAAAGGGAATCGCCTTGTTGATTGCACCTACCATAGAAGATTCTTCTCATGCGTGGGGCGTAACTTCCCCTAAACACTATGAAGAATACTTCGTCAGGATTTATTAAGGGTAGTGGATGGAGTAAAAAAATGCAAAAAATGGCAAACTTATCTCTCCCCGACGATTTATAGAGAACAAGCTCAGACGTCGTTGTAGCAGCTATATTAGGCGGCGGATACAGTAGCCCAATCATGACATCTTTACCTGTAAGTGCTGGCCAGAGGTATCACAAATACCGAACGCTGCAGTGCAATAAATTGTACGGATGGGTTTTAATTATTTCGGGGACTTAGGGAGTGTATTTCATTTTTTTTTTAACTTTTAATGAAGTAGTGCAAAAATGAAATATGCAACATACAACATGAAAAGTGCCCACAAGAATTAACCCACAAGGTGTCGGGCACAGCCGAAAATGCACCTTTTACATTTCGCAAAATTGCTTTTTTAGAAAATTACTCACATTCCCCCTTTGATATTTTGAAAAAATATCCCCCCCAAAAAAAATCTCTTTAACAAAGCATTTTAATAATTATTATGTATTTAAAGTTAAAATAAAAAAATTTAATTTATATAGTTTTAAAACCTTATGAAAAAATAAATTAAAAATTAAATTTTAATTTATAAAGTTTTAAAAACTATAAAAAATAAATTAAAATTAAAAATTTTAACTAAAAAAATAATAATTAAAAAACCTTTGAATTTTTTTTTTTTTTACCTTTGAAAGGGGGGAGTCGCCGGGATTTGAACCCCTGACCTGCAGGCTCCCAGAGCCTTACCGCACGGCTCACGACCACGTGAGCCAGCGGGCTGATCCGAAAGGATCAAGAGGCCCCTCGTATTTGATCTGCTGCCCGAGCGCAGGTTCCTCCGCTGCTTTCCCGTCCTCCTCTCTGCTTCCCGAGCCCATTGTCACTGCCTTCGTCCTCCTCACTGCTTCCCGAGCCCACCGTGCAAGTCACGGCTACTGTCACGTTTTTTTTTTTTTTTTTTTTAATTTAAAAAAAAATGCAGTCTGCGTGCTCCCTGTCCGCGTCGCGGCGCAGGATGCAGCCGCGCTCAAACACGTTGGACGCGCACAGCGCGTTCAATCGGGGGGGTGTTCAGGACGCGTGTAGCGCATTCAACGGGGGGGGGTCCGCTGCACGTTAGACGCGCGCAGCGCGTTCAATGGGGGGGGGACCTATCTGTTCTCTCAACGCTGGACGTCCTACGCAGGCTAGACTGGACGTGTCTGCAGGGTCTGCGCAGGCTGGACGTGACGTCCGCGTAGGCTGCAGCGATGCAGGTCTGCGCAGGCTGCAGCGACGTCCGTGCACGTCTGCGCTCTATGCAGGCTAGTCACTGGAATGCACCGGCTCCACTCAGTCGCACGTGGATGCGCGATGACTGTCGCGCGTCTGCGCGCGACACAATTTTTTTTTTTTTTTTTTTTTAATCTGCTCAGCTGCGCGGCAGGGAGAGGAGATAGCGCGCGGGTAGGGAAAAAAACACGCCTGCAAAACAAAATCTTGTCTGCAATCACCTCGCCCAAAAACTTCCGAGTGGCTCTGATGCCATGTAAGAATGCGAACCAGAATTGTATTATTGCTGGGTGTTTAAATAATGCAGAGATTACAAACTGCATTCCTGGATTAGCCCGAGTTGGGCGCATCTCAACAGGATGCAGGTATAACAATATACCAGCCAGACTAATTAGACAAAATAGTCTAATTAATTATAGTACGCTAACAATGATTATATAGGTCAAAATGTGTCTCAAAGATGACCTTATGTTTTAGGGCTTCAAATACCCAAAATTTTGGTGTGAAGATGATTTATTTGATTTTCTTAGGATTCGCCATGATTCACCTTGATTTTGACTAGGATTCACCATTTTTTACAAGTACATTTTGAGTCCAACCCTTTATGCATAACCCTGTTGGTTGCTCTTGGTTATGCACTATCAATGCCTCTGCACTCTTTGATTGTGGTAACCCATTGTACTCAATCACCTACTCTATGATGGGAGGAGATGAAAGAGGGGCTTGAACATGGCTATTATTGTTTTCATTATTCCCATCCACTCCTTCCATGAATTTTTCTTCTTCTTGGTCCATTAGTGTCTTAAATATCTCTTAGCTATTAGAGGGATTGAGTTGGGTTTGCTTTTTACCTTTCTTTTTTGCCTTCTCATTCTTTTATGTTGTTAAAAACCATCTTCATGTTCTTATTTGCCTTGAGAAATATTGGTTGTTTGTTTATTGATTGTTGAATTACCTCCTTAGGAAGATTTGAAATTCCCAAAGGAGCATCCATTTTTATGTTCATATTATTTTGGCAATATCAGGCCAAATACCCATATTTGTGGTGAACTCTACATTTGAAGGGCAATGCCTCATACTCCAGTTGTTGAATCCAAGATAGTCCTACAAGTTTGAGTTCCACCTCTACCACAAAAGGTTGTCTAAGATCCATTTCTACACATAATCTTGCATAAATAGCTATATTTCCTTCCATTGTATCTTTGGAAACACCTAAATGTCCTCAAAGGGAATTGCCAATAATTTTCAATACATACTCACTCTAAAACTCCATTGGAAGTGCATACAAACGGATCCAAATCAGGACAACAATGGGTTCAATTCAAGGATCAAATCCCACTCTCAAGGGTTGGACAAATAATCCTATCGGACCATAATTCCTCTTTTTTTATTCGAAATTCCTATTTCTATTGGCAAGTGAAGAAAAACTAACAATAAAATATTCATTGCTAATAAACCACAAAGAATACTCACCAAGAGGCTCCCAGTTTTGCTGGACCCAGGAATACAAAAAATTTAGGGTAGGGTGAGTACCCATGAATTTACATATCAAATCATGATTGGATCTATATAAAATTGATTCTTCAACCATCCTTTGCTCAATGATAATCTTTGGCCTAACTATTTTCAACTTATTACTTTTTAATTTATATACTATTATACTACACATGTGGATACATAGAAGTTAATATTAAAATTAATATTTATTTCTATTGCTACTCGCCACTTAAATCACGTGCGTTGTTACTCTAAATGATTGTCACTCGGACAACAAGGCATTGGTTTGGATGTCCATCTACCTTTACGCTTTACCTTTGTAGACTTTTTTCTCCCCTTGGTCTTGTCGTAGCCCTCAATCAAGCTTTACCTTTGTAGACTTTTTTCTCCCCTTGGTCTTGTCGACAGGTTCCAACGATATTCACGCCAAACACGTGTGTTTCTTTCTTGCCAAGTTTCAGATATAAAACTTCTTCAGTTGTCTGGATCTTTGTATGAAATATTAAGCTTTCCAATGGAATCTCTCAAGAATAAAGCCTCCGCTACCGGTGTTTCCAATACGTTCCTACTTGGATCATTTTATAGAAAGATCTATAGAAGGATAAAGAGGTTGTCACCGATGGCGTATGTGGCGAAAGCGCGGGATTATTATGTTGGGAGCATGACCGAGTTCGCGGGGATGTCCATGGTCTTCAGCACAAGCTCTTCCAGGAATGACGACGAATTTGCAGATTTTTTGAGGCGTGCATCGAAGAGGAGTTCTTCCTCCAGCTCGAGCTCAGGGGACTTAATGTTAACTTCCCAGTCTAATTTCCGTGTAAATTTGCACTCCAGTACGGTGTCGTACATGGAAAGGATCGACGAGGAGAGGCCCTGCTACTTTCTTGCCTCTTTCAGATAGTCCATTGACGAAGTGTATTTCCGTTTTCGGCACCACAGTGTTCAGACCAGAATTGCTGCGTCTAAATAGCAGTAGTTGCTGTCTTGGATGTCACAATTTAAGTAGCTCGATTTCCTTTGTATCACAGGCGATCTTTGTAAGAGCAGCGAATAGTAATTAGATAAACGGTGACGTATACAAAAGGACGTATTGTCCGAGGAATATTTTATAAGTTGATTCCAATTGGTGATTCAATGTGGTGACTTATACTATCTTATTTTTATTTAGTTTTTAATATGGTCCATCTGCAATGGGTAAATTTGTATAAAGACATTCTTCTCACTCTAAAATGGATTCATTATTCGTCAATGAATCAGGTATTTGAATTGTTCGTTCAATTTTCATATGCCACTTTCTAAGCCTAGAGAGGGTGTGAGCATGTGACTAGGGATTAACAAAGATAGGTATATGGTGTTGATTTTTTAGCGAGATTATAATAGGTCCTAATATTTAAGATCTTGAGTGGACTCAAATGTTAGAGCAATTAATATATAAATGGTCAATATTAATGAACATAACATTCATGAAATAACAACAATAATATAGATTAATAGGCCAATATCAATAACAATATGCATAAACAAACTTACAATATAATTGCTCAAAATATTGTATACAAGCTTCAATATTTTTTGATATGTTCTATTACAATGGACTCTATTTAATTCTTCTTTGATACAATACATGAAGCTTTATCCCCATAATATAATCTTAGAAAGGTGACTCTTCAATATTTTGATTATTTTTCTCCTCACATATTCAAAAGAAAGATACATAAGACAAACCTCTCATGCCTCTTGGCTTTACATCTTGCCACTTGCATACATGATTGTTTATATTTTATTTACTCGCACACTTTAACATATGGCACTTGCACACTCGTACATTGCATGCTTTACTATATGTCACTTGCAAACTTTCTCACACTACACGCTTGCACACTTTCTCACGCTACACACTTGCACACTTTGTGACATGACTCTTGTACTCATCTTACAAATAGACACATACTTTAGGAAAATATAAATCATACACCTAAACTATAGACTCACATCTTATTCTAACATATATAATTTTTACAATTGTATCAAAGGTACCGTGGGGTACATTACCATGTACCAAATAATGCAATGTTCACTAACACCCTCCTATACATATATTATTTGGTTATTCAAGAATTTAGTCTTAAATATCTTATTCTTGCATTTGTTCTTTTGATCTGGCTCTAGCACTGCCTGAGATTTTGGTACAGATATGCTAACTTGTTTCTAGAACATTCTTTAGCTATTTTTATTTATCTATTTTTTATCTTCTTCTTTTGATTCTTTGCTATGTTCTTTTCTATCTTGATCTTGATCATGTTCTCAATGTTCTTTCCTATTGTTTCAATATTTATAAATATATCATAATCATATGACTCATCCTTCATCAATCTTGATTTGACTATTATGTAATGTAAAATATAAGATATATTAATTTCACATTCATTGCTTATTGTAGAGTGTTTGAAATTTGATGATTATTTTCTTCTTCTTTGATCTTGAACTACTAAACTAATTAATTTCGTATATGTTATTATCCCTACATCAATAGTTATTGTAATTGCACTTCTAAATTTTTTACTTGCTCCAGATAATTTAACATCTAGATAATGTTCAAGTATTACAAATTGTTTGTGGGATCATCTTAAGTCTTGCATCTTTTTGTTCTTCAACATTCTTTAGCATACTTTGTGTATAGTATTTTAGATGTTCCATTATTTCTTCTCTATCCTCTAAGGATGTATTAATAATTTCTTTCATAATTAAATGCTTTGATGTTAAAGTCTTACTGTCTCCTAAATTTTTAAATTTCTATTTGTAGAAATTAATTTGTAATTATCAATCTTCAAATTATATATCCTTTGGAGTAGAAAACCCTATTTTTCCCTAATAATTTTTTTTTAGATAATCTCCTTGAGTAGCAATCCTTATTTCTTCAAAATTTAATTCAAGCAATCGATTTTCTTATTCCTTCAAATATTTTCGCAAAAACAAATTGCATTTATCAAATATCTATTATTAATTTTCCCTTATAATTGCCAAATTATTTTTTCAAATACTCCTTTAATTAGATGTATAATTACCTTATCTCTCCGTCAATTATAATTTGGTGGCAAACGTCATAGAATTTTTGTTGTTCCATACAAAAAAATTTGCCAATAGGGGTGGCCAATTTTTACAATAAAAAACCACAATGAAAGACGAAGACCAGGGATTTCTACCCACGTTGGCACTTTCAAGGAGAAATTCGTAGAGATTAATAAAATCATGATACCAGGGTTGAATAACCAAAAGGGTTTTCCTAATATACCATGGACCTCTATTTAGGACAACCATAGCATGTTGAAGATCAAAAAAATAAAATTAAAATAAATATTAAAATTAACATAGTGAGGTTTTTTATATCTCCACATTAATACCATGGGAATGTCATGCATTTTGGATCCATTTATGGATGAGGGTTTCATTAGGTATATTCCCTATAAAATACCTGATAAGTGTGTTTTACTCAAGCCATTTGCATATAGTGTACAAATATCATAAAGAAAGCATAATATTAGGGGTGATGTCCCATGGGGACAACACAACAGTTTGAGCTTTGGCTCTTCTTCGGGAGGTCCAAGGTTAAAACCGTGGCTTGGGTGAGTGTGTGAGGAAGTGGGTGTGTCTTCATCAATAAAAATTAGGGGAAAAAACATTACCTTGTGATACACTATCAGAAGGCATTTTTGCGAGCACTTGTTTTAAGATAGAGCACTCTACAATAGCAACTTCATCAAAATATGGAGTATTGGCAACGATTGAGGTCATATTAAAGGATATTTTCCACCCAAGGTAGAGAAACTACAAAGGAACTTTTAGTAACAACAAAAAAAAAAAACCAAAGAAAACTAGAAATAACAATGCGGTACGAGACATATTGATGGTGGCACAACATACAAACCCTTGCCAAGATCTGCCATATTAATATTACTTTTTGTATAAACACACTTACACTTTTCTCTATTAATTTGAACTTACAAATTTTAAATTAAAAACAATTTAATTTTTATTTTTAAAAATAAAATAATATTTTTATATAATACAAAGTGTAACTATATATAATTGACATGCCAGTTTCTCACCAAGGGGAAGAAAGAAAAGACTACAAGGGCAAAGTGTTGCAATTTCGTGACATGTTGCATTTTCACTAAAGCAGAAGTCAGATGAAGTAGAGGGCTTGAAGACTTCGTGATTTTGCGATACAATAGTTGTTTCTAACATATATATTTTTAGAAACTAAAACATGCCCTTACACCAAACTTTTGATCTCTAGGGGTGTCAGATAATGGAGAAGTATCAAATCTGTTAGAATCCAGTCATAGAAGATCTTTGTTTATTATTAGAAACTATGGTTAACTGCTTGTAATTGATTTAAAATAAAGGATGTACTAGTTGTAAAGATACCCATATTAGGGTATATATAGTGGTAGACACACTATAAAAAGAGGTCAGCTTTTGGATGTTTACAAGATTGAATTTATATCTTTTGGATGCAAGCAAACAAAGTCATTCTTCTATTTGACTTCTAATTTTCTATGTGCAAGTGTATGTATCTGATGCTTGACTTCTATTTACATTATTGAGTTCTATAATGTATTTTTTCTGAACCTAAACTATACTTGTATGAATCATATTGTTGGAGTTAGGATTAAGTGTGCTTATATCTGTTAGATGAACGTCTAAATCACACTTAGAAAGCTATGATTTCTATGTGAAAGTGTAAAAGAAATCTTCTAACAGGAATATGTATGTTTTATCCTAGTTGTTGTCTAAACTGGACCGTGAGAAAAGCTTCTAGCCTCGACTATATTTCCCTTTTAAAGCATTTCCCCTCTTTCTATTCTCTTTTCTCTAAAAAAAGCAAAAGGGAACCAGACTACTCTGGAGATTAGACGGACGCTCCCAAGCTAGATTCGTCTATTGAATGTTGGTAAGGTCTTCGTCTATTGAATGTTGATAAGGTCTAAGGCGCAATACAATTAACTAAAGCCAAATTGTGTTCCAATAGTTTTTGGCATGCCTAGTAGGACCCTAAATCCCATAGTATTCTATAAGTTTTGGTGTTTTTCTTTAAAGCCTTTTATTTAAAACCTGAATAAAAAAACCACCTGGTGACTCCGTTCAAGAGGATTTAGACCTGAGAAATACCTTGTCTAAAAAATTTGGTTGCCTATGCATATGATAACCACATCCCAAGCAAGAAACTCTGAAGAATCCATCGAGTTCTTCGAGTTACACCTTGGTAGCTTGAAAGCACATCTTGTGCTAGCTACAAGATCTAATCCACCTGGTACTAGTGTAAGCTCCCTTGTATCTACTATTGGAGTATCCTCAAATATCTCCACAGTAACAATAAATATAGTAGCCATCATGGCTACTCCTCCCGTCCTAGCTCATATTATATGGAACCAAAATTGCCTGCTAAACTTGGCAACCTAGAATCAAGTCCCCCAGGCAACACTGAAAGCTTTGCCATCATATGATGGGATAGGAAAAATGATGGACGAACATTGCCTAGATGTTTTGTCATTAGCAGCAGTCTATAACATCACCCAAGAAGATGTGATGGTCAAGTTTTTGGTCATATATTTAAAAGGAAAAATGCTCCATTGGTATAGAACACTCCCTCCTAGATCTATCACTTCTTGGGTGATACTTGCTAGCCGTCTGGTTGATGAATTCAATGTACATGTAGATCCGTTCTCATTGCTCGATCAGTTCACAATCATCAGGAGACATCTACAAGAAGAGATTATTGATTTCAATATTAGGTTCACACGTACCTGGGATAGAGTACCTATTGGGTTAAAACCTACCATTGAGCAAGCGATATGTTATTATTTGAGATCTTTTGATTCAAATATTAGCATGATTATACAACAATCATGTGTTTTAACTTTCCTTGCTATTTATTTAGAGGCATATAAGGGAGAAGCTAATATTATTGCTATCAGGAAATACCCTCCAAATGCTCCATTGCCAATTTTTCCAGATATTCCCCAAGCCCTAGGCTTGAATCCTTCAGCACCTTCCCCAAAATGGAATGAGCAACCAGTCGTTCCAGTCATTCAGTCACCTCATAATCTACCAATATTATCTCTTATTCCTCTCCTTCTCGCATTACCTGTTTCCACATCTTCGAGAAGTTACCCAGGATAATTAGATGACAACCATAATAGACACAATGAAAATTTTGTTGAATGATATGTCATCTATGAAAAAGAGAGAAGCTGAGAAAAAATTTTAGCCAAGGAGATTTCCCTAGATAACTAGAGATGGGGCTTTGACAAGTGGCATATGACATGAAAGAAAGAATTTCGTTTATGATAATGAAGTGGGAGATAATGGAGAACCCTCTAACTCAGATTATTGGTGTGCCACATGTAATGACCCTCATGGAGAAGATTCGTGTATTTTTCACCACCATCATGTGCAAAACATAGTAAATGAAAGGGCAAAAGAAATAATGAAAGGTCATGTAAACATGATCAGAGAAGTTGATCATAATTTTGCAATACCATCTATAGAATATGTCGCAGTCCTAACAAGGTCAGGAAGGAAACCTCTACAAATTGATCCCCAAGAACTTTAGCCATTAAGTTTCCCTCCAACTCCCACAGCTATGCCTCAGAAGGATCAGTAAAGTGAAAAAAGACCCTCTAATCCTACTCAAAGTTCTGTTCTAGCACCAAGGAGAGAGCTTTATCCTAGAAATGAGAGCGAAAGTGTGGAGACATCTTCATTCAATATCATTGAGGAGATGAAAAAACTCCTTCAAAAGCTAGGATGTATGATGCTTTGCAATTCCTAGGGAATATTGACCTCCTTAAGGAATATTTAAAAATGATGAATCATAAGAGCAAAATACCCTCCTTTTCAAATTATATACAAGCTAATGTTACATCTGCCACAGGAAAAAATAGACCGCCTCCTTTCTATTTATCTCTTCAGATGGAAGGGTGGATAGTACATCACTGTATGATCGACTCAAGAGCGGCTACTACAATAATGCCTAAAGTAGTGTGCGACATAATGGGAATGAAGTACACCAGGAGCCATCTAGGAGTGTTGCAGTTATATGGTACCTCAGTAAAATCAATAGGGGTAATCAAAGATATCCCTATACAACTCCACAAGATGCCCCAAGTAGTTGTTATACATGAAGTGGTAGTCGTAGATTTGGAACCATACTTTGGTATGTGCCTATCCAAAGAATTTATAGCAAAAGTGGGAGGTTATTTATCCTTAGATTATTCGCATTTAGAAATACCTTTCAAAGGTAAGAGGGTCAATATTTTTTATTAAAAGCCATCCACTTTTCATGTAGAAAGACTGGAAGAAACCAGTACTGTGAGTATGATGACCGAAGATATAGGAGATATATATTTGATTGAGGAAACCTTGGAGGGACTCCAATCCAAAGATCAGTTTTCTCAAAAAAAATTAATGTCATGGTGGAAACAGAGATAGGAAGCTACTCTATTGAGAAACCAAAAAAGCTATCTATCCCTGTCCCTAAAGAGAACAATTCCACCAGCCAACTCTGGAAACTTTAGTTTGATGGATCTAGATGCAAAAATGGAGCAAGTGCTAGGATAGTTTTAATTTCTCCCGCAGGGAAGGAAAAAAAAATTCATACAGATTGACATGGAGTTGCACCAACAACACGGCTAAGTACGAAGCATTGTGTTTAGGACTCAAAAAGGCCAAAAAATTAGGTGCAAAGCAATTACTGATTTATGGAGATTCAGAGCTTATTGTGAAGTTGGTCACTGGAAAATGTATTTGTAAGAAACATTATTTGAGAGCTTACAAAAATAAAGTGTTGGACCTCTTGGAAAATTTTGAAGCTCTAAACATAAATTCAATCCCAAGAGAAAGTAATAATCATGAAGACCTGTTAGCATTCGTGGGATCTAACTTCTGCCAGTCAGTAATGTCATCCAAAAATTCAAAACAGTGAGACTTATATACAAGCCTTCTGTGCCTAACAAAGATATCTTCTGGCAAGTGTTCGAGAGTGAAAATTCTTTAATTGTTTTATAATAATAAATTTATTTTTATTTAATTTTTATTAACTTTAAATTTATTTATGAATACGATTGTGGTGAAAATTCTTTAATTTAAAAATTAGAATTTATTAATGTATATATTTTTTTTAAGTTAAAAAAGTACAATTATATGAATATTTGTATTTATATTTAGGGTTTATTAAACAAGTTTAGAGTTATTTAAAATCCTTCAACAATAATTCATTTTTTTTTAAGTTTCTTAAACTTGTTACAATAAAAATTACCAATAGTATGTTGAAAGTTTTCAATCATTATTTTGGTACTTTGACAATGTACAATCAATCATCTTATAAATATGATTTTAATTATCAAAATATGTCACAAGGAACACAAAAGGTGCCATAAACAATAACTTTTATTAAAAGGAAAAAATATAAAAAACATACAACTATAAAAAAAATATACAAACTATAGTGTAGTAGAATTACAATCCCATACACCGTTTAAAAAGCTCAATTTTCATAAGTGTTATGATAATATAATTTATATAATTATATTTTCACTAAAATACTAGAATATACAATCATTATATATGTAATATCGCTATGCAATATAAATGGATTTCATTCCAATTTTTTAAAACAAAAATATAGTCTTTTTTTCTCATAGTTTTTTAATTTATAAATATACAACATTTGGGTACAATTTCATTTGTTTAGGTTAATAGAATGTTTTCAAGTAATACTATGAAATGTATTAAATTATTAATTTTTGATAACATTTATAAGTTCATGGTATTCCATGTTCAAATGTGGTGGTTTGAGTGGTTGCCTCTAGTGGTTAAGCTTTAGTAGTTGTGGTTTGTACTTAAACTTTAATGAAACATATAATAAGGTGGTCACTTACACCTAATTTTTAAAATTTGAATTTTAAATATATTTAATGAAATTTTGAAAAACATATTAATTTGGTAATCTACAATAAAATATATATATTCTATAATTATTAGATGCATGCTAGAGTAACTATTTTTAACTTATTACTTTTTAATGTATATACTATTATACTACACATGTGGATACATAGAAGTTAATATTAAAATTAATATTTATTTCTATTGCTACTCGCCACTTAAATCACGTGTGTTGTTACTCTAAATGATTGTCACTCGGACAGCAAGGCATGGGTTTGGATGTCCATCCACCTTTACGCTTTACCTTTGTAGACTTTTTTCTCCCCTTGGTCTTGTCGTAGCCCTCAATCAAGCTTTACCTTTGTAGACTTTTTTCTCCGCTTGGTCTTGTCGACAGGCTCCAACGATATTCACGCCAAACACGTGTGTTTCTTTCTTGCCAAGTTTCAATATAAAACTTCTTCACTTGTCTGGATCTTTGTATGAAATATTAAGCTTTCCAATGGAATCTCTCAAGAATAACGCCTCCGCTACCGGTGTTTCCAATACGTTCCGACTTGGATCATTGTACAGAAGGATTAATAGAAGGATAAAGAGGTTGTCACCGATGGCGTATGTGGCGAAAGCGCGGGATTATTATGTTGGGAGCATGACCGAGTTCGCGAGGATGTCCATGGTCTTCAGCACAAGCTCTTCCAGGAAGCACAAGCTCTTCCAGGAATGACGACGAATTTGCAGAGTTTTTGAGGCGTGCATCGAAGAGGAGTTCTTCCTCCAGCTCGAGCTCAGGGGACTTAATGTCAACTTCCCATTCTAATTTCCGTGTAAGTTTGCGCTCCAGTACGGCGCCGTCCATGGAAAGGATCGACGAGGAGAGGCCCTGCTACTTTCCTGCCTCTTTCAGAAAGTCCGTTGACGAAGTGTGTTCTCGTTTTCGGCACCGGAGCAGAGTTGCTGCGTCAAAATAGCCGTAAATCTCGTAGTTGCTGTCTTCAATATCACAATTTAAGCAGCTCGTTTAGCAGGCAATAGTAAATAGAAAAATGGTGCTAAAGGGACTTATATTCCAAGGGATATTTGATAGGTTCATTCCAACGTTGGCGGAGTGGTTTGCCTCGGATATAGTGTCACGTTTATTTTACACTGCCTTGTGTTATTATTTTTATTTTTATAATATTATTTCCATGTATTTGAAATTATAATGTTTATAAGATATTCCGTCCAGGTTTAAACCTAGTTTCCAAATAAAAAAGCAAAGCTATACCATTCTAAAATATGATTTCCCACAAAAACATTATAAGATATTTTTAATTACGTGGTAATTTGGCGAGAAACTTCACTGGATTCAACTTTTAATAAGCATACCGTACTATAAAGTAAATATAGATCAAATCAAGACCATTGCGTTAATAAAATTATGTTCAATACCATAGAGAAAGCCTTTGCATTGATGCATATACTAGACTTATTATATTTTTTAATTTGAAAAACATAATTACTATTGATTATTTGGCAAGTGATGATGATTTACCATTGATGATAACATTTGTTTATAATGATATGGCACTCTTGATAGATAAACTAAAGATCTCTAGAAAAAGTTTCCTTTCTACTAGAAGTTGTTGTTATGTTTTTAATGGTAAATCACAAGACCTTATGGGTTGAATTTGGTTACCAAATTTATCTAGATATAAAGAAGTAAGTAGGAAGTCCATGGTGTTTGATTTGTACAACAATTATAACATGCTATTAGGTAAACCTTGGACTTGTAAGATGATATCCATAACTTCTTTTGCTTTTCAAGTGGTTAAATATACCTATGATGATAAATTTTTCACCATAGAAGCAGACTTAGATCCTTGGAGGCCTCATCCTCCCAACGAAGAAAGTTGTTTTATTCCTTATATGGATGAGACACAAAAGGTTCTAATTTATGAACATGAGCCTTAAGATAATTTGACAAGAACTTTCAACTAGTATAGACTTGACTCATTGACCACTAATAATGGTAGGACGAGTGATTCAATGATGTATGAATAGGATGTAGTGGACCATAGTGAAGAGCATGAAGAACATATGAAGGCCTTAGTTTTTTTCTTCGAGGAAGAACCTTTTGACATCTAGCATAAGTGGGACAAGGTAAGTGGATTTCTTGACTTAAATACATTCTAGAAGTCTCAATCAACTTCAAACCCTAATCCTAGGTCATATAATGAGGTTACGGTGAAGGGAAAGTGTCACCAAATGAACCAGAGGAAACACCAAAGGGTAGTAGTCTAGATAGATTGGGAGATAAACAAACTAAGCAAAAAAAGGAGAAAAGAAAGAAAAATATTATATAGATTTATTGAAGGAGCTAGTCCAAATGGTTGTAGGTGAGGATTTTATGTTAGAGCAATTTTTCTTACTAAAGGACAAGGCTTTGGTAGGTAGATTTATGGGTTGCTCCATTAAACTAAAAACTCTACGAGAATGGATCAAGGTTACAGGGCTGGAGGTTCTAGGATATACTCCTACATATCATGTGATGATGAAGGATTGGGTGGTTTTTGTCTGCTAAAAGGTAGAAGATGTTATAATCATAAAAATGGAATATGGAGTATCCATGTTTTAAATCTAAAATATTGGACTCTTGGGTTCAATATATGCTTTGAGAGGACTAATACCCAGCCTATTTGGGTCAAGCTACCCTCTTTACCCATTGAATTCTAAATGAAAGAATGTTGTGTGATATTGGGAACTAGATGGTAGTTTTCCCTAAAGTAGATACAAAAAACTTAAATAGTATCCAAAAAATGGTAGTTTGTATCTTAATGGAGCTAAATCTTAGTTTAGAGTTGCCAAAAATATGAAGTTCATGTCAAGAAATTAGACATATTTACAAAATCCTATCTACATCGAGGTGTTTTTTTTATGTAGTAATTGTCATCATTATGATAATATCAAGGTAAATTGTGAAATGGAAGAGAGTAGAGGGCAAGGGAATGTATAAAAGGAAGTTGGAGGTTCTTATGTTCTAAGAAATTCAAAGGAGGTAGCGATAGCCAAAGCAAATATATAAGAGTACCCACTCAAGCATCTTGAATTGCTTAAATAAAATTTTCATGTCATTAATGTTCAAATAGAAGAGAGAGAGTTGGCTACAAGCAACTACAATAGGGGAGTTTCATATGAGGGAATGGATGCCATATCTATGATTGAAAAAGTGGCTGGGTTATTTTATCAGGCATCCATCAAAGCTCAAACCTAGTCTTACCCTTTTCTAGGAATGGGGGATTGAATTTTGATAATTATAAACTTGCTATATCATCTTGTCCTAGACTAAATTCATATATGGAGGTCTTGCCAGACCATAGTTTTGATAAGACTTTGCAAGAGGCTGTTGTTGTTTCTTCATTTTGGAAAGGTAGGGAGGATAAATCTTATGATCAGAAGGAAGAAAGGATAAAGGTTTTAAATCCAAGAAGGATTCTACAATCTCTTTCTATCAGGGGCTTAGAATAAGTAGAAGAAAAGGTGTCAAATATAATAAGGTTTAAATTTTGGATATGTTTAATAAAAGTTTGAAAAACATATTAATTTGATAATCTGCAATAAAATAAATATATTCTATAATTATCATATGCTTGCTAGAGTAACTATTTTCAACTTATTACTTTTTAATGTATATACTATTATACTACACATGTGGATACATAGAAGTTAATATTAAAATTAATATTATATGTATATTTATTTCTATTGCCACTCGCCACTTAAATCACGTGTGTTGTTACTCTAAATGATTGTCACTCGGACAGCAAGGCATGGGTTTGGATGTCCATCCACATTTAAGCTTTATCTGTGTAGACAATTTTCTCCCCTTGGTCTTGTCGTAGCCCTCAATCCACAGGCTCCAACGATATTCACGCCAAACACGTGTGTTTCTTTCTTGCCAATTTTCAGATATAAAACTTCTTCAGTTGTCTGGATCTTTGCATGAAATATTAAGCTTTCCAATGGAATCTCTCAAGAATAACGCCTCCGCTACCGGTGTTTCCAATACATTCCTATTTGGATCATTTTATAGAAAGATCAATAGAAGGATAAAGAGGTTGTCACCGCTGGTGTATGTGGCGAAAGCGCGGGATTATTATGTTGGGAGCATGACCAAGTTCGCGGGAATGTCCATGGTCTTCAGCACAAGCTCTTCCAGGAATGACGACGAATTTGCAGAGTTTTTGAGGCGTGCATCGAAGAGGAGTTCTTCCTCCAGCTGGAGCTCAGGGGACTTAATGTCAACTTCCCATTCTAATTTCCGTGTAAGTTTGCGCTCCAGTACGGCGCCGTACATGGAAAGGATCGACGAGGAGAGGCCCTCCTACTTTCCTGCCTCTTTCAAATAGTCCGTTGACAAAGTGTATTTTCGTTTCCGGCACCACAGTGTTCAGACCAGAATTGCTGCGTCTAAATAGCCGTAGTTGCTGTCTTGGATGTCAAAATTTAAGTAGGTCGATTTCGTTTTATCACAGGCGATCTTTGCAAGAGCAGCGAATAATAATTAGATAAACGGTGACTTATACAAAAGGACGTATTGTCCGAGGAATATTTTATAAGTTGATTCCAATTGGTGATTGAATAAGTCATTCAATGTGGTCCATCTACAATTCTACTATAAAAGGTGACTTATACTATCTTGTTTTTATTTTTATCTAGTCCTTCTACTATTAAGGGTAAATTTGTAAAAAGACATTCTTGTCATTCTACAATGGATTCATTATTAGTCAAGGACTACAGAAAGCGGATATTTTTAGGTATTTGAACTATTCGTTCAATTTTTATGTGTCGTTTTTTTCCTAAAGCCTAGAAAGGGTGTGAGAATGAGATTAGGGATTAAAAAAGATAGGTATATAGGATTGGTTTTTTAGTTTGATTATCATAGGTCTTAATATTTAAGATCTTGAGTGGATTCAAATATTAGAGCAATTAATATATAAAATGATCAATATCAATGAATTATATCAAAAGAGGGTCCATTCCAATTTTGAAGAGCTTGCATGTTGTTCATTTGTCTCTTAGTACAGGCAATCTGATGGAAAATTTTGATATATTTATTACCTTATACTAACCAAGTGGTTCTTGCTCTCTGTTTTTAGTAGTCTCCTCTTGGTTGTCAATGTCCTCAACCGCTTAATGCAATGCATCATCCTCTTTTTTGAGCTTCTTTGTAATTGTTCCTTCCCTAAAGTGTTTTTGAACCTCATTCCATCTGACCACTAATGGAGCTTTATAGACTTGGAAGTTTATCTTGTTAGCTCACCTCCATTATTTTAGTTGATCTTTGATATAATGAAGTTGTTTGTGGAATCTAAACATGATTGTCTCATATGTTGGGCGACCTTCTTCCCATCACTGTGGAGTTTTATTTCGAAGTTCCTCTTTTTGTAACCAAAAGTTTTCATATTTAAATGGTTTGTGCTGCTACACTGTCTTGATCCTCCCTTCTAAGAAAATGGGAAAGTGATATGAAACTGGACCCTTCAAAATCTAAAATTTTATATTCCATTTTACAAATGCCTTCCTTGAAACCAAAAAATGATCTAACTTCACATTCCTTCTATGTGGCTCCCTCCTCTTATTAATCCAAGTATAGTTGGTTCCAAGGCATTTAATATCCACCAAGTGTAATGCCTAGACTTGGGTAATCATAAGTCGATCCCCTGGGTCTAAAATTGGGGTTCCCCCTTCTTGATATCTAGAGGATAATTTAGCATTAAAATACCCAACAACAATCCAGTCTAACTCTTCCCTTGAGACTCTCATGTTATGCACAACTTTCCATTAATGCATCTGACCATCTAGGTTTTGAGCCCCATAAAAAATTGTGATTAAAACATCTTCAGTTGTGACAATGTTCCTAAAATGTGACATGAGGACACCCCTCCAAGTTATATGTTCTATTGCAGTCCATTCAAGAGAGTTCCAAAAAGTAACTATCCCCCCTGAGGCCCCTTGGGCTGCAAATTCCATATGACCGACACCCTTCCAAAGTCTATTTACTTTTTTACACAAGATCCAACAATATTTTTGTCTCCTAAATAAGCAAAAAAATCTATTTTACGTTTTTCTAAGAGTCTTCGAACAATAGATTGATGGGTTCTACTATTTAAAACCCTAACATTCCATGATTGTATAATCATTAGTTACCTTTAGAGCAGTAAAAATCTATTGGCCTCATCGATCCTCCAATAATTAGTTTATCTCCTTGAACTGCTACCAATTCCTTATTTGATTTTCTACCCACTCCTTGAGAGCTACTATTTTTTTTATCTCTTTTCCACCTGAGTTATCCCTAGAGTTGGTCTTTATCTATTTTTTTCTGTTATTCCCATGATGACATCCTTAATTATTGGTTTCCAGGGTTATGCACAATTGTGAATATTCACAAATTGGGTGAATATTAGGATTTTTAAAATTGGAAATTGATGAATATGAGGACCCTCGATGTCAACCCATTCGCCTAAATTTTTTAGGACCAATTGTTTCTTAGGGTCATTTTGCCATTATATATATTCAAGCATAGACATATGTGTACTTGTTGGAAAGCTATTTTGTAGCCTGATCTAATGGTGGTGTGTTTATGAAGTTATAAGATGATTTAATAGGTCAAAATGTGTCTCAAATATGACCTAACTTTTTAGGGCTTCAAATACCCAAAAAAAAATTGTGAAGATGATTTATTTGATTTCCTTAGGATTCGCCATGATGCACCTTCATTTTGACTAGGATTCACCCTTTTTTATAAGTACATTTTGAGTCCAACCCCTTATGCATAACCCTATTGGTTTCTCTTGGTTATGCACTATCAATGCCCCTACACTCTCTTATTGCAGTAACTCACTGCACTCAATCACTTGCTCTATGATGGGAAGAGATGAAAGAGGGACTTGAACATGTCTGTTATTGTTTTCATTATTCCCATCCACTCCTTCCATGAATTGTTCTTCTTGGTCCATTAGTGTCTTAAAGATATTTTAGCTATTAGAGGGCTTGATTTGGGTTTGCTCTTTACCATATTTTTTCTTTTACCTTCTCATTCTTTTGGGTTGTTCAAAACCATATCCATGTGCTTCTTTACCTTGAGAAATATTGGTTGTTTCTTTATTGATTGTTGACTTACCTCCTTAGGAAGATTTGACATTCCCAGAGGAGCGTCCATTTTTATGTTCATATTATTTTGGCAAGATGAGGCCCAATGCCTATATTTTTGGTAAACTCTACATCTGAAAGGTAATGCCTCATAATCCATTTGTTGAATCCAAGATAGTCCTACAAGTTCGAGTTCCACCTCTACCGAAAAAGGCTTGCTAAGATCTATTTCCACACGTAATATTGCATAAACAGTTGTATTTCCTTCTGTTGTGTCTTTGGAAACACCTAAATGTCCTCCAAGGGAATTGCTAATAATTTTCAATACATACTCACTCCAAAACTCCATTGGAAGTGCATACAAATGGATCCAAATCGGGACAACAATGGGTTGAATTCGAGGATCAAATTCCACTCTCTAGGGTTGAACAAATAATCCTATCAAACCATGATTCCTCTTTTTTTATTTGAAATCCCTATTTCTATCGGCAAGTGAATAAAAACTAACAATAAAATATCCATTGCTAATAAACCACAAAGAATACTCACCAAGAGGCTCCCAGTTTTGTTGGACCCAAGAATACAAAAAAATTAGGGTAGGGTGAATACCCATGAATTTACATATCAAATCATGATTGGATCTATATAAAACTATTTCTTCGACCATCCTTTGGTCAATGATAATCTTTGGCCTTGATTCTATGGCAAGCATCCATTAACTCGTTGAGATGTTGATCTATTTCCAGTAGTCATAAAGAGCATCTTTAATGTAGTTTTTTGTGCTTCTTTAGTATCTGATGGAGATTTATATTCTAACAAATCTGCAAAAGAAAATAATTGTCTCTCTATAAGAGGATCCAAATGTGTCCCCATTGGGCCCTCCTAGGGCATCAATCTTGTCTTCAAATCCACAGTAACCAGAAATATCTTCGACTACCCAAATTATATCCTAGTAAGACTTAACCCTTACTCCATTTCAAATTTTCATGTGCATGTAACACCATAAATGATATTTGAAAATTTTTATCTTTCAAATAATGGGGGGCATGGTGAATCATATTCCACCCCACTCAAGTCAACACTAAAATCACAATTAATCCTACTACAATTAGGACTTAACCCTTGCTTCACTTCACATTTTTCTAGGCATTAAACATCATGAATACAATTTTAAGACTTTGAACATTAATACATTTATGATGTAGTGTGCTACCCTCTTCTGAACACCAAATTTTTGCCCTTGGTTTAAGAGTTTCGGTTTGAGATTGTTTTTGTGTTTTTCAATATATATATATTTTTTTTGTGTATTTTTTTCTGAATATAAATAACACACTGCTGGAAATGAAAATAGCTTCTAACATTTCCACTACAAATCCAAATACAATGAAATTAGGACACAAGCTTCTTCATATTAAAATAAACAAACCCAATAGAGGAAATTGCGAGATATTAAAAATACCCAGAGAAAATGAAGTCTGATACAAGTCTAGAAATGTTCATTAGCATACAAAAAACCTCATATTTTGATCATAAAATCCAAAGTACAGACTTCTTCAGCATATATCCTTTGTTTTTTAGTACCCTTTAAGCTGAAAATCACAATGTATATGACTTAGAGCCCCCAAATGGAGCGTTTCTGCTCCTCCCAATGATCACGTCCCTCTTGAGATTGTACAGCCAAGCTGAGAGAATGTAAAATCTGGAAATGTAATTTAGCTTCAAACTCCACCAATACTTCCCGTCTTCAACTGGGTATGCAGATGAATAGTGCCATGTGAATAGTACCACATGAACAATGCAGATGAATAGTGCCACCTGAAAATCGATTTGTGTTTTAATCAATCTGAGGGTGTCTCTCATCATTGAGATCAATGACCTTGTTTGTGGATTTCGTCACAAACAAGCTTAAGCTTCAAATTCCTGCAAACTGCAAGACTTCATTCGCAAATCATAAGATAGTAGAAGATAATCCCCCTCTCCCCAAAGCATTGTGTTACTTTATATTCTATTCTTTCGGTGAGCTTGCCTTCTTTCTTGCAAATGTGGGATAAAACATATTTCCCTCTTTTTTTAAAATAAAATAACTATATAATGCTCTTTTAGTTTATTTTAATGCCAAACACTTGAATACGTTAAATAATTTAATTTTAATGCTTAATTAACTTCAGGATTTAAAATAATTGCCTTCTGTAGACACCAAAACAGCACCATTTCGATTAAGTGATTACAAACATTGATCACATTGATATCACAGCTTTTAGGGCAGCCCTTAGAGGTCAAATAGTGGTCTTAACCACTCGCACAGCAGTTCGGAAGATCGAAAAATGAGCAGAGCAAAGTCGGTCGTTCTAGAGCAAACTTCAAACTTCTTGGCCTTCTTCAAAACCTTCTTTAAGCCAAGCCTTGTGTCAAAAACCAAGTGGGCCCAAAGTGTCGCGATATCGCGACACTTTGGGCCCCGACACCAAGCGGGCCCGAAGTGTCGCGATATCGCGACACTTTGGGCCCCGACCCCAAGCGGGCCCGAAGTGTCGCGATAGCGGGCCCGAAGTGTCGCGATATCGCGACACTTTGGGCCCCGACCCCAAGCGGGCCCGAAGTGTCGCGATATCGCGACACTTTGGGCCCCCGCCCAAAGCGGGCCCGAAGTGTCGCGATATCACGACACTTTGGGCCCCCGCCCAAAGCGGGCCCGAAGTGTCGCGATATCGCGACACTTTGGGCCCTCGCCCAAAGCGGGCCCGAAGTGTCGCGATATCGCGACACTTTGGGCCCCGAGCCAAAACCGGCCCGAAGCGTCGCGATATCACGACACTTTGGGCCCCGAGCCAAAACCGGCCCAAAGCATCGCGATATCGCGACACTTTGGGCCCCGAACCAAAGCCGGCCCAAAGCGTCGCGATATCGCGACACTTTGGGCCTCGAGCCGACACGTCACCAGTCCATGCAGTCAACTATCTAGGGAACGACCACCACGTGGCACCCTCTACGTGTCCCTTTTTAAAAAAAAACCCCGCGGGTCTGTAGAACGACGGATTCAACGGCGAGCATTAATTAGACGAGCGGTTTCAAAATATCCGATCCGAGGCCATGCCTCATAACTTCCGATGTCAGTGCGAGCCATGCTTAGTAATGACCCGATAAGGATCAAATCTGAGCGGCCCTTACGGATTTAGGGTTTTGAACATTAATGTTTTCAGAGGCCGAACCCTCTATAAATAAAACCGGCTCGATACGTAAAAAAAAACTGCGAAGTATTTTGTTAAGACAACGAAGTGCTGTTAAACTGAATATCCGATTGTATTCATCTGAACTTGCATCTCCGGCATTGGATTACCATAATCCATCAATTGGCCGACAACACATTATTCTGGACTTTGAGTCAATTCCTAGTGGATTGGCGTTGAAGTCGGATTTTTACAGGGCGGCCCGCTTGGGCATCCCACATATGTTCGTAGTGCTAATTCGATTTATGCTGTTTCGAATGGATTAAAGCCGTTTACGTTTCGTATATGCTGTTTTCAAACGTATTAAAGCAACAGTCCATGTTTTTATAATGTATGCTGTATTCGAATGCGTTAAATAGCAGTTTACGTCTTTCTGTTTTCGAATGAAAATTGTTTTCGAATGTTTTAAAACGGTTTATGTTTTAAAGACAAACGTTTTATTCACACACTTAATCAGCCATTAATACGCATTTTTCATTGCTCTCTACAGTCAAACGTTCTGTCTTTTTGTTGCGGGTGCTCTTAACCGTTTACTGTTTCTTTTACAGCAAGAATAGCAGCAAGCAGAGACTCATCATCATTAAACATCAAGCGACGGCAACACTACAGCCTGCCCATTTATCATGTGGGCATGCGGAAAGAGATCACCGTTCATCCGATGTAACTGAGAATATGTCATTCGAAAGATTTATTGTAACCGAACGGAATTACGTTAATAAAAAGGGCTGTGCTCCTGTTTTTAATTTAATTCTATCCGTGTTATTTCATGTATAAATCTGGTTTTTATTTTTTATTGCATCTGAACACTGTTTTCTTTATTTCGGAATCTCATGCTTTCAGTGGCGATCACGGTGGGACCGGTTCCCATATTTTTAAAAATCACGGAAGTTAATTAAACTTGTTGTGTCTTGTGCTTAACAGGTACTTCTTTTTAACCGGAGGTCAGAAACAGCAATTTCGGGCAGAAAGGAGGTAACGATTCTAGCCGTCCATATCATTTTCTGTTGCGAAGTTTCGGGTCATTTCGTTTACTGACATTTTTAATTTCTTTTAATTATTACCGTAAGGTAGAGAAATTTTTTTTTTTTTTTTTATTTCTTGCTTTATTTAATTATGTAGTTATCTGCGTAATTATTCATTTAATAATTAAATATTTTTAATTATTAAAATAAGGTAGAGAAATTTTTTTACAGATTTTTCTTGCTTTATTTAATTATGTCGTTATCTGCGTAATTAAAAAAAAAAAAATTTAAAAGGTAGAAAATTTCTTTGCAATTTTTTACTTGCTGTTTTCAGTTAGTATTATCTGTCTGGCATAGGGAAAGATTTCTTTTTCAGTTGCCTGTTTCAAATTTGCAAAGTAAAATGAATCCCACACACCACGTGGTACTTTAAACCAAGGCATTGGTCTTAAAACCCCAACCCTTGAGCAAGACCAAATGTGGATTTCATTATCACTTTGGCTTGAGATATTGCATCCATTACCTCGATCGCGACTGTTGCTAGACGTAAATCCTGACGAAAGCTGACCGAGTGTTGTCGGGGTGATTCCCATGCACGCGAGGATAAGTCTTCTATGGTAGGTGTCATAAACAGAGTGATTCCCCTTCCGTACCGCCTATGTTCCACGTACCATCTGCTCTCACGTACCTATAGTCTCCCTCACGTAAGGGCGGGTATATAGAGAGGTTGGTATATCGGTCCGACAATGGTATATTGAAGGGGCGACCATTTATGGGAGTCATATGAGCCAACATTATGCATTTAAACATTCTTCCAAAATTGCAAAAACAAAACAAAACATCAAAATGCACTAAACCAGTTTAGGACACACTATCAATCCTTAAAAGAGATAATCACGGTTTTGCGTATGTGTGTGTTCATTTCTGCTTGGTGTGCACAAAAAGACAAATCATCATAAACGAGATAAAATTTGCTTAGATAGTAGCGACACATCACAATGGTGTACACTCGTAGCCAAGCCCAATCAAGGGCAGACGCCATGGAAGGTACACAAAGAGAGGACGTTAGTCGCCTTCGCTTTAGCCCTGAGGACCTAGCCAAACCATCTTGGCAGTCTGGCCTACAACAAAGTCCACATCAGGCCACTTCAAGAAGGAACTATTGGGAACCTCCTCATTGGAATACACCCGTTCAACGCACCCCCTTTCGGGAAGATGGTTCACATGCAGATCTCAATATAAGTAGACAACCGCCTCTTGAGGCTAGGTCTGAATGGCCACAGCGCGATGAAGCGCTAGAGAGGCATACTGTCCATTTGGAGGGGCAACGTGGATATGGCATCCCTTATTTACCTCCCATCAGAACAGAAAAACAACATCCAGAGTGCAGGGCTCTTTACACAGGGCTAGCTAACTTCGCCCGCCTCTCTCACACCCATAAAATGGAGTACGAGGAAGATCATCACATTCCTCGAGAACAAAAAATAGTGCGGGAACCTTATGTTTTTGCACCTACCAGATATCATAATCACACATCGAGGCCAGAACCTCAAACAAATGTCGCTTACCCCGACAAAGGGAAGCAACCCATTGAAAATATCGACCATTAAGATCGAGGCAAACACATGGGAAAAACATTCAAGCCTCCTCAACAAAAGAGGGTAGACCCAGTTGACCCGGCAGTCGCCAGACATGCCGCTCGTCAAGCCCAGATCATGCGACTTAAACAAAGTCATCAAGAAATAGAATATCGATACCGCTTGGATAGAGAGCGCATGCAACGCGAAGCGGATGAGTTACGCTATGAAATACCTGAGATGGGGCCAACCCCTCACATCCAAAGAGCACAACAGTATGAGAGGCACAACCCGTTGGGGCAGGACCGGTCTCCGCGACCTCGTTAAGCTTTGCCTTTGAGACCTTATAGACCCGAAAGGGAGGCCACTCCCCAAAATAATGATGGGTACCCTCAGCGGGGACTTGATCAAGGTTATAGGGCTCGCCCAGAGACTCCTCAAGAGTTTTATGAGGAGTATGAACCATAAATAGAATGTGTCGACACGCCCCATCAAGGCGGGAGGGGTGCCAATCGGCCACCTCCCCATAGGCCTCCAGTCTCCCTTGACCCACAACGGGAGCAAACCAAAGAAGAAGAAATAAAATCTTCGGATGCATACAAAGTGCTATTAGAGCGTTTGGAGTCTGTGGAGATAAAAGCTTCTGGGAATCAAAAGCCCACACTACGTCAACTCCGCAGTCATCCGGTGCATCCCTCGAGCACCTTTCATACCTTCTTTACCCCGAACATTTCAAGTTGCCACAATTGGCGGTCTTTAAAGGAGAGGAGGACGCACAAGAACATGTCACGAGGCTCTCTTGGAGTCAATGCTTCGGCATCCAATACAATGATGCATTATTGCTTAGAACTTTCATAACCACATTCGCAACCACATTTGCTTAGATTTGCTCCTAGGTCTTCAGACAGCAATCACCATGAACATTAAAATACTGAACATATTTGGTGATTCGATGTTAATAGTCAATCAAGTCAAAGGGGTATATCAATGCAAATGCCCAGTTCTGAAGGCTTATAAAGCCCTTGTGGACAAATTCCTGGTAAAACTTGAGTGGTATGACATCGAGGCACTCCCTCGATCATCAAACCATTTTGTGGATACAATGGCCTCCTTGGGATCATTAATTCTGTAGGACCTTTCTGGTGATATGACAACCATTCAAGTCAAAACCTTATCGCAATCCGTGATGGAGCGTGCAAGCTTAGACTCGACACCAGGAATCCACACGATACAAATTGAACCATCCTCGGATAGGTTCTCTCGAATTCGAGATCGTCTGAAACACGCCAACTGGGGGTCCTTGTTCTCCCCTACTCCCATTAATAGCAACACAATACTATTCTTGCAGGTTCTATCCCATTCAGCATTTGCTAGGGATGAACTTCAGGAGGGATTGGTTGTTCATACTATCAAGGTTTCTGATCAACAGGACTGGTATTTACCCATTCGAGACTACCTCAAGTTAGGTAGTCTCCCACTTGATTTGACTCATGCCGCAAAATGAGCACTCAAGCAGAAATCGGCTAAGTATGTCTTGATAGGAGACATCTTGTATCGTCGCAACTATGAAGGAATCCTCCTTCGTTGCTTGGACCAGCAAGAGTCCACTTGGGCAGTCGCCCAAGCGCACGATGGTACATGTGGTGGCCACTTCAATGGAATGGCCATCGCAAAGTGCATTCTTTGCATGGGCTATTATTGGCCATCTTTAGAGCGAGATTGTTGCACCTATGTCAAGAAGTGCATGAAGTGTCAACATCATGCCAATCTAATGCACGTACCTTCTCAGGCCTTGCAGATAGTCCAGTCTGCTTGGCCGTTTTTGCAATGGGGCTTTGATCTCATTGGAAAGATCTCCCCTACGTCGTCAGGCCATCACACGTTTATCATAACGGCCACAGAGTACTTCACCAAGTGGGTGGAAGCAATTTCGCTTACCTCTACGACAGGACCCCACATTGTGGAGTTCATTTTGCATAACATCATATGTCGTTTTGGTATTCCATCCAAAATAGTCTCGGATAATGGGACACCTTTCAAGAACAAAGATGTGCGTGCTTTGACCACAAAGTACAAGATTTAGCACAGCTTTTCAACACCTTATTATCCGTAGGCAAATGGACAAGCAGAGGCGTCAAACAAAATGCTAGTTGCCTTAAAAATACTGTCGCAGACAGTCGTAAGGATTGGCACATTCAAATCCCACTTGCCCTATGGGCCTATCGCACTAGCATTCGGACGCCCACTGGGGCCACTCTATTTTCGCTCGTGTATGGCTCCGAGGCAGTCATGCCTCTAGAGTTGGAGATTCCTTCCCTGCGCATATCAATGCATGAGTTCATAGATGATGATTCTGCGCGGCAGGCCCGGTTAGACCAGCTTACGTTGCTTGACGAACGACGTGTTAATGCTCTCGAGCATTTACGCATTTATCAAGAATGACTTAAGAAAGCTTACAACATGAAAGTTCACCTTTGGGACTTTCGCGTTGGTGATTTGGTTTTGAAGGAAAATCAACAAAATTCCAGTTTGCCATCCCACCTAAGGGACAAGTTTGCGGCAAATTGGTTAGGTCCGTATGTCATTGATAGCAAAATCGGACTCGGGACATACCGGTTAGCTTCTCTTGATGGTATCAAGGAAACAGAACCCTTGAATATCAGTCATTTACGACCATTTCATATCTAAAGAAAGCCATATCCCAAAAGGCTCCAAGGATTCTTAAAATCGCTTGGTCAAACCAAAAGGCTCCAAGGATTATCACAATCGCTTGGTCAATCCCCCAAAATGCTCCAAGGATTATCGCAATCGCTTGGTCACCCCAAAAGCCCCAAGGATTCTTGCAATCGCTTGGTCACCCCAAAAGCCCCAAGGATTCTTGCAATCGCTTGGTCAAACCAAAATGCTCCAAGGATTATCACAATCGCTTGGTCAATCCCCTAAAATGCTCCAAGGATTATCGCAATCGCTTGGTCACCCCAAAAGCCCCAAGGATTCTTGCTATCGCTTGGTCAATCCCAAAACGCTCCAAGGATTTCCACAATCACTTGGTCAAAAATCATGAAAATTCAAAAACAACAAAAATCACCAAAAACAACAAAAATTTGCATCTTATTTCTAGGCATATTCAAATTCATCAAATAGACAGTTCTTCTCGCAATTCATCTTCATATTCACCAAAATCAATCCATCAAAAATACAAAAATACATAGCTGCATCCAAGCATTGCATCCATACATTGTATATTCATGGTCGTATAGGTCAAAGGCACCATAGGCTATCATGGTTCTACTAGTCCATCTTGTTCCACACTGTTCCATCTTACAAAAATAGCAAAAACACCATTCATTTTACCACACTAGAGTCAGTGGTCTTTTAATGTATCAAGAGTTTTTCGTGATTCAGTCATCATTTTGCTCTTTAGCAATGAAATGTATCAAGTCAAACAGATTTTACGAAGGTAGAGTTGCACTTGCAATACACCTTGTTACGTAACATCCCAACACAAATTAAAACACATAAAAATTCCCGAGTTGTGTGAACGAAGGATGAAACCTGCACAGTAATCCAGGTTACCATAAGCGAAACGGTTATCTTGCTCATCCCCCCCGTGCGAATGACCCCAAGAATGCTGAGAGTTGGCAAAAGGACAAGCGTCCTCCCTACCCAATTCCCTAAGAATCCCAAAGTTGCAAAACGTCAAAAATTTGCAAAATGTCAAAAATTCAAAATTTGACACCCCACAATGCACATCTCAAAAAGCACAAAGAATAGTGATTATCGTCACTCCATATCCCTTGCTCAAGAGAAAAGAAAAACAAATCAAAATAAACAGTGATTCTTATCACTATAACGAGCAAGTATCCCAGTACAATTGAAAAAAAGAAGGGAGTTGACCTTGAATCCCTGGAACTCTCAGCATTCTGACAGGTCATGAGGCAAGCCTCAGTACCGGTTTGGTTGATAGCCTATCGGTCACTGGCGGTAAACTTCTCGCATGACGATATATCTGTCACATTAACTTGTGTACAGATCAATGTTTGCATGTGGATGAGCTAGCTTATGGTATCCTAGAGAACACCGCAGATTAATCTAACTACATACAATAAAGGAGTTAGTGGAGCTAATTAGGTGATCCTCGATACGAGTTCGGTTGAAAGCCCATCCGGCATCGGCGGTATCCTGACAAATACCATATAAATGAACTCAATTGCACACACAGGGATGTGAAATAACTTGGTTAAAAACAAGTCCGATTCATACCTTGTTCAAAAGTCTTGTAAGATAAAGTACAATCATGGCTAGTAAGCTAAAAGCTGTCTAAGTCTCAGAAAACCTTTGCTACATTGCTAAACCAATTGCACTGCTTTTCATCCTTGCAATACCATCAAAAAATACAAAAATAAGAAACACCACATTTGTACATAGCAAAATAATAGAGTTCTAAACAGTCTATGGTGCCATAACCAATTCTCACCAAGTCCATACATCCATTTCATTTCTGCATATCACATGCATTTACATTCCTCATGCATCCATCAAAATAAATCAGCATACAACATTGGTAATTATCATACCATATGCATCCATCCATCTCAAGTAGCATACATCCACCAACATCAACCATTGTGTATAAAATCATGACATATACGTAAAGAACGAAAATCAAAACAACAAAAACATCACAAAAATGCAACACAAAAAGAAGCAATAAGCATTTTCGGACACGAGTGCTCTTGCACTCAACCTCTTGGCATAAAAAATCGATGTCGGGGCCCAAATTCTCATTCTCCTACTTTCCTAAGAAGGCTATCATAGCTGGACCGCTCCACGGGAAGACGGGTTTTTGATGATTTCACCCCATTATGGCATCCCCAAAAGGGTTAACACCCACCAAAAATAGGTCCAAATGTCAGGAAATTGCACGTGCTCAAATGGAAAAACTTCTAAAGCCACCCTAACCTAAGTCATCTTGGGTCAAGCGACTCTTCGCTTTTCTCACAAAGGTCATTCCCTCATCGATTCGTCGCTTGAGGGGGTAGTCACACTTAGTCACCAATCAACAAGCACACACCCAATCAAGACAATGACATGCATTCAAAGAATCATTGACAAAGACAATCACGCTCCTGCTTGGGGCAGCAAACAAGCAATTATCACAAACTGATTAAACACTTGGCATTCCCGAAGCATGAACACAAGGTTCCCCTATGGATAAAAGGTTGCGCCCTTTGCCTAATCATGACTGATCAATGTCCAAGCTCAAGTCACACCTCACCAAAATAGGTTAACACTTGAAATCAAATTCCTTAGCTCGTCAGAAGCAAGGATTCAAGAATGCATGCCCTTTCCATACTTGGAGCATTAAAAGTTGGTTAGGTTACCAAGAAACCCTAATCATTAGTGCTTTGGTCGTATATTTTTGCTCAGCACTGCGTCACTCGCAGCGCTTCCCAAAAAGGGGCATCTGTAGACACCAAAACAACACCATTTCGATTAAGTGATTACAAACATTGATCACATTGATATCACAGCTTTTAGGGCAGCCCTTAGAGGTCAAATAGTGGTCTTAACCACTCGCACAGCAGTTCGGAAGATCGAAAAATGAGCAGAGCAAAGTCGGTCGTTCTAGAGCAAACTTCAAACTTCTTAGCCTTCTTCAAAACCTTCTTTAAGCCAAGCCTTGTGTCAAAAACCAAGCGGGCCCGAAGTGTCGCGATATCGCGACACTTTGGGCCCCGACACTAGCGGGCCCGAAGTGTCGCGATATCGCGACACTTTGGGCCCCGACCCAAAGTGGGCCCGAAGTGTCGCGATATCGCGACACTTTGGGCCCCCGCCCAAAGCCGGCCCAAAGGGTCACGATATCGCGACACTTTGGGCCCCGACCCAAAGCCGGCCCAAAGCGTCGCGATATCGCGACACTTTGGGCCTCGAGCCGACATGTCACCAATCCATGCAGTCAACTATCTAGGGAACGACCGCCACGTGGCACCCTCTACGTGTCCCTTTTAAAAAAAAACCCCGCGGGTCTGTAGAACGACGGATTCAACGGCGAGCATTAATTAGACGAGCGGTTTCGAAATATCCGATCCGAGGCCATGCCTCATAACTTCCGATGTCAGTGCGAGCCATGCTTAGTAATGACCCGATAAGGATCAAATCTGAGTGGCCATTATGGATTTAGGGTTTCAAACATTAATGTTTTCAGAGGCCGAACCCTCTATAAATAAAACCGGCTCGATACGTAAAAAAAAATTGCGAAGTATTTTGTTAAGACAACGAAGTGCTGTTAAACTGAATATCCGATTGTATTCATCTGAACTTGCATCTCCGGCATTGGATTACCATAATCCATCAATTTGCCGACAACACATTATTCTGGACTTTGAGTCAATTCCTAGTGGATTGGCGTCGAAGTCAGATTTTTACAGGGCGGCCCGCTTGGGCATCCCACATATGTTCGTAGTGCTAATTCGATTTATGCTGTTTCAAATGGATTAAAGTCGTTTACATTTCGTATATGCTGTTTTCAAACGTATTAAAGCAACAGTCTATGTTTTTATAATGTATGTTGTATTCGAATGCGTTAAATAGCAGTTTACGTCTTTCTGTTTTCGAATGAAAATTGTTTTCGAATGTTTTAAAACAGTTTATGTTTTAAAGACAAACGTTTTATTCACACACTTAATCAGCCATTAATACGCATTTTTCATTGCTCTCTACAGTCAAACGTTTTGTCTTTTTGTTGCGGGTGCTCTTAACCGTTTACTGTTTCTTTTACAGCAAGAACAGCAGCAAGCAGAGACTCATCATCATTAAACATCAAGCGACGGCAACACTACAGCCCGCCCATTTATCATGTGGGCATGCGGAAAGAGATCACCGTTCATCCGGTGTAACTGAGAATATGTCATTCAAAAGATTTATTGTAACCGAACGGAATTACGTTAATAAAAAGGGCTGTGCTCCTGTTTTTAATTTAATTCTATCCGTGTTATTTCACGTATAAATCTGGTTTTTATTTTTATTGCATCTGAACACTGTTTTCTTTATTCCGGAATCTCATGCTTTCACCTTCCACATATCGGACCGGAGATCTGAAGATAGATATGGATACCCATTTCGCCAAACTATCCGGTCGTGAAAATCCTTTTCCATCCCCCCTGCCAAAAATAGTGACTTACTAAAAATAGTAAGTTTCCTTGCTTGATCATCCAAATGAGCTCGAAACCGATATCTGATAGTACTTCTGGAACCCCAATGCTATGAAGGACCTGAATCCACTGTCTCCTGGTCATGACATCCAAAATTGATTTACTATAAATAGCAAATCCACATCCTCTACTAAAAAATAGAAACTATTGTTGGTTCCTAATCACCTGACTTTGCCTACGGAACCACATGAATAGGCAAGTCTATGTATTGCTCAATGAGCAACTAGAGTGGGGACATTACAATCCTCCCTCCCCAAAATTGCTTGTCCTCAAGAAATTGGAGTGCAAGGTGCTACAAAATCTTCTCGTCCTCCCAAGTAGCGTCCTCTATGGGTAATCCCTGCCACTTAACCAAATACTCTGTGATAGTCCTGCTCCTCAATTGCTGTTCTCTAGTCTCTAAAATCACCTCAAGAACCAAAATAATCCGCCCCTCATCATCAAGTGGCAGAAGCTCAGCGAAAGGAATGATGTGATGTCCTATCGCCTTCTTAAGGTGAGACACATGAAATACATTATGCACCCTACTATCTGCAGGTAGCTCCAACTCATAAGCAACCTCACCTATCCTTCTAGTTACTCTGAATGGCCCATAGAAGAGAGGTTTCAATTTCTCCTTACCACTTTTCTTAAGAGTGGACTGTCTATATGGTTGTAAGCATAGGTACACCAAGTCTCCAACCTAAAAGCTACGCTCAGTCCTGTGTCTATCCACATACTGCTTCTGCTGGTTTTGCGCATGATGTATATTATCTTTCAATGTCCGCAAGATATCTTGGTTGTCCTGTAACAACTCCTGTGCCTTAGGCACCCTGCAATCCTGAATAAGTAGATCAATAAACTCGGGGGCATCATACCCATACAAGGCCATGAAAGGAGTCATCTTGATAGACATGTGGTGTGTGGTGTTATAACAGTACTCACACAGGTGCAACCACTTGACCCATGCCTTCTGCTGTGCTAAAATGTAGTTACGCAAGTAGCCCTCAACCCACTTGTTCACAATCTCAATCTGTCCATCAGTTTGTGGGTGATAACTAGTGCTGGGGGTCAACTGAGTCCCACTCAATCTAAACAACTCCTATCAAAAATGACTCATAAAACGGTTGTCCCTGTCACTTAAAATAAACTTAGGTAATCCATGCAACCTGAACACCTCACAAAAAAACAAATCTGCTACCTGTACTACTGAATAAATTGCTGCGATAGCATAAAAATGTGCAAACTTGGTCAACCTGTCAACCGCAACATAAATGCAATCTCTCCCCTGCACTGTAAGCAGCCCTGTGATGAAGTCCATAGATATACTCTCCCACTTCCTATCCGAAATGGGTAATGGCTGTAACAATCCCGCTGGGCTAATATGCTCATCCTTATTCTACTGGCATATGGCACACTCCCTCACATACTTAAGGACATCATCCTTAAGCCCCTTCCATGTGAAACGCTCTCTCACCTGCTTGTAGGTCTTAAAGAACCCTGGATGCCCTGCTAGTGGTGAGTCGTGAAGAGTTTTCAAAACTATGTCCTTGAATTGTGAATGAGGTACAAGATAGATCCTATCTTTGTACATAATCAGCCCATTAATCACATTGTATCTGTCATCCCGTTGAGTACCCTCAAGGATACTAGTTTCTCACTCATCCTTAGCATAATCAACCAAAATAAAATCTTTTCAGTCCTCTGAAATAATGCCTACTGCACATAAATGTGGTCTCCTAGAGAGAGCATCAGCAACTACGTTCTTTTTCCCTTTTACATAAACAATGTCAAAATCAAATGCTTGAAGTTTACTTACCCATTTCTGTTGTCTTTCATTCAGGTCTGTTTGGCCCATAAAGTACTTCAAGCTGTTGTGGTCGGTTTTAACAGTAAACTTACCTCCCACTAAATATTGTCGAAACTTGACAAGGGCATGCATAATGGCAAGCATCTCCTTATCGTATATATAATAAATCCTTTTAGCCCCTCTCAGCTTCCTGCTCTCAAATGTGATAGGGTGTTTATCCTGCATCAACACTGCACCAATACCATCTCCTGAAGCATCACACTCCAACTCGAAAGGTCTGCTGAAATCTAGAATAGCGAGTACAGGGCTAGAGTAAACTAAATGCTTGAACTTATCAAAACATTCTTGTGCTGCCTTTGTCCAATTAAATGCCCCTTTCTTTGTCATATCAGTAAGTGGCGTTGCTACCTGAGAAAATCCCTTAACAAATCTATGGTAGAACCCACATAGGCCAAAAAATCCTTTGAGTTGAGTCAGATTTGTAGGGGTAGGCCAATCCATGATTGCCTTAATCTTCTCAGGATTCATACTCACCTCTCCTACACTGATTATGTGACCCAAATAAGACAACTCTGTCATACCAAAATCACACTTGGACTCTTTTGCATAAAGGGATTCACGCTCTAAGATGTCAAGAATCTCATCAATATGCTGAAGATGCTCCTCCCAAGTCCTGCTATAGATCAAGATGTCATCAAAAAATACTAAAACATATCTACGCAGCTGATTTTTGAATACCCTATTCATCAATGACTGAAATGTGGCAAGGGCATTAGACAATCCAAATGGCATCACTAAATATTCAAAGTGTCCATAGTGACATCTGAAAGTTTTCTTCTCCACATCACTTCCCCTCATGCGTATTTGATGATACCCAGATCGAAGATCAATCTTCATAAAAAATTATGCCCCGTGCAAATCATCAATGAGCTCATCGATCCTGGGAATTGGATACTTATTTTTAATGGTCTTCTTATTTAGGGCTCGATAGTCTACACACATCCTCATTGTGCCATCTTTATTTTTCACTAAAACCATAGATGATGCAAATGAAATTTTACTCGGCCTGATGTGTCCCATAGCCAAGAGTTCCTTAATAGTTTTCTCAATTTCATATTTAAGACGCTTTGGGTGCCTGTAAGGAGTGGTGATAACTGGTTTAGTGCCCTCCTCTAACTCTATAATATGCTTAGCTCCCCTATCTAGTGGTATGCCTGGAGGTATGTCTTCAAACACCTTGCGATGTTTTTCCAAGAGAACCCGGATGTTAGGTTGGTATTCTTTCCCCTACGGCTCATCTGTAGAAGGCATCAACACACACTCTGCGGCCCAATCAACCTAATCATGTCTAAATAATCTCTCCATCCTCCTGAATGATACTATCCTGATGCTGCCGTCTGAAACTCCTCTAAGTACAACCTTTATGCCACCGACCTCAAACTTCATTTCCTATTTGTTCAGGTTCATAGTGAACTCCCCTAACGAACTCATCCAATGCATGCCCAACACTACATCTATGTCACCTATGCTGACGCAATAGAAATCATCCTGCAACTCATACTCGCCAAGTCTCATTCGCAGGTTAGGAATTCTCTTAGTGCATCTGATGGTAGTACCACTAGCAACCATAACTCTGAATCCCTCAAATTTATCCATGGGAATTCCTTGCTTGATGGCTAAATTCTTATCAATAAAATTATGTGTCACTCCCGTGTCAATGAGAGAGGTAACACACTGCCCATTAACTACTCCTCGTACCTTAAAGGCTGCCACTCACTGGAAACTGTATAACTGAGCTATCGGTTCCTTAGTTCCTGAATCTGGATGTTGTTCCTGCTCACTCTCTGAATCACTACTGTCACTACTTCTTTGTTGGTTCGCGTCCTCGTATTCGGAATCCTTACTGGTGTAGGGTTCCATCTGCTTAATTTTAGCTTTTTCAGCACACTTATGACCTGGGGTCCAAGGTTCCTTACATCTAAAACAAAGATTCTTCTTTCTCAACTCATTGGTGATATCATTGTGTTCTTTCTTGATGTTATCTCTTTGTTGTTCCTTACTCTTGAAAAATGGCTTATTATCTTTAAATTTCTTGTAATCTCCTCCCTTAGGCTGAAATTTTCCTCGTGAGGCTGTGGACTCCATATCACGAGCCTTCTTAATGGCTTCGTGTAGTGAAGGTGGATCAAAGGCTTTCACCATCCCCCTCAATGGATCAGCTAACCCATCAATGAATAGGATGATCAGTCTCCTCTCTGACACATCTGTGACATGAACTGAAGTCTTCTGAAACTCTGAGATGTAGCCATCCACTGAGCCCATCTATTTGATCTATGCCAGTTCTTTAAAATCTAACTCTGGATCTCACATGTCGAACCTTTCAATCAGACATTCTGTGAACTCGACATATGTAGTAATCTGATCATGCCCCAAAGTCACCAATCCATGGTGCCACCACTCGTGTGCTACCCCATCCAGGTGTAATGCAACATACTTGATTGCTTCATCTTCGACCATGTTGTTTAACTGGAAGTATGTATCCAATTTCTGAACCCAAGCTCTAGTTGTGGTCTTACCGGAGCCATCAAAGTTAGAAATAGTAATCTTCCCAACCTTCCTCTGTAAATCATGTCCTCTGTCATGATTCCTCCTGCCCCTACTAGAGACCTATCGAATCCTCATATTTATGTAATCTTGGAAAGACATGCCTAAACAAAATTTTCTCACTAGCCTGGTTCCACTCATCTGTGAACGTTGCCTGCATCTCTTGTATAGTAGGCTCTGGATCCTCCTGTGGTGCCCTGGGTACGAAAGTAGGCATCAAATGCCTAGTACTCTGTGTTGTTTCTTGTTGTGCTTGATTAATTCCTCTAACATTATTCACTGAACCATCACCATTACCATTTTCCCTGTGGTTCTTGTCATTCCCATTGTTATTCTGTTGATTTATATTCACCTGCTGAGTCATAAGACCAACTAGCTATGCCATAACCTGTTGTAATTGTTGCTGCCCCTGCATGAACATCTGGAATATTTCCCTGTCTGGATCAATGGGAGGTTTATTTTCCCTTCTGTCTCCCATTTCTACCCCCTGTTGTGGGTTTTCCTGTTCTCCTTCAATGAAACCCCTGTTTCTCTTTGTGTAATATTGGTGCCTGCTCATCTATCACAGGATGGCAAGATACTATGCGCTCTGATACCACTGTAGTGTGCTACCCTCTTCTGAACACCAAATTTTTGCCCTTGGTTTAAGAGTTTCAGTTTGTGATTGTTTTTGTGTTTTTCAATATATATATATATATATATTGTGTATTTTTTTTTAATATAAATAACACACTGCTGGAAATGAAAATAGCTTCTAACTTTTCCACTACAAATCCAAATACAATGAAATTTGGACACAAGCTTCTTTATATTAAAATAAACAAACCCAATAGAGGAAATTATGAGATATTGAAAATACCCGGATAAAATGAAGTCTGATACAAGTCTGGAAATGTTCATTAGCATACAGAAATCCTCATATTTTGATCATAAAATCCAAAGTACAGACTTCTTCAGCATATATCCTTTATTTTTGAGTACCCTTTAAGCCAAAAATCATAATGTATATGACTTAGAGCCCCCAAATGGAGCGTTTATGCTCCTACCAGTGATCACGTCCCTCTTGAGATTGTATAGCCAAGCTGAGAGAATGTAAAATCTGGAAATGTAATTTAGCTTCAAACTCCACCAATACTTCTCGTCTTCAACTGGGTATGCAGATGAATAGTGCTAATTAATAGTGTCATGTGAACAGTACCACGTGAACAGTGTAGATGAATAGTGCCACCTAAAAATTGATTTGTGTTTTAATCAATCTGAGGGTGTCTCTCAACCCCGAGATCAATGACCTTGTTTGTGGATTTCGTCACAAACAAGCTTAAGCTTCAAATTCCTGCAAACTGCAAGACTTCATTCGCAAATAATAAGATAGTAGAAGATAATCCCCCTCTCCCCAAAGCATTGTGTTGCTTTATATTCTATTCTTTCGATGAGCTTGCCTTTTTTCTTGCTATAGTGGCATCGTTGTCACAGCTGCGCCAAAGATGGCCTTCAGCACAAGCTCTTTCAAAAATGACGATGAATTTGCAGAGTTTCTGAGGTCTTCATCATAGAGAAGTTCTTTCTCCAGGTGGAGCTCAGGGGACTTAATTTCAACTTCGTCGTCTAATTTCTGTGTAAGTACGCCATCGTCGATGGGAAGTATCGACGAGGAGAGGCCCTGCTACTTTCCTGCATCTTTCAGAAAGTCCATTGACAAAGTGTGTTCTCATTTTCGACATCGAAGCAGAGTTGCTGCATCAAAATAGCCGTAAATCCAACGTTGGCAGAGTGGTTTGCCTCGGATGTAGTGTCAAGTTTATTTAACACTGCCTTGTGTTATTATTTTTATTTTTATAATATTATTTCCATGTATTTGAAATTATAATGTTTATACGATATTCCATCAGTTTTAAACCTAGTTTCCAAATAAAAAAGCAAAACTATACCATTCTAAACTATGATTTCCCACACAAACATTATAAGATATTTTTAATTACATGGTAATTTGGTGAGAAACTTCACTGGATTCAATTTTTAATAAGCATACGGTACTATAAAGTAAACTATACAGTAAATAGACCATTGTGTTAGTAAAATTATGTTCAATATCATAGAGAAAACATTTGCATTGATGCTATTATATTTTTTTATTTGAAAAACATAATTACTATTGATTATTTGGCAAGTGATGATGATTTACCATTGATGATAACATTTGTTTATAATGATATGGCACTTTGTAGGGCTTTGGTTTATGAAATAAGTGGTACATTTATAATTTTATTATCCTTGATAGATAAACTAAATATCTCTAGAAAACGTTTATTTTCTACTAGAAGTCGTTGTTATGCTTCTAATGGTAAACCACAAGACCTTGTGGGTTGAATTTGGTTACCAATTTTATCTAGACATAAATAAGTGAGTAGGAAGTTCATGGTGTTTGATTTGTACAACAATTATAACATGTTATTAGGTAAACCTTGGACTTGTAAGATGATATCCATAACTTCTTTTGCTTGTCAAGTGGTTAAATATACCTATGATGATAAAGTTTTCACCATAGAAGGAGACTTAGATCCTTGGAGGCCTCATCCTCCCAGCCAAGAAAGTTCTTTTATTCCTTCTATGGATGAGACACAAAATGTTCTAATTTATGAACATGAGCCTTAAGATAATTTGACAAGAACATTGATCACTAATAATGGTAGTACGAGTGATTCAATGATGTATAAATAGGATGTAGTGGACTATAGTGAAGATCATGAAGAACATATGAAGGCCTTAGTTTTTTTCTTCGAGGAAGAACCTTTTGACATCTAGCATAAGTGGGACAAGGTAAGTGGATGTCTTGACTTAAATACATTCTAGAAGTCCCAATCAACTTCAAACCCTAATCCTAGGTCATATAAGGGGGTTATGATGAAGGGGAAGTGTCACCAAATGAACCAAAGGAAACACCAAAGGGTAGTAGTCTAGCTAGATTGGGAGATAAACAAACTAAGCAAAAAAGGGAGAAAAGAAAGAAAAATATTATATAGATTTATTGAAGGAGCTAGTCCAAATGGTTGTAGGTGAGGATTTGATGTTAGAGCATTTTTTGTTACTAAAGGACAAGGCTTTGGTAGGTAGATTTATGGGTTGCTCCATTAAACTAAAAACTCTACGATAATGGATCAAGGTTACCTGGCTAGAGGTTCTGGTATATACTCCTACATATCATGTGATGATGAAGGATTCGGGGGTTTTTGTCTTCTAAAAGGTAGAAGATGCTATAATCATAAAAATGGAATATGGAGTATCAATGTTTTAAATCTAAAATTTTGGACTCTTGGGTTCAATATATGCTTTGAGAGGACTAATACCCAGCCTATTTGGGTCAAGCTACCCTCTTTACCCCTTGAATTCTAAATGAAAGAATGTTGTGTGAGATTGGGAACTTCTTGGTAGTTTTCCCTAAATTAGATACAAAAAACTTAAATAGTATCCAAAAAATGGTATTTTGTATCTTAATGGAGCTTAATCTTAGTTTAGAGTTTAAAAAAATATGGAGTTCATGTCAAGAAATTAGACATATTTACAAAATCCTATCTACATCGAGGTGTTTTTTTTATGTAGTAATTGTCATCATTATGATAATATCAAGGTAAATTGTGAAATGGAAGAGAGTAGAGGGCAAGGGAATGTATAAAAGGAAGTTGGAGGTTCTTATGTTCTAAGAAATTCAAAGGAGGTAGCGATAGCCAAAGCAAAGATATAAGAGTACCCACTCAAGACTCTTGAATTGCTTAAATAAAAGTTTCATATCATTAATGTTCAAATAGAAGAGAAAGAGTTGGCTACAAGCAACTACAATAGGGAAGTTTCATATGAGGGAATGGAGGCCATATCTATGATTGAAAAAGTGCTTGGAAGTATTTTATCAAGCATCCATCAAAGCTCAAACCTAGTCTTACCCTTTTCTAGGAATGGGGGATTGAATTTTGATAATGATAAACTTGATATATCATCTTGTCCTAGACTAAGTTCCTATATGGAGGTCTTGCCAGACCATAGTTTTGATAATACTTTGCAAGAGGTTGGTGTTGTTTCTTCATTTTGGAAAGGTAGGGAGGAGAAATATTATGATCAGAAGGAGGAAGGGATAAGGGTTTTAAATCAAAAAGTGGATCTAGCTTATCTAATTGAATTGTCTAGTAAGATTCACTACCCTCCAAGTTTATTTTATAAAGCCTAAGATTTTTTGCACAAATACAAGGTCATTAAAGTGGTATTGGCTCAACCTATTACACTTTTGGTGTGTATGGCCTCAAATATAGACCAATTGTGCTCAATATAGGTGAGGCATGACAAGGAGCACTACATGATTCAAATTAAATTAAATTAAGTGTATTTCCATTTTCGGCACCCAAGCAGAGTTGCTACATCAAAATAGCCGTAAATCGAGTAGTTGTTGTCTTCAATATCACAATTTAAGAAGGTCGTTTAGCAGGCAATAGTAAATAGAAAAATGGTGCTAAATGGACTTATTTTTCGAGGGATATTTGATAGGTTGATTCCAACGTTGGCGGAGTGGTTTGCCTCGGATGTAGTGTCATTTTTATTTAACACTGCCTTGTGTTATTATTTTTATTTTTATAATATTATTTCCATGTATTTGAAATTATAATGTTTATACAATATTCCATCCAGGTTTAAACCTAGTTTCCAAATAAAAAAGCAAAACTATACCATTCTAAACTATGATTTCCCACACAAACATTATAAGATATTTTTAATTACGTGGTAATTTGGCAAGAAACTTCACTGGATTCAACTTTTAATAAGCATACCATACTATAAAGTAAATATAGATAAAATCAATACCATTGCGTTAATAAAATTATGTTCAGTACTATAGAGAAAACCTTTGCATTGATGCATATACTAGACCTATTATATTTTTTTATTTGAAAAACATAATTACTATTGATTATTTGGCAAGTGATAATGATTTATCATTGATGATAACATTTTTTTATAATGATATGGCACTCTGTAGGGCTTTGGTTTATGAAGGAAGTGGTACATTTATAATTTTATTATCCTTGATAGATAAACTAAAGATTTCTATAAAAATTTTCCTTTCTACTAGAATTCGTTGTTATGCTTCTAATGGTAAACCACAAGACCTTGTGGGTTGAATTTGGTTACCAATTTTATCTAGACATAAAGAAGTAAGTAGGAATTTCATTGTGTTTGATTTCTAAAACAATTATAACATGCTATTAGGTAAACGTTGGACTTGTAAGATGAGATCCATAACTTCTTTTGCTTGTCAAGTGGTTAAATATACCTATGATGATAAAGTTTTCACCATAGAAGGAGACTTAGATCCTTGGAGGCCTCATCCTCCCAGCCAAGAAAGTTGTTTTATTCCTTCTATGGATGAGACACAAAATGTTATAATTTATGAACATGAGCCTTAAGATAATTTGACAAGAACTTTCAACTAGTATAGACTTGACTCATTGATCACTAATAATGGTAGGACGAGTGAGTCAATGATGTATGAATAGGATGTAGTGGACTATAGTGAAGATCATGAAGAACATATGAAGGCCTTAGTTTTTTCTTCGAGGAAGAACCTTTTGACATCTAGAATAAGTGGGACAAGGTAACTGGATGTCTTGACTTAAATACATGCTAAAAGGCTCAATCAACTTCAACCCCTAATACTAGGTCATATAATGAGGTTACGGTGAAGAGGAAGTGTCACCAAATGAACCAGAGGAAACACCAAAGGTTAGTAGTCTATCTAGAATGGTAGATAAACAAACTAAGCAAAAAAGGGAGAAAATAAAGAAAAAATATTATATATATATTTATTGAAGGAGCTAGTCCAAATGGTTGTAGGTGAGGATTTGATGTTAGAGCATTTTTTGTTACTAAAGGACAAGGCTTTGGTAGGTAGATTTATGGGTTGCTCCATTAAACTAAAAACTCTACGAGAATGGATCAAGGTTACCTGGTTGGAGGTTCTGGGATATACTCCTACATATCATGTAATGATGAAGGATTGGGTGGTTTTTGTCTTCTAAAAGGTAGAAGATGTTATAATCATAAAAATGGAATATGGAGTATCAATGTTTTAAATATAAAATATTGGACTCTTGGGTTAAATATATGCTTTGATAGGACTAATACCCAACCTATTTGGGTCAAGCTACCCTCTTTACCCCTTGAATTCTAGAATGAAAGAATGTTGTGTGAGATTGGGAACTTCTTGGTAGTTTTCCCTGGAGTAGATACAAAAAACTTAAATAGTATCCAAAAAATGGTAGTTTGTATCTTAGTGGAGCTTGATCTTAGTTTAGAGTTGCCAAAAATATGGAGTTCATATCAACAAATTAGACATATTTACAAAATCTTATCTACATCGAGGTGTTGTTTTGATGTAGTAATTGTCATCATTATGATAATCTCAAGGTAAATTGTGAAATGGAAGAGAGTAGAGGGCAAGGGAATGTATAAAAGGAAGTTGGAGGTTCTTATGTTCTAAGAAATTCAAAGGAGGTAGCGATAGCCAAATCAAATATATAAGAGTACCCACTCAAGCCTCTTGAATTTCTTAAATAAAAGTTTCATATCATTAATGTTCAAATAGAAGAGAAAGAGTTGGCTACAAGCAACTACAATAGGGAAGTTTCATATGAGGGAATGGAGGCCATACCTATGATTGAAAAAGTGCTTGGAGGTATTTTATCATGCATCCATCAAAGCTCAAACCTAGTATTACCCTTTTCTAGGAATGGGGGATTGAATTTTGATAATGATAAACTTGATATATCATCTTGTCCTAGACTAAGTTCCTATATGGAGGTCTTGCCAGACCATAGTATTGATAAGACTTTGCAAGAGGCTGGTGTTGTTTCTTTATTTTGGGAAGGTAGGGAGGAGAAATATTATGATCAGAAGGAGGAAGGGATAAGGGTTTTAAATCCAAGGGGGACTCTACAACCTCTTTCTATCAAGGGATTAGAATAAGTAGAGGAGAAGGGTGTCAAATATAGTTAGTTATTATCCTCTGTAAACAGTGATATTTTAGGCCAAGGAGCCAAGAAGGGCTTAAATAGTCCTAATAGATTATCTTCATCTCCAAGTCCTCCAAATTTCTATAATACAAGCTCATCATCTGACTAATACACCCTGAGAGACTTAAAAAAGGTAAATACGATAATAGGTATGGTCAGGTATCAAGGGATTTAGGTCATGAGACAAGTCAATCTCAAGAGTTTATAGTATGAAGGAAACACTACTTTAAAATTACACAAAATAAAAGCTAAGAAGGAAATCTTATTTGGTAAACAAAAATCCATAGTTGGGATCATTAGAGTAGGACATACCTTAGGGAAATGGAATCAATGATCATTCTCTTTTATTTCAGTTAGAAAAGATCAAGAGAAACTTGTAGGACCTTTCAATTTTAATTTTATTTGGTTAGAAGATGAGGAATTTATAAATATAGTAAAATATGAGTGGAGACATATTGACCTAACCATAAAAGAGAACTATATTTTATTTTTCTAAAAATATGAGGAGAATCAAATCCACTACAATTGCATGGGCCAAAGATAAATATTCGAAAGCAAAGACAAAGATAGTTGATATAGAATCTAAATTGAATTAATTGTATAGTCATGAAGGAAATGAGGTTTTTTCAGATAAGGAGAATTTGTAGGTCAAGGAGTTATAAAAGAAGAAGGAATAGCTAGAATAGGAGGATATAAAGTGGTTGACATTAGATCTAAATTAGTGGGTAAATTGAAATATGCTCAAGTATAGTGTCATCATGGTATATATCCCCTAATCATCTTAAGTGGTTTGCTTCCTCCTCAATTGCCTTAAGGTTCTCTATAGTAAACTCTAAGATCCATAGAACTATTAGTAATCCAATCAGAAAGTGGATCTAGCTTATCTAATTGAATTGTCTAGTAAGATTCACTACCCTCCATGTGTGTTTTGTAAAGTCTAAGGTTTTATTGCACAAATACAAGATCATTAAAGTGGTATTGGGTCAACCTATTACACTTTTGATGTGTATGGCCTCAAATATAGACCAATTGTGCTCAATATAGGTGAGGCATGACAAGGAGCACTACATGATTCAAATTGAATTGAGAAAATAAAAATTTTCACCCATCAAAAAAGTCTTTATAACTGCTTGTACTAAACTTACCTATTTATGTGACAATATGTATAAAATTGCAATATAAATAATTGTAATTAATCATAAGATATGCTTTATTTATAAATAGAGAAGATAATTTTATAATAAATCTTATTATATATTATTTATGTTTATTTTATTTTCATATATTTATAATTTTTATCAAAGCAAAATAAAAGTTATAAAATGACAATCCATTTTATTTTTATAGAGTTGAATCCAATATGACTTATGAAAAACTTATTTAATTTTCTTTTTTTAATCTTATAAACATGATAATTGTAATTTATAGTTTATCATTGATAAAACAAATAATCTCATGTTTTCAATGCACTTTTCAATCCAATATGAGGACAAGCTTATTATTAGGTTTTGTGGTGCAACATGAAAAATAAATAGATTATAGTTTCTTCACTTATATGTTTAGATAATGGTTTGTGAAAAAAAATTATTTTAATCTTGTCCATGGCATAGCAAAAGATAAAATTTTTAAATTCTACCTGGTTGGTTGATTTAATATTGGTATTTACTCACTTTTTCATTATATTTTAAAAAATTAAATTATATATCATAAAAAAAATTGTAAACATCAAAATTAACTTACATTACTTTTACCACTACCTCGATGTCACTTGAATCCAATACCTCTCCCATGTTGTATGGAGCAACCTTGGAAATAGAAAACATGGAAAACAAACACATTATCAATGGAAGTGCGTGCAGAGTTTCACTTTCTTTGATTAAGACACTTAAATATATTTTATACATGTAATCCTTGCCCTACCTCTTCCCTACCTTGATCTCGTATGAGTATTGATCCCTACCTCTATCTGTATTAGTCTCTACCCCTATCTCTCTACTACCTCTTCCCGTATGAGTCTCGGCCCCTACCTCTCCCTTGTCTCCCTTATATCTCCCTTACCTCAGCCTCTACCTCTCCCCTATCTCTCCCCTACCTCTATTTGTATAAGTCTCGATGAGTAATCATCGAGTACTTGATTAATAATAATTGAAAAACTTATCGTGATTCGACGAGTTACTCAACTTGAGTTTTTATTAAAAACGTAGGTCTTGTTGACCTGTGAGTTTACTTGCGGTTAACCTACAAGTTCCAAAATACTATTCAGGATAATCTATCAAGGTTGCTATCTCAAATGTTATCTCTTTTATTTTGGATACTTTACAACGAGCACTTCTCAAGTTCTATCTTCTCTTTTTTGGAGGTTATTAATGAGTGCTTCTTAGGTGATATCTTCATTCTTTTTAAGGCTTTAAATGAGCACTTCTCAGGCACTGTATTCTCTCTTTTGGAGACTTCCCAATGAGTGCTTCTCAAGTAGTATCTCATCTCTTTTTGAGACCTTTCAATGTCACTCCACTATTGGAAGTGTTCAATATGTGTTATCACTTCCTTCTCATAGGCTATCTATAAGCACTATCTTCTTAACTAAGTGCTACTATTATATCTTCTTATAGTCAAGGTGTATTGCTCTCGAATCAATTTTTTTTCTTTTAACATAATTGTTTATCTTTAGCTCTAACATCCTTTCTTAGCACTATTTTTTTCTTATTTTAACCCATGTTCTCTTCAATGGACTCACAAAACCAACAAAATTTTAATCTTCAAAAAATTATATCAAGGTAATCAATAACCCAAAATAAATAGTGTAGCCTATGTTTTCTTCACATGGATCTTCCTCCAAATTTCTTTTCCAATATTTACACCAAATTTCTTATTTGAAGCTAGATTTTAACCTACAAATTATTAATCCAAAATATTCACACCAAAATTAGGTTTGGTGCTAGCTTTAGAAATTACTCGCAATAGCTTTGCATCTTATCTATCGAATTCAAATATTCACATCAAAAACAAAATTGATGCTAGCAATAGAGACTACTCAGAGTAGCTCTAATAGAGCCTACATAATTTAGCTCTGATACAATTTTTAGCTTTTTAGCCAAATTCAATCATAGGTCCTAATATCCAATATCTTGTGTAGAATCAAATATTAGAGCAATGATATAAATGGCTAAAATTAATGAGCATTACATTCATGAAAATAACAATAATAATGAAATAAATGGAGAATATAATTCATGAAATAACTTGAAGAAAACTTATAATAAAATTGGTCAAAATATTGTATACAAGCTTGAATATGATTCTTCTATTATAGTGGACTGTATTCTTCGATATACACAATATTCTTCAATACAATGTATGGAGCTTTGTCTCCATAATATAACCTTAGAAATATGAATATTTGAATCTTTTACTATTGCTCTCTTCACATATCCAAAATATGCAACCTTTCTTATTTCACACATAAGCCTCTCATACCTCTTGGCTTCACATCTTGCCACTTGTATACATGACTCTTGACTCTCTATTTACTTGCACATTTTACTCTATGACACTTTCACATTTACTATATGATATGTGTGCACGTTCTCACTCTTTACACTTGCACACATAATTACATGACACTTGTGCATATCCTACACATGAACACCTGCATAAGGGTAAATATAAATCACACTCCTAAACTATAGACTTAAACCCTATTATAATATTTACATATTTATATTTGTACCATATGGTACCATGGAGGTACATTAGCATGTAACAAATAATGTCATTGTCTCTAACATCCACTTGTATTACATTATTTCAGTCTTCTTTCTTTGGCTTATTTTCATCTTTTGGCACTATTGCTAGTATTGATTTTATTTTAAATTTATTGTTCAAGAATTTTATACCTTTCCTATGACGATATCTAAATTTTGAAAAATATTTTTGAGGAAATATATTTAGTGATTTTCTTGTTATTGTGTTTATCCATCCAAATATATTATTTCCTTTGTACCAATAATATTTTTTAGAGTGATTGCTACCTTCACAAATTTCACAACAATAAAGTTCTCAATATTTTTCTCTTTTATGATCATATCTGCCATAACGTTAACATTTGTTATCTGATGGTTTGTGTTACAAAACCACACAATTAATTTTATATCTGCAACAACACTTCCATATTGAATTATTATTAACAGTATGCGACAATGAAAATTTTGGTTCAAATACCAATACCATGAACAATATGTAATTGTCAATTCCAATCCAAAAAATAAGCAAATAGTAAATCTGATCAAATTAATACCACAACAAATACACAATCACTCATAGAGGGTAAAGTATCGTAGCCACTTTGAAAGGGTGAAGTCTCTTATGCGTAGAATACACAAATTAAATTCTAATTCTTTGATGATCCAAACTAATAAAATATTCTTCCTATTTATAAATAAAATCAATAATAACCTTACCCTAATTATCAAGGGTTGACTAACTAAATAAAAAACCCAAGATAAAAATAATTAATCAACATGACTATATTGGGACCGTTACATGGTTCTCTCCCTCAGAAAGCTTTATCCTCAAAGATAGAAAATACTATAAAATACTCTCAGGATCCCATATAGTATCTTCTTCTGGAAGGTCTTGCCACTCAATGAGAAACTCTTAAATTATTTAAGATCGAAGATGATGCACTTTGGATTACAAAATTGCTTTAGGCTAAAGATTTATTTGACCTTCTTCATCAAGTAATAGAATATTTGTCTGGGATTACACCTTTTTTGCAATAACTTGTTGGAGATAGGATACATGAAAAATTGGATGAATGCGAAAAGAGGGTGGAATCTCAAATTGCTATGCTACTTCATCAATGCAATGAAGCACCTTGTAGGGCCCATAAATTTGAGGAGCCAACTTCTTATTAGACTTGGTCTTCAAGGATAATTTATTATAATTTTTTAGGCACAAAAATACCCTATCTCCTACATTGAATTATCATTCAGAATGGTGTGAATATTTTTTTTGCTTCATACGATTCTAAACCTGGGTCAAATTATCTTTAAGAAGTTGAAGCATAATTTGGTTTTGTAGTAACAAATCATCTACTTGGCCCACATTGGAAGATCCTATAACATAGTGATATGTAATTGATGGAGACTTTTAACCATACAAAGCTTCAAATGGAGATATCTTAAGGGTAAAATGGTAAGAAGTATTATACCACAATTCTACTAATGAAATCCATTAAACCCAATGATATTTCTTATATTGAGCAAAACAACGAAGGTAATTACCTAAATATTAATTATAAATCTCTATTTGACCATCAGATTGGGGGTGATATGAGGAAGACATACTTAACTTGGTACCACTAAAATGAAACAATTCCTTCCAATAGTGGCTAGTAAATATAGGGTCACGGTAACTCACATTGGTTTGGGGTATACCTTGTAACTTAAAAATAGAATCAAGAAATACCTTGGCTACCTTACTTGTTGAATATGGATGTTGTAGTGTACAAGAATGAGCATACTTGGAAATGTGATCTACTAAGACTTGTTGCGAAACTACACAATTAATTTAATATTCGCAACAACACTTCAATATTGAATTATTATTAACAATATGCAACAATAATAATTTTGATTCAAATATCAATACCACGAACAATATGAAATTATCAATTTCAATCCAGACAACAAGCAAATAGTAAATCCGATCAAATCAATACCACAAAAAATCCATAACCACTCAGAGAGGGTAAAGTCTCATAGCCACTTTAAGAGGGTGAAGTCTCTTATGCGTAGAATACGCAAATTAAATTCTAATTATTTGATGATCCAAACTAATAAAATATTCTTCCTATTTATAAATAAAATCAATAATAACCTAACCCTAATTTTCAAGGGTCGACTAACTAAATCAAAGGCTTAAGATAAAAATAATTATCCAACATGGCTATATTGGGACATTTATAGTTTGAGGTCTTCGTTAGTTTCCTTTATAATAGTTTCTTGCTAATTCTTTTAGAACCACACCCTATCAAAAACTCTATCCCAATATCTATGTCTTCATTATTAAAACATATACTTTATGCCAACCATTTATCTTCATGGACTATATATACATCCTTTGTGTCACATGCAATATTTGTTGTTGGAACAAGTTCTATCTTTGTCATGGATTCCAAATAACAAGTATCACAACTTGCATCATAATTCTCTTTTGCATTTTGATGAAAATCATCAGTATCACAATATGCATCTATCAACATTGATCTTTAATCATTTGTGTCGTAGCATACATCTTTCATCATAGGCTTGTTCCCTAATTCTTTAATTTTTATTTTTATTTATTTATTTTATCGTGGAAATATTTAAAGTAATTATTCCCTTGTATGTTGTTTAACATAAACTAACAAGTATAGGAATAAAATTTTCATGACAATCATCAGCATATTTAAGAACACGTTGCATGCATTACTAAAATAATAAAAAATTCCCTTTTTTAGCTTCTTCAAGAATAGATTGTAAATATTCCATCACTTTGTTTGACACATATTTTTCGTCTTCAGTAACTTCTTGAGAGAAATTGTAAAATATTTTTTATCGTCTTTATTTATTTTTTCTTTTATTGCCATGTTTCAATAATCAAATTTTATTGTAGAATACCTTATTTCTCTAAATCAATAAATTTTTAACAAAATCAATTCCTTTAGAGTAGGAAACCTTTTCATAACAATTTTAAAACTAATGGGGAGAGGTGATCCCAATTTTTTTGGAAAAACCTCAATAGCTAATAGACCAATAATGTGTTATGTTTTGAGCTATTTTTAAATAGTGTTGGATTTAACATTTTTAGAGACAAAAAATAATAATTGGTTTATCTTCATAACAATTTTTAAACTGATGGATTTCATCCCTTGTTAAATATCTTGTCAAGAAAATAATTCATATTTTACTTAGCCTATTTGAAGGTTGTCATATAGAAATAATAGAAATATTAGTTTTTCTATACCTATCTAGCTTAATTTTGTATTCATTACATTCGTCATTTCTAAGTATTCAATAAGCACATGATTTATTGCTATCTCCATAGCAATTTTAGAAAATATTATATCAAATTGACTATAATCAACACTTAAAGCAAGAATTTCCATCCATCCTACTTGGTAATGTCCAATACCCACCTTCTAAATAGGAGTAGTGGAAGGTGCATTCATAGTTTCAATGTTAAAGGCATGACTAAAATCACTATCTACATAACTATTAGTTTCCTTCTCCATGCTATCATTATGCACATAAAATGTTACTTGTTTCAATTTTTCAACATCCTCACGGGCTTTATGATTTGAAAATTTGCTTGATATAAAATAATAGGATCCTCTCTCTTCTTAGGTTTGAACAATGGTTGTAATTTTTCTACTACCTCTTGAGGAAGGGAAATAATAACATCCACATCAATTTGATCGTCTTTTGATTTATACCTATCTTGGGGGCATTTCAAGTGAAATTTAGGATGCCCCTTGTATAAATTCCTTCTAAAAGTTCCTTTAACCATTTTATAAGCAAAATAAGTTATGGATCTCATCTTACAAGTCCTTATAGCATGTTATAATTGGTTTAAAAATTAAACACCATGAAATTCCTACTTACTTCTTTATGCCTAGATAAAATTGGTAACCAAAATCAACCCACAAGGTCTTGTGGTTACCATTAGAAGCATAACAACGACTTCTAGTAGAAAGGAAATTTTTCTAGATATCTTTAGTTTATCTATCAAGAATAATGGAATTATACACATAACATTTCTTTCATCAACCAAAGCCCTACAAACCATCATATCATTATAAAGAAAATTTATCATCAATGGCAAATCATCGTCGCTTGCCAAATAATCAGTAGTATTTATGTTTTCCAAATATAAACTTATAATCAAATTAGGGCTAGTATATACATCAATGCAAATTTTTTTACTATGGTATTGAATATATTAAACTTCATACCATCTTGGAATTGTGGGCATAATGGTGGCAATCCTTGGTCCAAGTATCTCCATCTCATCTAGTAAGTCTCTCAAACATTGTCATTGATAGGGACATGTCCTAAGTAATTCCAAGTATGGGACCTTATAAGGGGTTGTTCACAACTCTTCAATAATATCCCATGCTTCAGTTTTTCTCATGGATACATTAAGTAATGATTCTCTAGGTTGAGTAATATTGTGATGCTTTATTGGCATAGGTGTTGGGATTACCACTTTAAGTGGTGATCATGATATTTTAGTATTTTTAGTATTAAAAGGTTTCATGGAGTAGGTTGAGGTCTTCTTAAGTGTTGTTAGGATGAAATGAAAAAATTACTTCATATAGCTCTATATATATCTTCTTGATAAAACTTTTATTTTGTCCTTGTGTGATAATTGTTGGAATATTTTACAAAAGCTTATCCTAGGTCCCTTTATCTTGCCCAATATTTGACAAAATATTTTTGAAATAGTTAATTGCTTCCTTATATCTTCTTCTTTCTCAACATTTCTTACATTTGGAGTTAAAATATTTTTTATGTGATAGAAAATTTTATTTTTTTATATACATAGAGAAATCAATAACTACCTTTTCTTTTTAACAACTGGTCATAGGGTCAAGTCGCATTGTATTTGATCATAGTGTCAAATCACGGTGCTATCATTATAACCCCTATCTCGCCTTAGTAAACATGACCCAGAGTGAGAGAGTCCCCAATCACTTGGGGTTGTTACCACCATCATCAAGCTAGCACACACTCAATAGACTCAAGTCAGACTACTACATTTGTCTTAATTGGGCATGCCCCCAAGTTTTGAACTTAATATCTTCTTGGTAAGTTCCCAATGTCTTACCAATCCACCTAGCCCTTAGGGACAAAAATTTTAGGTTAGAAAGAAACCTCAAGAACTGCTCGTAGGTGGTTGGCAATGTCGTCCCATTCGGGTATACCACTATCTAGAGAGAAGCCACAAGAGATTTTTTTGTGTCCATATTTGCATCATAGAGGTTCAAACCGTGGACCTCTCATTCAATGTGGTGATGATCACCTTCTCAACTTACACTGCAAAGGCAGACTATAGTATGATTTTTTTTTTGTATTTCCTCCCTTGAGCTATTTCTCTTAAAAAATTTAGAACCAATATAACCTCTCCTTTTAAGTGTTTTTTCTTTCACATAAGAATCATGATCCATTCCATTAGCTTCTACTCTCTATGTAATAAAAAAGTAAATTTTTTTATTTCACATAAAAATCTTGTGTTTTTTGGGAACTAATATATCATAAAAAAATACCTTTACCTCATACTTAAAATATGATGAAATGTTTACCCTAAAGTGGAAGTGGTTTGAGCTTTAGTTGTCATAATTTGATATATATATATATATATATATATATATATATATATATATATATATATATATATATATATATATATATATATATATATATATATAAATAGAAACATAATAGGATCACTCACACCTACCTTATGATTTGAACTTAGATATTTTTGATAAAAACTTAAAAACATGTCAATTTGATGTCCCTAATATAATAAAATATTAACCATAATATTAAAATTAATATATTTTTTAATTATCATATGTATGTTTAATATTACTCTTTTTTTAATGTATATACTATTATTTCATACAATGTGGGAGGGGTTTTCCTTTTAAAAAATGGATAATACTACACATGTGCGTTAATGTTTTAGACATTTTTTTTTTCTTTTCAAGAAAATATTTGAGATGTTTTAATGTAACCTTTGTTGACTCTTCCTCCCCTTGTTCTTGTTATTATGTTTGGAGCATTACCAAGTGTACGAGGATGTCCAGCTACAGCGACATCATTGTCACGACTGAGTCAAATATGGCCTTCAACACAACCTCTTCTAGAAATGACGATGAATTTGCAGAGTTTTTGAGGTCTGCATTGTAGAGGAGTTCTTTCTCTAGATGGAGCTCAGGGGACTTAACTTCAACTTCGTAGTCTAATTTATGTGTAAGTTTGGGTGACAGTTCACCGTCATCCATGGGAAGGATCGACGAGAGACCCTCCTACTTTCTTGCCTCTTTCAGAAAGTCCATTGACGAATTGTATTCTCATTTTGGACACCATAGCAGAGTTGCTGCTTCTATATAGTCGTAAATCTGGTAGCTGAGAGTAGAATTGTTCCTTCTAAATAGTCGTAAATCTTGGAAATGGATGTATTTCCTAGGAATATTTGATAGGTTGACTCCAACGTTGGCGTAGTGTGTTACCTCGTATGTCGTATCATGTTTATTTAACCCTACATTTGTTATTATTTTTATTTTTATAATATTACTTTCATGTATTTGAAATTATAATGTTTATACAATATTTCATCCAAATTTTTCGATAAGTGATAGATATTGGGTTAGGGTTTTGAGTATCATTACCATCATCAACCCTGGTGGACCAATGCAGAGCATTGGTGTCGCAGAAGGGAATGCATGAGATAATGGCTCCTCTCAACCAATTGTGCAGGTTTGTCTTGAGAATGGTTCACAAGGTAACTCTCCTTCTATTGATGTAATTCTTCCATTCTTTGAAGTTGATTTCGCATGTCACAGTTTAGAATCACTCATCCTTGTCGGGTATTTCGTTGATCACATTCCTAATGAGTATTCCCTTAGGGCAAGGTTTAATGCAACTTAGACTCTTTGTGGAGTCAAGATAATGATGGTTCAAAAAATTACAAAGGTTTTTTTTTGTTTCACTTTGTGGAAACAACCAATGTTAAGGTGATTTATGAACATGGTCCTTGGTACATGAGAAGTTCTCTTCTTGTTTTTTCTTCTTTGACCAATTTTTTTGTTTCTAAGGAAAAATCTACCAAATCCCATGTGTGGGTGGAATTCCCATGACTCCCTCTACCTTTGTGGCCCTTTATCAATCGCATAGCAGTCCCTTTAGGGAATGTCATTTTGGTGGAGGCAGAGAAATTTTTCCATGCATACCCTCAAAAATGTGTTTATGTTGAGATTGATGTTTCTCGAGATCTCAAGGAGTCTATTGATATACAATTTGGTGACACTGTGTTATCCCAATGGGTCCTCTATATTAATTTACCCAACACTTGTTTTCGATGTCAATCCTCAGCACACAAGATCAAATATTGTCCCTTGATACCGCATAACAGGGATAAGCAAAGCCCCACCACACCGAGTGCACCCACTCCTCAACCTTAGGAGGATGGTTGGACGATTGTGGGAGGGCATAAAAATGCACATTTGGCTACTTCTAAAGGTACACAATCCAAGTTGGCACATGTCTCACAACCGGTAAAAAAATATATGAAAAGGAAAAAGTTGATCCTACAATTGAAACTACCAACAATGAGGCTCCTCAGTATCAACAGAGGATTTTGGTAGTGTTTGCTTCAGAGTCCTTTAGTACATTTCCCCTAGCTAACACAAGGCTTTCCCAACATTACCACAAGCCGAGAAGGGGATCTGCAGAAGAATATGATACTCCAGAGAAGCGACTTCATATGACCAATCTTCAGTTGGGCAACAACTACAATGTGTTGGATTATCTTAACGGTGGTGAGGATATGTCGTTGGATGCAGATCCATCATCGATGGAATTGATAGTTCCTCCAGAGGAAGCAAAATCTAAAGTTCACTCCCCTTCTATGCGGTTTCAACATTCTCGTAGTCCTCAACAAAGGAAAGAAGTTGAAGATACTTTACCTAAAAAATTGTTTCACCCATTTGGCCCAAAAGTTCTAATAAATTTGCATTGGAAAGACATCGATCCCCAAAAGTTTTAATAATTTTACGTTGGGCAGACATAAGGCTACCTGGTTCCTAGATTTATAGTTCTACATTTTAAAGTTTCTATTTTATTTTGCTATGCCTAATTATGTTGTATATTCACCTTTTTAGGGGATGGTTTCGTTATGTAAGGGATGTTGAATAACTATAATTTGTTTGCTTGGGTTCCCGCATTATCAGGGATGTTATTTTGCCTAATGGCGGTAGCCATGTGACGTGTTTATGCACCTCTTTTTTTATATAAAAATGTATTTTATTCTTTAATATAATAATTTTTACATTTAAAAAAAAAAGGTGCTAAATGAACGTATTTTTTCGAGGAATATTTGATAGGTTGATTTCAACATTGGTGTAGTGTATAGCCTCGTATGCATTTATTTAACCCTGCCTTGTGTAATTATTATTATTTTTATAATGTTTTTTCAAAATTATAATGTTTATATAATATCGTTATAAAAAAATACATATTCCGTCCAGGTTTAAACCTAGTTTTCAAATAAAAAATAAAACCATATCATTGTAAATTATGATTTTTCATAAAAATAGAAGAGTTGGTTACACACTATTTTTTTTTAGTAACTGTATGTTGGGACTGAAATAGATGAGATATTGATACAATAATAAGTACAATATATAGGCATGAGGCCTATATGATAACATGACAAGTGTCAAGGACACATGTCATAACATGCAAACAACAAAGTACATATTAATTCTAACATCCCCCTTAATGTGTACTTTTCTAAAAAAGAACCCTAACATCCTCCTTTATTACATGATTTGGTCTAGGCTCGTGCTCTTTGCGCTTGGCTCTCCAATTGTGAATAATGCTAGATCAACGATGTATACATCTCATTCTGTTACCTCAGGGTAAGCCCATTCCTTGGATCTATTTCCTCTGTGTCAGCCGTCTAAGTACCTCAAGATCATCCGAGGTGCCTCAAGATCAGCCACTTCTAGGTCTATTGCTTCTATAGGTCATCCTCTAGGTATTTTACCTCTCGTAGGTCACTGACTAGGTTCACCATGAATATCATCCCCCCTCATGGTGAAACACAATATAGAAGGTGTCGGTATTTGCTGAAAAAACACCTTAAAAAAAGAAATATGAGACATATAAGAGTGTCAGTCTCTGCCAAAAATGCACTCAAATAATACAATAAAATGACCATAGAATCCAAATGTGGAGGAGAAGAAGAAACAATAGAATAGAATCTTTTGAAGTTTTTGTCTGTAGTCTTCATAAGTTGATCCGAAAAAGTCCTCAAATAGAGTCTAGGGTATCAATATTTTATAGTCCCTAGATTAGGTATCCTTATGGTGACCTCCTCATCCTACCTAAATGCATAGGTAACTAGTCGTTGCATCTGCAAGGTGCTATAGAGAAGGTGACTAGATACTAGAGTCGATTGTGATGGGAGTGTCGAGTTCAACCGAGAGTGCACTCCATGATACAATAATATTTGAGGCTAAAAAATGCAAATGGAACAACCTCAAAATTATAATTGGACACCACCAATGTGTCCATATCAAAAAAAAATTTCAATGACTATAAATACCCCTATGTTCGAGTGTGAATTGGGCCTTCATCTTGAGGAAAAAACATCATGCCTCTCTAGGAAGCAAATAAACCTCAGGAATATTCTCCTGGCATCGCACTATGGTGAAATAAAAACATCTTCTCAGTTTTCCCTCGCAAGGGAAATTACATGCCATGTGGGCCTTCCATTTTCCACTCCCCATGTGGAAATAACATTAAAAAAACTTGCAGGCCTTAAAATAAAGTAAATACCCCATAAGGCCATATGTTTTAATAAGTACCCCCTCTTGAAATAAAATGCCTTTATAATTTAAAAAAAAAATACCCCCTTTATGTCACTTGAATAATAAAAAAATATATTTGGATCCATTATGGTTGGCCACGTGATGTAGTGGTGCATGGTAAACTTCAACAACATGGAAGTACAACAAAATGCATTTTGTGTTAGCCACAGCTTGAGGATTTCCTATCGACACCTATGCACAAACAACGGAGAGCAATCCCGTGGATTTGTTCCCAAAGAATCATGTCATAACATATCAGATCAACAACAAGAGAAGCATTCACATTCAATATTTGGCATGAATTCCTAGTTGTGCCAAATCTCCCTCCTCATGCATGCTAAAAAAATATTATTCCTGCTATATCCATTGAAGAAATGGTGCAAGGACCATTTTTTGCAAACATGATAACGCTATCTCCAAACATGATGCATATGTTCTGAAATAGATGAGATATATTGATACAAGAATAAATACAATATATAGGCATGAAGCCTATATTATAACATGACAAGTTTCAAGGACACATGTCATAACATGCAAACAACAAAGTACACATTAATTCTAACATTCCCCCTTAATGTGTACTTTTCTAAAAAAGAAATCTAACATCCTCCTTTATTACATGATCTGATATAGGCTTGTGCTCTTTGCACTTGGCTCTCCAACTATGAATAATGCTATATCAACGATGTATACATCTTGATATGTTGCCTCAAGGTCAGCCACTTCCTTAGATCTGTTGCCTCTATATTAGCTATCTAAGTGCCTCAGGGTTAGCCACTTCTGGATATATTGCCTCTATAGGTCATCCTATAGGTATGTTGCCTCTCATAGGTCACTGACTAGGTTCACCATGAATACCATCCCCCTTATGGTGAAACATAATCTAGAAGGTATCGGTATCTGCCAAAAAAACACCTTAAAACAAAAGAAATAAGATCCATATAAGAGTGTCAGTCTTTGCCAAAAATGTACTCAAAGAATACAATAAAATGAGCCATAGAATAAAAATGTGGAGGAGAATAAGAAAGAAGATAATAGAATCTTCTGAAGTGTCTATATCTGTAGTCTTCAAAATTTGATCCAAAAAAGTCCTCAAATAGAGTCTAGGGTGTCAATATTTTGTAGTCCCTAGAGTAGGTGTCCTTATGGTGACCTCCTCATCCTATCAGAATGCATGGGTGACTGTTAGTCTAAAAAGACTACCTCTAGAAGATAGCAGAGATTTTACAACATGGTGCCATTTTAAGAAACTCGATGCAATCTATTTTTGAGATGTAGCAAAAGGAAAAATGGGCTAAGGAGAGACAATGTCGCGATTTCGCGACATTGTCAAATTTTTGTGATGAAAAATCGTAAAGAGTCTAATAAATTGAAAAGGTCACAATTTCGCGATATGTTGCATTTTCATCGGTAAATCAAAAAGACTAGTCTAAGACAGGGAAGATGTAGCAATTTTGCGACATGTCCAAAGTTCACCGAAGGGAAAATAAAAATACCCAAGAGATACAAGAATGTCGCAAGTTCGTGACATGTTGCATTTTTGTGGCTAAGAAGAGCAAAAGGAGCTGAAGAGACGAAGAATGTCGCGATTTCATGACATGGCAGTTTTTCGCCAAGGGGAAGAAATAAAATACTACAAGGCCAAAGTGTTGCAATTTCATGACATGTTGCATTTTTGCTGAAGCAGAAGTCAGATGAAGCAGAGGGCTTGAATACATTGTGATTTCGTGATATGACAGTTGTTTCTAAAATATATATTTTTAGAAACTAAAACATGCCCTTACACCAAACTTTTGATCTCTAGGGGTATCAGATAATGGATAAGTATCAAATCTATTAGAATCTAGTTACAGAATATCTTTGTTTATTATTAAAAATTGTGGTTAATTTCTTGTAATTGATTTAAAAACAAGGATGTACTAGTTGTAAAGATACCCATCTTAGGGTATATATAGTGGTAGACACATTCTGAAAAGAGGTCATCTCTTGGATGTTTATAATATTGAATGTACATCTTTTGGATGCAAGCAAACAAAGTGATTCTTCTATTTGGATTCTAATTTTCGGTGTGCAAGTGTATGTATCTGATCCTTGACTTCTATTTACATTATTGAGTTCTATAATGTATTTATTTTGAACCTGAACTGTACTTGTATGAATCATATTGTTGGAGTTAGGATTAAGTGTGCTTATATGTGTTAGATGAACATCTAAATCACACTTAGAAAGTTATGATTTCTATGTGAAAGTGTAAAAGAAAGCTTGTAACGAGAATATGTATGTTTTATCCTAGTTGTTTTCTAAATTGCATCATGAAAAAGGCTTATAGCCTCGACTATATTTCCCTTTTAAAGCATTTCCCTTCTTTCTGTTCTCTTTTCTCTAAACAAAGCAAAAAGGAACCAGCCTACTCTAGATATTAGACGGATGTTCCCAAGCTAGATTCGTTTATTCAATGTTGGTAAGGTCTAAGGCACAATACAATTAACCAAAGGTAGATTTTGTTCCAACAGTTTTTGGCACACCTGGTGGGACCCTAATTCCCACAGTATTCTAGAAGTTTTATGTTTTTCTTTAAAGCCTTTTGTTTAAAACCTGAAGCAAAAAAACCACCTGGCGACTCCGTTCAAGAGGATTTAGACCTAAGAAATACCTTGTCTAAAAAATTTTGTTGCCTATGCGTATGATAACCACATCCCAAGCAAGAAAATATGAAGAACCCATCGAGTTATTTGAGTTAAACCTTGGTAGCTTGAAAGCACATCTTGTGCTAGCTACAAGATCTAATCCACCTGGTACTAGTGTAAGATCCCTTGTACCTACTATTGGAGTATCCTCAAATAACTCCATAGTAACAATAAATACAATAGCCATCATGGTTGCTCCTCCCATCCTAGCTCATATTATATGGAATCAAACTGGCCCGCTAAACATGGCAACCCATAATCAAGTTCCCCAGGCAGCCCTGAAAGCTTTGCCATCATATGATGGGATAGGAAAAACAACAGATGAACATTGTCTAGATGTTTCATCATTAGCAACAGTCTATAACATCACCTAGGAAGATGTGATGGTCAGGTTGCTGGTCATATCTTTAAAAGGAAAAATGATCCATTGGTATAGAGCACTACCTCCTGGATCTATCACTTCTTGGGTGATACTTGTTGGTCGTCTGGTTGATGAATTCAATGTACATGCAGATCCGCTATCACTACTCGATCAATTCACAATCATCAGGAGACATCCACATGAAGAGATTATTGATTTCAATATTAGGTTCATGCGTACCTGGGATAGAGTACTTGCTAAGTTAAAACCTACCATTGAGCAAGTGATATGTTATTATTTGAGATCTTTTGATTCAAATATTAGCATGATTATATGACAATCACGTGTTTTAACTTTTTCTACTATTTATTTAGAGGTAGCTAAGGGAGAATTTGATCTTATTGCTATCATTAAATATCCTCCAAAGGCTCCACTACCAATTTTTCCAGATATTCCCCAAGCCCCAGGCTTGAATCCTTCAACACCTCCCCCAAAATGGAATGAGCAACCAGTCATTCCAGTCATTCAGTCACCTCAGAATCTGCAAGTATTATCTCCTATTCCTCTCCTTCCTGCATTACCTGTTCCACCTCTCTGAGAAGTTTCCCAGTATAATCAGATGACAACCATAATAGACACAATGAAAATTTTGTCAAATGATATGTCATCTATGAAAAAGAGAGAAGCTTAGCGAAATTTCCAGCCAAGGATAATTCCCCAGATAACCAAAGATGGGGCTTTGACAAGTGGCAGAGGACAGGAAAGAAATAATGTCATTTATGCTAATTAAGTGGGAGATAATGGAGAACCCTTTAACTCAGATTATTGGTGTGCCATATGTAATGACCCTCATGGAGAAGATTCGTGTATGTTTCACCACCATCATGTACAAATCCTATCAAATGAAAGGGCAAAAGAAATAATGAAAGGTCATGTAAACATGATCAGAGAAGTTGATCACAATTTGGCAATACCATCTGTAGAACATGTCGTAGTACTAACAAGGTCGAGAAGGAAACCTCTACAAATTTATCCCTAGGAACTTCAGTCGTTAAGTTTCCCTCTAGATCCTAGAGCTCCACATCATAAGGATCAATCAAGTGAAAAAAGACCCTCTAATCCTACTCAGAGTTCTATTCTGGCACCAAGGAGAGAGCTTTATCCTAGATAGGAGAGCGAAACTCAAGATCAAGCAAAAGAGAAACTCAGATTCCCTTTGTTGACCAAAAGGTAAATAACATAAGCAACTCAGGGTTATAGGAATAAATATGACCCATCAAACAGAGAAAAGGAGAAAAGTGTCGAGACATCTTCATTCAATATCATTGAGGATATGAAAAAGACTCCTTCAAAAGCTAACATGTATGACGCTTTGTAATTCCTAGGGCAGATTGACCTCCTTAAGGAATCTTTAAAAATTATGAATCATAAGAGAAAAATCCCCTCCTTTTCAAATTTTATACAAGCTAACGTTACGTCTGCCACAGGAAAAAATAGATTGCCTCCTTTCTATTTATCTCTTCAGATGGAAGGGTGGATAGTACATAACTGTATGATCGACTCAGGAGCAACTACTACAGTAATGCCTAAAGCAGTGTGCAACATCATGGGAATGGATTACACCAAGAGCCATCTAGGAGTGTTGCAGTTAGATGGTACCCTAGTAAAATCCATAGGGGTAGTCAAAGATATCCCTATACAAATCCACAAGATGCCCTAAGTAGTTGTTATACAGGAAGTGGTAGTCATAGATCTGGAACCATACTTTGGTATGTGCCCATCCAAATAATTTACAGCAAAAGTGGGAGGTTATTTATCCTTATATTATTCGCATTTAGAAATACTTTTCAAAGGTAAGAGGGTCAAGATTTTTAATTAAAAGCCATCCACTTTTCATGTAGAAATACTAGAAGAAACCAGTACTGTCATTATGATGATTGAAGGTATAGAATATATAGATTTGATGGAGGAAACCTTGGAGGAACTCCAATCCGAAGATCTGTTTTCTTAAAATATTTCAATTCCATGGTGGAAACAGATATAGGAAGCTACTCTATTGATAAACCAAAAAATCTATCTATCCCTGTTCCTGAAGAGAACAATTCCACCAACCAGCTCTGGAATATTTACTTTGATGGATCCAGATGCAAAAATGGAGCAGGTGCTGGGATAGTTTTAATTTCTCCCGTAGGGAAGGAAAAAAAAATTTCATATATATTTACATGGAGTTGCACCAACAACGCGGCTGAGTACGAAGCATTGTGTTTAGGACTCAAAAAGGCTAAAAAAATAGGTGTAAAGCAATTACTGGTTTATGGAGATTCAAAGCTTATTGTGAAGCAGGTCACTGGAAAATGTATTTGTAAGCAACATTATTTGAGAGCTTACAAAAATAAAGTGTTGGAACTCTTGGAAACTTTTTAAGCTCTGAACATAAATTCAATCCCAAGAGAAAGTAATAATCATGCAGACCTGTTAGCATCCATGGGATCTAACTTTTTTCCAGTTAGTAATGTCATCCAAAAATCCAAAACAGTGAGACTTATATACAGGCCTTCTGTGCCTAACAAAGATATCTTCTGACAAGTATTTGAGAGTGATGAACAAATACTGGATTTTCTAATCCATGAAATGAATTGCTCCAGTGATATGGAATTACAAGATGAAGAGGAGGAAAGCCTAATCCAATTAAAGAACAATCACATTCCCAAAGGACTGATCACTCTTGAGAGTCTCTTCGACAACAATGATAGAGCAATTGGTCGAAGAATTAAATTTGACAAACGTCAGTATAAAGAGGTGGAATTAGAGTCGAGAAAAATGATCAAGGTAGGTACCAGTTGTATAGTAGAAGAATTGAATCAAGTTAAAGAACTGTGTAAAAAGTATCCATATATTATATCCTGGATGTATAGTGATTTGAGAGTATATAGGAAAGAGGAAATCCAGTTGTAGACACCAAAACAACACCAATCCGATTATGTGACTGCAAACACTGATCGCATTGACACACACAGCCCCCAGGGCAGCCCCCAGAGGTTAAACAATGGTCCTAACCACTCTCACAGTAGTTTTTGGAGGTCAGAGGCCAATTTGGCACCCTCAGGTACTCTGCTCCATACTCGTTTCACCCAGGAACGATTACTGTATGGTATTCGCCCCACCCAGGGACGAATAGCAGTATTCGCTCTGGGGTGGGGCGAATAGCGGGTTTGACGGGCAAAAAGTCAAATCTTGACAAATGGCAGCTCAGATCCACCACTTAACGCTTCCTTCATTTCATGGGAGTGTGGGTGAGCATTTTCGAGCGTTAGAGGCAGTTACAGGGGCAGTCATGAAGCCCCTAATCAGGGAGGAATCTTCCCTCCCCTGGAAGGGCATGGCTGCCAAGTGGCGCCCCTGCATGCTCATTCAAAGAGACCTCCAGGTCTATAAATTGGTGAGTTTTCTCACCCCAAAATATACAGAGAAGGAGCATTTTTGAGCAACGAAGTGCTGCCGTTTTACTTCCCCATACGCCCTTGTTTGATTTGTGCCTTTCACATCCGTGATCTCTTTTAGAGAGGAGGTCATTGGGTGACCATTGGAAGGTCAAATATTGAGCCCAAAACCCGACATTTTGCCACAACATACCACCCAATTTTTTGACAACACTTTACAAGAGATTTTGGACCCATCCCAAGTGGATTGGTGCCGAAATCAGGCCCCAAACGGTGGGCGGCCTGCCCCGGGCGCCCCCCACTGCTGCAGATCTAATCGTCCCCTTTAGGAATGATTAGGAATCTATGGCAGATTTTCCTTCTATCATTTTCTTTTGCATTTCATCTTATGCTGCTTAGATAGTTTGCAATTTCAATTTCATAACGTTTTGAGCAAATCTTATCATGTTTCATCATTTTTTCGTCTTTACTAACTTGCAGAGGGCATCATCAAAATTCGGGTGTTAGAGGCCAAATTGGGGAAATATGACCATCTGGGTCATCCCAAAATACCCCCAATTAGCTAACCCCCACTTTTGCAGGAGATCTGGAGCTGTCCAGATGTGACATTTTGAGCGGTGCTATCTGGCATTTTGTTGCAGGTATATTCGTCCCGCCCCGGAGCGAATACGAATCCATGGCGAGTTTGCAGACTGTTCTTTTTGCAATGCCTTCCTGGTGATGTTCCCATGCCTCTGTGAAGTTTTCAGCTGATTTGGATCTATTTTAACTATCATTTTACTTATTCTTTGCATGCATTAGCTTTGAGTTTTAGGATTGCATGTTTCGTCTCCTCTACAGGTGCTATTAATTGTCTTTCTGTTTCCTTGAACGTAGGACCTAGACATTGGAGGAGCAGCAGGGAGTCAACATTCATATATACAAGTGGCGGTGATGTTTTGGTCCGCCCATCTTACATGTGGGCACGCGGAAGAAGGATGGCTATCCATGGATGTAACAAAGAAACAAATTTAATGCTCCTCGCCCCTAAAAAGGGAGGAGGCAAATTGTAACCGAATTCCAAAACATATCAATAAAAGAAAGGGTTATTTTCCGCATTGGCTTTTCATTTGGGTTTCAATTCGTTTATGCTTTTCCTATTTCATGCATTTTCAATTCGTAGGACTTAGCGTTAAGTTTAGTTCCATTTTGCATCGTACTTGGAGCTTTTCCTTTTTGTTTTCGTATCCTCGTGCTTTCAGTGGCGATCACGGTGGGACTCTGTCCTCTATTTTTTTTAGATCAGAAATCTGATCAAAACTTGCTTTTTGCTTGCAGGTATCATTTTTTTGAACGCGGGACTGCTGTTCGTTCCAGTCTATGGCGAATACAGAGCTGGAATTCATCTTATCCAGGGACGAATGGGAATGCGCCCCACCCTATGATGAATTCAGTTCTGTTATTCATCCCATCCAGGGATGAATAGCTCTCTACGCAGTTTCAGGGCAGAAACTCAGAGCCAACAGATTTGGGCAGAGAAGAGGTAGGGATTCTAAACTTTTCCTATCATTTTTTGTTTTCAGTTTTTCTATTTTTGGGTTACTTGCTTGCTTAGGGAAAGTTTTCTTTTACTGCTTGCTTGTTTCCTTTTTGCAAAATAAAAAGAACCCCACACATCACGTGGCAAATTAAACACCAAGGAGCTGGTCGTAAAACCCCAGCCCTTGATCAAGACCAACGGTGGATTTCATCACCACCTTGGCTTGAATTTTTGCATCCATTACCCCGATCGCTACTGTTGCTAGACGTAAATCCTGATGAAAGCTGACCGAGTGTAGTTGGGGTGATTCCCAGCACATGAGGATAAGTCTTCTATGGTAGGTGTCATAAATAGGGTGATTCCCCTTCCGTACCGCCTACGTTCCACGTACCATCTGCTCTCACGTACCTATAGTTTCCCTCACGTAAGGGCGGGTATATAGAGAGGTTGGTATATCGGCCTGGCAATGGTATATCGAAGGGGCGACCATTTTTGGGAGTCATAAGAGCCATCATATTGCATTTAAATGTTCTTTACAAAAACCTTCAAAAAAAAAAAAAACAAAAACCAAAACACACTAAACCAGGTCTAGGACACACTTTTAATCTTTAAACGAGATAATCATTGCTTTGTGTGTGTGTGATATTTTCTGTTTAGTGTAGCAAAAAAAAATCATAAAAAGAGATAAAAACCTACATAGCTTGTAGAAAAACACCACCATGGTGTACACCCGTAGCCAAGCCCAATCAAGGGCGAAAGCTACGGAGAGTGTACAAGGGGGCACAAGTCACCTCCGCTATAGCCCCAAGGACTTGGTCATACCACCTTGGCGGCCTGACCCACAAGAGAGTCCACATCGTTCCATTTTAGAATGGGACTATAGAGGCACCCCTTTGAGGGACACGCCCGTTCATCATAGCCCCTTTCAGGAGGAGTCCTTACACGTGGCGCTCAACATAGACAAGAAGGCTCCCTTAGAAGCTCGATATGAGTGGCCACCGTGCGATGAAGTGCTAGAGCAGCATAGGGTCCATGAGGAGAGGCCACATGATTATGGCATCCCTCCTTTACCCCTTCTCACTGTTAGAACCAATAGACAAAACCCAGAGCACAAGGCTCTCCAAGCAGGGCGAGCCAACTCTGCCTGCCCCTTTCACACATACGAAAGGGAGCACGAGGAAGACCATTACATTCCTCAAGAGCAATATACAACATGGGAGCCATGCGCTTCCACACCCGCTATATACCATGATCACCTACTGAGGCCAGAGCCTCGGGTAAATGCCACCAACCTCGATAGAGGGAAGTGACCTATTGAGATCTCGGATCATCACGACCGAGGTAAGTGCATAGGAGAGGCATCCAGGCCTCCTAGGCTCAAGATGGTAGAACAAATCGACCTGGCAGTCGCCAGACATGCCGCCCGCCAAGCGTAGATCATGCGGCTTGAGCAAGACCAACAGCAGCTAGAGCATCTATATCACCTTAGCAAAGAGCGCATTCGGTGCCAAATAGATGAGCTGCTCCATAACCCGGTGCCTCGAGAGGGTTCCAACCCCTCGCACCCAAAGAGCGGAACCGTATGAGAGGCGCAACCCCTTGGTGCGAGATAGGTCTCCGTGACCTTACCAAGTGCTGCCTCCGAGACCTCCTAGACCTGAGCGGGAGGCCACTCCCCGGAACAATGATGGGTACCCTCCGTGGGGACCCACCCAGGGTCATAGGTCTCATCCAGAGACTCCTCAGGAAGCTTACGAGGAGTATGAGCAAGAAGAAGAGCGGGCCGAAATGCCCTACCAAGGTGGAGGGGTTGCTATCCGGCCACCCCTCTATAGGCCTCAAGTCTCCCACAACCCACAATGGGAGCAAACTAAAGAGGAAGAGATTAAATCTTCAGATGCATATAAAGCGCTGCTAGAGCATCTGGAGTCTATGGAAACCAAAACTTTTGGGCCCCAAAAGCCCACTTTATGCCAGCTCCATAGTCATCCTGTGCATCCGTCAGTGCCAGCACCCCCTTACCCTGAACACTTTAAGCTGCCTCAGTTGGCAACCTTTAGAGGTGAGGAAGATGCTCAGGAGCATGTGACGAGATTCCTGAGCCAATGCTTCGGCATTCAGGACAATGATGCTTTGTTATTAAGAACATTTATAACCACATTCGTAGGCCCTACCTCGGATTGGTTTACTCAATTACCAAAGCACAACATTAACAACTTAGATCAGTTAGTGGATGCATTCCTCGAACGCTTCACCTTCAACACCAAGAAGAAGGCATCACTAAGTGACTTAGCCAGCCTCAGGCAGTATGAGGAAGAAACCATGGCGGCCTATGGGAATCGATGGAGGACTTTGCTTTCAAAGCTGCCCTACCTCCCTCCTATGTCCGACCTCACTCAAATGTTCTCAAAGAGCTATTTGAGATCGATCTCTATGCTATTGCAGCTGCAACAATATGCCACCTTAGAAGAAGCTCTAGCGCAAGCTAGGATCATTGAAGAGATCAAGATACAGGATGGCGAGATAGCCAAACCTAAGAAAAAAGAGTGGACTAAGAACACTAAAATAGGGACCACGCAACAGAAACCCGTTGCGGTCAATCAAGTTGCTATCAATGTCCCTAAGCCTGCACAAGCAACATAGCCCCAAAAGGCTAACTATCAGGCGGTGCCTCCTAACAACTATGATAGAGAAAATTAGAGGCAAGAACAGAGTCAGCAGCGTCGCCCTAGGCGACAATACACACCCTACACAGAGTCCAGGGACTCCCTGTTTGACCGCTTGTTAGCGGCAAATTTGATCAACCTGCCAGAGATTCAAACCATAGACCCCAATGCTCCCAAGCCTAAGGGGTATAGGGAGGACTTGTACTGTAGGTTCCACAGATGGTAGGGACATGACCTAAATGCCTACTGGAAGTTTAAGGGCTTGGTGCAAGACCTAATTGATAACAAGACACTAGCGGTGGATAATCCCGTGGCACCAAGCAATCAACAAATGGAGGTCTTTAAAGACCCCTTGCCTGCTCATGCTCCATAGGCAAAGACCCTACAAGTTAATGAGGTCACATAGAACTGCCCCATGCAGGGGTATGTAGGGATGATCAGTATAGTGACTCGAAACAGGAGGTACCCGAGCACAAATGCTCCTACGGCAGCTGCAGGAGAGGTGCCAACAATGTCACAACCACAACAACACCTTGCACAACCTCCTTCGCCTAGACCAGTGGCCACACTTCGGACCAAACTCACTCAGAGTTTGAGGACCACCTCGGCTAGGCTCTCCATATACGAGCTCATACAACAATCAACGCCCCATCGAGAGGCTCTAATGGAGATATTGAAAGCCATCGAGTTGCAGCCCCACGAAACAAATTCTTTCAACAACTTCGTGGGACATGTCAAACGATGCACTGAGCCAGTCATCACATTTCGGGAAGATGAATTGAGATCAGTGCCTGATGACATGGCGGATCCACCCCTGCACGTTATCGCGCGGGTCAACGGGATCCCATATAAGAGGGTGTTGATAGACACTGGCTCGTCCAGTAATATCATCACAACCGTGGCCCTAAAACATCTGAAGTTGCCCGCATCTCACATCACAGCTTCCACCTACACTCTACGAGCATTCAATGATGCAATATGCTCGACAGTTGGCACAATAGTCCTACCCATCCAAGTGGGACAAAAGACTATACCTACATTGTGCCACATCTTGGAAGGTGAGATGGCCTACAACATCTTGCTGGGTCGGCCATGGATCAGGGACATGAAGTGTGTCCCTTCGATAGCTCACCAGTGCTTAAAGTATACATTTGAAGGGGAGGTGCATGTAGTCCCGATGGACTTAGAACCCTTCAAGTATTGTAATGCGGTGCAGCTGATGCCGCAATCGACCCTTCCATCAACGCATTTGGATTTCCAATTGAATCCATCTAAACAGGGTCCGATTCCATAGGCATCCCCATTAGCAAGTTCTTCAAAACCCCAGTCGGGTCCATCTTCATCGTCTGGTCCTCCACCAACGATGCCACCTATGGGGGCCAAACAGAAGGACAAAGGGAAGAAACCTCTGGAAGAGGCGCAACCTCAAGAGACACCGCCATCAGTATCAACTATCTCTACTGAGGAGATGCCTAGCCGAATGGAAGTTGAGACTCCTAGTTCACCCGACATGGAGTGGACTCAGGGAGAACTTCCATTCCCTCCCCCTCAACCGCCAACAATCACCGTTGAAATGGCCAATACGGGCCTGGGGGAGTATCTGGTGTGGAATATTGTAGCAACACCCACACTGGAGTCCATGCAGGACATGGGGAGACCTCGCCTCCCCATCGGCACTATTGTTCCCCTAGGCTACCCGCCGAACCAGACAAACTTTGTGTATGGGGGCCTTGATCATGGCGTTGCACCATGCACGCAAGAGGATGAAGATGAAGAGCCTTTTGCTGAAAATGTCAACTATTTGTCTAACCCAGACTTTGCTTTGAGATACCTTGGCCAATGCAATTGGCATGGATATGGGTTAGGAAGATATGAGCAAGGGGTACGTGTTCTTTGCCAACCAAGATACCAAATGCCATATGACAAGTCAGGAGTAGGGTTCAACCACCCCCTGCCCTTGGACATCTTGGTGGAGAACATGCAAGGCCTAGGGATAGGCAACAAGGGGGGATTGGCATCAGATCCATATGCCAACCCTAACACGACATATACATTGAGGGATTATCTCCCATTAATGGCAATCAACCTTGTTGACCCTCGCAATCCCTTCCCTTCGCTCGAGAGAGGAGAAAGCTCGAGAGCTCATTTTCAAGGAGGGTCTGGACAATGTCAAGAAGGGTCCTCGGAGGACGAGTCGTAGTATGACCCCTTCGAATCAAATAGCGATCACTCACAGGTGATCCCCATGGATGATTATCAAGAAAACCTCTTGACAATGTTCCCTTTAGATGCTCCAATCGAGCAAGCGCCACTCCAAGGAAATCAAGTCCCCCCGTAGAGAGCGGAACAACCCCGATGGGACCACATCAATTTGCTCGAGCAAGACGAGCCTTTAATGCCACAAGCAGTTGTCGGAGCCAACGAAGGCCTTTGGATCTTTGATAGTGATTATGAAGATGAGACTGAGATGGCATATCTCAATCACATGCGGCAGATGCAGCAACAATATCCCTTGGATATTGATGATGTGCGTGAACAGCTAAACATAAGGCCAGGGCATGAGTGGCACGTAAACCCAATGCAATGGGACCAAGTGTTGAATCTGCCACTTCAGATATACGGAGAGTACCTTCCACCCAGAGACCCTAGAATGATATCAGTGCCGAGGGTAGACCCTATCCTCCTATCCGCACATAGGGCCGATCCATTCATGCCAATACCTCTAGAGCCAGATCCGGAGCACAGAGAACATCCAGAATGTTTGAGTCATCACACCCATGGTAATGGAGACCAAAATCATTTCATCAACATGATCTCCATTGATTTAACCGCCCCCATCCACAATCCGACCGGTCCAGCATAGTCATTGTATCTAGACATAGATGCCATAGACTGGGATCACGTCAATTCACCACCATCCCCATCCGAGTACTGGCCTTTCGATGAAATGCTTCATTTTACCCCTAGGCCAACTCAGGATATCTTCCATGCTGAAGAGGGACCCGACGTTCCTAACGATGATTTAAACTTGGCAAATGATATCCACTTGATCCCAACTCCACACCAGTTGGAGGATGGATCCCACATGTCGGTCGAGGAGACGACTGACGTAGACATCGGCTCAGACCCAATGAATCCATAGATCATCAAGCTGGGGGTAAGTCTATCCCCCGAAGAGCAAGCCGACTACATTGCCCTTCTCAAAGAGAAGAAGGAGGTTTTTGCATGGTCATACAAAGACATGCCGGGACTAGATCCATAGCTAGTCATGCATAATCTAACGCTTGATCCGACAGTCAAGCCAGTTAAGCAAAAACTATGCAAGATGCACCCAACAGTGGCCTTAATGGTCAAAGATGAATTGCAAAAGCTGTTGGATGCACAGTTTGTCATCTGCATGGATTATCCACCATGGTTGTCCAACATGGTGCCCGTCAAGAAGCTTGACGGGAGGATTCGCATATGCACTAATTTTTGAGATCTAAACAAAGCGAGTCCTAAGGATGATTTCCCCTTGTCGAGCATCGACGCATTGGTAGATGCTACAACGGGCCATGAAATGCTTTCCCTCATGGATGGTTTTTTGGGATACAATCAGATTTGTATCAATCTCGAGGACCAACTAAAAATGGCGTTCACAATGCCTTGGGGGACATTTTGTTACAAGGTCATGCCCTTTGGCCTTAAAAATGCTGGCGCCACCTACCAACGTGCCATGACATACATCTTCCATGATTACATGCACAAGACTTTGGAAGATTACATGGATGATTTGTTGGCCAAATCTCTTTTGCGCCCGGATCATCTCGATGACTTAAGCAAGATCCTCGATCACCTCATGGAACATAAAGTCGATTGAATCCCAAGAAGTGCGTATTTGGCATCACATCTAGAAAACTCTTGGGTTTCATAGTCTCAAAGCGAGGCATCGAGGTGGATCCAAACAAAGTCAAGGCAATCCTTGAAATGCTTCCCCCAACTACCATCAAGCAGCTCAGAAGCCTGTAGGGAAAGGTCACGTCGATCAAGCGCTTCATAGCGCAACTATCTGACAAGTGCCGACCCATGAACAAATTATTGCACAAGGGGGTAGCATTTCACTGGGATGACGAGTGCCAGTCAACCTTCGATGACATTAAACAATACTTGGCTTCACCACTAGTATTGGCACCACCTAGACCAGGAGTGTCATTCTACTTATACATCTCAGCTACTGAGGTGGCACTGGGTGCCATGTTAGCCTAGAAGAATGAACTTCATAAAGAACAGGCTACTTACTACCTTAGCCGCACCTGGTCAGCTATGAACTTAACTATGCATACGTTGAGAAACTCTGCTTGGCAGTGGTGTTTGCTACCAAAAAGCTATGCCATTACATGCTGAGCAACAAGACGTATGTTGTGTCTAAGGAGAATCCATTGCGGTACATGATGAGTCATACTTATCATAGTAGTCGCACGGCGAAATGGATCATGTTGTTGACGGAATTTGACATAGAGTTTATTGGACAAAAATCCATAAAAGGTCAGGTCATAGCCGATCAACTAGCAGAGGCTCCTCTCGAAGATGATCAGCCTCTGACCATAGAACTACCCGATGATGGGGTCTTCCATGTCTCATAATCACCATATTCTGATGAGCCTGAGTCACAGGCCGACATAACCCTATTTTTTGATGGTTCTAAATGTGAGCAAGGTGGTGGCATGGGAATAGTATTCTTCACACCGCAAGGTGCTCCAATGCCTCTGTCATTTAAATTAAATTTCCCATGCACCAACAACAATGTAGAGTATGAAGCCTTGCTCATAGGTCTTCAGACAACAATCACCATGAACATTAAATGATTGAATATCTTTGGTGATTCATTGTTAATCGTCAACCAAGTCAAAGGGGTATTCCAATGCAAATGCCCAGTTCTGTAGGCCTACAAAGCCCTTGTGGACAAATTCTTGGCAAATCTTGAATGGTACGACATCGAGGCACTCCCTCGGTCATCGAATCATTTTGCGGACACTATGGCCTCTTTGGGGTCACTAATCCCGCAAGACATTTCTGGTGATATGACCACCATTCAAGTCAAAACACTATCGCAATCCATGATGGAGCGTGCAAGCTCTGACTTAATGCCAGGAATCCACATGATCCAGATTGAACCACCTCAGGATAGGTTCTCTCGAATCCATGATCATCTGAATCATGCCAACTAGGGGTCCTTATTCTCCCCTACTCCCCTTAATAGCAACACAATGCTATTCTTACAAGTTCTTTCCCGCTCAACTTTTGCTAGGGATGAACTTCAAGAGGGATTGGCCGTTCATACTATCGAGGTTTTCGATCAGCAGGATTGGTATACACCCATAAGGGACTACCTCAAGTTAGGTAACCTCCCACTTGGATTGACGCATGCCACAAAATGAGCATTCAAGCAGAAAGCGGCAAAGTATGTCTTGTTAGGAGACATTTTGTACCGTCGTAGCTATGAAGGGATCCTCCTCCATTGCTTGGACCAACAAGAGTCCACTTGGGCAATCACCCAAGCGCACGATGGTACGTGCGGTGGCCACTTCAGTGGTATGGCCATCGCAAAGCGCATTCTTTGCATGGGCTATTATTGGCCATCTTTAGAGCAAGATTGTTGCGCATATGTGAGGAAGTGCATGAAGTGTCAACATCATGCCAATTTGACACACGTACCTTCTCAGGCCTTGCAACCGATCCAATCGGCTTGGCCATTTTTGTAGTGGGGCTTAGATCTAATCGGAAAGATCTCCCCTGCATCGTCAGGCCATCACACGTTTATCATAATGGCCATAGAGTATTTCACCAAGTGGGTGGAAGCGGTTCCGCTAACCTCTACGATAGGACCCCGCATTGTGGAGTTCATTTTACATAACATCATATGTCATTTTGGTATTCCATCCAAGATAATCTCGGATAATGGGACGTCATTCAAGAACAAAGATGTGCGTGCTTTGACCACAAAGTACAAAATCCAGCATAGTTTTTTGACACCCTATTATCCATAGGCAAATGGGCAAGCAGAGGCGTCAAACAAAATGCTAGTCGCCATCCTCAAAAATATAGTCATATAGTCATAAGGATTGGCACATTCAAATCCCCCTTGCCCTATGGGCTTATCACACTAGCATTCGGACACCCACTAGGGCAACTCCATTTTCGCTGGTGTATGGCTCCGAGGCAGTCATGCCTCTCGAGTTGGAAATTCCTTCCCTACGCATATCAATGCAAGAGTTCATCGATGATGACACTGCATGGTAGGCCCGGTTAGACCAGCTTACGTTGCTTGATGAATGACGCGTTAATGCTCTCGAGCATTTACGTATCTATCAAGAGCGACTTAAGAAAGCATACAACATGAAAGTTCACCTGAGGGACTTTCAGGTTGGTGACTTGGTCTTGAAAGAGAACCAATAGAACTCTAACTTGCCGCCCCATCTAAGGGACAAGTTCATGGCAAACTGGTTAGGTCCTTATGTAATTGATAGTAAAATAGGACCTGGAACATACCGGCTAGCCTCTCTTGATGGAATCAAGGAACTAGAACCCTTGAACATCAGTCATTTGAGGCCATTCCATATTTAAAAGAGCCATAGCCCAACCCAAAAAGCCCCAAGGATTCCCATAATCGCTTGGTCAACCCAAAAAGCTCCAAGGGTTCCCACAATCGCTTGGTCAAAAATAAGAAAATTCAAAAACAATAAAATCATCAAAAATAACAAAAATTTGCATCTCATTTCCATGCATACTCACAATCATCACAACAATAAAGAGCTCTTTTTGCATCTCATCTTCATATTCACAAAAATCAATCCATCAAAAACACAAAAATATATAGCTGCCTTAAGCATCACATCCATACATTACATATTTGTGGTCATAAAGGTCAACGCACCATAGACTGCCATTACTTGGCAAAACCATCATTTTTCACATTTTTCCACTTTATCAATAATTCATCACAAATAACCGCCACTCACGTTATTTTCCCACATCATAGTCGGTTGTCTTCTAATGTATCAAGAGTTTTCATCCTTCAGTCGTCATTAGCTTTCTAGCCACGTACTGTACCAAGTCAGACAGATTTTACAAAGGTAGAGTTCTACTTGGATCACACCTTGGTACGTAGCATCCCAACACAAATTAAAACACATAAGAATTCCCAAGTTGTGTGAACGAAATATGAAACCTGCAAAGCAATCCAGGTCACCATAAGTGAAATGGTTATCTTGCTCATCCCCCTGTGCGAATGACCCCAAGAATGCTGAGAGTTGGCAAAAGGACAAGCATCTTCCCTACCCAATTCCCCAAGAATCCCAAGTTCTCAAAAGGTTGCAAAACATCACAAATTTGCAAAATTCAAAACTCCAAAAAATTTGACATCACAACCAAAGTGCATACATCAAGAAAAGCACATACAATAGTGATTCCCATCACTCACTATTCAAAATCCCTTGCTCAAAAGAAACAAACAAAAAAATAAATAGTGATTTTTATCACTACAAAAGAGCAAGTATCCCAATACAATTGAAGAAAAGAAGGGAGTCGAACTTGAATCCCTGGAACTCTCAGCATTCCGATAGGTCATGAGGCAAACCTCAGTATCGGTTTGGTGGATAGCCTATCGGTCACTGGTGGTAAACCTCCCGCATGACGATATATCTGTCACATTAACTTGTGTGCAGATCAATGTTTGCATGTGGATGAGCTAGCTTATGGTATCCTATGATAGCACCGTAGATTAATCGACTAAACACAACAAAGGAGTTAGTGGAGCTAATCAGGTGATCCTCGATACGAGTTTGGTTGACAGCCTATCTGGCACTGGCGGTATCTTGACAAACACCACATAAATGAACTCAATTGCACACACAGGGATGTGAAATAACTTGGTCAAAAACAAGTCCGATTCATACCTTGTTAAAAAGTCTCGTAAGATAAAAGTACAGTCTTGGCTAGATAGTTAAAACATCTGAGTCTCGAAAAACCCTACCTACATTCTAAACCAACTTGCTATCTTTCATTCTCACATTGCCATCAAAAAATACAAAAAATAGCCCGTATACATAAAGAAAGTCAGGTCACACAGCAATCACCCAACACAAAAAGCCATAAATTCTAAACAGTCTATGGTGCGACCACCAAAAATCACAAATTCAATTCATCCATTCCATTTGCATATCATATAAATTAAAAACATTTGCATTTCATCAAAACATATGCATCCATCAATATAAATTAACATGCATACATCCATATTCATCAATCATCATGCATAACATCAAATCATGACATGTGCATAAATAAAATAAAGTCATCTGTATATATCATCAAAAATGCCCGTAGGCTACAATGAACCGGTCCTATGACCCCACAACAAAATCCAAAAGCTCAAAAATCCCCAAAGCCTAAGGCATCGGCCACCATGATCACGCAGGATCGGTGCGACGGGAACTACCCCCCATGGTGTGGGTCCTATGGGACCCCTCGTGGCGTTCTAGCCCCCGCATCACGCCTACTACCCCCTCCCTCATCCAATCACCTACGATGAGATGATGCTGACTGCTTAGTATCACTGCCCATCGTTCGACGTGAAGAGCCACCTCTAGAGGGCTCAGGTACCCGCCCCCCGAGGTGGATGATCTCTCCCTCCAAATCCATCCGGTGTCGACACCACTCTGCCTCCCATCGATGGTACATCACTACTACATCATCATGCTGCACTAGCTATGTCCGTAGGAGATCCCTCTCCCGTGCAGCGTCGGTATCCCCCTCCTACCGGTGGTGCATAGCCCATGCATTCTCCCACTCCGCTAGCTGAGCCCGCAAGAGATCCCTCTCTTGTAGAGCCTCCCCAACTCCTCATCTCGCCTCCATAGTAGCCCCACCAATCATGCATTCTCAGTGTGCACCCCTACCTCCGTGTCCTCCACCACTACCTGGTGCATAGGCGAATCTGGGACTACAGCCTGCTCTGGCTCCCACTGCTTTGAGGCATATTGCATCTTCGGCTGATCTGGAACACCATAATCTGCACCCACATCATCTACCTCCACCATGTCTGCATCCTCTAGCGGAGCTCCCCAACCCTCACCCGGTGCCTCTGCACCCTCGTCACCTACTACTGCTGCCTCTGCGCCTCCTAGTGGTCCCTCTCCCCACCATCACCGTAGAGTCCACCATTGATCATACTCCATGGTAGTCCCGACGTCATCCACATCCGGGACATCAATCATCGTATCTGAATCCTCACCTAGTGGCGCAATGACCGAGCCAGGCTAGAGTCTTCTTGGCCCCCCGATGTCGATAGATCACGGGCTCACCAGGAAACCCCTAGTGCACCCCAAACTGTCGTGTAACCCGACCATATGGGAAGAACTCCTGCTCAGTCCCATGGTGCCCAATCAGCCACCACCCCCTTCGTACCCATCGGAGCCACTCTCCAGCCTTAGGCTAGCGGACAGTCCCGATAGGGGCACAGAAAACACCTCCCCTGGAGTCAACCAAGCAAAGGCATCCACATAGTGCCCTACGACACCTGCCCACCATCGACTCTTTCCCTGCTCCTCAGACCACCGCCACAGAGCCCCATACCCTATATCCCTATCCACCATCTCCCCCGGGTCATCCATGGTAACCCCACTGGCCTCTCCATCGCTATGTGTTGCCACGCCCAGCACTGCAACAAGAAGCTACATCCAATACCCTTTCACCTCCGGCAACGGACCTCGTACAACTCATCATAGAGCTATGCCAGCAATGTCTGTCCCCATCTCATGATCATTGGTGCCTCCGTCGGGCACTCCACCAACCGAAACACCACCTCCAGTAGGTTCCATGGGAACCTCACACCCGAAGAGTCGGGTAGCAACATGTTGGAAATGAGGCCCATCAACAATGCATGCCTCACTCCCAACACCCCCTTCTCAAGCCACCATCGTACCAGAATACCACCAATCTGGCAGTCAACCTCTACCCTCTCCACTGGACTATCCACACCCACCTCCGCCCCATGCCCGAAGCAGCGTGTCAACACTACTGTCCGTTGGTCCCGTGGCATCGTCCTGATCGACAATCCATCTATCGAAATCCACAAAATCTGATAGACATCCTCTAACGTAACCGTCATCTCCCTTGTTGGGAGATGGAAGGTATTAGTCCGAGGATCCCACAAGTTGATCAGGGCCGTCAGGTAGGCCCGATCCCCGACTATCGGCTCTAGCCGAGTCACTTGCTTGAGCCCAAGGGCATCAAGCCACTCCCAGTCCATCAAATTCAGTGCCTCCCACACTTTAGTAAACACCGTAGGCACACGATACCGGCTCTTCACAACCTACAAAAGAAAACACACAAAAACATTAAAAAAAAATTGTACAACAAAAACATGGATATGCATAAATTAAACAAAAAAAATCAACAAAAATGGTTTTTTGTTTTTAATTAAAAAAAAAAAAAAAAATGGTTTGTCAGTTCTAGGTTTTTAACTGTTAACTGATAAATTAAATTAAACAAAAACACAAAAAAATCAACAAAATGGTTTGTCAATTCTAGGGTTTTTAACTCTAACCTGATAAATGATAAAACCAACACATAATCAAACAAATAATTTGGTAGACCCCGGGTTTATAACCCTACAAGTCAGTGGATTAAATTGCAAACACGTAAACACGCCACAAAAATAAACTAGGGTTTAACTAAGTTTTTTGCTCTAGACAATTTTGATCGTCTAGGGTTTCATTTTAATTTAAAAAACCAAACACAAAAGACAAAAGGCAAAAACAAAGCAAATTATGATTTTTTACACTGTAACAAACAAACAATAATGAGGAGGATCACTTACTGGTCTCGCTTCGGCTCCTCGCTCGATCCGGTCCGTGAACTCATGGTGGCAGAAAAATTTAGCTTCGCTTCGTAGAATTGACCTCCTCCTCCTCAGAGCTCCAAAATCACTAGAAAAATCAAATGATAATGACCCCAAATCCTAATTTTGGCCCTTAAATAGGATTTTTTGCCTGTAAACGTTCCACCCTAGGATGAGCGCTCTGGTTAGCGCTCGTCCCACCCTGGGACGATTACCAGCCTGGTATTCGCCTCACCCAGGAACGATTACAAAGCAAGAAAAAAAAAAAAAAAAAAAAAAAATGAAAACACAAAGCAATAAAATTGTCCAATAAGAGTGCTTTGGCACTTGATATTTCGGGCATGCAAAATAGATGTCGGGATTGCAAATCCTCGCTCTCCTACTCCCTAAGAAGGCTACCATAGCTGGACCACTCCATGGGAGAATGGATTGCCGAGCATTTCATCCCTAAAACGACGTCACCAAAAGGGTTAACACCCACCAAAAATAGGTCTAAATGTCGGGAAAACTGCACACACATTCAAAGATCAAACATCTGAAGGCACCCTTACCTAAGTCATCTTGGGTCAAGCGACTCATCGCTTTTCTCATGCAGGTCATTCCCTCATCGATTCGTCGCTTGAGGGGGTAGTCACACTTAGTCACCAATCAACAAAAACACACCCAATCATGGAAACAACATGCATTCAAAGAATCATTGACAAAGACAACTACGCTCCTGCTTGGGGCAGCAAACAAGCAATAATCACAAGCTGATCAAACACTTGGCATTCGTGAATCATGAACTCAAGGTTCCCACAGACAAAAGGTTGCGCCCTTTGCCTATTCATGACTGATCAATGTCCAAGCTCAAGTAACACCTCACCGAAAAAGGTTAACACTTGAATTGAGTTCCTTCGCTCGTCAGAAGCAAGGATTCAAGAATGCATGCCCTTTCCATACTTGGGGCATCCAAAGTTGGTTAGGTTACTGAGAAACCCTAATCATTAGTGCTTTGGTTATCTATTTTTGCTCAGCACTGTGCCATGCACAGCGCTTCCCAAAAAGGGGCATCTATAGACACCAAAACAACACCAATCCGATTATGTGACTGCAAACACTGATCGCATTGACACGCACAGCCCCCAGGGCAGCCCCCAGAGGTTAAACAGTGGTCCTAACCACTCTCACAATAGTTTTTGGAGGTCAGAGGCCAATTTGGCACCCTCAGGTACTCAGCTCCATACTCGTTTCACCCAGGAACGATTACGGTATGGTATTCGCCCCGCCCAGGGACGAATAGCAGTATTCGCTCCAGGGTGGGACGAATAGCGGGTTTGACGGGAAAAAAGTCAAACCTCGACAAATGGCAGCTCAGATTCACCACTTAACGCTTCCTTCATTTCATGGGAGTGTGGGTGAGCGTTTTCGAGCGTTAGAGGCAGTTACAGGGGCAGTCATGAAGCCCCTAATCAGGGAGGAATCTTCCCTCCCCTGGAAGGGCATGGCTGCCAAGTGGCGCCCCTGCATGCTCATTCAAAGAGACCTCCAGGTCTATAAATTGGTGAGTTTTCTCACCCCAAAATATACAAGAGAAGGAGCATTTTTGAGCAACGAAGTGCTGCCGTTTTACTTCCCCATACGCCCTTGTTTGATTTGTGCCTTTCACATCCGTGATCTCTTTTAGAGAGGAGGTCATTGGGTGACCATTGGAAGGTCAAATATTGAGCCCAAAACTCGACATTTTGCCACAGCATACCACCCAATTTGTCGACAACACTTTACAAGAGATTTTGGACCCATCCCAAGTGGATTGGTGCCGAAATCAGGCCCCAAACGATGGGCGGCCTGCCCGGCGCCCCCGCACTACTGCAGATCTAATCGTCCCCTTTAGGAATGATTAGGAATCTATGGCAGATTTTCCTTCTATCATTTTCTTTTGCATTTCATCTTATGCTGCTTAGATAGTTTGCAATTTCAATTTCATAACGTTTTGAGCAAATCTTATCATGTTTCATCATTTTTTCGTCTTTACTAACTTGCAGAGGGCATCATCAAAATCTAGGCGTTAGAGGCCAAATTGGGGAAATATGACCATCTGGGTCATCCCAAAATACCCCCAATTAGCTAACCCCCACTTTTGCAGGAGATCTGGAGCTGTCCAGATGTGACATTTTGAGCGGTGCTATCTGGCATTTTGTTGTAGGTATATTCGTCCCGCCCCGAAACGAATACGAATCCATGGCGAGTTTGCAGACTGTTCTTTTTGCAATGCCTTCCCGATGATGTTCCCATGCCTCTGTGAAGTTTTTAGCTGATTTGGATCTATTTTAACTATCGTTTTACTTATTCTTTGCATGCATTAGCTTTGAGTTTTAGGATTGCGTGTTTCGTCTCCTCTACAGGTGCTATTAATTGTCTTTCTATTTCCTTGAACGCAGGACCTAGACATTGGAGGAGCAGCAGGGAGTCAACATTCGTATATACAAGCGGCGGCGACGTTTTGGTCCGCCCATCTTACATGTGGGCACGCGGAAGAAGGATGGCTATCCATGGATGTAACAAAGAAACAAATTTAACGCTCCTCGCCCCTAAAAAGGGAGGAGGCGAATTGTAACCGAATTCCGAAACATATCAATAAAAGAAAGGGTTGTTTTCCGCATTGGCTTTTCATTTGGGTTTCAATTCGTTTATGCTTTTCCTATTTCATGCATTTTCAATTCGTAGGACTTAGCGTTAAGTTTAGTTCCATTTTGCATCGTACTTGGAGCTTTTCCTTTTTTGTTTCCGTATCCTCGTGCTTTCACCAAACACACCATCGAATTGGAAGAGGGAGCTAAACCCTTCAAGCAAAGACAAAGGCTTGTAAATCCAAATATTGAAGCCTTAATGAAGCAAGAGTTATTGAAACTCTTACAAGCTAAAATAGTATATTCCATTAAGCATTCTACCTGGGTGGCGAATCTGGTCCCAGTTAGGAAAAAGAATGGAGAAATCAGATTGTGTGTAGATTTCCAAAATTTGAATAGAGCTTCACTTAAGGATCATTATCCTTTGCCTCATATTGACCCAATCCTTCATACAGTGGTAGGAGCATAGAGGTTTTCTCTACTAGATGGTTTTTTTGGCTATAACCAGGTCTGGGTGAAAAATGAAGATCAGTATAAAACTGCGTTCACTACTAAATGGGGAACGTTTGCCTACCAAAGAATGCCTTTTGGGTTATCAAATGTCGGAGCAATGTTCCAAAGAGCTATGGATGTAGCTTTTGGTGAGCTCACAAATAAGATCATCATCGTCTATCTAGATGACATGACAGTATTTTCTCATGATAAGCGAGATCATGCCACCCATCTACAACAAATATTTGAAAAATATAGAGAATTTGGGATATCTTTGAACCCAAAGAAATCCATATTTGCTGTAGAAGAAGGTATATTGCTTGGCCACGTTATCTCTAAAGTTGGGTTGTCCATTGACCTTGACAGAGTAAAAGCACTCTTGGAACTTTCACTACCAGTCAATAAGAAAGGATTGCAATATTTCTTTGGATAGATAAACTTTGTTCAAAAGTTCATCACAGATTTTGCTCAAACTGTTAAACCAATGACTGAATTGTTAAAAAAGGATGCACCTTTTAAATGGATAGAACCAAGGAAGGATGCCTTCAAGAAAATCTTGGAAGCCATAGCTCGAGCTCCCATTTTAGTCAACCCTGACTACTCCCAAAGTTTCATTTTATATGTTGTTGGAGAGCAAGACAACTATGTTGCGGTTCTTACTCAGAAGGGAGCAGATAATGAGGAAAGACCCATAGCCTTTTTGAGTTCTACCATGCACAAGCACGAGGAGAGATATAGTTTTATCGAGAAACAGGTGTATGCTATCATGAAATCATTGAATAAATTGAAGCATTTCCTATCCCAAAGCCGCACCATTGTTTATGTAATTCACCCAGATGTTAGGAATTTCATAATACAAGGAGAACTTGGTGAAAAAAGAGCAGGATGGGTAACTCGCATACAGGAATACGATGTAGAGATACATCCAACCAAGATAGTCAGAGGTAGAGCTCTATGCCAAGAGTTGGCCAAGCAAGCAACAAACGGGTATGTCAAAAGTCAAGGGATGATGGTCAATACCGAACAAGACCAAGTTAGAGAAGGTACTGATTGGATTGATGATTTGGTGAGGTATTTTCAGACTGGGATATGCCCTAAAAATCTGAATGCTTCCCAAAGAAGGAGGTTTAGAATGCAAGCACTGAAGTATACTCTTCGAACAGAAGGGTTATACAGAATAAACATTGATGGTGTACTATTGAAATGTATAGGTGATGATAAGAAGCAGAAAGTATTGGAATAATTCCATGGAGGCCTCTCGGGTGGGCATTATTCAGGTAGAACAACAACTTTGAAGATTCTCAGAGTTGGTTGTTATTGGCCTTCTATTTTTTTGGATACATACAAAGTGACTCAAAAATGTGAACAGTGTTAGAGGTATGTAGGAAGAAACAAAAATGTCCCTATGCCTTTGAAGTCTATACAAGTTGAAGAACCTTTCCAGTAGTGGGGGTTAGATTTCATGGGAATAATTGAACCAAACTCATCAGCAGGCCACAAATATATACTCACTACCATGGATTACTTCACAAAATGGGCAGAAGTGGTTCCTACAAAGAAAGTCGACTCAAAAGTCGTGATAGAGTTTGTGGAGAGTCTAATTACTAGATTCGGCATACCCGACTCATTGATCATAGATAATGGATCTTCTTTCACTGGAGCCAAGATGATTGAGTTTGCCAACAGGTATGGAATATATTTGAAAACATATTCTAACTATTATCCATAGGGTAATGGTTTAGCTGAGTCTACCAACAAGAATATACTCAGGATCCTGAAGAGGACACTAGAAGATAACAAGAGAGACTGGCATTCATTACTTAATCAAGCTTTGTGGGTTGACAGAATATCAATAAAGAAATCCATTAATACATCTCCATATGCTTTAGTTTATGGTAAAGAAGTTGTTTTGCCTATTCATATGGAGATACCAACATTGAAATTACTGAATCAGATAGACGAAGAGGAAGGCCAGCCGATGGATGCCCGATTGATGCAACTTTTGCAATTAGAAGAATCCAGGGAACAGGCTTATGACCACCACCAAAAACACATAATTGACATAGCAGGGTGGTTCGACAAAAAGACTACCTTCAGAAAATTCAAAGTGGGGGACCTGGTTTTGAAGTGGAACGTAAAGAAAGCAAAGCTAGGAAACCATGATAAGTTCGATGCTTTCTGGGAAGGTCCGTTTGAAATCATTTCAGAAAAATAGTTCAATTCTTTCCAACTAAAAGATCAGCATGGATGGATTCTTCCTATCATGGTGAACACATTTCACCTGAAGCTATATTTCAAGTAAAATACAGTAGGGAATTATATGTACAGTATAATATATGCATTATAAAGTTTGTAAATATTATTGAATTTTTGGCTTAGTAAATATTTTGGTTGTGTGCTCACAACCAACCTCAGTTTGACAGCACAATAGAAAACAGAGGGAAAAAAGCATTGTTTTGTCATTTCAAAATTTCAAATTCAAAAGTGCCACGTGGTCCTAAGGAGCTGGCAGGAAGATATTAATAAAAATACCCCTCGAGAAGCGTTATTTTCCTTCTCACGAAGGTTTCTAAATCAGTCACCGAAGAAATTTCCTGAGTGGACATGTGTCAAAAAATAAGCAGGCAGAAGTAACCGTTTGGTCAGGTGACACAGAGTTTGGCAGGTACTATTGCTATTTCCCATGTGGAATTAATTGGTCAGTTAGCGTTTCAAGAAAAAACATTCTAAGAAAGGTGGCAAAAATGAAACTCGAAGAAATCCGAGAGAATCGCTTCCACCAACCATAATTAATGCAATTTATCGCATGTCCTTCCCAAAACAACATGAAAGAAGAAAAACTAACTTTTAGCCTAAGTGAAGTTTCATACTATTACTTGCCATTTCCAACTCCTGCAGAGAGAAAGAAGAAAATTTTGACTGTGATATTCATAGTTCCCAGCTTTCTCGACAAGAAGAGGTTTCGAAGCAATTGTTAGTAGTATTTTCAGAAGTTAACCACCCATTAGTTTTCCATGGCTCCGAGAAAGAGTAAGAAGTAGGAAGCAGTGGATGCATCACCTTCAACACCTTCGGTAGTAAGAAAAAGAGAAGAAATGAGTAACAAATTCATAGATAAAGATGCAAGAATAAGTGACACAATTGTGACCTGGAAAGACCCAAGAAAAATCCGAAGCAACATAGCAGACAGAGTGGCTACCAAAGTCTCGACGTCTTCTCCTTCTACTTTCGTCTTCCATTCATTTTTATACTGGTATGTATATATTCTTGTACATCCCTGCCCCGAGTTAGTAAGGGCAATTGCTAATTTCTATGATGAAAAGGGGAAGAATGTAAGAGATTGTAATGGGAGGGTTTTATTTACTTTAAGCAAAGATGCTTTTATTTCTTGCTTTCATCGTCGGTCATGCCCCTGTGTTTGAGCCAAAGGCCTTTGACCCCAAAAGACAAGCTAAATACTTTGGCCCCTCTGAGAAGATAAAGAATTTTCTGGTTTCCCAGTTGAAAGACTTACCTGTAGGGGAAAACCCACCTGAGCCTCCCATCAATATCACAGAATTCAAAAATCCAGAGTTGTACTCCATATCAGCTATGATAGCAGGCCTCAAGACTAATGAAAAAGTCTAAAAATGGCAAATTGCCTTAGTTGAATGCTTGTCTAACCCCAAAAATTATGACTCTTCTATCATGGATAAAAGTGTGAGGTCGATATTCTTCGACTGGCCAGGTTTCTTATGTTCAGAGATTCACGAAGGTTTGGCTGCACTTAAGAAAGGGTCTCAATTCTCTTTTCGATTCTTGTCATACTTGATATGGTTGTTTTTCTTTTTTATGTCTAAAGAGTTAGCTTTTATCTCAGTGAAAGACAAAGATGAACAGGGCAGGGTTTTGCCTGTTTGTGAATGGACAAATGTGTTATATAAGACAGAATCATTTTATGATTTTAATAGGGAATTCTTAGGCCCTACTCTGAAAATAATGTATGGACATATTAGAAGATTAACCCCTAAGGCAGAAAAAGTTCTGCAAACCAAATATGCTGAGGAGGGTGATTGGTTTATCCTCACCCAAGGGGCTTGTATTAGGTTGTATGGTTTCACTCAAAAACCATTTTTACTTCCCCATTATGTTACAGACAGGTTATTTGCTTTAGAGTATGTTCGACAAACTGAACAGATAAATGTAAAATTTGGTTATGGTATTGGGAAGACTAGCACCTGTAACATGCCCTTCAGTTTTGAAGGGATCGTTGTATCAAAAAGGGATCAAAATGAGCAAATTGCTCAATATTTGAGAGAATTGGGGCTGATTGAAATTCCACAGAGGTGGAAGTATGACCCCCTGGACAGGTTTGCTGAAAAACAAGCTATTCTAAATAAAACTCAAATGAAAAAATATCATGCTACAGTCAGGCCAGACATAGAAGAAAAAAGAAATAACAGTGAAGATGATGCCTTGGAATGGCACATAGAGAGGATGGAACCTTTGTCCCCTTGGCATGATTTCTATGAGCAAGTAGTGAACTATGATCCTCTGAATAATACCAAACATCAGTTAACAAATGAGAGGATTAGTAGAATACAAAAGAGGGGGGCCGACTGGACAGTCACAAAGATTCACGAATGGTGGTTGATGAGGGTACAAACAAATATGATTTCTTCAAGGTACCCATTGAAAAATGATAATGAATTTAATATCCAATATAACTTGCATCATGGATCTTGGGTTGGGGTTTTTCCTATAAGAATACCTCCCAACATTGGAGGTAGTAACAAGACCAGCCCTAAGGCACCACAGAGGCAAGAGACTGATAAGGGCAAAGGAAAACAAATAGTAGCTGAGAAAAAGCTATCCCTGACTCAGAACAAACCTAGAACTTCTAGGAAGTGGTCAATAGAAGAAGTTTTTACCAAGGAGCAGGGGCAGACCTACGACAAAGCTGCTCAGATGATGCTAAAAATGGGGTACGAAGGAAAAGGCCTCGGAAAAGGAGGGCAAGGAATGACCGAACCCATACAAGTAGAGATGAGGGAAAGACGTCTGGCACTTGGAGCTGATGCTTCAAATAAAAAATATTATACTTCTAAGGTTGTGAAGTTTGTTCCTCCCTCCGACTCAGCTTCCAAATCTGATGAAGAACCTGTAGCTGAAAGAATGAAAAGATTAAAGACTCTGGCTGATAAATAGAGGAAAGACAAGAATGTTACCCAAACTTTTCCCAATGAACAAGGTGCTCAAGATGTTCAAGACAATATAGTCGAGGATTCTATGGGAAATGAACAAGATAAAGTGAATGAAGAAGATAATGTCACAGATGCTCAAGATGTTGAACAAGAAATTTCTCAGATTGAAGATACAAGCGGCTCACAAGACCTGGCTCAAGAGAGCCAAAATGTAGATGTTGAAAAGAAAGTACTAGTGAAGCAGGAGGTTGAGGAAGTTGAGAAAGAATAGCGTGGGGAATCCCCCCAAAATATTCAAATAATTGATCTTGATGATGATGAGGAAAAGAATACTGAAACACATGATGATGGTGGAATTCAAAATGAAGAATTGTTAAATAGAAATGATAAGAGTGAAGAAGAAGAAAGGGATCAACAACAAATCCATACGAGACCAGGTATGTCTCCTTTCTTATCTCCTTTTCCTTCTACTTATTCCTATTTTAACTCTCCCTCCTTTTCTAATATGAAAAAATATGTAACTCTCCTTTCAAAAAATGGTTTGCTTTCCCATAAATGGCAACATCTTCCCATTCTCAGCTCGACGTCAATGTTGCGTTGGTCCCCATCCCTTTCTTTCCCAACACCAGTATCCCAACAATTGAATCTAGGTCCTCCCAGGTTGATGAAAGTCATCCAACTCTATCAAAGCTAAAAATTTTGAGAAAGGTCAGTAAGAATGCTCTGGACTAGTGGATCTCTCACTCTGTTGAAGACCCTAAGGCACCTACCAACGTTCATGAAATCATTGCCCTGGATCCTGCTACTATGCAGAGGAAGAAAGTGAAATTAACCCCAGTGACAAAGAAATCTAAGGGTGAAATGATTGTTGAAGACTACCAAGCAGAAGAGATAAATGAAGACATTCCTCAGTTGCCCATGCAAGATGAATGGGTGAAAGCCCAAGCTCATCTAGGAACTATATATCTGCATGGGGGACATTACAGAGAGAAATTTCTAAAAGAAAATGAAAAGAGGAAAGAATTAGAATCAGTTTTGCAAGAGCAAAAACTGATAGAAAAAGCTTTGAAATTGGAAGTTAACAAGTGGGAAGATAAGTTCAGTATTGCTGCCAATGAGGCAGCCAAATATAAAGAAAAATTAGAACAGGCAGATGCACAAATTCAAGCTTTGAATCTCCAGGTCCAAAAACTCCAGCAACAATTGATAAAACAACAAAATGCTCCATCTGGGTTTTCCAAAGAAAAAGTGAGAGAGATGAGAAAAGGATTGTTGAAAGATTTGTTGGCCTTAGGTTTGAAAGCACGACCTTTATTATTGTACCTGGCCAAAGTCAAGGAGACAATAGAAGTGGTAGGTGAAGAGTTCAAAGTTGCAGTTAGTTTTCTACAAAAAAGAGAAGATGTTGCTACCAAGATCCAGATTTTATCTGAAAAGATGCCAGAGAGTATAGCAGCAAAAATACGAAGTGAAGCCTGGTCTCAGGCTAAGATCGCAGCCAAGAACTTCTTCAGGAAGTTTAAATTAGTAACCCAAGGGAATAAACTCCTATAGGAGTTGGAAACTGAAGCAAAAGGGTTACTCAAAAATTTAGATTTGGCTATCCAAAGTGGGCTCCCGTATCTATGGGATGATAACTCAAAGGTCCTTGGTGAAAGTGCACTTTCCTCATCTTTGAAAACTTTCGTTGAGGATGAATCAAAAATAGAAAGTTGGAATGAACCTATAGAGGACACACAAGTAATGGAAATGGTTCAAAAGCTCATACAGATTAAAACCTGTTTGCAAGAATTAATATTAAGGCATAAGATAATCTCCTATGATAGAGTGGAAGAGCTTCAGTATATATACCAGCTTTTTATTGATTCTTCAGACCTGGATGATGGAGATTGGAAGCATGTTTGCAAGACCTATGAAGAGGTAGTAGCTGCAGTGGACAAGATCAGAAAATCAAAGCATATTGGCCAGAAGTAGCTGATGGAAGCTGGGACTAGTGCCCAAAATTAAAAACAAATGTTTTAAAATTCCCTTCTGAAGTAGTTAATGTATTTTAGTAATAAGCCTTTAAGCTATAACAAGAGTTTTGACAAGGTAATGCTTACTCATTTGAAGTGCATTTTTCCTTACTCTTTGCTTTTTGTAATATCTTATTTCTTCATTGTATTTTTGACTCTGTTTCCCAATGGATGAAGGTCCTGGATTCTAATATTTTTCCAGAAAAAAATCCCTCGGAAGGCGCCAAGAATGTTAGTCTAAAAAGACTACCTCTAGAAGACAACAGAGATTTTACAACATGGTGCCATTTTGAGAAGCTCGATGCAGTCTATTTTTGAAATGCAGTAGAAGGAAAAATGGGCTAAGGAGAAACAATGTCGCGATTCCACGACATGTCAAATTTTTGTGGTGAAAAGGCACAAAGAGGCCAAGAAGGTGAAAAGGTCACGATTTCGTGACATGTCGCATTTTCGTCAGTAAATCAAAAGACAAGTCTAAGACTGGGAAGATGTCACGATTTCGTGACATGTCCAAATTTTATCGAAAGGAAAAGAAGAATGCCCAAGAGATAGAAGAATGTCGCGATTTCATGACATGTTGCATTTTCATGGCTGAGAAGAGCAAAAGGAGTTGAAGAGACGAAGAATATCGTGATTTTGCAACATGTTTTCCAAGGGGGAAAAGACAGAAGTGTCACGATTTTGCGACATGTTCCATTTTTGCTGAAGCAGAAGTCAGATGAAGCAGAGGGCTCAAAGACATCATGATTTCGTGACATGACAGTTGTTCCTGACAGATATATTTTTAGCAACTAAAACATGCCCTTACACCAAACTTTTGATTTCTGAGGGTGTCAGATAATGGAGAAGTATCAAATCTATTAGAATCCAGTTACAGAAGATCTTTGCTTATTATTAGAAACTGTAGTTAATTGCTTGTAATTGATTTGAAAATCAAGGATGTACTAGTTGTAAAGATACCCATATTAGGGTATATATAGTGGTAGACGCATTCTAAAAAGAGGTCGGCTCTTGGACGTTTACAAGATTGAATGTACATCTTCTGGATACAAGCAAATAAAGTCATTCTTCTATCTGGCTTCTAATTTTCTGTGTGCAAGTGTATGTATCTAATTCTTGACTTCTATTTACATTATTGAGTTCTATAATGTATCTGTTCTGAACCTGAACTGTACTTATATAAATCATATTTTTGGAGTTAGGATTAAGTATGCTTATATGTGTTAGATGAAAGTCTAAATCACACTTAGAAAGTTATGATTTCTACATGAAGGTGTAAATGAAAGCTTATAACAGGAATATGTATGTTTTATCCTGGTTGTTGTCTAAACTGCACCGTGAGAAAAGCTTCTAGCCTCGGCTATATTTCCCTTTACAAGCATTTCCCTTCTTTCTGTTCTCTTTTCTCTAAACAAAGCAAAAAGGAACCAGCCTACTCTGGAGATTAGACGGACATTCCCAAGCTAGATCCATCTACTCAATGTTGGCAAGGTCTAAGGCGCAATATAATTAACCAAAAGGTAGATTTTGTTCCAACAATAACCAGCTCCTACATCCGCCATGTGCTATAGAGAAGGGGACTAGATACTATGATCACATACGAATATCATGGGATTATCGGGTTCAACCGAGAGTGCACTCCATGATACTACAACCTTCGAGGCTAAAAATGCAAATGGAACAGCCTCAAAATTACAATTGGACACCACCAATGTGTTCATCTTGGAAAAACCTTTTCAATGATTATAAATACCCATATATTCGGGTGTGAATGGGACCTTCATCTTGAGGAAAAAAAAACATCATGCCTCTCTAGGCAGCAAATAAACCTTAGGAATATTCTCTTGACATCGCACTCAGGCGGAATAAAAATATCTTCTCAGTTTTTCCTCGCAAGGGAAATTGCATGCCATGTGGGCCTTCCATTTTCCACTCCCCATGTGGAAATAACATTAAAAAAAAATTACGCCTTAAAATAAAGTAAATGCCCCATAAGGCCATATGTTTTAATAAGTGCCCCCTCTTGAAATAAAATGCCTTTATAATTTAAAAAAAATACCCCCCTCTATGTCAATTGAATAATTAAAAATACATTTGGATCCATTATGGTTGGCCACGCGATGCAGTGGTGCATGGTAAATTTTAGCAACATGGAAGTGCAGCAAACTACATTTTGTGTTATCCACAACTCGGGGATTTCCTGTCGGTACATGTGCAAAAACGGTGGAGAGCAATCCTGTGGAGTTGTTTCCGAAGAATCATGTCATAACATAACATATCGGCAGCAAGAGAAGCAATCACATTCAATATTTGGCATGACATCCTAGCTATGCTAAATCTCCCTCTTGCACGTTAAAAATATATTTTTCCTACTAGATTTGTTGAAGAAATGGCACAAGGACCATTTGCTACAAACATGACGATGCTATATCCAAACATTACGCGTATGTTTTCGCATTGGAATAGACGACACTATCTCCAAACATGACGCAGGAAACTCCTCCCGCCATCTGATATCAGATTCTGGAATCTCTGGCTACATTCTTAGATCTGAAAAAATTTGCACAAACTGGAGGCCAAAGTGCTTTATGACATTGTCAAAAAATCTCTAGTGAAACAAACAATAGCTGCAGTGAAACTCCAACACCTGCGATGCCATCCAATAAAAAAATCATTCTGTGAATAGTTATGAGGATTCGAGAAATATCCAGTCGTGCTGGATTTTCAACATTGATCCAAGTTCTGCATTCCCATCATTTGTGGTTATCAATGTAGGAAGACGTTTATAAATGAAACCACAAAATCCAAGTGCGCCCAAAGCATAGAAAAATACAAAGAAGCTACAAACAATGCATGTGTGCGACTCCATCCTATATCAAATTTGAGTATTTAATAGTATTTGAGGATTTAATTTGAGTATTTGAGTATTTCATTTGCACCATCATGCGCAACGATCTCTAAGCGGTAAGATCTATGGAATAAATCCCTCGACGACATCATGGTGGTTGCGCAGGATCATCATACCCGCAAGACATTGATGTTCTTCCATACTCTCTAGCTTTTGATTCCACGGTATTCTCTGCGTATTGATGTATTCAAAACGTGTAGGAAGAGCAGCTTCCTGGACAAAGAGAATAATGAATTTGAGGCCTATGATGCCTGTCATTAGCATAAATAGCTTGGCTAACATTGTTATTTTCATGTTGGCATGGATCGAACTCTGAATGAGTTTCGAGTTTAGATGATCAAAATGTTGCACTCATGGAGACCTCCAGGTTGTCTCATGTGGTTCAAACAAGGGCCACTCACATCTGGTGGGGACCGAGAATTATATCACAAGGTCCACAATGTTCATAGTAGACCATTGTGATATGATCTCATATCGACGTTGGTGTTGGGTTGATCAATGGTGCCAAAAAAATTTCAGACTTGCTAAATAAAAATTTTGACCTCACCCACAATCAACACTATGATGAAAATAGCAGCAACAATGATCTCCAAGTATTGACACAGATGAAAATATTCAAACCAAAAAACTTGGAAAAACCCTTACAAAAAAATCTATACCATTAAAAAAATGATAAACTGGTGAAAAATAGAGAAACTTTTCTCCTCAACATCTCATGGCTCCAAGCAATGAAGCTTCAAGGGCAGCCATGAGTTCTTCTCCATTGCTTTCTGGTTTCTGATCCACAAGAGTGGAGAGCATACTCCCTAAGCAATGGAGAAAAAAAATAGGGAGGAAAAAATAAGGGGGGATTTCCATGAGGAAAATCCCCCCTCAAGGGTTTACACAGGGCAGGAGAGTGACTGAGCTCTGATACCAAATGTTGGGACTAAAATAGATGAGATATATTGATACAAGAATAAGTACAATATATAGGCATGAAGCCTATATGATAACATAACAAGTGTCAAAGACACATGTCATAACATGCAAACAATAAAGTACATATTAATTCTAACACTATCAAGTGCAAGGTTCAAATTAAAAGGATTACTTTTAACAAGCATACACCACCTCGTTATTATTGACCCGATGTGAGGAGGAATACTGGTCATACTCATGGTGTCATGGTCCAACCTAGCATGAGGGGGACCATTGCTCATTCGGGATGTCCTTTGACCCATGGGGACCATCGATCATTCAGAGTGTCGTACTTGGTTTGACCTAGCATGAGGGGGACCATTGCTCATTCGAGATGTCCTCTAACCCATGAGAACCATCGGGATTATCGTCCTCAGTTCCTTTAACCTAGGGGGACCATCGGTCTAGCACGTACTTATAGGATTCAGATAAACTACTACCTTTGCAATAAACATGCCCTCAAAGTTTGAACCTAAGCATCATTTTAATAAATACCTGACCAAACAAACAACTAACAATCCACCTAACCCTTAAAACATTATAAAATATTTTTACTTAAAGAAACAACTACCAATCCACTAACCTAGCATGTGTTAGAATTCCCAAGAGTAGAACTACAAAGCATTACAATATTTGAAGAAACAAAATAGAACTGATTGATTATTCCATGGATCAACTTTGTATAAATAACAAATTTGATCATTGAGAGCCATTGGATTACAACAACTCATCAAATATGATCTAGACTATAACTAAGAGTTTACCTGACTCATGAAGGAGTGGAAACTCAAGTAAGTCTATCCTAGTAGAACTTAAGAGAATAATTACTTATTCTAACACCCCCCTTAAGTGATACTAGGGGTGTATTGTACAAATGAGTCCCGACAACATGGCCTGATGAGGTACTCATGTACAATGTTTTCTTTTCTGGAGAGATGGTAAAAACCCCATGGGAAAAACCATCAATCAAAAAATAAATAGGGAAGAGGCTTGTCTTCGGATGGCGAAGATTGTCCTCTTAATACAAAAAAAAGGATGAGTCCCAACAACATGGCCTGATGAGGTACTCATTTACAATATATAGATGGTGAAAAAACCCCTTGGGGAAAAACCATATGTCACAAGAAAATATCCAAGATAGAGGCATGTCTTCGGATGGCGAAGATTGTCCTCATACAAATAATGAGTCCCGACAACTTGGCCTGATTAGGTACTCATGAACAATATATATGTTGTTGGAGTGATGATAAAAAAAACCACAAGGGAAAAACCATCCTCCAAAGAATACAATAATAACAGGAGAGGTGGAAGACCTTTGTTTTAATGCAGTTGTATTACTCCAAGTTTTCTTCGCAACTGTATGTAATGCGGAGAAGGAAATGACTTGGTGAAGATGTCTGCAACTTGATTTTTAGTTGGAATATATTCCAACAATATGTCCTCATTCTAAATATGTTGTCGAATGAAGTGCATATGTATCTCAATATGCTTGGTGCGCTGATGCTCAACTGGGTTGCATGCAATATGAATTGTGCTCTGATTGTCACACCAAAGAGTAATAGGTTTATCATTGGAAAACCCAAATTCCTTTAGAATCTGATGAAGCCAAAGAGCTTCCTAACTTGCTAAAATTGATGCTCTATATTCTGCCTCTATAGATGATAAGGCCATTGCTTGTTTTTTTTGCATAACCAAGAAATTGGCAAAGAACCAAGACAAAAGACATAGCCAAAAGTTGAACATCTGTCTTCTACTAAACCTACCCAATATGAATCCGTGTAGCCAATGATATCCATGGATTTTTCCTCATATAAGAGCCCAAAGTGAGAAGTTCCTTGCAAGTAGCGGAGGATCCTTTTTGCTGCTTGCTAGTGATTGAAATGAGGTTGATGTGAGAATATGGATATTAAGCCAACAACATATGAGATATCTGGATGAGTATGAGTAAGGTATAACAGACTCCCTACAAGCTGATGGTATAGAGTTGCATCACAAAGAGGGGATGTGCAGGAAGTACTAATATTGACTCCAGACTGAAAAGGTGTAGGATATGGTTTGCAATCTATCATTTTAAACCTTTGAAGAAGATCTAGAGTGTATTTTTGTTGACACAATGAAATTCTTGCATTTTTTTGATTTATTTGGATCCCAAGGAAGTAATGTGCTAGACCCAGATCAACCATATCAAATTTTTCAGAGAGGGAGTCTTTTATAGTCTGAATGTGAGCGAAGTCACTACCAGTGAGTAGCAGATCATCAACATATAGAACAAGTATGGTGATTTTTCCTTCATCTCTCCAAATGTAGATTGTGTTATCAGACTCACAATGAGAAAAACCTGAGGAAAGAAGGAAGGAGTCCATTTTTTCATACCAAGATCTAGGATCTTGTTTGAGGCCATAGAGAGACTTCTTTAGCCTACAAACAAGAGAGGAGTCTTGAGTGAAACCAGAAGGTTGTTCCATGTATATTTCTTCCTTTAAATCCCCATGTAAGAAAGCACTTTTTACCTCCATTTTTGCAACTAGAGCAAAGGTTTCAACATAATCAATTCCTTCAATTTGAGAGAAACCTTTGGCTACTAGGCAAGCTTTGTGTTTGTCAATTTCTCCATTAGGACCATATTTTGTTCTGTAAATCCATTTACAACGGACTAATTTCCTTCCTTTAGGTAGGGGAACTAAATCCCAAGTAATTTTTTATTAAGGAAGAGAATTTGTCTTCCATGGCATCATCCCATTCTTTAATACCAGTTGCTTCTTTGAAGGACTGAGGATCAGAGGAAATAGACTGATAGACAAGACCAGTGCCTATGGGGTTGGTAGATCTGGATGAAGGAAGATTTTGGATGTAAGGAGTAGCTTCTTTAACAATGGTGTGGGCCCATTTTGGCATAGTGGAAGGAGTAGAAGGAGTGGAAATACTTTGAGTTGGAGTTACAGGTTCCTCATCTTGATTATCAATATCTAAGTTAATCTCTAGAGTTGGTTCTTCATAATATTGAGGTTCTATTATAGGAGAAGGCTCAATAGAGGAAGAGGAGGGTTGAGGATATTTCTGAGGGAATGTTTCATCAAATTGGACATTCCTATGAAAAAGTACCTCATGAGTTGAGGGATCAAGGAGCCTGTATGCTTTCATTTCCTCACAATAACCAACAAAGATGAGCTTTTTGCTTTTCTTATCTAGAGCCTTCCTTTTCTTCTTTGGAATGTGTGCCCAAGAAGTACACCCAAATATCTTGAAGAAGGAAACATCTGGTTTTGAGCTAGTCCATGCTTCTTCAGGAGTTAAATGGTCAAGATCTTTATGAGGTGTGCGGTTTTGAATATAATTGGCATAGTTAATAGCTTCTGCCCAAAAAACTTTTGGAAGATCTCTTGAATGGAGCATACAATTTGCCATTTCCTTCAATGTTCGGTTTTTCCTTTTTGCAATGCCATTTTGTTATGGATTATGGGAGATAAAATGCTGATGAATTATGCCATGACTTGATAGAAATATGGAGAACTCATTACTGTAGTATTCCCCCCATTATCTATGTTAATTTGCTTGATGTTGTAGGAGGCCTGATTTTCTACTAAGGCTTTGAAGACTTTGAAGTGGGATAGAACATAACTTTTATATTTCAGGAAGTAGACCCAAGTTCTTCTAGAAAAGTCATCAATAAATGTTAGAGCATATTTTGCTCCTTTGAAAGAAGGTTCTAGAAAGGACATCAAGTCACTATGGATTAATTCTAGAGGGGATGAGGCTTTTAGAGAACTACTTGGGTGGAAAGGATCTTGATGTTGCTTTACAAGAGCACATCTAGGACAAAATCCATCAATAGAAGAGACTTGAGGTAAACCTGTTACCATTTCATGGGTGTTCAATTCCTTTAGGTAGTTGTAATTGAGATGACCAAACCTTTCATGCCAAATTTTGCTTTCAAGATCTCCATGAGCCACAAAGCAGGAGGTCCCTTTTGGATTTTTGAATCCTTTGAAGTGAAATAGGTGAGTGTTGTGATCAATATCTCCTTTGGCTATGAGAGAATGGGGATATTGAAAGTCTCTTATCTCAACTCCTGTTGGAGAGAAGAGAATTGTTTTCCCCTTTCTAGAAGTACAAATCTGATAGATGGAGAGGAGATTTGTGGTAATTTTTGGAACATAGAGAACATTATTGATAGAGCCACCATCAATGGTTATGTCACCCTTTCCTCTGACTGGGATAAAGGAAGAGTCACCCACTTCTATGCTACATGTAGAACTTGAGGAGATAGAAGAGAATGATTTATCTGAAGTAGTCATGTGATGAGTTGCTCCAGAATCTAGGACCCAATAATTAGAAGAAGAATTGGAGGTTTTCCCTTGAACATTTAAGGCTTTTCCTATTTTATTTTTATTGTCTATATTTTGATCCTTCATAGCTGCCTCTAGTTGTAATCTTTTCCAGCATTTATTTGCAGAATGACCATTCTTTTTGCAGTGAGTACAAGTTATGGGATTTCTTTCCTTCTTTTTGAATTTTTCTTTAGTAGAGGTGGAGGCTACTAAGGCTTTTGAGGAAGAGGGAGAGGAAGAGGGAGAGATCTCATATCTTACAATTTTTGTTTCTTCCCTAGTTAGTCTATCACAAAATTCTTCTAAAGAGGGCATTTTAAAGGTTGCACCAAGAGCATATTTTGTAGATAGAAATGTGGTTGCAAAGATTTGAAATACACCATTTAGTTTAGAAATAATTAGATAAATGCATTCTTCTTTAGTATTAGTCTTCCCACTGCCTTTGTATTGAGTGAGGACTTCTTTGAATTTGGTGAGGAAGTCAACAATATTGTTGAAGTCTTCAGGAGATAATGTTGTTAATTCTGCTTCTAGTTGCATTGATCTTATTTGATCTACTTTTCCAAACAAGGTCTTTAGTTTCTCCCAACTTTCATAAGGAGTTTTACAACCTGTAATGTGAAACCACAAACTTTCATGAACATTAGAGCTTATAATACCCATTGTTTCATACATTTTCCCTTTGTGAACAAATTTTTCATATTCTTTTTCAAACTCAGGTTGCTCTTCTTCTAATAGGTGTGTGAGCCCTTTCTGAGAAATGAGATTTAAAATTTTGGGTTTCCATGTATGGTAGTTATGAGGAGTGAGAGGATCAATTGTATTCATTGAATTCATTTTGAAGTTAACCCAAAGTTTCCCCCTTTAACTTTAATTAATAGAATGCAATGGATATTAGTTAATAGAATCCTTAAGGAAATACCAAATTCTCAAAAAATTACCCGCCCTAACGAGAGGGAGACTATAAGTAATTTGAGGAAACTTGATATTCAATGAGGTTAATGAGAACAAATATGCCAAAGATTTTTAAGGAATACCAAATAACTCAGAAATACCCGCCCTAATGAGAGGGAAACTATAAGTATTTGGAGGATATTTGATATTAAGTTTGGTTTAAAGATAACAAATAAGCCAGGCCAATATATCTTGTCTTTTCAAATACCCGCCCTGACGAGAGGGAAACTATAAGTATTTATTAGATATGATACTTTGGAACATAGGCTTTATATCATCCAGACCTATATTGGGTATCTTAATAACCCGCCCTTACTTGAGGGAAACTATAAGTTATTTAAGATGTGCAATATGGTGTATTGGTGATATAATATATTTGTTCTTTAGAAATTTTTAAGAAAGGATAAATAGTTTAAAGAATTTCCTTACTTGAATTTTAAATTTAAGTTACTTTGTAAAAAACTTAAACATAATAAGTTCTTCATAGAGAAATATTTTGCAAGAAAGGAAAATTATTTAATAATTATGTGTTCTCAATTTCATTTAATAAGATATATTTATATTATATAAAGAATATTTTTGAAAAAAACAATTTGAAAAAAGTAAGATTTTTAATATAGAGATTAGCTTTAGAATATTTTTAGAGAATAAATAAAATAGAGTTATTTTATTTAGATCTTTAATATATAAAGGATTGCTAAATGAAATCAAATGCCTCAATATTATATTACCAAGATATATAAACAAAAGACTTATAAAAAGGTAATAATGCAAAATAAATGAGGCAAAAATTGACGCAATAACAAACCCCCCTTGATGCTATGATAGGTGCATAAAAGCCACCTTTTAAATCCCCCAAAAATATTATTATAATTTTTACAATTCTCCTTTGATCTTCGGGCCAAGAAGAGGTCAAAAAGGAAGGGGAATGAAATGCTCCTATTTAATTTATGGCTACAATATTGAACAGTGACTAAAAAAAGGTACATATATTATAGCTATAACAAACGGTGATGGACGACAGACATAGGATAGGAGGCAGCGAACAGGTGATGTTAATGGTAGTGAAAAAAGGTGGCATCCACGATGCGTCTGTCAACGAACATACGATGGCAATGGCAGCGAGGAAGGGCAGTATCCACAAAAAACTACGTGATATGCTCCTTAATGTTGCACTGTAAAAATATAGTTATCTTAAAAAAATGAATATAACTGAAATATTACCATCAAAATGAAGATGTTGAGGAGGCGCTGAGAGGAATGGTGCCGAAGTAGAGAGGCTTTCTGAAGTCAACGGTAACACACACCAGCTATATGATGGCAAATCGAAGGTACTGAGAGGAAGGTACCAAAGTAGAGGATGTGATGACCAGAGGGGCTCCCTAAAGTCAACGGTGCCACACACCTACAGAGATATCACTTGCAAAGATTCACGGTGAATAGAATATAATGGGCCCAAAACATATCAGAGTATGCTTAACTGAAAATATTTTTAAAACAAAAGAATCATAATTTTTCAAGCATATGAAATATGTTTATATAGAAAAATGGAAGATATTCCATAGCGTCGAAGGACAAACAAATTAGAAGAAGTTCATGTCGAACGTAGTTTTAAAATCTCAAGATCTTAGAACTATAAAAAAAAATTAATAAGGGATTTTCCCGTTTATGAGACGTAGCTCATAGCGCGCCAAAGTAAACACTGGCGAAAAGCCATGTTTCTTAAAAATTAATGAACGTTGGTCTAGGTTCGTTAGACCAACAGTCCCTTAATCTCTGACGTGAAGAGCAACCCTTCATTAATATGATGAAGATAAAAACGTTTTGATATTTTTATATTTAAAAATAATTTGCCCATCAAAAAAATAGGACCTACGAATATTTTTCTCCACGTTAGAAGATACGTAGTGAAGGCTAAAGGAAGTCAAACGAGATGCGATAAGATGGGGGAAAAATTAAAAAAAACGTAGGTGAACGAGGAGGACAAAAACAAAAAAAATGACCTCCAAATATATGCGTTTGATTTATATTAGTCTTCGTTCTGAGTGACACAGTGATGGCTAAGGATCCGAACGATCTACATTCGAGATGGAGATAAAACAATATAAATATATGCATGAGGAGGACATATGAGAAAAATCGCCTTGAAATTAAAATATCACCTAGAACGGGACACAGCGTGGATTTAATTGTTTTAAAGCAAGTTGCGTTCATTAAGAAGGGGAAATTTTATAGAGGCAAATATCGGAGAAACAAAATTTTCAAAAAAAGTATTCAATTGCATATAAAGAGCAGCGAATACTAAAAAAAAAATTGAAAAATTTGCATCAATGGTAAAACGAAAAATTAGATAAACTAGTAGGTATTACCATAAGCAAATATCTCCAAAAAAATTGCATATATGAGCAATCTACAATATATAAAACCTCTTTTCTTTTAAAAAACAAAGAATGAGAGATTAAGAACCAGTTCGTGAAACCTCCTTCAAGAGAGAATGCTAGCAGAATCTAAACCGCTCTAATACCATGTTAGAATTCCCAAGAGTAGAACTATAAAGCATTACAAGATTTGAAGAAACAAAATAGAACTGATTGATTATTCCATGGATCAAATTTGTATAAATAACAAAGTTGATCATTGAGAGCCATTGGATTGCAACAGCTCATCAAATCTAATCTAGACTATAACTAAGAGTTTTCCTGACTCATGAAGGAGTGGAAACTCAAGTAAGTCTATCCTAGTAGAACTTAAGAGAATAATTACTTATTCTAATAGCATTATTATAAAATATTTTTACTTATGTGGGTTTTTAGCAAGAAACTTCACTATATAATACTATAAAGTAAATCTAGATAAAATTAATACCATTGCCTTAATAAATAAATATCGTCCTACTTCATAGAAATATCATACTCGCTTCTCTCTTAACACAATAAAAAATCAATCTCTTACCTTAGCAGGCAACTCGAATCCGTGTGAGAGTGGTCTACCAACAAGGACACCACTTGAATTATCGATAATGTGACCTGGGTTCAATCCCCACGATGGATGCGTATAAAAAGTATTACTCAAAAAAATAGAAGGCTTCAAATGGCCTCAATTGATGGATATTATTCGTAGGATATTACTCACAGATTTATACCTGGGTCAATGGCTTTTTCAGACAACCTTAAGTTTTTGCCTCAGTGTTCTCTTCAACTTTGGTTTATTATTATTTTTTTTCTTCTTTTTTTTCAGTTTTTACTCGAGTTTTTCAGGGTTGGATGTAGAATTTGGTCCGGTCTAAGATCGGATGCATAATATGATCTGATCTCGGATTGGATGTATAATTTGTTCCAGTCTCGAATCGGATCATATTATGCATCCGATCTCAGATCGGGTGCACAATATGGTTCGATCATCGACCAGATGCAGAATAGGATCCGATCCGACATTGGATACATAATGTGATTCGATCTAAGATCGAATGCATACTATGGTTCGGCATTGTATCGGATGCAGAATTTGGTCCGGTATCGGACCTGATGCATAATATGATTTGATCTCAAATCGGGTGCACAATATGATCCGGTCATCGATCGGATGCAGAATAACATCTGATCCAACATCGGATGCATAATGTGATCTGATCCACGATCGAATGCATAATATGGTCTGATATTGTACCGGATGCAAAATCTGATCCGATATCGGGCCTGATGCAAATTTTGGTCCGACATCAGATCGGACATAGATTCGGCTGCCACGTGTCACACGTTCGTTCAACAACACTGCATGTCCAATACAATGCTACCACGTGTCAACCCTATTTCTTCAATCTATAAAAGGGCATCAACAATCATTTTTTCCATTTCATTTCTATGACTACACCAACCAGAGCTAACCTTTCCAATCAACCTTCTAATTCCCAATCCTTTTTCTTTGGCTTCCAACTTCTTGCGATGGCCACCCCTTCCACCCTTGCACCAAAATTCAATAATATTTCTTGCTCTATGATTTTAGATTTAATGACAACCCCAGGTATGGACTTTACGTGGCTCAATAACGCAGGTTTGACAACCTTGGTTTCAATGCCACAATTCAGAATAGATAAAGTCCTCCTTCAACATATCATAGCCGGTTATGACCATGACAGGGCTACAGTGAGAATCAAAGTATGAAATAGAAATCTGCTTTTCACCATCACCCCTGTAGATATCAATAGATTGACAGGTCTTCCTTTCATTGATTTTCTTGAAGTGTCGATGAGGTTGCAGCTGTCTCCAGATGACAAAGCATACCTCGAAACCAAATACGGTTTGTCATCAGAATATTTGGTAGGTATAATTCTTGTTAATTATATTCTATTAATGTTCAAAGTTTCAAATTTGTAAATTGTCATCTAATTTTGTTTTTGCAGCTTCCACCACCAAGTCAAAAAGAGGGTTATCAATCAACGATGTTAACCATCAAACTCTGAAGGCCATTATCGAGTTCTTCCAGGACAAACTAATTCTGATGGGAAGACCAAAAATTTTGTTTTGGGCACTAGCTTATATTTTTCAATCTGAGCACAATCAAAGGTTTGATTGGTGCACGTATATTTTAGATCGGATCAAGGTTGAGTTACACACCGTACAAATGGCAACCAACAAGACACAACCCATTGTGGGCACTGTTAATTTCCTTTTAGCACTCTATTATGAGTGTTTTCATAATTTACAAACTACTCTTGTACCAATTGTAGTGCATGCAACACTACAGGCTATTGTTATGTCAGCAGAGGAATTGAAGGTAATAACTGCATCTTTGACCTTGACATACTATTTTATATTTTATCACATTTCCTTTTTTTAATTTTTCTTTTCATCTATATGTAGGGTAAGGCAACCATTACAAAGAGTAAATATGATGCTACCAATAGGGGTCACAGGTCGAAACAAACTAGTGATTCTGAAGATACACGATCAGAAGCGACACCATTGCAAAGGTCGCATAAACGTTCTAGGCAAGCCGCTACTCCTAGGGTTTCTCGTACACCTAGGTATGCACAAAATATGCAATCTGAATCTAGTGTGGCCAACCCCTCCCCCATTGGAACCCAAATTCAACATATTTCATCATCTTTAGGTAAATCTATGTATAGTTAATTTAAATTAAGAACTTGTTCTATTTTATTTTCTGAAAAATTGTAACAAAATATTTTTGTCTATTTTTAGTTGATTCTCAAAATCAATGACAAGTATAAACACCATAAGTGAGAGGCCATATGCCACCACCGCCTCCATCATAGCCACCGTTTGCATCACACCCACCACTTGCACCACAACCACCACTTCCACCACATCAACGATAGGCACAACCTTCACTAATGCGAGGGCAAGTCCGTGTTGGAAAATAATTATTTTCATAGAGATCATAGGGGACCGCATAAAGTTTTGGGTATGGGTTCTCACACTCATAGAGATCACACATGCCAGCACCAAGTTCTGGGCATGGTTGGTCATCATTTACATTTACCACAAATTCACAGGCACCAAAAGTTTCAACCGAGGGATTGGATAATATTCATCTTGATGATGATTTTATTTTGCAGGGCAACATTGTAGGCTTCAAGGCAATAGATGTGCTTTATGAACCACAGGGTCAAGCAGAACAAGGAGAATCCCCTACCCCTACAGTTGAGCAGACATCATTACCATCAGCTCAAGGAGACAACCCTCATCCTCAGGGTCCTCAAATTGAGGATGATATTGTAAATTTTAATAAAAATGTTTTAATGTCTAAAAATACTGAAGCAACTATTAAGCAGGTTGTGCTTAAATATTTGTAGGAAATGAAGGAATGGGAATATCGGGAAAAGGTCCTTATAAGGGAAATTAATACTCGATATATTTTTAAAGGAAAGTCTAATTTTATTTATGATGATGATGTTTTAAATATTGTTGTTGGTAGATTGGAGAACATTAATGCTGAAGCCCAAGAATTTTATGACCATTGGGCTTTCGATAAGGACAAAGTTGTAGTTGTTGAGGCTGCAAGGGAAATGGCTGAGGTAAAAAAAATTTTTATGTTTCAATTTTCTATTGCAGTTAAATTTTTATATTTCTTGAAAATATGTAATAATTTCAATATAACCCTTTTGAATTATGTTTTCAATTTGTTTTTGTAGTCAAATTTTGAAAACTTAAAAACATAGGTTAAGAGCATGGACGTCAATATTAATAGGGCGAAGACATTTTTGAATAATGCAATGGAAATGAAAAAGAAAATGCAAGCAAAAATATTAGAAAATAATCGTTTAAAAAAATACATCAGGGATAGGCTCAAAGAAGATCCGGATAAGGTGCTTGAGAAAACAAAAGAAACACTTCCAACAATACTTGAAGATCCAAACAAAGAAGAAGCAACATTGGTGGTGAGTATTGTGAAAGTACGTGAAAACCTAGTCAGAGTTGGAGCACTACCAGAAGAGAGTGTCACAGAAGTAGATAAAGGAAAAGAAATGGCAACTCCAACCGATAGTGAAGCATCAAAGCACCAATCAAATGTTTGACAATGTAATATGCTATCAAGTTGATTGTAGTCAACAATTTTGTATGATGTAATATATTTCTATTCGAACTAATGAAAATGACATTTTCTCATATTGTGTTTTCCATCATTCATAGTTTGTTTGCATTTATAAATTTGTGTTGCTATTTTAGTTTATTTCTGGCTAATATTGTTCACTATGTTCATCTCAAACAACAAAAGCATTATAGATAACATTATAGATCAACAATAATATACCAATAATAAGATTTAAAACATGAAACATAAAGATTTATCAATGAAGAGAGTTGAGACACTAAGACATAAACATACAATTTTAAAAATCGCAATAAGATATAAGACATGTAATTTTTAAAACAATAATGTGATATAAATCAACAATTCTTTGAAATCTTATAAATCTGGAACAATATTGTGAAATCTGCTATCAAATCAATTCGTGTTTATCAATGTCAATGAAATCATGGAATAATTATCATTAAGGTAGCTGAAACATATCAGCTTGTCCAGAATCATTATGAAGCATAGTAGAAATCTGTGTCTCCACCATCTGATCACTGAAAGCATCATCATCGTCGTTATCGATCGTATTCACCGTACCTCTTCTATCTTCCAGGGAACTCTAGTGTGCCAAAGCTCTGTCATACAGAAATTTATCCAACTGATATGAAGACACATAAATTCTTAAACAATTTTCTAAATTTTTTTGAGTCTGTTGCGGAGCTTAGATTTAACAAAAGAAAGTGCACTAAAAACTCTTTCATCTTCGACTGACCCCAAAATCATTGTTTCACATAATTCATATAAACGAAAGTATTCACTTATTGTATCTTGTAAGATAGTACTTGGATACAATTTTTGCCACAAACGTGTAGTGGAACCAATCTCATGGACACTTGTCATAAGTGATGTTTGCACAACCATTGTTCTTCCAAAATGTGATGACTATTGTTTCAAAATATCATTGTTGAGTATACCTCTAATTTCAACACCATTGACTTCCACACTCTTACTGAAATGGTTAATGAGGTTACCCATATATTTAATAAACAACTCATTTGTAGAATTGTATTCAGTACAAGGACCCCAAAACATGGGGTTAACCACACCCATGGCCTCGAGCAACTCATCTCTCTGAAACCGTTCTCTTATCTCACCTATCAAATATTTTGCTATTTTTGACAAATTACACTTAGTTTTATGTACAATAACATGAAATCTATTGTGTGTTACAGGAACTTCTTCAAAATCTTCCACAACTATACTTGATTGCCTTTCAAAACAATAAAGTGGTACCATATTTCCATGAACATTAATACAAATATGATCATTGATGTCAAACTTCAAAAAGCTTTTTGGATTGTTCACGTTTATCAATGTATTCCAACTATCAAACAAAGGTTCTATAAAATCTACTTTAGACACATATAATGTATCAATAAGCACACATATTTGTTTTCTCATCCTCATGAAATCAACGATATAGATGGATCTCTCTTGTGCAAGTTTAATTAATCTGTTCATTTCTTGTAACATTGGAAGAATACCACATAAGGTCAAAAGTGTTTCCAAGTCAATCAAATGGAACAACATATATTTTGCCTTATCAACTATCTTATGATTTGCATGCATAAACCCCATCAATGATTGATATTCTACAAAAACTCTCTAAGCAGGTTGATACAATGAAATCCATCTTGTATCCACATCTTTTAACAATTTTTTTCCTTCCGTAACTCCTAGTGCAAACTGTTGAAACTCTGCAAACCTTTTTGGGCTGAATGAGAAATAAGAATGAATTTCATGAATAAGGTCTTCCACTCTAGCAACATTTGCAAATGTGCTCATGATTTTATATGCAAGATTCACTCTATGAGCCATACAATGAATGGGAATCATATATGGGGCAACTATGGTTTGGATTCGAACACAAAGACCAGACTTGTGCCCTTGCATAATAGCAACACCATCAGCTCCAATGCAAATTAACTTTGTTGCTATGTCTATATCATTCATTCCCACAATATTCTTTAAACTATTGACAACAACATTATAAATATTTTATGCATTTGAACTTTCCAACATCTTATGTATTCCCAACAAAATAGGCCTCCTTATATGATTTTGAAATGTGTACACATGCATGCAAATCCAATATGTGTTGTCCACAATCGTTACTTCATCAATAGAAAGTGAAATGAATCTGGCAAGTTTTACTTGCTCCCTTAGGTCATCTTTCTCAACTAAAGATAGACATTTTACCATTTCCCAACCACTTCGATCTGACCAATGGGAATTAGGAAGGTTTTGCACATTAAATAGGTGTAATAGCTGCTTATAATCAATAAAATCGGATATTGGTCTACCTTTCTTGAGAATACTAAAAACAATGGCAAACTGCATACTTTTTGAAGCTAAGATGGTCTTCTAAATTTTATGAAATTGGGCTGCAATTGTTCCACCTTTCTCAACAAGAGATTGTTGTTGCTTTAAGTGATTGTCATATTCTATAGCATATCTTAAATGCATACATTCTGATGCATCCTTCCACTTAACTTCTTTACTAACTTCACCATTACTTTTTATAACTTTTACATAAGCTTTGCCAGCATGTTTTTCAATTGTATCAATCTTATTTTGCAGCCTATGATCCTTACCAAGTCTCCAACTACAAATTTTGCATCTACATTATTTTTCATCGATTTGGTTATCCTCAGTCAGGATAGGCTCAAGCCAGGGAAATATTTCTGCCCATTCATTCTTAAATCCCCTTCCAATTATCCAGTTAGATGCTTTTCTTTTTTTAGACTTTTTGCTTGAAGATTCATATGAAGCTTGTAATGATTTTGATTTATCACTTTCATTTTCAATTGTAATGACATTTCGAGGGTTGTCTTCAAGTGTTTGTTGGATGTCATTGTCAAGGGGATTTTCATTAGAAGGCATCTCTTGTTGGGGAATATCTTCAAGTGGAGGCATATCAGGATCGACAGGGTATTCTGCATAGTAGCATACCATAATATTTTTTATCATTCTTGGATTAAACAAAATATACAGAAAAAATATTCATATCATCAATCAAGCACATACTGGGAAGTCAAAAATCATTTGTACCTTGAATTTGCACGGATGTCGTTGGCTCATTGCATTTCAAAGTTTGGCTAAAATATTTGAGGATACTCTTTTCAGCAGAAGATTTGGCCCCCTTCTTTCCATCACTGGGTGACATTTTACTTGTAAGAAAAATGTTTTTCAATTTAGTAGAGTAATAAAATGTTGAAGAGGATGTACTTTCGATAGGCCTTAAGATAATATTGTAAATAGAATAAACAAATGGTTGGGTGGTAGATTATACATACTTGTTTCTTGCCATGCTTTATTGTGATTTTATCAGTTTATGCCACTGGTTCATTTTCTGGTGAAAGCACTTTAACTGACAAGAGCACAAAGGTAATTAACATTCAAATTGAAATCAATTTAAGAAAAATATTCTTTATGCAAAAAATAATTGGAGATACGTATGTCAAAAAATATAATATTATAGCACAAAATGGGCTAGAAATAGAGAATCAAAATATCTTCGGAGAAACAAAGCATCAATATGTCTTTAGAGAACCAAAGCATTTACACATGTATAATCTTAGCAAGGAAAAAAAATCTGAATAGAAACTAAGAATCAAAGAGTTTTAAAACATGCAGAACAAGGCAAAATAAAGAAAACATGGGAATAGAGCAATGACCATCCGGATGCAGAAGAGGGCTCGGATATCGGTGTGGTGCAGAACAGGATTGAAAAATCACTAAAGATACATGTCAAAAAATATAATATTATGGTACAAAATGGACTAGAAATAGAGAATCAAAATGTCTTCGAAGAAATAGAGCATCAATATGTCTTTAGAGAACCAAAGCATTTACACATGTATAATCTTAGCAAGGAAAAAATATCTGAATAGAAACTAAGAATCAAAGAGTTTTAAAACATGCAGAATAAGGAAAAATAGAGAAAACATGGGAACAGAGCAATGACCATCCGGATGCAGAAGAGGGCTCGGATACTGGTGTGGTGCATAATAGGATTGAAAAATCATTAAAGATACATGTCAAAAAATATAAGATTATGGTACAAAATGGACTAGAAATAGAGAATCACAATGTCTTCGATTCACCTATTCATAAAGAATCAAAGAGTTTTAACATAAAGAGATAAAATAGGGGATAACATGCAGAACATGGCAAAATAGAGAAAAATATGGCAAGCAGAGTAGTGATAGAGAACTTGGTGTAGAATGAGGTTCGGATGCAGAATATGTTCCAAAAATTGGCCTGGTGCAAAAAGAGGCCCGATGATCTGATGCGAAACAAGATCTGGTTGCAAAAAAGGTTTTGGTTGTAGAATAGGTTTTGGTTGCAGAAGTGGTTTTGATCGGTTGTAGAATAGGTGTCGGACGGTTGCAAAAGTGGTTTCGATCGGTTGTAGAGTAGGATCCACTTGCAAAATGGTCTCGATCGATTGCAGAAGTGGTTCCAAATGGTTGTAGAGCAGGTTCCACTTGCAAAGTGGTTTTGACTAGTTGCAAAAGTGGTTCCTACCAGTTGTAGAGTAGGGTTCACTTGCAAAATGGTTTCGATCGATTGTAGAAGTGGTTTTGATCGGTTGTAGAGTAGGGTCCACTTGCAAAATGGTTTTGGATGATTGTAGAAGTGGTTCTTATCGGTTGTAGAACATGTTCCTATTGCAAAATGGTTTTGGTCGGTTGCACAATAGGTTTTAGTTGCAAAAATGGTTTCGATTTATTACATAACTATTGTCGGATGGTTACAGAATTGGTGTCGATCGATTGTAGAATAGGTTTTGGTCTAGTACAAAAATGGATCAGGTCCTACCTTGATCTATAAAGGTTTTGGTCTAGTGCTGAAATGGTTTTGGTTTCGATCTTGTGTAGAACTAGGTCGGTATATCCGTCGGGTGTAGAACAAGGTCCGAAAATAAAAATGTATCCCTAGGGTGTTAATTATATATAGAGGTATACTTGGCGAGTTGGGTGGGATAATTTAGAAATTTTAAAATTTTAGGGGGAAAAGGGTACTCTATTTAGGCGGGATTGCTTGCGAATTTTTCAAAATAATCATGATACTCTTATCAAAGCATGATGAACTGACACCTAAAATTTATTTGTCCCAAAAATATCCGGCTAAATGGCCGACATTCGGGTCCCCCAAATTTCGCAAATTTGAATTTTCAAAAATGCTACTTTTCGCCCCAATGGCGAATTTTTGTCGCTATGCATAACCTTGACACAAATCTACCTACAAAATAATAATCTTCAAATAATTATATTAGGGTAATCAATAACCCAAAACAAATATTGTAGCCTACATTTTTTTTACGTGGCTCTTCCTCCAAATTTATTTTCCAATGTTCACACTAGAGTTATTCTTTGATGCTAGCTCTTAACCTACAACTTATTAATTCAACATATTCACACCAAAATCAAGTCTAGAGCTAGCTTTAAAAACTACACGCAGTAGCTCTAAATCTTATCTCTCTATATTCAACTATTCACACCAAAAACATTTTTTTATACTAGCAATAAAGACTAATCAAAGTAGCTCGAATATCACTATTTGCTTTTTAGCCAAATTCAATCATAGGTCCTAATATCCAAGATCTTGTATAGACTCAAATATTAGAGCAACAATATAAATGACCAAAATTAATGAGCTTAACATTCATAAAAATAACAATCATATTGAAATAAATGGATAATATAACTCATGAAATAACATGAAGAAAACTTACAATAGTATTGCTCAAAATCTTGTACACAAGTTTGAATATGATTCTTCTATTATAATGGATTGTCTTATTTGATGATACATAATATTTTTCAATATAACAAATGGAGATTTGTCTCTATAATATAATCTTAGAAATGTGACTCTTGGACTCTTTGACTATTGCTCTCCTCACATATCCACCTCACATATCTAGGAGATGCAACCTTTCCTATTCCACACATAAGCCTCATATTTCTCTTGGCTTCACATCTTATCACTTGTATACATGACTCTTGCACACTTTACTCTATGACACTTGCACACTTGCACATTTTACTATATGATATTTGTGCACATTCTTACTCTTCATACTTGTACACATAATTACATCACACTTGTGCACATCCTATACATGATCACATACATAAATATAAATCACACTCCTAAACTATAGACTCAAACCCTATTCTAATATTTACATATTTATATGTATAGCATATGGTACCATAAGGATACATTAGTTTGTACCAAATGATGTCATATTCTTCAACACCCCCCTGTATTACATTATTTAACTTTTCAATATTATAGTCTTAAAAATTTAGTCTTCTTTCTTTGGCTTGTCTTCATCTTTTGGCTTTGACTTTGGCATTGTTGTTGGTACTAATTTTCTTCTAAATTTATTGTTGAAGAAGTTCATACCTTTCTTGTGACCATATCTGAATTTTGAAAAACATTTCTACGGAAATCTATTTAGTGCTTTTCTTGTCATTGTCTTTATTCATCTAAAAATATTATTTCCTTTGTACCAAAAATATTTTTTAGAGTGATTTCTATCTTTACAAATTTCACAACAATGAAGTTTCCAACAATTTTCTCTTTTATGACCATATTTGCTACAATGTTCACATTTGTTATTAGATTGTTTGAGGTCTTCATTAGTTTACTTTATAATAGTTTCTTGTCAAAGTTTCTAGAACTGTGTCCTATAAAAAACTCTATCCCAATACCTATCTTCATTATTGCAACAAGTACTTTATATCAACTCTTTATCTTCGTGAACTATACACAAATACTTTGTGTCACATGCAACATTTATTCTTGCAACAAGTCCTCCTTCCTACTTCATAGAAATATCATAGGGAATGATATTTGCTTCTCTCTTGGTGCAATCAAAATATGAGCTCTTACCCTTGCAAGCAACTCGAACTGTTTGGATATTGTAGGTAATAGAATACTTCAAGTGGCCTCAATTGATGGACATTCTTTTCATGAGATTAATCATAGGCTTATACCTAGTTCAACGGATTTTTTAGATGACCTTAAGTTTTTTTCTAAGTGTTCTCTTCAAATCCAGCTTATCACCTTGCTATTTCTTCTTTTTTAGGTCTCTATCTGAGTTCTTCAATGTTGGTTGTATTGATTTCCTTCTCAGGTCCCTATCTAAGTTCTTCAACATTGGTTGTAATACTTTCCTTCTCAAGTCTCTGCTAATATTTTCCTTCTTTGGAGAATTATTTTATTATATTGTGTTTTTCTCTTCTGGATAATTTTTTTAGGGCAATATCTCAGACATTATCTCCTTTCTTTTGGAGACTTTACAAAGAGTGCTTCTCAAGTTTTTCCTTCTCCTTTTTGGGTGCATTGCACTCGAATCAGGATTTTTACTTTTGAAATACTTGCTTATCTTCAGTTCTAACATCATTCCTTAGAACTCTTTCTTATTTCTTATTTTTAGCCCATGTTCTCTTCAATGGACTCACACATCTACCTACAAAATATTAATCTTCAAAGAATTATGTCAAGGTAATCAATAACCCAAAACAAATATTTTAGCCTATGTTTTCTTCACTTGAATATTTCTCCAAATTTCTTTTCAAATATTCACATGAGAGTTCTTCTTTGATGCTAACTATTAACCTACAAATTATTAATCCAAAAAAATTCACACCAAAATCAAGTCTAGTGTTATCTTTAAAAACTACTCACAGTAAATTTAAATCTTACCTATCCAAATTTAAATATTTAGACTAGAATTATTTTTTGATTCTAGCAATATAGACTAGGTGAAGTAGCTCTAATAGAGTCTACTATTGTAGTTCTGATACCATTATTGGATTTTTAGCTAGATTCAATCACAGGTCCTAATATCCAGGATCTTGTGTAGACTCAAATATTAGAGCAATTAATATAAATGGCCAAAATTAATGAACATAACATTCATGAAAATAACAATAATATTGAATTAAATGGGGAATATAATTCATGAAATAACATGCAGAAAACTTACAATATTTTTTTTCAAAATATTGTATACAAGCTTGAATATGATTCTTCTATTATAATGGATTGTATACTTTGATGATACACAATATCCTTCAATACAATACATGGAGCTTTGTCTCCATAATATAACCTTAGAAATATGACTCTTGGACTCTTTGACTATTGCTCTATTCACATATCCAAAGATGCAACCTTTCTTATTCCACACATAAGCCTCTCATACTTCTTGGTTTCACATCTTGCCACTTGTATACCTAACTCTTGACTCTCTATTTACTTGCACACTTTATACTATGACACTTGCACATTTTACTATATGATATTTGTGCACATTACCACTCTTCACACTTGTGCACATAATTACATGACACTTGTGCATATCCTACACATGAACACCTACATAAGGGGAAATATAAATCACACTACTAAACTATAGACTCAAACCCTATTCTAATATTTACATTTGTACCATAGGGGTATATTAGCATGTAATAAATAATGTAATATTCTCTAACATTCCCCTATATTATATTATTTGGTTTTTTAAGTCTTTAGTCTTCAAACTTCAATCTTCTTTCTTTATCTTATATTCATATTTTGGCTCTAATTTTGGCACTAGTGAAAGTATTGATTTTCTTCTAAATTTATTATTGAAGAAGTTTATACCTTTCCTATGACCATATCTGAATTTTGAAAAATACTTTTGAGAAAATTTGTTTAGTGCTTTTCTTGTTATTATGTTTATCCATCCAAATGTATTATTTCCTTTGTAGTGATAATATTTTAGAGTAATTGCTATGTCCAAAAAATTTAGAACAATAAAGTTTTCAACATTTTTCTCTTTTATGACCATATATGCCATAATGTTCACATTTGTTATATGATTGTTTGTGTTGTGAAACCACACAATTAATTTGATATTTGTAGCAACATTTCAATATTGAATTATTATTAACAATATACAACAATAACAATTATTATTTAAATAACAGTACCATGAACAATATGCAATTTTCAATTCCAATTAAGACAACAAGCAAATAGTAAATCCAATCAAATAAATGCCACAACAAATCCACAGTCACTCGGAGAGGAAAATGTCTCATAGTCACTTTAGTCTCTTATGTGTAGAATACGCAAATTAAATTCTAATTCTTTGATGATCCAAACTAATAAAATATTTTTCCTATTTATAAATAAAATGATTAATAACTAACCCTAATTCTCAAATTTTGACTAACTCAATCAAAGGCCCAGGATAAAAATAATTAACCAACACAACTATATTAGGATAGTTACATTTATCCCTCCCTTAGAAAGCTTTATACTCAAATTTGGAAAATATTGGAAACTAGGTTGTCATGTAGCATCTTCTGCTAGAAGGTCTTGCCACTCGATGAGAAAATTTTGAATTAGTTGAGATTAAATATGATGCACTCTGGATTATAAATTTGATTTAGGTTGAAGAGTTATTCAACCTTCTTCATCAAGTAATAGAAGCTTTGTCTAGGACTGCATCTTTTGCCCAATAACTTTTTTGAGAAAGGATATGAGAAAAAATGGATGGATGCAGGAAGAGGGTGGAAGCTCCAATTGATATGCTACTTCACCAATGTGATGAACCACCTTGTAGGGCCCATAAAATTGAGGATCCAACTTCTTATTAGACTTGGTCTTCAAGAACAATTGATTATAAGGTTGTAGGTGCAAAAATATCATATCTCCTACATTTAATTGTCATCTAGAATGGTGTGAATTTTTTTGTTACTTCATACAATTCTAGACCTAGGGCAAATTATATTTAAGAAGTTGAAGCACATTTTGATGTTGTTGTAAAAAATCATCTACCTAGGCCACTTTGGAAAATCCTGGAACATAGTATGTGATTGATGGAGGTTTTTGACCATGCAAAGCTTTAAATGGAGACATACTAATGGGAAAACGTTAAGAAGTATTATCCCACCATTTTGCTAATGAAATCCATTGAACCTAGTGATATTTCTTATCTTGAGCAAAATAATGAAGGTAAGTACCCAAACATTTATTAACAATATATGTTTGACCATTATATTGGGGATGATATGAGGAAGACATACTTAACTTGATATCACTAAGACAAAACAACTCCTTCCAAAATTTTCTAGTGAATATAAGATCACGATCACTCACAATGGTTTGGGGTATACCATGTAACTTTAAAAATGAATCAATAAATACCTTGGTCACCTTACTTGTTGAATAGGGATGTTGTAGTGCATAAAAATAAACATACTTGGAAAGGTGATCTAATAATACTTGTTGTAAAAACACATAAATAATTTGATATCCACAACAATACTTCAATATTGAATTATTATTAATAGTAAATAAAAATAACAATTTTGATTCAAATACCAGTACCACGAACAATATGCAATTATCAATTCCAATCCAGACAACAAGCAAATAGTAAATTCGATCAAATCAATGCCACAAAAAATCCATAGCCACTCAGAGAGGTCAAATTTTCATAGCCACTTTTAGAAGGTGAAGTCTCTTATGCATATAATATGCAAATTAAATTCCAATTCTTCGAAGATCCAAACCGATATAATACTATTCCTATTTATAAATAAAATCAATAATAACCTAAACCTAATTCTCAAGGGTCGACTAACTAAATCAAAGGATCAAGATAAAAATAATTAGCCAACATGGCTATACTATGATTGTTATAGTTTGAGGTCTTCATTAGTTTTATTTATAATAGTTTCTTGCTAGATTTTTAGAACTGAATCCTGTCAAAAATTATATTCCAATCTCCATGTCTTAATTATTGCAACATATAATTTATTCCAACTCTTTATCTTCATGAACTATATACAAATTATTTGTGTCACATGCAACATCTATTCTTGGAACATGTTCTATCTTTGTCATGGATCCCAAATCACAAGTATCATAACTTGCATCATAATTCTATTTTGCATTTTGATGAAAAACATTAGTATCACAATATACATCTATCATCATGGATATTAAATAATTTGTGTCATAGCATACATCTTTCATCATAGGTTTGTTCCTCAATTCTTCAATTTTTTCGTTTTTTAATCTTGGAAACATTTAGAGTGATTATTCCCTTGGATATTGTTTTCCATAGACTAACAAGTATAGTAACAAAATTTTCATGACAATCATTGGAATCATTAAGAACACTTTACATGCATTATTGAAGTAATAAAAAACTCCCTTTTTTAGCTTCTTCGAGAATAGATTGTAAATATTACATCACTTCGTTTGACACATATTTTTCGTTTTCAGTAACTTTTTGAGAGAAATTGTAAAATATATTTTATCGTCTTTCTTTATTTTATTTTATTTTATTGCCATGTTGCAATAATAATTTTTTTATTATATAATTCCTTATTTCTCTCAAATAAACAATTCTTCAACCAATATCTTTTTCACAAAATCAATTCCTTTAGAGTAGGAAACCTTTTCATAACAATTTCAAAAATGATGGAGAGAAGTGATCCCAAATTTTTTGGAAAAAATTCAATAGCTAATAGGCCAACAATGAGTTATGTTTTAAGATATTTTAAAATAGTGTTGGATTTAACATTTTTAGAGACAACAAACAATTGGTCTATCTTCATAACAATTTTTAAACTGATGGATTTCATCCTTTGTTAAATATCTTGGCAAGGGAATAATTCTTATTTTACTTAGCCTATTTTAAGGTTGTGATATAGAAATAAGAGAAATATTAGTTGTTCTATACCTATCTAGCCTAATTTTGTATTGATTACATTCATCATTTCTAAGTATGCAATAAACACATAATTTGTTGCTATCTCCATAAGCAATTTCAAAAAATATTATATCAAATTGACTACCATCATCACCTAAAATAATAACTTGCATCCATCCTACTTGGTAATGCCCAATACCCACCTTATAAATAGGAGTAGTGGAAATTTTATTTATAGTTTCAATTTTAAATGCATTATTAAAATAACTATCTACATCGCTATTAGTTTCCTTCCCCATGCTATCATTATACACAAAATATTACTTGTTTCAATTTGTCAACATACTCATGGGCTTTATGTAATTTAAAAAATTATTGATAGAAGAGAATAGGATCCTCCTCTTCTTAGGTTTCAAAAATGGTGGTAATTTTTCTATAACCTCTTGAGTAAGGTGGGTAATAACATCCATGTTAATTTTATCATATTTTGATATGTACTTATCTTGGGAGCATTTCAAGCGAAATTTAGGACGCTCCTTGTATAAATTCCTTCTAAAATCACATTAATGCTCATGTTCATAAATTATAATCTTTTTTGTCTCATCCATAGAAGGAATAAAACAACTTTATTGATTTCGAGGATGAGGTCTCCAAGGATCTAAGTCTCCTTCTATGGTGAAAAATTTATCATCATAGGTATATTTAACAACTTGACAAGAAAAAGATATTATGGATCTCATCTTACAAGTCCAAGGTTTATCTAATAGCATGTTATAATTGGTTTAAAAATCAAACACCATGAACTTCCCACTTACTTATTTATGCCTAGATAAATTTGGTAACCAAATTCAATCCACAAGCTCTTGTGGTTTACCATTAGAAGCATGACAATGACTTCTAGTATAAAGGACATATTATCTAGATATGTTTAGTTTATCTATAAAGGATAATAGAATTATACATGTACCACTTATTTCATCAACCAAAGCCCTACAGATTTCCATATCATTATGTAGACACTCAAAAGTCACACATTGTCGCTTCTCCCATTATCTTGGTTGATCAATTGGCAAAACCCATAAAATTTGCATGTATCAACCTCAAAAAACTATTTATTTATTAAATCACTATTCATCCCTTGGGCTACTTAAGTCCTTTCTTATGCTTAACTCTAGGTCTCCATGTGACCATCATATTTTTCTAACCCTGACTAACCTTTAACCTAGTTCAAGGTTAATTTATAGTCAAACTTCTAACCATGGTCAACCTAACTCATGGCCACCTCACCTAGTCTACTCTTTGACTAGCCTAGCCTCCACCTCACCCATTTGACCTTGGTCTAACCTAGGGTCAACCTAAGTAGGGTTAACCTTAACCCTTGCTCCACACATCTCCCCATGAGCATTTAAAGTCTTAAATTCCATTTGGATACTATTTTGTCCTAAGGTATGGTAGATATGGTGAGTCAGCCTCCGCCTCACCCAAAATTCAACACTTGACCTAGGGTCAACCTAACCTTGGTTAAATATAACTCTTGCTCCATTTCAAATCCTCATGTGGGTTTGAATTCATAAATGAATTTTGAAGACTTATTGGATTCAAAGTATGGGCAAGGGTGACTCACCTTCCACCTCATTTAAGTTAACTCTTAACTCAAGGTTAATCCTACTACAGTTGGGTTTTAACCCTAACCCCACTCCACATCTCCATGCTCATTTATGACATGTAGTTGGGTGAGGGATTATCTCACCCAAATACACTTATAAGGCATGCCACATTAGGGGACACCTTTGGAGATACCTCATCCCTCTAACCTCTCCAAATTTTATAAATAGAGGGTCATTTCTTCTATCTGAAAGGATTCATATTTTGTTTAACAAAACTCTACTAAAATCCAACTAGGCTACCCCACATTTCATCTTCCACTTTGTCATAAAAATCCATCAATCACCACCTAAAACATCTTTTTGCACCCTTTTGTGTCCTAAAATTGGTATGTTTTATAGGTTTTTAAGGTGACACAGTGAGTACAAGAGCTATAATAGAAACATAAAATCATTCTGAACTACCCAAAATTCTATCAAGGTATAACAGTCAGGGTCGTAAGGTACCTTGTGACCCAAAATGGTCACAACCTAGGTTGTGACCCTTTTCAAGGGTTAGTTTCAAACATCAAAAGGATAGAAAAACCTTTAGGTAGATAAGTATCACCATCCAAAACTAGTTTTGTAATTATTTTCATGGATTTTGCACTAGATTAGCTCCATTTTAAGTGTTTTTTTCTTCAAATGTGAGGGGTCTAATCAAGACAAGCCCCCAAACCTTCTAACCTCATTTTGTAGGTTTTCCAAATCTTGATGATAGTTCATATCGATAGTAACACATGAAGAGTAAGCCCACTCAAATTGAGGGTATTTTGGAAGACTATTGAGATTTTTTTGACCTCCTTACTAAAGAAGGGGTTCTCACTTCTCAAAACCATGTTTTGTGGCTTCCAAAGGAAATTTTGTAAAAGGGCATTCCTTTTATCCCTTTTAACCATTGATTGCAAACAACACTAATTTTCCTTAAGTTGATTTTGGCATGCCCAGTGGGACCCTGATGCATGAGCCTATCTTTAGAGGATTTTTTTTAAAAGTAGTTTTAAAGTAATTTTTGTATTACTAAAAATGGAATTATTTGATGCAAAATATAATTTGCCGAAAATGGTAATTACTAAAAAGGTAAATTTTTATGAAAAAATAATTTGTCAAAAATAGTAAATTTTTTATTTTTAGGGTTTTAAGCTTTAGGGTTTTATTTTAGGGTTTCTTTTAGGGCTTCAAGTTTTAGGGTTTTATTTTAGGGTTTCTTTGGGGATATATATTCCCTTGGTATTACATTGTAAAAGGGGAAGTGAATCCAGGAATGAGAAAATAAATTATTTACTGGTTTATTTCCATATACTATAGTTTTTATATGAATGGAGGATTTTACTGATTATTTTTATTTATTGCAGTTTTTATGTAAATGGAGGGTTTTACATATTATTTTCATTTACCGTAGTTTTTATATAATGGGAGGTATTTTGTTTTGACCTCTTGCAACTGGATTTACATCATTTGGTATCAGAGCAAGTTGGATCTTTTTGGGAGGAGAAAAGAGAAAAGAAGAAAAAATAAAATGAGAGGAGAGCAAAGAGGCTCCAAAAAAAAAAAAAATTGGCACTCTATGCAGTGTTTGTAGAAGGTTTGTAAAACCTTGGAGACAAAAATTAGCACTCTGTGTAAGTGTTTGCAAGAGGTTTTTTTTATGTAAAATCCTCAGAGAAAGAGATTGGCACTTTGTGTAGTGTTTACAGAAGGTTTGTAAAACCTTAGAGAAAGAAATTGGCACTTTGTGTAAATGCTTGCAGGAGGTTTTTTTATATAAAACCTCAGAAGGAGGAATTGGCACTTTGTGTAGTGCTTGCAGAAGGTTTGTAAAACCTTAAAGAAATAAATTAGCACTTTGTGTAGTGCTTGCAAGAGGTTTTTTTCATTAAAAACCTCAGAGAGAAGAATTGGCACTTTGTGTAGTGCTTGCAGGAGGTTTGCTATTTTAAAACCTCAAAGGAATAAATTGACACTATGTGTAGTGCTTGTAGGAGGTTTGAGATATAAAACCTTAGAAGGAGATTGGTACTTTGAGGAGTACTTGCAAATGTGTGACACTTTATGGAGAGTGATTATGAGTTTGATCAGAGGAACTCGCAGGAGCAGAGTTCTTTTCAACCAAAGGAGAATGATGCAGGAGCCTATCTTTAGAGGGTTTTTTTAAAAAGAAGTTTTAAAGTAATTTTTTATTACTCAAAATGGAATTATTTGATGCAAAATATAATTTTCCGAAAATGGTAATTACTAAAAAGGTAAATTTTTATAAAAAAAAAATTTCCGAAAATAGTAATTTTTTTATTTTTAGGGTTTTAAGCTTTAGGGTTTTCTTTTAGGGTTTCTTTTAGGGATTCAAGTTTTAGGGTTTATTTGGGGATATATATTCCTTTGGTATTGCATTGTAAAAGGGGAAGTGAATCCAGGAATGAGAAAATAAATTATTTACTAGTTTATTTCCATGTACTGTAGTTTTTATATGAATGGAGGGTTTTATTGATTATTTTCATTTATTGCAGCTTTTATGTAAATGGAGGGTTTTACATATTATTTTCATTTACCGTAGTTTTTATGTAATGGAAGGTATTTTATTTTGACCTCTTGCAGCTGTATTTACATCAGACCCCCACCATGTTATTTTTTTTGTTAACTTTATAACTAGTTGATTGATTTTTACTGTCTTTTTGTGCTTCAGGTGCAATAAAACTAGTGTAGAACCTTACAAAACTACAACTTAGGTGCAATATAGAAGTCTTTTTGGTTTATGAGTTAGGGTTACAAGGTAGGATGTGACCATTTTAAATCACAAGGTACCCTGCGACTATGCAAAGCACTCCAAAAACCAATTTCTACATAGCCAAAAACAACTCCATAGTTGCAGGTAATTTTGGGGCTCTAATTTGACCTCACAAGAGATTGCTATCTCCCCTACCACTCTACCTTCATAGGCTAAACGTCCCCATGATAATGGTGTCCTTATAGGTATAATAAATTACCTTTTCTTTTATTTTTAGATTCTTGCAAAACTTTGTATCACACCATCTTGCAAACTTTTCTTTCGACTTTCATATCAATTTAGTAGATAGTATTTTTACTATCAAAATTGATATTTTTTCCTCTATTGTTGTAGGTACCTATACAAAAACCAACTACTGTACCACAAATATTGTTAGCATACCCATATTTTGACAAAAAATCAACTTTTGATTGAATTGCAAGATAGGTTACAACCATTTTTAGTCGTAGAGTACCCTATGATCGAAGCTAAGACATATTTCAATCCCATAAATATAGTCATAGGAGCTTCTAGGAGCTAGATACCATGGGTAATTCTACAAAAAGTATCTTTGTGGTGCAAAAACAATAATTTTGGTTAAAATATCTCACATATTTTGGTTTTACAAAAGCCCCAAAATCACTTTGGGCACTTCACAAAACTCATTCCTTTTGCTTCTTAGATTTACAAAATGCCCCAAATCTATTTGGTCACCCTTAATTTTGCTTGTTAATTGCTTAGAAAGGCTCCAAAATTGCTTTGGTCAAACTTCCAAACTATTTTCTTCACTTCTATACATGTTAGCTAGTTGAATAGTTCCATAATTTACAGTTAAAAAACTTGCATAAGGTGTGAAGAGGCCTTCTAACCTCTTCATATCCATGAGCTAAGAGTAAAATTCATATTTTACCTCATATATATAGTTCTAAGAGACATTTAGTCATAACCTTAATAGGATATCTTGGCTAGTGTAAACAGATTTACGCCTAAGTAAATATTAGAATAGCTTGCTAGAATCAAGCAATTTTCCTTGTTTCTCCTTATCATAAGGTTACTCTCTTTACAAAATATAATTTGCATTACTTCTTTCACATTCCTTTCATTCTACATTACTTTTGCTTATCTAATTTTTCTTTTCAGTATTTCCAAATTTTCTAAGTAGCATCCACACACACTTCACATCTTTTCTACATTGGTAAGGTTGGATTTCATCACCAACCCCCAATCAAGACCAACGATGTTGGAATTCATCTCCTTCCATTGGCTCACCCCCTAAACACCATAGTAACCCCATGAGTGGTTTTCTAGACTTCATCACCAGAAAATCCCTTACTCTTGAGATATCCTTGGGGTAGGTTAGGATTAGATGCCCCTGCTCACAGAGCTTCATATAATTAGTGAGTGTGCAACTATCATTTTTGACTAAGCTCATCTAAGGGTGAAGTGAAATCTTTATTGGGCTAGTAGCAAGTCTTAGATAGTACCACGTCTTTCTTAAGACGTTTTATATATCTTCCCTCTAGGTTTTTTGATTCATTGCCTTCATTAGAAGCCATTCATCTGTTTATGTACAATTACCCCTCACATACCTTTGGATATTATAGGAAATTATGCATGAACATACCCTCATAGGTTACATTTGTCACCTCTTTTTTTGTTTTACGGCTTGTTGGAACATCTGAAACACACTTTCATAAAACTCGCATGTTTATTGTTTTGCTTTTTAAATAGGTTGATTTCTTCTACAAAATATCTTACAAGACCTTCAAAATAGCATCCTAAACATCTTTGGATATAGTTTATGTGTTAGAATATATTACATCATTTGGCTATGTTAGATTACTTCAGGGGGAAGTTATCTAGTTACTTCATGCAATGTAATAACTGCACAAGTGTCAATGTGCAAGTTGTATATGTGCAAGTTGTCCCTTGTACAACTAGGTAGAGTGTTGGCTAAGGAATCCATATTCCTATATAAAGAGCCTCATATCTCTACTCGAATGTATCACTTCTATTCATTCAATAAGATGTTCTATTGCTTTGATCTCTATCTCTTGTTGTAGTTGAATGTTGCTAAAGCCATCAGTGGTATCAGAGCTATGGTCATTCCTAGATAGGAATAGGGAAAGTCATTACTATGGGTTTTGCAAAATAGATGCGCCTTTGGACCTACCACTTGCAAATTCCATTGTTTTGAGATCGTGTGAAGAGCTCGACAAGAATAAGGAGATCAGAGAAGTTTCTGATAAGCAAAATATTTGGGACAATTATCGCCATCCGACAACAAGCCCAAAAAGGAGAATATTTTGGCAAGGAGTGCCAAATCCCCAAGAGGAGAACAAGCCACCAAATCCTAAGGCTCATGAAAGAGAGTTCGAGACCATCTTTTGGTGAAGATGAAGTTGTTTAGGGTAGCCTACAAAGAGTTGCAAGATCTTACTCAAGGTAGCAACTTGGTGATCTTGGACACCAAGATCTACATCCTCTACAGAAGTGGCGAAAAGGGATTTCAAAAAAGGTAAGCAACTATTGGTGCAAGTAGATTCATTAAAGTGGATTACTTATCAGATTTGTTTAAGCACCTTAATTTGGATTAAAGTTGCAATAAGGAGAATTGAATTACAGTCTTCAAAAGTGCAAAAAGAGAAAGGTTTCTTTAAGGTTCATTTGCACTTTAGGAGTTGATTAGATTTTAGAATTTCAAACTATCTATCAACTACCTATCATCTACTTTGGAAAGCAAAAGAAGACTAGCTCCTACTACCTTGCTTATAAGAGAATTGTAGAATAATTCTTGAAGATTCATTTCAGATTATTCTTGATTAGTTGCAGTAAATTGATTAAGTGCATTATTTTTTAGAGTTGATTGGAGTGATAAGGTGAAATTGTTAGTGCATTAAAAGTAAAATATTGTTAGATTCATTTGCACTATTATTACTCTCAAAATAAATTAGTTTTGTGCTTTTGAGAAGGGTACAAAATATAGTTTGCATCAAGTGTCTAAAGACACTCTTAAAGCACAAAAATCTGCAACTCATAGTGGCCAATAGAAGCCACCAAAATTGGTTAGTACAAGTGAATAAAAACTAACCAAAATAAGCTTCAAATATTGAGACTTGGTGAGTCTCAAATCCAAAGCACTACAGGGTTAAGTGCAGTAGAAAAAAAGCTTCTATCTACAACATTTGTAAAGCTTGGATCTATCATTAAATATCCAAGCAAAGAGGGCAAGGAGTCTATCCAAAGGGACATCCTCAAAACCCTCATTTGTGCATTCAAAATCTGCTACAAAATCAGACTACAAGACCTACAAGGAGTGCAAAAAGGGTGCAATAAGAACATATTATTCTCATAGAAGATTACAAGGTATTGCACTACATTGTTTGTAAGAAAAGGGCAGATTGAAGGTGCCACTAAAGGCACAAAAACTATAGGGAAATCCAGCCAAGAAAGGCCAAACGTCAAGCACTCCTCATCCATGGCACAAGGAGCCATTCGAAGGGGCTCACACTTCACATCTTGGATGGATGAACCTACAAAAGGCAATGCACATATCAGTCGATCATCAACCTGCATTTACGTAGATAGAAATGGAGCTCTCTTTTACAAGAAAAAAGGTGGCAGATTCTACCTCAATCAACATGGATGAACAACGTAAAAGGAGCATGTTGAAGGGAACAAGGAATGAGGAGAACAGGTGATATATTCAGAGGTTGCTAGCTTGGTGAAGATTTTCCACCAAAGGAATCACCTACAACACCATTCGAAGCTCCAAAATCACCTCAATGATCGACCAACAAGAGAAGAGGTTGCTTGCACTCCAAGAAATGTAGCAAGCAAATAAGAGGCATACAAAAAGGAGTTATACTCTCCTTGGAAGCATTACAATGAAAGAACTCCATGCAGAAAGGTTGAAAGCCACTTGGCATGAATTCTCTAAGGTGCCATCCCATTTCTTAACATCCAAGAAAACTCACGAAGGAGTTACAAGCACTCACACAAGTGTTCATGCATTACAAGGTGACCAAGAAGCTAGCAGAGCGTTACTAAAGGATTGTTACGTTACAAAGGAGAGAGCTCATACGTAATGCTCAGTGACACTTGTCAAAGCCTTCACCACCTTAAAAGGCATCTAAACATAAAGTGACATAGTGTGAAGAAGAGAATAATACGTAGTCAAAGGGATCTAGGAGAGAATAGCACAGTGAAACATGTTCGAAGCACAACATGGAAGGAAGGAAGGAGGAGCATTAAAGGCTCCTGGAAAAGAAGGTCAAACCTTCTCAAATCTGCAACGCTCTTCACTCCAGCATTGAAGACAAGGTCGGCCCAATCCACACTCATCATCTCAAGCGCCAAAATTTACGTATTGCAGCTGTTATATCCAACCGAATTCATAGCCATTCAAGTGTGGTGATAAAGGAGCTAAGGTAAGTAATTTATCTCATTTAATATTGCTTTCAAATAAAGGAGATATAAGGTTTAAAATCAAGGATAAATTTTGAGATTATGAAAGCAAAAGACATAGGAGATAACTTACCAAGCTAAAATAATATTTGCAAATTAACCTAGGAGATATAAGGAATTCTACTTGGGTTAGATTATTTAATATTTTGCAAATATTATTGTGGTCTAATTTTTCCAAAAATTAGGGAGTCATAAGGGTTACTACATCAAATTAATTTATTGGAAATTAGATACACTTAAAATTAATTCCCAAAGGGTTATTTAAAAGAGAGGTTTATCATAGTATTTCAAAGGTTGGAAATTTATAAAATTATTGTCTCAAACTTCTCAAAAGGAGACAAAAGATCCAACATTATAACCTCTTTAAAATTTGGGAAAAGTGCTTAGTTCAATAGGAGCAATAAGGGATATTAGAAGTTGATTTTTGGTATTTACAAAACTTTACAAAATCAACCAAACATTGAACTTCAAATTACAATAGCACTATCCAAAACATACTTGGGAGACATAAGGTATAAAAATAGTATCATGGATTATTGGTATATAGATTCAGGTGCAAGTAAGCATATGACAGGAAACATACATTGGTTCAAATATTTGAAAAATATTAATGAAAAACTAGTTGTCGTAGCAGATAGAAAAATATATGAAGTAAAAGGAATTGGAGATATTCCAATAAATCTTAAGGATGGAAGAGGTATGATAAAAAATGTATTGTATGTTCCAGGATTAACTACTAATCTTATTTCTGTCTCTCAACTTATGGATCAAGACTTAACCATTGAGTTCAAGGTTCTCACTGGTAGAAAACAATGTCACATTTCTAGATAGGGAAGAATGATAGCATCAGGATCGTATAAAAATGGTCTATTTGTTCTAGACACTACTATTCACTCAGCTCTTTCCACCAATGCTTCAGAACTATGGCACAAACGACTAGGACATACCAGTGAAACATCAATGAGGGAATTATTCAGATATCAAATGGTAGAAGGTCTACCTAAATTTTCTCCAGAAACTATTGTATGTCTAGAATGTCTAGCAGGAAAACAACATAGAATCCCTTTCGAAATTCATCAACACAGAGCTCAACAACCTCTAGAAATAATATATATAGATTTATGTGGACCAATGAAAGTTGATAGTGTTGGAGGACATAAATACTTTCAATTATTTGTTGATGATCACACTAGAAAAATGTGGGTATCTTTCATGAAGTACAAGTCAGAAGCATTCAATCACTTCAAACAGTTCAAACTTCAAGTGGAAAAAGAATCAGGGAAGACCATAAAAGCACTTCGCTCAGATAGAGGAGGAGAATTTGTTTCCAAAGAATTTGACTCATTTCTTGAAGAAAATGGAATTAAGAGACAACTTACTACAACATATTCACCTCAGCATAATGGAATTGTAGAAAGAAGAAATAGATCAATAATGGAAATGGTAAGATGTATGTTAAAAGAAGCACACCTTGATCATAAATTTTGGGCCAAAGCAGTACAAACAATAGTCTACATACAAAATAGACTTCCAACAAGGGTACTCAAGCATATTACACTAGAAGAAGCATGGTCAGGACAAAATCCCAACATAGAAAAGCTAAAGGTCTTCGGATGCAAAGCATACATGCATGTTCCAAAATAAAAGAGGACTAAACTAGATGACAAAACTATGACAAGAATATTTGTTGGCTATGACAATGAATCTACAGGATACAGAATACTAGATCCATCTACAAAGAAAGTCTACATCAGTAGAGATGTGGTCTTTGATGAAAAAGCCAAGATCGACGTAGATAAATCCAGTGGTGACACAGAAGTCCTCATAAATCTGTCTGAAGAAGACACAATGAGTATAGAGTCAGAATCAGAATCTCAAGAACAAGATACAGAAGCATCAACAATACTTCCTAGAAAAGAACCAATATGGCTCAGAGACACTCTTAGAGAATCAAATCTAGAAATAATGCCAGATCTTACTTCTACAGGACCTCAAACTCACAACATGACCAGAATAAATAGAGGAATGCTAAGTAACTCAGTAGAACCGACATCAACTTCTCAAGCACTGAAAGACTCACACTGGAAAGCAGCTATGGAAACTGAATATGCATCACTCAAAAAGAATAAGATATGGAATCTAGTAAATCTACCTCCAGGAAAGAAAGTAGTGGGATGCAAGTGGGTTTACAAAATCAAATACAAAGCAGATGGGACACTTGACAAATACAAATCTCGACTAGTAGCAAAAGGATATACTCAGATAGAGGGAATTGATTATGAAGAAACATTCGCACCAACAGCTCGAATGACTACTATCCAAATAGTCTGTGCGCTAGCTGCACATCAAGGGTGGAAACTTCATCAGATGGATGTGAAAAGTGCATTCCTTAATGGTGACTTAGAAGAAGAAGTCTATATGACACAACCTGAAGGCTTTGTTATTCAAGGACAAGAAAGCAAGGTATGCAAATTGAATAAATCTCTATATGGCTTGAAACAAGCTCCCAGAGCATGGAATATAAAGATCAATAATCATCTACTACATCATGATTTCAAAAGGAGTTCATCAGATCCCAGTTTATATACCAAGAAAATTGGAAATGATATCTTGATCCTCATAGTATATGTTGATGACATAGTAATTATTGGAAGTTTAGAGATGTTAATAAGTGATATAAAAAAGGATCTAGAAAAGGCATTTGAAATGATAGATCTAGGATTAATGAACTACTGCCTTGGTTTAGAAATTTATCAAGGAAAGGACAAAATAGTTATCACTCAATCAAAATATGCAAAAGCTCTCCTTGAAAAGTACAGAATGATAGAGTGCAAGCCTAAAGATACACCAATGGAACAAGGGATTCAATTATCCAAAAATGATAAAACACCATTGGTCTCAGCTACAATGTATCATCAGTTGATTGGAAGTCTTCTATACTTAACAAACAACCGACCAGACATAGCATTTGCAGTAAATTATCTTTCACGGTTCATGCAAGAACCAAGGGAAAGTCATTGGAAAGCTACAAAAAGAATATTACAATATATCAAGAAGACTACAGACTATGGATTGACTTATATGAAGGATGTCAAAGATTTTTGTCTACAGGGATATTCAGATTCAGATTATGTTGGATCTATTGATGATAGGAAATCCACCTCAGGCTATGTCTTCTATCTCGGATCAGGTCCTATATCTTGGCACAACAAGAAACAACATACAATAGCACAATCATCAACTGAAGTAGAGTATCGAGCAACAAGAGATACAACCTGTGAAGCTCTATGGTTACAATACATATTATCTGACATGGGAATCAAACGAACTCCCACTATGATATTTTGTGATAATCAAGGAGTACTAAATCTGATCAAGAATCCAATCATACATGAAAGAACAAAACATATTGAAGCACAATGTCATTTTATCAGGGAACATTTTTAGAACAGGCATATCATCCTCAAGTATGTTCCTACAGAAGATCAGTTGGTAGACGTCTTTACAAAGGCACTTGGAAAAATCAAGTTTCAAATATTTAGAGATCATCTATGTGATTCAAGAGAACTTCATACCAAATAATGTAATACAAGGGGGTGTTAGAATATATTACATCATTTGGCTATGTTAGATTACTTCAGGGGGAAGTTATCTAGTTACTTCATGCAATGTAATAATTGCACAAGTGTCAATGTGCAAGTTGTATATGTGCAAGTTGTCCCTTGTACAACTAGGTAGAGTGTTGGCTAAGGAATCCATATTCCTATATAAAGAGCCTCATATCTCTACTCGAATGTATCACTTCTATTTCATTCAATAAGATGTTCTATTGCTTTGATCTCTATCTCTTGTTGTAATTGAATGCTGCTAAAGCTATCATTAGATAACTCTACTACTTTTGCAACTAGTTTCATCATAGTCATAAGGTAGGTTATAACCCAAAATAGTCATAGGATATCTTGTGACTCAAATATCTATTTTATCAAAAGGTTCCATACCTCTATGAACACACAACTATTTACTCAGTCTAAATTTGATAGAAACTTCATTTTTTAGCCTATTATATTCTAAACAATGGTTGTAACACATAGCCAAGTGCAGGAGCAAGCTTGTCTTGCAATGGAAGTTGCTCATACAAATCCCTTTATGTTTTTTGGCTCCTCTATGAAATTTGGTGTCATCATGGTACCAAATTCTTAGTATTGCTTCAATTTCATGTAGAATCCATAAGTCATTTAGGATACAAAAATCATTGCAATAAATTTGAAGTCTATTACCACATTGGGGATCATATATGCTAAGGTGGTCAGGTTCCTTGATAAGGTATATCAATTTTAATTGGGCCAAATGTCCAAATTCAAGGTGGATCTGAAGGTATGTATCCAACCTTGGATCAAGACCCACTACTTGGTTGTGTAGAAATATATTGTTTCATTTTCCACCATTAAGTATGTTGGCTTTTAAGCCAAACTATCTCAAACTATCTTAGGTCCCAATATAATTAATCCACAATATCTTAGGTCTCAATATCAATAATCAAGAGTAGAATTAAATATATGAGCAATCAAATATATAAATTGGTCAATAATATAATAACATTCACTATAGTATCAAATATGAATGTAAATAGCCAAAATCATTCATTACAAGCATGAAGAATACTTATAATAAAATTGCTCAAAATTTGTATACAAGCTTTATTATGAATGTTTAATATGGTGATTGCTACATGTCATTTTTTCACTTAAATTGTATGGAGCTTTGTCCCATAATATAGGCATAGAATGTGACTCTTCAATACTTGACTATTGTAGTCCTCACATATCTAGGAGATGCAACCTTTCCTATTCTTGACCTTTGGCTTCTCATATTTCCACTTGTATACTAGACTCTTCACTCTTGTTTTAAATGCATACTTAACTCTATGATATTTGCACACTTCTACATCAATCTTACTCTCCTACATATACTCCTAATACAATACACTTTTGCACATCCTCACATTACATATTTGCACACTTACATACATGACACTTGTGCACATTCTCTCATTACACACTTGCACTCTTACATGACACTTGTGCATATCCTGCACATTACACTCTTACATGACACTTGTGCATATCTTGCACATAGACACTTACATAAAGGGAAAATATAAATCACTCATCTAAACTATAGACTCAAACCCTAATCTATTACATATTTACATTTGTACCATAAAGGTACCATGGGGGTACATTTGCATGTATCAAATAATGTAATATTCTCCAACATCCCCTTGTATTACATTATTTGGTTATTGAAGACTTTAGTCTTCAATATTTGTCTTCATATTCAATCAGGGTTTTGCCTAAGTCTTCAGTATAATATCATGCTTGAGATCCATCAGGTTCTTGTTTTACCACTTGCTTTGATTTTTCTCTCTTTTGGTTATCTTCCTCCTTGTCTTTTCACCTATGCTTCTTTCATTTTGTTTTCTTGCAATCTTTATATTGTCATGTAATCTCAAAAAATCCACTTAGAACATCATAATAATTTTCTAAATTTGATGAGCTTGGAATTTCAATATTATATGTAAAATGAAACATTGTTTTCTAAGATGATTCACTTGTATGATCAAAAAATGTTTTTCTTTTAAGAGTTCCAATCAACTCTTTTTGCTTTTTATTTTCATCCTTATGAAGTTCAAGTGAAAGTAATGTTATATACATTATACTACCTATATCAATAGGTATTGAGATATCATCTTTTGAATTATCAATTACTTCAACAAGCTTTGAATGCAAATAATATTCAAATGTCTCAAAACTTTCATTCATTGTCTTTTTATAGATGTATTGTATTGCTATATATATCTTACCCTTAGATTTTTCGATCAATTTACCAATGTCAAACTTTATAACTTCTAGTATTTTCTTTATGATTATGGACTTCATATTTTCTTCCATAATAATCAAATTTTGTAATTCAATGATTCAATTCCTTTGAAGTTGAAATCCTTATTACTCCAAAGTTAATAACTTGCAATTTCTAAAAACAAACTGCAAATAACCATTCAAATAATAAATTTGCAAATTTTAAATTTTCTAAACCTTTGATATAGCAAACCTTTTATCTCTCTACTTTAGTAAATTTGCAAAATTTCAAATATCTTTAAATATTCTAAAAAATCAAATCTTAAATATTCTAACTCTTCAACTTTCAAAACTTCCAAAAAAATTCAAATTTTTCTAAATCCTAAAGTAGAAAATCTTATCACTCCATAACGTAATAAATTTAAATTTTTCAAAAATTAAGGTTTGAAAAAATAAATTGCAAAAAAAAAAATCCAAAGTAGAAAACCTTATAACTCCCTCCTAAAAATTCTATAAAATTCAAATTTAATTCTATTTAACTTTCCCTCCAATATGAAAGAAAATTTGTCACACGTTTCCTCTTTTTGACACATTTAAATATGAAACGCTTTTAATTAATGTCTTTCGAATTGTAACACTTGATTCCACTTGATTAACACTCAAGTTAAGTTTGCAATATGGAACTCTATGTTTTTGAATGGGTCTCTATGTTTCTACGACTCTTTGGTTCCTTCTGCTCATCTCTCTAGCACACTCAGGTTCCTTCTTGGGTCTCTTTTATTGGATATCATGCTTGAGTTCTTGCTCGGGTCTCTTCTATTTGATTGCTCGCTCGAGTTCTTGTTTGGATCTCTTATGTTGGATAGTACTTTGGTGCCTTGGTCAAATATGTTCTACAACGCTTATTTTAGTGCTCTCATTTTCTGGATAATACTCAGGTTTCCTTGTAGATGACAGTCCGATAGCACTTTACAATCTCCTCTGAATGACTATGCTCTGTTAGCACTCGAATACTGGACAACGTTCTTTGTTAATACTTATAGCTTTTTATGGTTATCACTTTGAAAGTGCTTGAATATTGGACAACATTCTTTGTTAACACTTATAGCTTCTATTAGCACTCTGAATGAGCTCATATTTTTTGATAATACTTATGTTTCCTTGTAGATGGTACTCTAATAGCACTTTACGATCTCCTCTGAATGACTATGCCCTGTTAGCACTCGAATATTGGACAACGTTCTTTGTTTATACTTATGGATTTTGATGGTTAGTGCTCTAAAAATGCTTGAATACTGGACAATGTTCTTTGTTAACAGTTATAGCTTCTAGTAGCGCTTTGAATGAGCTCATATAGCATTCTAGACAATGCTCTGCTAGTGCTTATGGCTCACTGCTTAACATTTTTGGACAACACTCATATAGCTTTCTAAATAGTGTTGTTTGATGGCACTTGTATCTTCTATTAGCATTTGGATAGCTTATCTCTACAACACTCTTGATAGTGTTTCCTCACTGGTCACCTTCAGATAATAGCACCCTTGATAGCACTTTGCATATTCTTCCTTTCCTTACGTCAAGTAGGTGCTCTTAGAAATATTTAAAATAATCTCACAGCCAAGACTGAAATACTATGAATATTTTTAGTTAGCCTAATACTTCTAGTCTTTTTATTAACTAGAACTTCTACTTCTCCAATATTTCGTCATCTTTGGATGCTTGTGATCTTCACTTCTCTATAAATTTTCTTCTTCTTAGGTAGTTTATATTGCTTCTCTTCTATGTTCTCAGGAAGCTTTGAATACTTCTCTTCTCTATTCTAAGGAAGCTTTGATGTTTCTCTTCTCTGGAATATTATATGCTTCTCTATTCTCTAGAATCTTTGATGCTTCTCAATATTTTGTAATCTATCTCTAATGTCTTAGGTCAAACCTATAAAAAAATGATTCTCCTCTTTTCTAGAGAATCCAACTATTATCAAGGTGACTTTGAATATATTTTCACATCCAACTTTCTTCTAAGTTGGCCCTTAATCTATTTTAGTTGAGTCCTTGTCTTCACTAGTTTTCTTTGAACCAAGTGGATAGACCCTAGCATCCAAATCAAGGTGACTTTTATCTGTCCCCTCAATATCTACTCAATTAGACCTTAAAAAATAGAGTCCAAGTCTTCACTACTTTTAAAGTGGAGAAACTCCAAATATTGTATTGACTCTTAAATATAACTCCATAAAAATTGAATTAATTAAGCAGTAGTTGTGATACCACTATTGGATTTTAAGCCAAACTATCTCAAACTATCTCAAGTCCCAATATAATTAAGCCACAATATCTTAGATCTTAATATCAATAATCAAGAGTAGAATTAAATATATGAGCAATCAAATACATAAATTGGTCAATATAATGAAGAACAAAGCTTATACTGAGAGAGGGTGTGAATAGTATAAGACCACTTTTTACTTTTCTTTCCAGATCAATATTATGCAATGTATAGATAGCAATATCAATAGAAGTAATCAAAGCAATACACAAATCACCACACACAATAGAGACACCACAATTTACGTGGTTCACCCAAAGTGGGCTACTCCACGGAGAAAATATTTCACTAAAATTTTCTCAATCAATCTCTTGGGAATCCTTCCCTATTACAATGTTTATGGACCTCTGTCCAAAGGAGACACCGATCCTCTAAATCAATTTCATGGATTCTATCCATAGGAGAACTCCTTCTCCTCTGCTCTGGTTGGTGATCCTTTAGAAGACTACTACCTCCACTGCACTGGCTTGTGGATCTCTCTCCATTGAAGACTCTTGTCCCCACTCAAAATACCTATCCTCACTACCCTTGTTGATGGATCTCTATCCATTGGAGACTACTATCCTCTATGCTCTATCACCTCCAAAGCTCTATCTCAAATATGCACTAAACACAGTCCTTCGGTCTAGCACAAATCTGCTCAACAAGTCCACACAAAACTTGCTCAAATATGCTCAACAAGTCCACATAGAACTTGCTCAAATCTTCTCAACAAGTCCACATAGAACTTGCTCAAATATGCTCAAAAATTCCACACAGAACTTGCTCAAATATTCTCAACAAGTCCACACATAACTTGCTCAAATCTTCTCAAAAAGTCCACACATAACTTGCTCAAATATGCTCAACAAGTCCACACAAAACTTGCTCAAATCTGCTCAACAAGTCCACACAGAACTTGCTCAAATCTGCTCAACAAGTCCACATAGAACTTGTCCAATCTTCGCCAAGCTCCACAAACTTACCAATCTACTCACAAGTCCTCATTAGAACTTGCCTCAAATTCCTCTAAATCACTTTATTCACAATCTCTTAGAAACATAAAGAGAATTGTTAGAGACTCAATATGTTCTACACTCAATGCTCAATCACTTTCTCAACTCAAATCAGAATATAGAATAGTTTGTTTTATGGAACTTGAACAATCACTTCATACATCCACTTGACTAGGCTCAATCAACTCTACTCAACCAATCACTCAATGAAACACCCCTTTCTCACAAACCCTAGTCCAAGCATATATCAACCAACTCAAAATATTTCCAACAATGCTCAACATCAATTCTCACATAACAATGATACTCATATTCTTTTCAAACCCTAGTTCAAGTTCTTTGCTCAACCAATGGCTTCAACAATAATGCTCATAAAACAATCTTCACATAACAATGATACTCATGTTCTTTTCAAACCCTAGTTCAAGTTCTTCACACAACCAATGGCTTCAACAACAATGCTTATAAAACAAGGTTTTAACAACAACTCTTTATTCCAAAAAACCTTGAAGCATTAACTCAACTCACTCAATAGGAAACCCTAATCAAGTCCTTTTCACTCCAAGCTTATTTTCCAGAAAACCAAACAATCAACTCAATTATGGAAGAATGTGCTCATACCTTTTTATTGACGATGAAGGGATCTCATAAATATGTTACAACCACAAACACTTCTATGCCAAGCTCAAAGAGGTTAGATGATAAATATTTCTCACAAAATAATATAGATACTCAATTACACCTTATCACTCCACCTTTCAAAAACAACCATCAACATACATAAAGTATTTATCCAATCACACCTTATAAACTCCCAACTAAAAATAAATTCAACATCCACCAAAATAACTCAAAACCTCTTTAATAAATTTCAATGGCAAGAAGAACTTTGGCAAAAATCAAATCCTCTTTCTTTAAAACCTTAATAACATAAATCCCTTCTCAACAAAACAATCTTTCAAAAACCCTTTTAACTCCAAATAGCACAAATCAATTTTCAATAAAAATAATCCTTCACAAACCCTTATAACTCCAAACACAAATTAATTAAAAATAAATCTTCACAAACCCTTATACCTCCAAATGACCCTTTAATAAAACCTTAGGCAATATAAATTTTAATCAAAAATTTACCTTTGCTATTAGTGGGATTCGACCCCACATTCTCTACCTCCATGAGCGCTCTAGCCACGGGTTTGACCACCGCGTGCGCTAGATGCACGTTTGAAACCAAACGAGCACTTCGTGCTCCTTCTTCACCACCTGGCGCTCGAATCGAACACAAACAAAAAGCCTTCCTTTGGCACGTCCATGAGAATCGAACGTGGGCTCCTCCTTTCCCAACGCCTTCACAAAACGTGTGCTTCCAATGGACCACCATGTCCTTTGTGGGCCTAACACCTTGCGCTCACCCTTTTGACTTATACCCTAGAACTAATAAGACAAAGGCTCTTTGTCTTCTTCCTCAACGTCCATGATTTGCACGAAATCCTTCAACCTTTCGCATGGGAAAATAATTCATCGAGGGATGATATTTGAATGCCCCTTTGGGCATTTATTTATACACAAAACCACCATTCAAATTTAGACGTCGATGCTCCTTAATTTTTTATGACGTCGGTGCTAGCTAAACCTTTATATAATTTATAAATTATTTAAATTCCAATAGAATTTAAATTTTATAAATTATATTTTAAAACCTTTGACTTTAATAAAATTAAAGTCTTCCATGGGGTAAATTTAAACCTGCAACTTGTACTCCATTGATTTGATTTAAAATATTCTGCCACCATGGGTTTAATTAAACCTTAACTGCCATCACAATGTGTAAGGATGCTTTTATATCCTTATAATGATTTTAATAAAAATAATTTAATTTTCCACCATGGGTTTACCGCAAACCCTCATAAAACATTATTTTGCCAACTTATTCTTCAACTCTTCGCATTGTTCCTGGTGTTAGTGACGGTGTGCTCCATGGTATTAATGACGACTTCATATGTTCACTTTGGCATCAATGACAAATTTTCACCTTGACATCAATGACAACTAAATGAGCTCAAAATGTCCAACAATATCCCCCTTTGTCATTGATGGCAACCCAAATTCTTTTAACTGAAAACTTGACCTTTCCTTTGTTATGCTCCCCTTGGGACATTGCTCCCTCGGCTCAATGCTCTCTCAAATACCAAATCTCTCTCCCTTACTCAAATATCTCCCCCTTTGACATCAATGGCAAAGGGTCACCTTTGGGGCTCGGGGCTAAGAATGAGCCTCTTAGCTTAGCCCCTCCCCCACCTTCTATTAAGGTGGTTAATTTTGGGGTGGGAGTATTTCTACTCCTAGAAAGCACTATTCTTTACCTTTATCCTCTTTTCTTCTTATCTAAATTTTTTGATTCCTCTGACTGATTCTATCCATGTCTATGTTCTTGTCCATGTCAACATTCATGTTCCTATTCCTGTTCCTGTTCCTATTCATATCAATGTTCTCGTTCTTGTTCCTATTCTTGTTCCTGTTCATATCCATGTTCCTGTTCTTGTTCCTATTACTATTGTTGTCGTGTTCTTGATGGGCAGTTGTTCTTGTTCATACTTGTTTCTGGAATGTCTGCTCTACACCACTTTGTTGTGTGGCCATTATTATTGCACTTATAACACTTAATGTTATTATTCCTTGGAGGTGCAATTCTCCTAGTGAAGCCATATCCTCTTCTGTCATGAACCCTACAATTCATTGCCTTGTGACCAAACTGATTACATGAGTAGCAATACCCATGGAAAAACTATTTGTTCCCATATTCTTGTCTTTCATGTGTCCTGCATTGTGAAGCCATGTGCCCAAACCTGTGACATGAAAAGCATCTTCCATTGAAGTTTCCTTGTCTTGACCTCATTGGTCTCCTATTCTGATTGTTGTTCCATCTGTATCTTCTTTGTGCATTGTTCTTATTTTTGTTGAACTCTCTATTGTCCAACTCATCCTTAGATGACTCACTTTATTTTACACTGTCTTCTTCTGAAGTATCTTCATCTGAAGTTTCTTCTCCTCCAAAACTTGAAGTTGAATCTCCTTCCCATTTCTTTTGATTCTGTTCAAATCCAAGACCTGTTTTGTTTGTTGACCTTCTTTGTACCTTGACCATCTTATCCACAATATTTGAGCTATTTTTGAATCCTTTCATCTTGATCTTGGAGTCTTCTAAATATTCTCTTAGTAGTGCCACTTCTTGTGCTAACTTCTCACATTCTAAGATCTTTGCTTCTAACTTATCCTTGAACCTTTTTGCCTTAGCCTTTGATTTTTCTAAATCCTCTATGAGCAAACTTCTCTCTTCATCACATTCTTGGAACTGAATTTCAAGTTTAGAGTTTTGCTTTCTTACCTTCTTTACTATTTCAAGGGCATAGATAAGTTCTCCCTTGAGATCATAACCATCCTTTTCTGAATATTCGTCTATTTGTTTACCTTTGTCTGCTTCTCTATTTTCTATTGGCTTGTCTTCTATAGGATCACTTACTTCTTCTTCCAATGCCATTAGAATATTTTCATCTAGTCCTTCAAGTGTATCTTCATATTCATCATCACTGAAACTATAACCATCCCTTGTACAACTATCTTCAAGATGTCCAAAGTTACCACATCTAAAACACTTGAGAATGATTGGAGTCCTTTTCTTAACTAGTTCTTTTTCTTCAATCATAAATAGGACTTCATCTCTATCATTGTCTGAAAAACTAGCATCACTATCACTTGAGTACTTACTTGCCTTATCCGCATAGTAGCTTCTCTTTTTCCTTTGAAAGAACTTCTTTCCTTGTCTGCTTTGTCCATCCTTGCTTTTCTTCTGGTGCTTGTATCTTTCTGATTCCTTGTTTTTGTGATCCTATTTTTCTTCACCATTGTTGTTCTTGGGTTCTCGACAATATGTTGTAAAATATCCATACTTTCCACAATTAAAACACTTAACAGATCTTAGATCTTTGGATCTTCTATAGTCCTTATCTCTTCTACCATAATTAGCTTCTTCATCATTGGATGACTCATTGCTTGATTCTGACTTCTTACCATTTGTTTTATTGATTGCTTTGAATGTTGCTTCCTTCTAGGGAATAGGTTATTTTGTTCTTATCTCAAATATTTTGAGCATACCAAGAAACTTATCTTTGGTCAAAGTATCACCATCCATTGACACTTCTATAGCAGAAACATGTTCACTGAATCTTTTTGGAAGAGATCTTAAGACTTTATCACAAACATCAGATTCATCAATCTTCATTCCAAGTCCTTGCATATCATTAATAACCTCATCAATTCGAAGTAGATAAGCACTAATATTTTCCTCTTCGTTCATTCTTAATGCTTCAAGTTGTCCTTTGATATTTTGCATCTTTGTTTTCTTGACACTTTTATCTCCTTCATATATATTTTACAATTTATCCCACATCTCTTTTGCAGTTTGACAATGCATAACTTTCATAGACTCTATTCTACGCAAACCTCTCACAAGTGCATTCATTGCTTTTGAATTATAGTGTTGTAGAATCTTACCTTCCTTATTTGTAGGAGGATTGACTAAGGGATCATATCCAAATTCCACTGCTTCCCAAATTTCATTGCCAAGTGCCATCAGGTAGATCTTCATCATCATACTCCAATACATATAGTCACTTCCATAAAATATTGGTGTTGAATTATTTGAGGACACCTCCTTAGGATCCATTGTGTTCTTGTTAGATTTTCCTTCAAGTTGTTAAACTCTTCTGAAGGAACCCGCTCTAATACCAATTGAAGAACACAAGCTTATATTGAGAGGGGGGTGAACAGTATAAGACCACTTTTTACTTTTCTTTCCAAATCAATATTATGCAATGTATAGATAGCAATATCAATAGCAGTAATCAAATCAATGCAAAAATCACCACACACAATAGAGACACCATAATTTATGTGGTTCACCCAATGTGGGCTACTCCATGGAGAAAATATTTCACTAAAATTTTCTCAATCAATCTCTTGGGAATCCTTCCCTATTACAATGTTTATGGACCTCTATCCAAAGGATACACCAATCCCCTAAATCAAGTTTATGGATCTCTATCCATAGGAGAACTCCTTCTCCTTTGCTCTGGTTGGTGATCCTTTAGAATACTACTGCCTCCACTACACTGGCTTGTGGATCTCTCTCCACTGAAGACTCTTGTCCCCACTCAGAAGACATGTCCTCACTACCCTAGTTGATGGATATCTATCCACTGGAGACTACTATCCTCTCTGCTCTGTCACCTCCAAATATCTATCTCAAATCTGCACTAAACATAGTCCTTCGGTCTAGCACAAATATTCTCAACAAGTCCACATATAACTTGCTCAAATATGCTCAACAAGTCCACACAGAACTTGCTCAAATCTGCTCAACAAGTCCACACATAACTTGCTCAAATCTGCTCAACAAGTCCACATAGAACTTGCTCAAATCTGCTCAACAAATCCACACAAGACTTGTCCAATTTGCTATCATAAGCTTCACAAAAGCTTACTCAAAACTGTCCACAAGTCTTCCTAAATACTTGCCTCAAATCTTCTCAAGTCCACACATAACTTGTTCAAGTCACTCTCTTAGAAACATAAGGAGAATTTTTAGAGACTCAATATGCTTCTACACTCAATGCTCAATCACTTTCTCAACTCAAATTCAGAATATAGAATAGTTTGTTTTATGGAACTTGAACAATCACTTCATACATCCACTTGACTAGGCTCAATCAACTCTACTCAACCAATCACTCAATGAAACACTCCTTTCTCACAAACCCTAGTCCAAGCATATAATCACCAACTCAAAATGTTTCCAACAATGCCCAACATCAATTCTCACATAACAATGATACTCATGTTCTTTTCAAACCCTAGTTCAAGTTATTTTCTCAACCAATGGCTTCAACAACAATGCTTATAAAACAAGGTTTTAACAACTCTTTATTCCAAAAAACCTTGAAGCATTAACTCAACTCACTCAATAGGAAACCCTAATCAAGTCCTTTTCACTCCAAGCTTATTTTCCAGAAAACCAAACAATCAACTCAATTATGGAAGAATGTGCTCATACCTTTTTATTGATGATGAAGGGATATCATAAATCTGTTACAACCACAAACACTTCTATGCCAAGCTCAAAGAGGTTAGATGATAAATCTCTCTCACAAAATAATATAGATACTCAATTACACCTTATCACTCCACCTTTCAAAAACAACCATAAACATACATAAAGTATTTATCCAATCACACCTTATAAACTCCCAACTAAAAATAAATTCAACATCCACCAAAATAACTCAAAACCTCTTTAATCAATTTCAATGGCAAGAAGAACTTTGGCAAAAATCAAATCCTCTTTCTTTAAAACCTTAATAACATAAATCCCTTCTCAACAAAACAATCTTTCAAAAACCCTTTTAACTCCAAATAGCACAAATCAATTTTTAATAAAAATAATCCTTCACAAACCCTTATAACTCCAAACACAAGTTAATTAAAAATAAATCTTCACAAACCCTTATACCTCCAAATGACCCTTTAATAAAACCTTAGGCAATATAAATTTTAATCAAAAAATTACCTTTGCTATTAGTGGGATTCGACCCCACGTTCTCTACCTCTGCGAGCGCTCTAGCCACGGGTTTGACCACTATGTGCGCTAGACTCACGTTTGAAACCAAACGAGCACTTTGTGCTCCTTCTTCACCACTTGGTGCTCGAATCGAACACAAACAAAAACCTTCCTTTGGCACGTCCACGAGAATCGAACGTGGGCTTCTTTCCCAATGCATTCGTAAAACGTGTGTTGCCAATGGACCATTGTGTCCTTTGTGGGGCTAACACCTTGCGCTCACCCTTTTGACTTCTACCTTGGCGCTAATAAGACAAAGGCTCTTTGTCTTCTTCCTCAACGTCCACGATTTGCACAAAATCCTTCAACCTTTTGCATGGAAAAATAATTCGTCGAGGGATGATCTTCGAATGCCCCTTTGGACATTTAATTATACACAAAACCATCATTCAAATTTAGACATTGACGCTCCTTAATTTTTGATGACGTCGACTCTAGCTAAACCTTTATATAATTTATAAATTATTTAAATTCCAATAGAATTTAAATTTTATAAATTATATTTTAAAACCTTTGACTTTAATAAAATTAAAGTCTTCCATGTTTTTTTTTTTTTTTTCTAAAAATAAACCATGGGGTAAATTTAAACCTACAACTTGTACTCCACTGATTTGATTTAAAATATTTTGCCACCATGGGTTTAATTAAACCTTAACTGCCATCACAATGTGTAAGGATGCTTTTATATCCTTATAATGATTTTAATAAAAATCATTTAATTTTCCACCATGGGTTTTTATCGCAAACCCTCATAAAATATTATTTTGCCAACTTGTTCTTCAACTCTTTGCATTGTTCCTGGTGTTAGTGACGGTGTGCTCCATGGTATTAATGACGACTTCATATGTTCACTTTGGCATCAATGACAACTTTTCACCTTGACATCAATGACAACTAAATGAGCTCAAAATATCCAACATATAAATATAATAACATTCACTATAATATCATATGTGAATGTAAATGGCCAAAATCATTCATGTACAAGCATGAAGAACACTTACAATAAAATTGCTCAAATTTTGTATACAATATTTATTATGAATGCTTGCTATGATGATCGCTATTAACCATTTTCCCAATTACATTGTATGGAGCTTTGTCTCCATAATATAGGCATAGAATGTGACTCTTCAATACTTGACTATTGCACTCTTTACATATCCGAGAGATGCAATCTTTCATATTCTTGACCTTTGGCTTCTCATCTTGCCACTTGTATACTAGACTCTTCACTCTCTTCTTACATGCATACTTAACTCTATGACATTTGTGCACTTCTACATGACTCACTTTCCTACATGTACTCCTAATACAAGACACTTGTGCACATCCTCACATTACATATTTGCACACTTACATACATGACACTTGTGCACATTCTCTCATTACACACTTGCACTCTTACTTACATGACACTTGTGCATATCCTACACATAGACACTTACATAAAAGGGAAATATAAATCACTCATCTAAACTATAGACTCAAACCCTAATATATTATATATTTACATTTGTACCATAAAGGTACCATTGATATACATTTGCATGTACCAAATAATGTAATATAAAGTATACAAGAGCACTTTGTGCAACACAATATGTTTCATGGGTCCAAATTCTATTAAAATAGACTAGTCTTCAATAGAATGATTGACTATCATTTATTTTAGCAACACTAAAGTAGTGTAGAATCCAATTTCACATCAAACCAAGCATATTAAGATCCATGCCTAGTATTTGTAAGAGATGACCATGTTTCTCCTCTATTGCAAGGCTAATGACCAAGTGGCAGGTACCTTCATCAAGTCTTTGAAGGAGGAATTTTTCACCAAGTTATGGAGCATGATGGGTCTTCAAGAAGCCATCACTAAAGGGGAATGATAGCTTCAAGAGGGTTGTTAGTGCATTCTAAACCCGCTTGGTGGGCCCATTATTAGTTTGTGATCTAAACCTTTGAGGAATATTTTACTATTATAACTTGTAGTTGAGGCCAACTCTTGTAAAGGTTCCAATTTTCTGCCTATATGGACAAGTCTCTTTTCATTTGTGACCATCCAATTATCATGAATCATTTCACTTCCCTTATCCATAACTCATGTTGTGAGTGCAAATGATTTTTTCCCGTTTGGAGTTTTGGTTTTTCTAACATAAACCCTTATGCATGAAAAAATTTTGGGAAATTAGTTGATCACAAAACATGTATCATGAAATAGATTCATCATTAAGAAACTAGGTTACATCAGTCTTCACACAATATTGAAAACTAAATGACAACAATACTTGGGTAATGCTTATTGTTATTTTGTTTAACTATTTTGTTGGTTACTAAAGGTAACCTCGATTGATCACACTCAAATTAGTAAAATGCCATATAAACTCATTTGAAAACTTAAAAAATATATCTCCATATATAAACATGTCCTTTCCAGTGCATGCTGCAAATTGGCTAAATTTTGTATTATCATTTTTTCCACATTATTCCAATACGTAGAAGGCCTTAAAGTAAATATCACAAATAAATATGGCAATATCTTTATCATCTATCCCTTCCCTTCCAACATGGATATTTATATTATGGATAGAGGTGTTGAATGGCATTGAAACCAATTAAACTATCACAATTTGTAATTCACATTAAGCACCTACTACATGAAATGTTCTTGAAAAATCAATAACAAATCAACGAGAGATACACAAGATAGACACCTTGTCAAGAAACTAGTCTACATTAATTTAACAAAAAATAAACAAAATAGACACCTTGTCAAGAAACTAGTTAATATTAATTTTATTAGGTAGCTAAGTATATGAATTTGGAGATATAATATAATATTGTATTATGGCATTATGGCAGGTGTCACACATAAAATTATAATAATATTTGTGAAGAACGTAAGATTATACTGAGAGGGGGGGGGTGAACAGTATAAGACCTCTTTTTACTTTCTCTATTTAACTTCAACTTCGCAAAGCAATGAACCAATAGCAATATCAAAGCAATGCATAAAGCAACACACAATGAGACACCAATTTTAACGTGGTTCACCCAACATGGGCTACATCCACAGAACTTTTCTCTAAAAAGCTTTCTCAAAGTTCTTTGGGAATCCTTCCCAATTACAATGTTTATGAGCCTCAGCCCAAAGGAGAAACCTTCCCCTACTTAAGTATTTATGAGCCTCTGCCCAAATGAGAATCCTTTCCCTCCTCATGAATTTATGAGCCTCCTGCCCAAAGGAGAATCCTTCCCCTCCTCACGAATTTATGAGCCTCCTGCCCAAAGGAGAATCCTTCCCCTCAGCTCTGGAAATGATACTTTAGAAGATCACCCGCCTCTTATTCCGCTAGCACGTGGAACTCCTTTCCACAAAAGACCTCTTGTCCTCAATGCTCAGCCTCAAGAGACCTCTGTCCTCACTGATCACCTCCACATCAACTCATCAACTTGTACTAAACACAGTTAGTTGGTCCATCACAAGTCTTCCTCACTCTGTCAAATCTGTCCCAAGCTCAACTCATAAAGCTTGAACAAATCAATATCTACTGCACACAAGCCTTCTCAAAGACTTGTCAAAACTGTCCTCAGGTTCTTCTCAAAGAACCACTTCAACTCTGTCCTCAAGTCCTCTGCTAGGACCTGTCCAAATCATCTCACAAGTCCTTCCTAGAACTTGTCCAAATAAACTCACAAGTCCTCACTAGAACATATCCAAATCAGCTCACAAGTCCTCACTAGAACCTGTCCAAATCAGCTTACAAGTCCTCACTAGAACCTGTCCAAATCAGCTCACAAGTCTTCACTAGAACCTGTCCAAATCAGCTCACAAGTTCATCAAGAAAAACTTGCTTGGCATGAACCCACAAAGATAATTGTTAGAGACCCAATGTGATTCATCAACCTCATAAAAGCATAAAGAGAATTGTTAGAGACTCAATATGTTCTATACTTAACTCCCAATATCAATCTCAAATCTCATAGAAACATAAAGAGAATTGTTAGAGACTCAATATGTTCTATACTTAACTCCCAATTTCAATCTCAACTCAATCTCAATCTCAAAAAGAATAAGATAGATGTAGTATGCTTTTCTCAAGAACATGAAACACAACCCAACAATTGCCAACCATGCAATATCTCATATAACAATGATACTCATGTTCTTTCCACAACCAATATATTTTCTCAACCAATTAGGGCTTTAACAACAATGCTTATAGACAAGGTTTAACCAACATCATTCAACTCAACATTAACCTTGAAGCATTCAACCAATCACTACATGAAAATGAAACTAGTAGACATCCTTTTCCCTCCAAAGATATTTGAACAAAACAACCACCAACATAAATCACCAATGCAAAGAATAACTTGCTCAAATCAATCTCAATGGAGTAAACCCAAATCATGTATCAAGTAAAGCATTAACTTGATCAAAACAACCTCTATGGAAGCAACTCAACCATCAATCTCAAAACAGCCAACTAAGGGTTTCACCAACTCAAAGAAAGTAGCAAGACTTACTAACATAAACCCTAGTGCAAAAATGCTTCCTCTTCCTCAACAAAAATTATGCATTCACCCAAAAAACTCATCAATGATTTTAATGCATAAACAATCTTCAATATCCAAAAAATGGGATTTACACCAACAAGAATACCTAGTAGACAACCTTTTCACTCCAAAATCAATTTCAGAAAATACACCATCAACAATATACATGGAAGAAGTTGCCCATACCTTTGTTTGAGGAAGAAGAGAATAGTTCTTCAACCTGTTACCAACACCACCCTCAACTTTACCACCAAGTTAGGGTTAGATCATAAAAGTAACCACAAAAATATTTATTCCATAAAACACCTTATGACTCCAATCCTTAGAAGTCAACTACCAAAAATATAAATCATACAAACAATATATCCTTTTACACCTTATTTCTCCAAATTAATTAAACCATGCTCAAGGAATAATAGCTTCTAAGCAAATCTCACTCAACAATCAAGCCAAAAATCTCAACCACACACTATCAACCTTATATTTCCAAAGAAGCATTTAACCTTAAAAATAATTTTAAATAAATCTGCCCAACCACTTCTTTAACAAAAATGCAGATTTTATTTTAAAAACCTTACCAAAAAAAATGCTTCCGAAAATCGTGGGTCAACAGTGCCTCCGAAAAAATCGGAGCGCAAAAAATCTTCTCACACTCCACGGCGAGAGTCGAACGCTTGACCTCCCTTCAAGCGCCTTCGCAGAATAGTCGTTGCCACTAGGCCAACGGCGCTAGCTTGAAGGCTAGCAAGAGTCTCCTTCTCCTTAACCCTTTGGCGGCGGATAAACGTGGTGAAAAAACGATAGCCATAGCTTTTACTTCCCAACCTTTGCGCAATTCCAATTTCTTTGACCCCTTTGCTTTGGACTATAGGTTATGGCTTATATAGCCAAACTTCCATGCTATGCACGACGTCGGTGGGAGGATTCGAACTTTTCGAATTAATATTATTTTGGCGCCTTCGAAACAAATCTAGGGTTTATGAAACCCTTTTGATTATTTAAAAAATAATCAAAGGTCTTTTAGACCTTAGACCTTAGGTGGAGAACCCATTAAATTATTAAAATAATTTAATCACTTAAATCAAATAAATAATTAATTAAAAAACCTTAAAAAGGTTTTATTAATTAAGTTATTTAATTAATAAGTGTCTCCAGCCTTTGCATTAAGTTGAGAGTGGTTTTGAGAAAAACCCTTAATGCATCCACCTGGTTTTAATAAAAACCCTTAAACCTGCCATGGTTTTGATAAAAACCTTTTCATCTGCCACATGGAATCTCTTCGAAATCTTCTAGAAAAGATTCTTTGGAATCTTCAACCTTTGAAGCCAATAAATCCTCTTGACATTAATGCCAGTTCCTTTTGACATCAATGAAAACTCATAGACAAGAAGCTAGGATCTCAAACCCAAAATTGCCAACAATCTCCCCCTTTGTCATTGATGGCAAACCATGCTTCTCAACAACACTGAAACTCAAAACTGTTGTATAGAAATCAGCTCCCCTTGAATTGATGCTCTCCCCCTTACTCATATCTCTCCCCCTTTGTCATCAATGGCAAAGGGTCACCTTTGGGGCTTGGGACTAAGAATGAGCCTCTTAGCTTAGTCCCTCCCCCACATCCTGATGAGGTGATTAATTCTGGGGTGGGAGTAAAACTCCCATTAGGCACTGATCTTCATCAGTGTCTATAGTTGCCTTACCATGTCTTCTCTTGTTCTCCTTGTCCATATTCTTGTTCCTGTTCATGTCACTATTGATGTTCTTATTATCATTCTTGTTCTTATCCATGTCTTGATTCTTGTGCCTGTTCATACCCATGTTCATGTTCCTGTACCTTGGAATTTCAGTTCTACACTGTCTAGCTATGTGACTTTCATTGTTGCACTTATAACAACTAACAATGTTATTTCTTTGAGGCATACCTGATCTTTGACTCCATCTGTTCTGACCAACCCTGTTCTTGTTATTAGCCTTGCAATAAACAACCTTGTGCCCAAACTGTTTACAAGAGTAGCAATACCCTTGAAAGAAATTACCACCTCTGAATCTGTCATTTACCTTCCTCACTTGAGTCATGCAATGTGAAGCCATGTGACCAAACTTGTGACAAGCAAAACATCTGCCATTAAACTTTCCTTGATTTGACCTCTTAGGTCCTGTAAACTTTCTCCCCTTTTTCTTATTCCTGTTTTCTGATTTTGTGCATCTATCACTCAAGGACTCTTTTTCTGAAGTACTTTCCTCATCAGAACTCTCTTCCTTTCGAAATATCTTACTAGATTCCCCAACCTGTTCCATGTGTTTCTTACCAAAACCAAGACCTGTTTTATCTGTTGTCCTTCTTTGATCTTTGATGATTGACTTTACCTTTTTGGTGCTATCTTCAAACCTGTAAATCTTCTCCTTGTACTCTTTAGTTTCCTCTTTCAAGGAAGCCACTTTATGTTCCAACTCTCTACACTCAAGAACCTTAGACTCTAACTTATCCTTAAGTTTTTGTGTCTTAGCTATAGAGAAGTCAAGACTTTCTATAAGCTCATCTCTCTCAATACAACATTCATCCAATTTATCATTGAGTCTAGTATTCTTCTTTCTTTCTTTTTTCAAAGCACTAAGAGCACTAACAAGTTCAGCTTCAAGATCTACTTCACCATCCTCTATAACTTCCTCTATTTGTTTACCTTTTGAAACATCAATGACTTTTTCAGATTTCTTATCACTAGAGGTGCTACCCTTTTCTAAAGCCATACAAAGATCTTCCTCACAATTTTTTGAAGCATCCTCATACATAGTATAACTAGAAATCAATCCATAATTTGTGCAATCATCCTCAAGATGTCCAAAATTTCCACATCTAAAACATTTCATAAGGACAAATCTATGTTTATTTTCTTCTTTTTTTTCTGTTAGGAACATCTCATTTCCAACATCACTTGAAGAACTTTCACTATCACTACTAGAACACTTACTTGCCTTGTCTAGGTAGAAAATTTTCTTGTGTTTGTGAGAGTACCTATTTCCTTGATTGCTTTGCTCATATTTATTCTTCCTTTGATGCATGTGCCTTTCAGAATCCTTGCTCTTATAATCTTGTTTATCTTCATCACTTTCATCCTTGGCATGATACGATTAGTAGCATAATGACCAAACTTTCCACAATTGAAACACTTGACATATTTCATACATTTGTGCTTTCTTGAGAACTTGCCCTTCTTGTTGTAATGCCTCTTCATCACTAGAAGACTCATCACTATCTTGAAGCTCTTTACCCTTGTATTTCTTGGTAGCCTTGAAAGCTGCCTCCTTCTTAACATCAACCTTCACTTGAGTTCTCAACTAAAATCTTGCAAGTATACTATGAAGCTCATCCTTTTTCAACTTATCCAAATCCTTGGCTTCCTCAATAGCAAAAATATTTTCACTAAATCTATTTGGAAGAGACCTCAAAATCTTATCACAAATATCATTTTCAGCAAGCTCAAGACCTAGTTCCTTCATCGAGTTAACAATCTCATCCATACGAAGCATATAGTCACTAATCTTTTCTTCATAATTCATATTGAGTTGTTCAAACATACCTTTGAAGTGTCTTAACTTGGCCTTTCGGACATTTGCATCACTTGTATGAACCACCTTCAACTGTTTCCACATTTCACTAGTTGTCTTGCAGTGAATCACCTTGGTAAGATCTGCCTTCTATAAACCTTTCAGGATTGCATTCATTGCCTTTGAATTGCTATGATGTAGGAGCCTCTCTTCCTTAGTAGAAGTACCATGCTCGGGAATGGTATACTCATCCTCAATCACTTCCCAAACTTCATTTCCAAGAGCCATAAGATGAACCTTCATCCTATTACTCTAAAGCCCAAAATCTTCCCCATCAAGAATAGGTGTTGCATTACCACTTGTAGATTCCATTGTGTTCTTTACAATATTTTCCTTCAAGCTGTTAAACTTTTCAAAGGAACCCGCTCTGATACCAATTGGAACACAAGCTTATACTGAGAGGGGGGGTGAACAGTATAAGACCTCTTTTTACTTTCTCTATTTAACTTCAACTTCGCAAAGTAATGAACCAATAGCAATATCAAAGCAATGCATAAAGCAACACACAATGAGACACCAATTTTAACGTGGTTCACCCAACATGGGCTACATCCACAGAAATTTTCTCTAAAAATCTTTCTCAAAGTTCTTTGGGAATCCTTCCCAATTACAATGTTTATGAGCCTCAGCCCAAAGGAGAAACCTTCCCCTACTTAAGTATTTATGAGCCTCTGCCCAAAGGAGAATCCTTCCCCTCCTCACAAATTTATGAGCCTCCTGCCCAAAGGAGAATCCTTCCCCTTAGCTTTGGAAATGATATTTCAGAAGATCACCTGCCTCTTATTCTGCTAGCACGTGGAACTCCTTTCCACAGAAGACCTCTTGTCCTCAATGCTCAGCCTCAAGAGACCTCTGTCCTCACTGATCATCTCCATAGCAACTCATCAACATGTACTAAACACAGTCAGTTGGTCCAGCATAATTCTTCCTCACTCTGTCATAACTGTCCCATGCTCAACTCATAAAGCTTGAATAAATCAATCTCTGCTACACACAAGCCTTCTCAAAGACTTGTCAAAACTGTCCTCAGGTTCTTCTCAAAAAACCACTTCAACTTTGTCCTCAAGTCCTCTGCTAGGACCTATCCAAATCAGCTCACAAGTCCTCCCTAGAACTTGTCCAAATCAGCTCACAAGTCCTCACTAGAACCTGTCCAAATCAGCTCACAAGTCCTCACTAGAACCTGTCCAAATCAGCTCACAAGTTCATCAAGAAAAACTTGCTTAGCATGAACCCACAAAGAGAATTTTTAGAGACCCAATGTGATTCATCAACCTCATAAAAGCATAAAGAGAATTGTTAGAGACTCAATATGTTCTATACTTAACTCCCAATCTCAATCTCAAATCTCATAGAAACATAAAGAGAATTGTTAGAGACTCAATATGTTCTATACTTAACTCCCAATCTCAATCTCAACTCAATCTCAATCTCAAAAAGAATAAGATAGATGTAGTATGCTTTTCTCAAGAACATGAAACATAACCCAACAATTGCCAACCATGCAATATCTCATATAACAATGATACTCATGTTCTTTCCACAACCAATATCTTTTCTCAACCAATTAGGACTTTAACAACAATGCTTATAGACAAGGTTTAACCAACATCATTCAACTCAACATTAACCTTGAAGCATTCAACCAATCACTACATGAAAAGGAAACTAGTAGACATCCTTTTCCCTCCAAAGATATTTGAACAAAACAACCACCAACATAAATCACCAATGCAAAGAATAACTTGCTCAAATCAATCTCAATGGAGTAAGCCCAAATCATGTATCAAGTAAAGCATTAACTTGATCAAAACAACCTCTATGGAAGCAACTCAACCATCAATCTCAAAACATCCAACTAAGGGTTTCACCAACTCAAAGCAAGTAGCAAGACTTACTAACATAAACCCTAGTGCAAAAATGCTTCCTCTTCCTCAACCGAATTATGCATTCACCCAAAAAACTCATCAATGATTTTAATGCATAAAGAATCTTCAATATCCAAAAAATGGGATTTACACCAACAAGAATACCTAGTAGACAACCTTTTCACTCCAAACTCAATTTCAGAAAATGCACCATCAACAATATACATGGAAGAAGTTGCCCATACCTTTGTTTGAGGAAGAAGAGAATAGTTCTTCAACTTGTTACCAACACCACCCTCAACTTTGCCACCAAGTTAGGGTTAGATCATAAAAGTAACCACAAAAATATTTATTCCATAAAACACCTTATGACTTCAATCCTTAGAAGTCAATTACCAAAAATATAAAGCATACAAACAATATATCCTTTTACACCTTATTTCTCCAAATTAATTAAACCATGCTCAAGGAATAATAGCTTCTAAGCAAATCTCACTCAACAATCAAGCCAAAAATCTCAACCACACACTATCAACCTTATATCTCCAAAGAAGCATTTAACCTTAAAAATAATTTTAAATAAATCTGCCCAACCACTTCTTTAACAAAAATGCAGATTTTATTTAAAAAACCTTACCAAAAAAATGCTTCCGAAAATCGTGGGCCAACAGTGCCTCCGAAAAAATCGGAGCACAAAAACTCTTCTCACACTCCACGGCGAGATTCGAACGCTTGACCTCCCTTCAAGCGCCTTCACAGAACAGTCATTGCCAATAGGCCAACGGCGCTAGCTTGAAGGCTAGCAAGAGTCTCCTTCTCCTTAACCCTTTGGCGGCGGATAAACGTGGCGAAAAAATGATAGCCGTAGCTTTTACTTCCCAATCTTTGCGCAATTCCAATTTCTTTGACCACTTTGCTTTGGACTATAGGTTATGGCTTATATAGCCAAACTTCCATGCTATGCACGACGTCGGCGGGAGGATAATTCGAATTTTTGAATTAATATTATTTTTGCGCCTTCGAAACAACTTTAGGGTTTATGAAACCCTTTTGATTATTTAAAAAATAATCAAAGGTCTTTTAGACCTTAGACCTTAGGTGGAGAACCCATTAAATTATTAAAATAATTTAATCACTTAAATTAAATAAATAATTAATTAAAAAAATCTTAAAAAGGTTTTCTTAATTAAGTTATTTAATTAATAAGTGTCTCCAGCCTTTGCATTAAGCTGAAAGTGGTTTTGAGAAAAACCCTTAATGCATCCACTGGTTTTAATAAAAACCCTTAAACCTGCCATGGTTTTGATAAAAACCTTTTCATCTGCCACATGGAATCTCTCTGGAATCTTCTAGAAAATATTTTTTGGAATCTTCAACCTTTGAAGCCAATAAATCCTCTTGACATTAATGCCAGTTCCTTTTGACATCAATGACAACTCATAGACAAGAAGCTAGGATCTCAAACCCAAAATTGCCAACAATTTGACATAGCATCATATTACAATACTATGCATTTTGTAACTCATGGAAGGTGAACCACTGCATAGGTGACCTTGTAACTCATTGAAGGTGAACCATCACATTCTTGTATAAAGAGATATGTACCCCCATTGTAAAGGAAGTCATATAAAGTATTCTTTGTAAAAGTCTTGGCTCGTGGAGTTGGAGATCTTATGGAGTGGCTTCCTTCCAATAAGGAGCATTGTACGATGTTGCCCTACCTCAAGGGTATTATCAATCTATATTTTATTATGAGGATTGTTATTGTAGAATTTATTATGGATGCATGTTTGATATTCGCATATTGATGAATGATTTATTGTTAATGGCATCATATTTGATGAATGATTTATTGTTAATGAGAGCATATTGACGAATGATTTATTGTTAATGAGAAGAGGGGTTCATAACATTTGGTATCAAAAAAAATTATTTGGGCAAAGTGGGGTTGTTTTTAGAAATCTAGGGCATATGTTTTAAAAAAAACGTCACATCTTACAAGGGCCAAATTGATGCAAGAGCATCCAGTAGTGTAAGAGTGATCTTGCATCACCCAAATTTGTATTTGTTTCATTTTGTTCTAAATTTTGTTTAGTTGTTTAGAGGATGGAGAAATAGACCCAACGCCAAAATAATTGTCCTAATATACTGAGCGGTTTGGGAGATATGTAAATTTGAATGTCAGATACCCTGTCAAAACTAGTGAAAGTCCTGCTAGTAAAACTAGTAAACTTGGAGGTCAATTTTTAAGGCCTTAGAGGCATTTTTAAGGGCTGAAATATGGCGGTACTCTGTGCAAACATAGTACTTAGCTTCCTACCCCTTTGAGCGCTTTCCAAAAATGTGCAATAATAGTCGTTTCGAGCAACGAGCGAGGAGTTATGACCTCAACAAGTTTTCCCCCAAAATTAGAATTTCAAATGTACTATTCTAGGCAGGAAAGGGGAAAACAAGGTATTAGAGGGAAATTTCGAATTTGTAAAGGGGTCTATTTTGTATCCTCATTTTTATGAAGAAGAAATGAAAATATTTGGCTCAGATTTTGCATCTTTCATTATTTTCAATAGATTGCTTGTGTTTTATTAATGCAACTCTGCTTCAAGTGGTATCAGAGTTGGAGTTCCAGAGTGTGTAAACAGATCGCCGAACGTGAGGTAGTTTGCACTAGGATTTGTGGTAAGGGTTTGTGAGGAACGTGAGCAGAATGCCTCCACAAAGAAACCATGGTGGTGGAAGAAAGTTGTGGTGCCAAAAGAAGATTTAAAAGCTTTGTAGAGGCAATTTCAAGCTCTGCAAGAGAAGCTACATAGAGGGTTTGAGCCAAGAAGAGAAGATGGAAGTGAAGATGAAGCTGAAGAAGAAGAGGCCCAGTTCGAGGAAGAAGAATAAGTGGTAGATCCTGCGCAAGCCAGGTTATATAGAGTTATATCATAGATTGGGAAGAGACTAAAGATGGATGTTTCTACATATTATGGAAATTTTAATCCAAAAGAGTTGATCAACTGGATCAATGACATGGAAGAATACTTTGAGTATGAGGAGGTTGAAGATCCTGAGAGGGTCAAGTTTGTTAAGACCAAGCTAAAGTGTCATGCTAGTATTTGGTGGAAGGGAGTGAAGTTGGACAAAAATATAAGAGGGAAGGAAAGGATAACAATGTTGGAGTGTATGGTGGAGAAGTTGAAGAGAGTTTATTTTATCTTATTACGAGTTGGATCTGCTCAAGAAAATGCAGGGTTTGAGGTAGTCAAGCAAGTCTATCAAAGAATACACAGAGGATTTCTACAATATTTTAATCAGAACATGTCATTCTAAGGCCAACAAGGAGAAGGTAGCCCATTATATAAATGGGTTGAGAGCAAGTATTCAAGAGGATCTGAGTCTGGTCAGGATGACCACCATTGAAGATGCTTATCAATTTGCCATGAGCGTAGAAGAGAAGTTGAATAGGAGATTTGAAAGCAAACAGATAGGAAGAGGTCAGGGTGGAATAACTGGTGGGATAACAAATGGAGGACGAAATGAGGACCAAAAAAAGACTGAAGAAGCGAGCAACAGTCAGGACCAAAAATGGGAGAATGCTTACCGTCCTCATGAGTAGAATAATTGCTACCAAAGAGGAAGAGAAAAGTCTAGACGAGGGCCTGGAAAAGGAGGATTTCGTGGAACCTGTTTCCAATGTGGGGAAGAAGGACATCGAGCATACGAGCACCCACAGCACCAAGGGGGATCGAATAAGAGACCTTAAGGTAATACTCAGGCTGATGTTGTAGATGAAGGTGTTGAATCTAAGCACTCTAAAGAAGCAGAAAGAGGAGAATTTATTGAATGAGGAGAAAGATCCAGATCAAAGGAAGAGTCTATTCTGTACAAGGTGTAAATGTGCAGGTAAGGTGTGTAATGTTATCATTGATAATGGTAGCACTGATAACCTAGTTTCAGAAAGGATGGTTACCAAGTTGCAGTTAGAGAGGAGGCACCCGCATCCATATCGAATTGCGTGGTTGCAGAAGGACCATTGGGCTTTGGTCAGCGAACAATGTTTGGTAAAGTTCCATACTAGGAATTACAATGATGAGGTCCTGTGTGACATCATGCCTATGGATGCTTGCCATTTACTGTTGGGAATGCCATGGCAGTTTGATCGGCGTGCAAAACATGATGGGCATGCAAACACTTACTCCTTGACAAAGGATGGAGTGTGCCACAAGCTAAAGCCCCTGAAGGAGGTATATGAAAAGGTATGTAGCAGTGCCATAATCTGTTTAGTTGAAGGTAAAAAAAATTTGGATGGTTTGAAGCATGAGCATATGTGTTATGTGTTAATTCCTAGAGTTAGGGAAGAAAATTGCAAAGATATCCCAATAGAAGTCTCAGGTCTATTAGAAGAATTTCCAAATATTATATCAGACAATATGTCTGAGGTTTTACCACCAGTGAGGAAGATCATTCACCACATAGATTTGGTATCGGGAGCTAGTTTACCCGATAAGGCAGCCCATAGAATGACTCCTATAGAAAGTGAGGAGCTAAATAGACAAGTCCATGAGTTACTGAAAAGGGGACTGATTTGGGAGAGCTTGATTCCATGTGCAGTACTTGCAGTACTAGCACCAAAGAAATATGGAGAGTGGAGAATGTGTACAAACTCTCGAGCTGTTAACAAGATCACCATCAAATACAGATTTCCAACGATGGATGACATTATGGACTGTTTGAGTGGATCCAAGTACTTCACAAAGATTGACCTGAAGAGTGGGTACCATCAGATTCGTATCAGAGAAGGGGATGAGCAGAAAATAACCTTTAAGACTAGAGAGGGTTTATATGAGTGGTTGGTCATGCCATTTGGGCTAACCAATGAACCAAGCACATTCATGCAAATTATGAATGAGATATTGAAGGAGTTTTTGGGAAAATTTGTCATTGTCTATTTGGATGACATTTTAATTTTTAGCAAGACTTTGGAGGAGCACCTACTGCATATTCGACGAGTTCTTGAGAAGCTGAGGGAGGAGCAGTTGCTGATTAATTTGAAGAAGTGTAGTTTTGTGAAGGAGTTGCTGTTTTTGAGATTTGTCATCTCAGCTGAAGGTCTCAAAATGGACCCAAAAAATGTGAGGACTATCATTGAATGGCGTACTCCAAGTAGCATTACATAGGTAAGATCATTCCATGGTCTAGCCAGTTTTTACAAAAAAATTATTAAGAATTTTAGCAGTATTTGTGCACCCCTAACGGAGACAATGAAAGGGGATAAGAAGAAGTTTAATTGGACTATAAGAGCAGATAGGATTTTTGATCTGCTGAAAAAGAAAGTCACAGAGCAACCTATTATGGCACTTCCATATTTTAATAAGGTATTTCAAGTAGATTGTGATGTGTTGAGTGGTATTTTCACCCGATTGTGAAAACACACTCTCCGATAGGATTTGGGTTCAAAATCCTCTCTTGCAAAGAAATTTAGACAAGTAATTTCTCCAAGGTCTCCGCTATATTAGCATTTTACATCTGTGTATTAATAAGCTCAAATAGAGATAGTCAATTTAAATGCTTGGAACACCTCAGTGGTTGCAAGTAACTGAAAACAAGGGGCAATGTTGGTTTATTTTACTGTGAAACTGTAATGATTGTTCGTTGAACCCGAATAAAGCAAATGTGATTTGATCTTCGTATGACCACGTTGTAACTTCAAAGTGGAAATTGATGAAATGCCATAAATGGTGGAACTATTTTTTTGTATTTTTGACATTTTTAACTTTTTATTTTAATGTCTGCAAATTAAAACAAAATAACAGTTTCTGAAAGAAAATGCAGAAAATGAAAATAAAATGCAAAAAACAAACTGAAAATAAAAATGCACTCAGTATGATGCTATCCTGTTTCGACAAAACCGAAGATGTGAGGTTTCCCTGCATGCAACCTAATCTATTGGACCTGCAGAACATGCATAATCCCCATAGACTAAGTGCTGGTTCCTAGGGTACGAAATAAAATTCAGATTTCAAATATTAGCCTAATGTAACCCACAAAGGTGGTATTTAACATTATCTACAAATCCGAAATCTAAAAGAAAGTGAAAGAATAAACATTAAATCCATAGCATGCACAGAAGATCTCCTTCTTTCTTGCCCACAAGATGCAAATTTTTGAATACTTCTGCATTAAAAATATGTCATGTTACAATAGCAGAATGTCTGGTTTTCCAAACCAGTATGTGGAAGAGAAACAACTCAAACAATAGGCCCAGAATAGCCTATCAACTTCAGCTCTGCAACCCTGTTCGTAGCGGTTTTCGACCAGTCCATGTGGAAGGAAAATATCCAGGAAAAACCTAGTGTCAAGGCCTTGCCTTCATTCCTGCAATATTCTCTGAACATTTTTCGACCCCTGTACATGTCCTGTGCTTCTGCTTTTAAAGTTCTGGTGCGGTTCTCTGCTTTGCTCTGCGGTGCTTCGTTTCATTTCCCAGATTGCATCGTTTCGTATTCCTCGCCCCTTCGTTGTCTTTGGCTTTCTGCACGTATGTCAAACGTTTGATCTTCTCTGTGAACTGTAACGCTTCTGTAGCCCTTACACTTTATGCCACGTGTTTCGCGCTTCTCTGCATGTTCCGTAACTGCCCCTTGTAAATCGTGACCAAAAATGGCATGTCACGATATCGCGATGTTTTTTTGCATGCAACTTTGCTTTTCTTCTTTCATCGTGAAAATGAGACATGTCGCGAAATCGTGACATTTTTTTGCTCGCAACCTTGCCTGCCTTCATGCACAGCGAAAATAAGACATGTCGCGAAATCGTGACATTTTCTATCAAAGGGCTGCGTAGATGCAACCTATCGTGAAATCGTGACGTTTTTCTATTTTGGGCTGTCTCGCTACAACTTGTCGCGAAATCACGACGTTTTTTTTTTCGGGCCGCGAGGATGCAACCTGTCACGAAATCGTGACGTTTTTCTCTATCATTGTGTTTTGTTGCACTTAGCAAATACGTAACATGTCACGAAATCGTGACACTTTTCTCTTCTGCACCATCTTCTGCTTTCTGTCGTGAAATCATGACGCTTTTCATCTTCGCCCTTCATCTCGTCTTCAGGTCACGAAATGGCGACATGTCGCGATATCGCGACAACTTTTCATTCCGTACACTTTGGCTGCTCCTAGGTCGCGAAAACGTGACATGTCACGAAATCGTGACAACTTCTGCATTGACTCTTCTCTTGCTGCCTTCGACCACGATTTCATGACAAGTCATGATATCGTGACATTTTTCATTTTGTCTTTCTCTCTCCTATATGAACCGTGATTTCACGACATGTCGCGATATCATGACATTTTCTCTTCATGATGCATTCTGCTGCTCCTAGCCGCGAAAATGTGACATGTCTGCAAAATCGTGACACCTTTTTCGTTCCATTGCATTTCGCTTGTCTGGGCCGTGAAAACACGACATGTCGCGATATCGTGACATTTTTCATTTGCTACTTTTTGAAGCGACATGTCGCGATATCCACGACAACTTTTCATTTTCTGTCGTCGCGTGAGCAACATTTCGCGATTTCGTGACAACTTTTCATTTTCCGACGGAGCAACATGTCGCGATATCGCGACACTTCTTCATTTTCATGTATGCGATATCGTGACACTTTTTCATTTTTTTGCTATTTTCCTTTGATCTTTTGCATCTGGGCCACTGTAGTTTTCTTTGGAAAGCATGTAAAAAAGGTGGGTCCCCAATTTTGGGGTGTGTTGTGGAGCAGCCACAACAAATGGCGACTCTGCTGTCAAATGCTCCTGAGCATTTTGGTGAGAACCCAACCTAAAATATACAAGCTTAGATACAGGTGTCAGCACATAAAAGATAAACAAATACCGACAGATCAGAAATACATGAAACATCAGAATCATTAAGTATCAGCTCGGTGTGTGCAATGTGTTTTCATTCCCTATCGCTTGAAATTGATCAACATTCCATTGTCAGTTTCACCTATGATTTGTATGCAAGGCTATGAATGATTTGTGCAGGATTTGATGCATGATGAAGATGCTAAAGATATAACAACCTGCTTTGCAAAGGCTCAAACCTTCCAATATCATGAACAAACATATCAAAACTGTCAAACCCTCTTAAGGCCAAATAAATATATGTATATGAATTAATTTATTAGATCCCAAAGTTGGTTATGTGTCACTACCATCTTGAACCCATGTGCAAGTGTAAGTGAAATCAGAACTTTGGGGAATCGGATTCCCAACCTAAGCGAGATGGGAATTTAACCCTATCCTTACTATTCTGATTTGGATTTCATTACCTCATCTTGAACAAAATGATTTAACCTGTTATGGATGAAATGGTCAGGCTAGTCTATCCTTTTGAGCAGTCAGTGGTCTTGCTTTTAGACAAGACATGTTGCCACGCATGAGCATACTTAACCCCATAATCCCTGGTTTGGCTTCATTCATTCTTTTTCTTTTATTTCTTGGACCTTTGGGATGACTACCCATCCTTGCTAGGGACATGTAGTATGATCCTTCCAATCCAATATTGAGATGAAATGGGAAATATTAATTTTTTTACTTCTTGGACCTTGGGGATGACTACCCATCCTTGCTAGGGACATGTAGTACGATCCTTCCAATCCAATATTAAGACAAAATGGGAAATATTAGTTAATTTTATTACTTGGACCTTTGGGATGACTACCCATCCTTTGCAGAGGACATGTAGTACGATCCTTCCAATCCAAGATTTATGATGAAATAAGACATAGGAGTTTTGGGGAATCAGATTCTCAACCTAGGCGAGATGAGAATTATGCCCTATCCTTACTACTCCATGTGGGTCAAATCAAAGCTTTGGGGAATTGGATCCTCAACCTAAGTACGATGAGGATTTAATCCTATCCTTACTACTCTGGTTTTAGACTTTAAGCTTGATGGAAGTGGTAAAAACCACTGTTTTAAGGATTATGTTGCATGATAGGACAGACATGAAATATTCTTTTCACCTCACCTTTTCATCCAAGTATGGTTTTGACCATTTTGCTCAAGATTCTTTTTAATGTGCATGGAATGTGCTTGGTTCAAGATAGTTTGGGCATCAGTTCCCAACCTTAGGATTTTTTTATGTTTTCTGTTATAGAATAACCCTAAGAGGATTCGACATCTTCTCAATGATTGCACATGAAATGAAAATGTAACTGAGATGACATGTATATGCAATGTGGAATGTGACATGAGATGTGAATGCACTGCTTCTTTTGGAATATATCATCTACTTTCCCATAATGTGCAAAACTGACAACTTCATGCATCACAAGATTCAAACGATATTATTTAAATGTTTGTGTTACTTGTGGAGCTTCTACAACACAATTCCAATGTTTCATATTCTCCTAGTCTTAGGCATAAGTTGACATCTCAAATTTTTTTTTTTTTCATAAACAAACCAAAAATGTCCAAAGGACCAACACACAACTTAAATCCAAATCCAAATAGCAATCCCTAAAAGGAAACTTGAAAACACAAACCAAAACCAAAAATCAAAACCTATATACAAATGTACAATATAATACAAGATGATGCAAAGCTTGGATTATCACTTTCCTGGATCCCAAACATGATTAGAACATTTCAACAAAAATATAACATGATATGCATGCCAAATGTTGTGGGAATCCAACACAAACAAGACTAGACCAAACAATGCAACCCACTTCAACTTTCCTCTCTCACCCCACCAATTAAATTCAGTTCCATTAGTATTCTCATAGGTGGGATTCAAATTTTCAAATTGATTAGACAATGATTGATTTTCAATTTTATCATGTCTATTCTTTAAAATGTAAATTTCATAATTCCCTCCTTGATTTAGAATTAGGCTATCTTTTTCAAATATGCAATTTTGTAAGTAGGAGCCTATTTCTACAAATTTCAAAGCCAAATCATTTTCCAAATTTGTAGGCCAATCAAATTTGTGCAACAATTTACAAGCATCTAGGATATTTACTAAATTAGGATTAAAAGTTTTTATCCTAGATTCAATTAGTAATTGTTGATGAATTTGATTTAACAGTTCAAGTGCATCAACTTCTTTTTCATTCATTAAAACAATGTTATCAAAGGTGTGATTAGAAATCATACCCTGTTTTTCATTCACCTTTAACGACATTTCATCATAAACATCAATCAAATTCAAAACATGGTCATACAAATTCTCACCTAAATCTTGGATGTTTGAACACAAAAGGTTAGATTCTAACTTTTGAACATTTTTATTTACCAAAATTTGATGGGGATTTGTAACTCCCTCTTTTACCTCATGGTCTTCATATTCTTCATTGATTACTTGTTCATCAAACATACCAAAATTGGGCACCCAATTGAAAACATGCCCATCCTTTTCAACCCTCAAATGTTTTTGGTCAAAGTGTATGTCCCATGACTCATCTTGATGATCCTTCATTTGAGTTGCTTCCAATTGATCAATCTCTTTGTCATTTGGTTCCAATTCTTTGTTCACTATCCATGGTATTTCTTCATGTGAGGTAGAAGTTTCAATATCTCGCATATCAAGTGAAATATGAATTTCATTTATAGGGATGTGAGAAAAGAATGCATTATCATATCTCCCCCAACCATTATAAAAATTATCTTCCAAATTTGTGGGATGAAACTCCATGGTATTTGTGACATGATCTTTTGATTCATTCATCAATTCACTTTCTCCTTTGTCCTTGGTAATAGGATCATTATAATCTTCCAAAATTTGATGAGATTTGAAACTTTCTTCCAAAACATCCTCAAATTGTACAGGAGTTGTAATATCTTCCTTCGAGTAGGCGATTATGTTGTCCTGTATATCAATTGGCACACAAGTTTTGTTAGCAGTTTTGGAGTGAGTGAAGTCTTCCCACTTCTTCCAAGCATCATAATAATCATCTTTCAAAATCAAGTGGTGACGTTCAACTACTTCTTCAACATCTTCCAATTCATCAATGTGTTTCTCATCAAATTCATCTTCACCTTCCTTAGATGGTTCAATTATTTCCAAAAGTGGGTCGTTTCTTGAATTCAAATTTGTAAGGCCATCATAATCCAAATCAGTAACCCATGATTCAATTTTATCATAATTTGGAGGGTGAAGAATTTCTTGATCTTTAATTTTACACATCTCATCAATAGTATCTTCCAAGAACAAGTGGTGAAACTCCATCATGTCTTCAAATTCATTTATTGGTTTTTCTCCAATTTCACTTTCAACCACTTCATTTAATTCTATGGTGGGTTCCGTCTTATCACATATATCAAACATTGTTGAATTTAGAACCCCTTCATCCGAATAATCATGTATCTCTATGAATGAGATCATTTCTACGTAATCCTCACTAGCGGATGTTGGCTTAGCAATTTGCACCTCCCCGTGGACTACATCTAAGGTGGTTGTAAGATTTGGATATTCAAATTCATCCCCTTGATCATTTACCTTAGATATCATTGGAGTGGAGGGTGCTATTTTTAATGGTTGGTGTAGGTTGGCATCAATATCCTTAGAAGGACAATCTCTTATGTGAACATGTTGTGCCTTTTCTTCTTCAAGACCTTGTCGTTCTATCCCTTCTAAGATCTCATGGATTTTCTCTAGAGACAAGCCACCCATTTTTTCCTCAATGAGTGAAGCAAGTGTGGGGTGTATGGCTCCTAGGTATACTTCCATGGCTTCCTCTTCTGATGTGTTAAAATTTTCCCACATTTGGGAGTGCAACTCACGAAATCTTCCATTGAATTGACTCAAGGATTCATTAGGCTCCTTACATATGGAGGTAAACTGATTTTTCAAGATTTCTAAGTCAACCTGATTACCAAAATGATAAAGATAGGTCTGCTTCTAGTTGTATCCAAGAAGTCCTAACCTCCATGGGTAGTTGGCTGTACCAAAAGAATGGTTTATCATCCAAAATGTATGCAAATAACTTACAAGCCACCTCCTCATAGAAAATCTGGAATTTACATAATGTATCCTTGTAGACATACAATTTTTGCAAGTATCCTAGTGGCACCTCTTGATTAAAACACCGTAAAAAATCCAATAACATTTTAGGAATTTGATAGGGTATCACATGCAAACCCTTATAATGATCCTCCATCATAGATACCATTCTTTCTCTTAGAGACACTATTTCAGCTCTTAGGGATACAATTTGCTCTTCAAATGTTGCCATTAGTGAACTCAGAATGTAACTTTAGAACCAAATCTATTGAATATTCAACCTGCAATGTATAAAAAAAATCAAGTTAGCATCAACTAAGAGATGTATTCATTAAAATCAAATGAAAAGTAATTGCATGAAACAACACTTTGATAGTCAAAACCAAAATTTTCAAAATTAAATCAAATCACATTGTTTCTGTATGAACAATCAAAAAGCGTTAGAATGGTATACAACATACCTGAATTGTTTAACGTAAATAGAAAAAAGTAAACCAATTCAGGCCCTCCTTTTAACAGTCTGCTGAGTGTTAGAGGACTAAAGATAACAATTAACAGGGCATGAAATATTCAAAATTTAGATCCCTGTAGCACTTAAATCACAGTGAAATAAACTAGCTCGGGCCCTCCTTCTAGCGCCAATCTGTTGAGTGGTATTTTCACCCGATTGTGAAAACACACTCTCCGATAGGATTTGGGTTCAAAATCCTCTCTTGCAAAGAAATTTAGACAAGTAATTTCTCCAAGGTCTCCGCTATATTAGCATTTTACATCTGTGTATTAATAAGCTCAAATAGAGATAGTCAATTTAAATGCTTGGAACACCTCAGTGGTTGCAAGTAACTGAAAACAAGGGGCAATGTTGGTTTATTTTACTGTGAAACTGTAATGATTGTTCGTTGAACCCGAATAAAGCAAATGTGATTTGATCTTCGTATGACCACGCTGTAACTTCAAAGTGGAAATTGATGAAATGCCATAAATGGTGGAACTATTTTTTTTGTATTTTTGACATTTTTAACTTTTTATTTTAATGTCTGCAAATTAAAACAAAATAACAGTTTCTGAAAGAAAATGCAAAAAATGAAAATAAAATGCAGAAAACAAACTGAAAATAAAAATGCACTCAGTATGATGCTATCCTGTTCTGGCAAAACCGAAGATGTGAGGTTTCCCTGCATGCAACCTAATCTATTGGACCTGCAGAACATGCATAATCCCCATAGACTAAGTGTTGGTTCCTAGGGTACGAAATAAAATTCAGATTTCAAATATTAGCCTAATGTAACCCACAAAGGTGGTATTTAACATTATCTACAAATCCGAAATCTAAAAGAAAGTGAAAGAATAAACATTAAATCCATAGCATGCACTAGAAGATCTCCTTCTTTCTTGCCCACAAGATGCAAATTTTTGAATACTTCTGCATTAAAAATATGTCATGTTACAATAGCAGAATGTCTGGTTTTCCAAACCAGTCTGTGGAAGAGAAACAACTCAAACAGCAGGCCCAGAATAGCCTATCAACTTCAGCTCTGCAACCCTGTTCGCAGCGGTTTTCGACCAGTCCATGTGGAAGGAAAATATCCAGGAAAAACCCAGTGTCAAGGCCTTGCCTTCATTCCTGCAATATTCTCTGAACAGTTTTCGACCCCTGTACATGTCCTGTGCTTCTGCTTTTAAAGTTTTGGTGCGGTTCTCTGTTTCGCTCTGCGGCGCTTCGTTTCATTTCCCAGATTGCATCGTTTCGTATTCCTCGCCCCTTCGTTGTCTTTGGCTTTCTGCACGTATGTCGAACGTTTGATCTTCTCTGTGAACTGTAACGCTTATGTAGCCCTTACACTTTATGCCACGTGTTCCGCGCTTCTCTGCATGTTCCGTAACTGCCCCCTGTAAATCGCGACCAAAAATGGCATGTCGCGATATCGCGACGTTTTTCTGCATGCAGCTTTGCTTTTCTTCTTTCACCGCGAAAATGAGACATGTCACGAAATCGCGACATTTTTCTGCCCGCAACCTTGCCTGCCTTCATGCACAGCGAAAATAAGACATGTCGCGAAATCGCGACATTTTCTGTCAAAGGGCTGCGTAGATGCAACCTGTCGCGAAATCGCGACGTTTTTCTGTTTCGGGCTGTCTCGCTACAACTTGTCGTGAAATCGCGACGTTTTTTCTGTTTCGGGCCGCGAGGATGCAACCTGTCGCGAAATCGCGACGTTTTTCTCTATCGCTGTGTTTTGTTGCACTTAGCCGCGAAAACGCGACATGTCGCGAAATCGCGACACTTTTCTCTTCTGCACCATCTTCTGCTTTCTGTCGCGAAATCGCGACGCTTTTCATCTTCGCCCTTCATCTCGTCTTCAGGTCGCGAAATGGCGACATGTCGCGATATCATGACAACTTTTCATTCCGTACACTTTGGTTGCTCCTAGGTCGCGAAAACGCGACATGTCACGAAATCGCGACAACTTCTGCATTGACTCTTCTCTTGCTGCCTTCGACCGCGATTTCATGACAAGTCGCGATATCGCGACATTTTTCATTTTGTCTTTCTCTCTCCTATATGAACCGCGATTTCACGACATGTCGCGATATCGCGACATTTTCTCTTCATGATGCATTCTGCTGCTCCTAGCCGCGAAAACGCGACATGTCACGAAATCGTGACACCTTTTCCGTTCCACTGCATTTCGCTTGTCTGGGCCGCGAAAACACGACATGTCGCGATATCGCGACATTTTTCATTCGGTTGTACTTTTGCTATTTTGAACCGCGAAAACGCGACATGTCGCGATATCGCGACAACTTTTCATTTTCGGTCGCGACGGAGCAACATGTCGCGACATCGCGACAACTTTTCATTTTTGGTCGCGACGGAGCAACATGTCGCGACATCGCGACAACTTTTCATTTTCGGTCGCGACGGAGCAACATGTCGCGATATCGCGACACTTCTTCATTTTCGGCCGCGACGGAGCAACATGTCGCGATATCGCGACACTTCTTCATTTTCTGCCGCGATGGAGCAACATGTCGCGATATCGCGACACTTTTTCATTTTTTTGCTATTTTCCTTTGATCTTTTGCATCTGGGCCACTGCAGTTTTCTTTGGAAAGCATGTAAAAAAAGGTGGGTCCCCAATTTTGGGGTGTGTTGTGGAGCAGCCACAACATGATGCTAGTGGTAGTGCCATAGGAGTTGTATTGAGTCAAGAAGGTAAATCTATTGCTTATTTTAGTGAGAAGCTTAATGAAGCTAGGAAAAAGTATTTTGTCTATGATCAGGAGTTTTATGCTATAGTTTAGGCTTTGAAGAAGTGGAGACACTATTTGTTGTCAAAAGAGTTTGTTCTATATACTGATCATCAGGCCTTACAGTATATTAATAGCCAATGGAAGCTAAATCAAAGGCACTTAAAATGGGTTGAGCTTTTACATTGTGTTGAAACATAGGAGTGGGAAGTCAAACAGAGTTGCAGATGCCTTAAGTAGAAAGCAGAAGTTGTTGATAGAAATGAAAGTGGAGGTTGTAGGGTTTGACGAACTTAAAAGTTTGTACCTTGAAGACCCAGATTTTGCAGAGGCTTGAAAAGCTTGCACGGAACCAATTACTTTGGACAGAAGTAAATGGTTGGATTTTCTAATCCAAGATGGAATGTTGTTTAAGGGAAACCACTTGTGCATTCCAAGCAGTTCGATGAGATAGAATCTAGTCAAGGAGAAGCATAGTGGAGGGTTGGCTGGACACTTTGGTCGAGATAAGACCATTGCCCTCATTAGTGAGAACTACTATTTGCCACAGTTGCAACAATATGTGAAGAGATTTGTACAAAGTTGCCAGAGGGCCAAGGGTGTGAGGCAGAACACTGGATTATATCATCCATTACCTATACCAGAGAAACCATGGGAAGACATCAGTATGGATTTTATTATTGACCTACCAGGGACACAGAGGGGGAATGACTCCATATTTGTGGTGGTTGACAGGTTTTCGAAGATGGCACATTTCATTCCCTGGTAGAAAACTAATGATGTAGTTTATGTTGCAGGGTTGTTTTTCGAAGAGGTTGTACGACTACATGGTCTACCAAAGAGTATTGTTTCAGACAGGGATACCAAGTTTGTTGCGTATTTTTGGAGGACTTTGTAGAAGAAACTGAAGACAGATTTGAAATTCAGTTCTACATACCACCCGCAGACTAATGGGCAAACAGAGGTGGTGAATAGGAGTTTGGGTAACCTGCTACGATGCTTGGTAGGAGATAAGCCCAAGGGATGGGACTTGGTTTTACCACAGGCAGAATTTGCTTATAACAATTATGTCAATATAAGTACTAATAAATCCCCATTCCAAATTGTATATGGGAGCAGTCCAAGGAATGCTTATGAGTTGAGAAAGATGGACAGAGGAGAAAAGAGTAGTGTTGAGGCTGAGGACTTTGCAGAGCTACTGAAGAATTCGCATGAGGTAAAGAAACATATTAACAAGATGAACACTCAGTACAAGACAAGGGTGGACCAGAAGCGGTGGTTTAAGGAATTCCAAGTAGGAGTTGAAGTTATGGTTCACCTGCGAAAAGAAAGGTTCCCTGCTAAAACTTATAACAAGCTGGAAATGAAGAAGTTTGGACCATACAGGATCATAGAGAAACGGGATTCAAACAATGCATATGAAGTGGAATTGCCGAGTGGGCTTAACGTATCACTTGTTTTCAACATTTTAGATTTGGTAGAATACCATGAAGGAGACAATGATGATGGACCAATAGCAGAATTTTGGAATATTCTAGCATCTATTCTAGAGAAGGAAGAAATAGAAGAAATCTTGGATACCCGCATCGACAAAAGTACCAGAAACATGCAGTATGAAGAATATCTGGTTAAGTGGAAGGGCAGACCTGTTGAAGATTCATCTTGGTTGTCAAAGACCGAGGTTGACCGCCTTGGTTTCCCTTCAACAACAGAGAAGTGAAGGTCACTTCTCAATTTACCCTGGGTGTCTAATGCAGGAGCATCCAACGGTGTAAGAGTGATCTTGCATCACCCAAATTTGTATTTGTTTCATTTTGTTCTAAATTTTGTTTAGTTGTTTAGAGGATGGAGAAATAGACCCAACGCCGAAAGAATCATCCCAATATCCTGAGCGGTTTGGGAGATATGTAAATTTGAATGTCATATACCCTGTCAAAACTAGTGAAAAATCCTGCTAGTAAAACTAGTAAAACTTGGAGGTCAATTTTGAAGGCCTTAGAGACCTTTTTAAGGGCTGAAATATGGCGGTACTTTATGTAGACACAATACCAGGTTTCCTACCCCTTTGAGATCTTTCCGAAAAGTGCAATAATAGTCGTTTCAAGCAACGAGCGAGGATTTATGACCTCGGCAAGTTTGCCCCCCAAATTAAAATTTCAAATGCACTGTTCTAGGCGGGAAAGGGGAAAACAGGGTATTAGAGGGAAATTTCAAATTTGTAAAGGGGTCTATTTTGTATCCTCATTTTGATGAAGAAGAAATGAAAAGCTTTGGCTCAGATTCTACATCTTTCATTGTTTTCAATAGATTACTTGTGTTTTATTAATGCAACTCTGCTTCACAAATCTTTTTTTCAATAGTTATTTTCAAAATATTTTTGTTCAATCATATAGATCATTTCATGTACTACAAAAACAAGTGTTGATTTGTTAAATTCTAAAGTGTTGAGAAATTTATGGTTGTTTGAAGTTGAGGTATTTGTGTTATTTTTTGGCCACGCAAAATTTTTTCAAAAGAAAAAAATTCATATTAAAGTTTTTAGTAGTCATTTTCAAAAGCTTTTTTCACCAACATGTAAATTATTTTAAATACTACTTCAACGACTACTCACTTGTAAAATTCTAAAAAAGTATTGAGGTTGTTACAAGTGTTGAAAGTTGGCATTTTGATGTTGTTTTTAAGCTACACCAAAAATTCATACAAAGGGGAAAAAATCATCTCTCAATCCAAGTAAGCAAATCAGTTATCGTTTGATTTATTTTGAAAATTTTGCAAATTTAATTGTTTGGAGGAAATAAATGAGATTTGAGAAATTCTGATTTTGAGAAATTACGGTTATTTAAAACCCTAGTTGCTTCCAACAACAACAAAAAAAAATGTATTGAGGTCATGGAGTTGTTCAATGGAAATGAGGATAGTGACGCTAAGGAATGGTTGATGGCGTGGAAAAAAAATTCTTTAAATTTATCCGAGATAGAATGGAAAGTGAAATTTTGTATTTACTTAGGAGAAGCTTATTCTTGGTCTTCAGACTATGTGTGTGCTCATAAATATATATACACAAGGGAAGAATTTGAAGTTGTATTTTTAAACAAGTGGAAATTGAAGGAAAAAAGATAATAATGTGTTCATACTCATATATATATGTGTGTGTGTGTGTGTGTGTGCAAGGGAAAATTTTGAAGTTGCATTTTTTAACAAATGGGGATTGAAGGAAAATGATAATAATATGCAAGCCAAGGAAATCACACCTTTGGTGCCAAACAATGTTCAAAAGGATTTATTTGAATATCAAAAATTTATTTTGCAAGTTCATGGTTGCATTCAAAAGAAAAATGCTATTGTCTCCATAAACCTTAGCAACAAACATAACTTCATCAGTAGATACTTGGATACTTGTTTGCAAGTTCCAACAACAAAATTTAAAAAACTAAAACTTGAGGGCGAGGATGTTCAAATTTTTCAAGATTCGAAGATCACCATGGATAAAGACGTTTTACATTCATATTTTATGCTACTAAGATGCGTGATATGGATATTGTTCTTGCTTATCAATGGTTGCATTCTTTGGGTACTTGTTGGTCAAATATTTACCTAATCAACAAAATTGTGTTTGTGCACCCTAGACACGGCCAACATTGAAAGACCAGAGGAAAGAGATGTCCCCCGTGTCAATCTCCAGAGAGGGTTGGTTCCCTTACTAAAATTCTACACTGGTTAAGATAAGAGTTGCAGGAAAGAAATTAGAAAATGCGGAAAGAAATGGGAAATATGGCCACAGGCCGACTATGTAGGATGGGAATAGACTGATAGCAAGAATTTACGCCAAGGAGAACATAGCATGCAAATAGATGAACAGACAACAGAATTTCCATACAACTTTGCACATGTAACCTTCAGATCAACACTTCAACACTCACTCTCTCACTTGCAATATTTAAATTCAACTTGCAGAATTTAAATTTAACAGCAAATAATAAAGCTACTTGTGTAATAGAAATGCGTAATGTAGAAGACAACAATGCACCAAGTCATTTGCAAATCCAAACGTTTTGAATTCACTATTATTGCAGAAAACTTGAAGAATTTTCTCGCTAGGATATTTATTTTTTCCAACCCCTTACAATGAAATTTTTCTTAGTATTTATAGAGGTTTGCGCCTTTCATTCAATACATGACAGGACCCAATGTCCATAGATCAAAGACATAATGAGTCATCATTTCTTGGAAATCTTCTTTCGGTAACCACGATCCTGAAAACGGTTTGAGATGATAGCATTCAGGCACCGTAGCATTAAATCTGAATCACCTCCATCTTCTCGAAAATTAAACACAAGCTTCAATAATTTACTCCATATTAAATTTTCTTTGGAGAGGGAGTAAAACCTTCGAGAAGATGTTCTTGAAAATGACAAAAATCTTCCACTTCGTCACCAACATTAAATTGTAGCAGTTACTCGAAGCAAATCTTCAACTGGGAAAAACAATCTTTAAAATTGCCAAATATGATGGCAATTAATAATTAAAATTTGTCTCATTTGATTTGACTCACACCTCTGCTTCACATTTTATCTTTGGGTGTCACAAGGAATTTGCTTTCGCAATGAAAATATTTTCACCCAAAAATATTCATAAAATTTCGTCGCTTTCACTTTGAAAAATTAATCACAATTGCTCAAAAATAAGCAACATTTGTTTTCAAAATACCTTCTCCGCATTTATGAAGACATTCGCCCATTAAAAATTCCGGTCGCTTGAACTTTATCTCTCCATGCCATTCGCCTCAAAAAAACTTCGAATGAACCCGTAGCCATTTTAATTAAAAGCGACCATAACATTAAAATCGTGTTCGCCCGACTAAGGGGCGAACACTACGTTCGCCCTTTTTAAGGGGCAAACACGAAGCATTCATTTTTTTTTTTTAACTTGGGCGCACTATTTCCTTTCGGGGGCGTGTTCACCTCTTCATTGGGGCGAACGCATTTCGCGTCCCCTCACTTATTTTATTTTTTCTCTTTTGCATTGGGTCAGCTTCTTCAAATACGTTCGCCTTTCCAATGGGCGAACGTGACGTTCGCCCCTCCAATGGGGCGAACGCATTCCACTTCCGTACTTGTCGAATTTATGTCTCTTCTTTTTTATTTTTTTTATTTTTTAAAATAAAATATCTTCTTCAATTTCACGGCTTTCTTTATCCTGCTGCTGCTCAGTCTCTGAGGCAAAATTATTTTTAATTTTTCAACTGTTGTTGGTAACTTCAACAAAGTGAATCCAAAGTAGATTTCCAAGTCATGTTTTGGGGTTAATTTATTTTGCAAAGAATTGAAAAAACTATAAGAAATAACTAAGTTAAAAAAACTCAATTATAAATGTCTTCAGATTACAATAAAAAAATATGGCATGTCGCAAAATGCCAACAATACTATTACCATTAGTGTGCAAAAGAAGTACATCACATTTCTCGGTGTAAGGAAAAACAAATAGTTATTGCAAGGGAACAAACAAAAGAACCTGAAATAGAATATCAGGAGGCAGTAGCAGAAATCAAGTAAAAACAAGGAACAAACCAAATGAGGAAAGCAAGAAAGAAGAGCAAAAAAAGTAGAACAAGCTAAGGTTGTAGCATATCGCCATCCACACCACCATGAGAGGCAACAATGGAGACAAGGCATAGAGCAACAAAGGAACTACAATGGACATACATGGAACCATAGGAGCAAAAACTATGGATATTCAAGTGGCACAAGGGCAGCTTGGCAACATTGCAAACTACCACCAATCAAGATTTCACTTGGATGGAGGGATACTCAAGATTGGTATAAGTTGTCATCATTGCTTAGAAGATCATACTCTTTAGTTTCTTCTTATGTTTTGAGGACAAAACATTTTTGTAGGGGGGTGGAATGTTAGGTACCTAAGTATATGAATATGGAGATATAATATAATATTGTATTATAGCATATGTCACACATAAAATTATAATAATAATTAACATAGTGCCATGTTATAATATTATGCACTTTGTAACTCATGGAAGGTGGACGGTGGGTGACCTTGTAACTCATGGAAGGTGAACTATCACATTCTTGTATAAAGAGAGATATACCTCCATTGAAAAGGAAGTCCTATCAAGTATTCTTTGTAGAATTCTTGGCTCATGAAGCTAGAGATCTTGTAGAGTGGCTTCTTTCCAATAAAGAGCATTGTAAGGTGTTGCCCTACCTCAAGGGTATTATCAATCTTTATTTTATTGTGTGGATTGTTATTGTGGAATTTATTGTGGATGCATGTTTGATATTTATACATATTGGTGAATGATTTATTGTTAATGAGAAGAGAGGTTCATAACAAAATGTCACCCAATATGGAAAAACTAAATCATGACGAGAATCAGGTGATTCTCTCTCTCTCTCAAAATAAACTATTTTAGTGATGATTGAATTTGAAAGTGAGTTGGGTTGATCGCACTAGCATTTGTAAAATGCCATATGATCTCTTTAGCAAACTGAAAAGATATGTCTCAAGAGGCGTCATCTTATGTTTGCCGCCTCCAGAAAACATGTTCTTTAAGTGACACATTAGAAATCTTCCAATATAATCAGACCAATTCAGTAAGAAAAAAAGGCAAGGATTTAGATTACATGAACAACATAAAGATGTATTAAATTAATGTGTAATGCTTTTACAAGTAGTTACATATTGCTTCTACATGTTGAGGGCAAGTAATAATGGTGAACCATAAAAAATATAATACATTTCATACATATTTTCAAGGTACTAACCATTACTTTATAACTTTGCTAGAAAAAGAGGCTTTCACATGTTCAACCATTTGTATGTTTATGTCAATTTTTATCTTTGATTGTGTCTCAATTTAAAGACTTTTCCTGTTTGACCAGACTCAACAGTATCCAGCTTTTGGCTTCACTTTTCAAGGTCTAAACATATGGTTTACAGGTTGTGACTAAACCCCAATCAAGTGCATGTGTCAGAAGCAGCTTGGATATCCTATCAACTATCCCATTGGACTCAAATTGTCAGAATGTTCCAACTGGATCTAAAGCCTGCCCGGTACATATAGAATGCCCTTTACTCCGTTGTTTTTTCCCTTGTATCTTGAAGAGTTATAAGCTAAAACACCTAAGAACCACGTCGTAAGGTTGACGCAAGTAAATAACTTAAAGCAGAATCCACAGAAGACAATAAAATGATTAGGAGGACCACCAGCAGAACTGTAAGAGTTGCTGTCTTCAGCTGCAAGCAACAACAAATAATAAAAGTTAATTCGACATAATATTGTCTTTTGACATAGTGTGAAACAAATATATATATATATATATATATACATATATATATATATATAATGTCTGTAAACATCTATAAGCCTACAACTATGAACTATAAGCACACTGTCAACAGTTATGATGCTTTGCAAAATGACCCTCATAGAGTCAGAGTGATAAGAGTGATAAAACCTTACAATCATGCATAGTAATACAACATTTTTCATAGATCCTTCCTATCAATTGATTCTTGTACTACACCACACTTTCTGTAGACCTAACAGATATTCAGAATGTATTTTATGCAACATTTACTATCAGGTTCAGTAGCAGTTTTTTCGTATCCATTACATCAAAAAGATCTGAATTTGCAGTCTGCAACCTGATCCTATTTCTTAACATCGACAAGCACATAGTACATAGGATTAAAAATTTCTCGACATCAACAAGCACACAGAAAATGGGATTAAAAATTAGTGAATTCTGGGTATAGAACCATTGCTGCAATGGGTTCCTCTTAAGTTGGCTCTTGTACTGGTCTCTTTTGATGATTGTGTGGCCTATATCCCACACAGCTTGTTCCAACTGACTAATAAAATTAGTTAACTTCTACTGATAGACATGACATTGTAACTTTGTATTTACAATGATCTAGATTAACATATATGTTGTAACTTTGAATTTACAATGATTTCGATTAACATATAATTACTTCTCTTTTCTTTTTTTTTCCCTTGTCTAATGATTTGTTGGCCAGTTCAGTTCTTTGAAATGATTTGCAATAAGTCTGATGAAATAGTACTTCATATCAATCCATCTTATCTTGGAATGAGAAACTGGATTCTTCATGATCTTCATGGCACTTCAATTGACAAGTCAAAGTAATGAAGGTCCTATTTTTGGTTTGTAATGTGCCCAAATGCATAGGGGAATAGAATAAAGAACATACAGTTGAGAGAGAACATAGTAAGGAATTAGTTTATAGGAATAGAACAAAGAATGTACAGTTAAGAGAGAACATAGTAAGCCTAGCTAAGAGAATAAAGCAAGTGCAATTGGAAAAATACAGCAAATTCAGATAAGAGAATAAAGCAAATGCAACTGAAGAATATAACAAGCACCACTGTGAGAATAAAGCAGTTCCTCATTTACAAGTATGGGAAGACTTCATGAAGAAGGGGACTTTTAATTCATTAAAAGTCTGGCATTCACATAGGAGAGAACATTAGTTGTCTTCTCAAATCCAGAGTGGTTCACCTGCAAGCTTGGGCAGCTCTGTTTATTAGTTGTAAGCAGAATAGATTTCTATTGATTGTTTTACTAAAAGATTACATCCAGACCTTTTTTCTTATACATATCAGAATTGAAAAATTTTGAATTCACAATTTTACTGATTTCAGTTAAGATCCAGAATTGAGTCTGTATTAGTTTTAAATGAGTTTTAATTTTAGATCCTATAGGGTCTCCCATAGAAAAAATTAAAAATATTTTATTCATTTATTCATTCATAAAGTGGTATCAAAGCAACCAATCTTACCAACATAGACATAAATAATTGGTAAAACGAAGCACAGCAAGAGCAAGCTGGCACACAACTGTTGGCAAAGATTGAGAACATACATAGGGCATACAATTAATGACAGAAAGTGCAAGGAAGATGTGCCAAGCGATTCAACAACTGTTCACATTGTGTAACCATTCTTCCCACGAAGCTGAATCACGACAACTGTTGGCAAACTCATCATATATCTCCTCCAACAATCAAACCCTTTAATAGGAAGCCCAAGACATTAATGGCAATCCCTTCACAAGGCTTTTAAGGGTTTATATGGCCAACGATGTCGACTTTTACATAGTATATGAGCCATAGCAAACGGTCTTAGACAGGAAGCAACAACAAAATGTTCTATCCTTTCAAGACAATGCTGAATGAAGAATTGGAAAAACAGAGAATGGGGATGTTCAACCAGTCCATGCAGATCCTCCAATGGATTCTTGTCACCCTCATTACAACTTCTCCAACAAGAAGAGCATTCAGAAGTTTCATGTCATTCAGAAGGTGGCATTGATCCAGAAGCAGTAGAGAACTAACCAAAGCAATTGCAGCAGTAATTCCAGGTCCACAATTTCTCCAATGAAGAGAAAATAATGTGTGCACCCTTGAGAGCCACTACACCCATCAAAAACTGGTGGGAGTCATGTTGGTTACGAATCTGCCACTAGGAAAGGATTTAGTGAAATGCGCCCTAGATTGATTGAAAGGCTGGAAGGAAGGAATGCCTTCCGTGCCAATCTACAGAGAAGGCCGGCTTCCTATGTGTTTTCTCGGATGGTTTTAAGCTCAGAGTGCAGGAAAGAAATTAAAAATGCGGAAAGAGATACAAATATGATTTGCGTTGGGTGGGGAGGATAAGCAGCACGGCAACAATCAATCACCACTACTAACAACAATTAAATACAGAATACATTACAGAAACTACAACTGTCATACATCCTATGTATCCTCTATCTATGCATTCCAGGAATACTTAATCATCAAATACCGATATCCAGATAGCAGAATAACAGTAAGCAATAAAATAAGCAACATGAGGCAGAAATGCTAAGTAAAGGCAGCATAAAGAACAATAACAGTCAATAGAGCCAAATGTATCTTGCATTCAGAAGCAAACGTATAGCTACAATGGTTTCCTAGCAGGATATCCCCCTTCCCCTTTTACAATGATGTGGTGCAGCTATTTATAGCGCAATTTCCCCCCGATTACAACTCTAGGCACAAAATCCCAGACCCGATAATAGCTGACAAAGCTGACAAAAGCGGCAAAAGAGCTGCTGATGTTGACTCCTGCAGACAGGGACTGTACTTGCAACAAGGTCCACCTAAAAACTTGGCAGCTACGTGGCAGTGCGGTTGATGAAACTTTGAGTCAGCTTGAATGCGGGTAGCTGCAGCAGATGGAACTTCTAGTCAGCATGAGGGTAGCTGGGAGTAGATAATTTGGCCCACGCCTATCCTTTTCCTGTCACATCTTCGGCTCGAATCCCGAGGTTGGACACTTGTCAAATTTTGATGGGGGATGCATTTGCCTTGAAAGGCAATCTCTCTTTTATGTCCGACTTCGCCCGGGATCAGAGCGCAATTAGACAGCGCAAGTGGGGAACAGCGCAGTTGGGGAGGCCTCCGTGCCTTAGACTGTTTTTGGGTCGTTTGAAACATCTTGCCCAAGTGCGCACAAGTTAGAGGGCGCAGCCCGACTTTGCTACGAAGTCGGGTTGCGCACTCCGCACTTAGCCGATTTTACTTGTTGTTCAGACTGCGCACAGGAATGAGAGCAACCCGACTTCAAGTCGGGTTGCGCACTTCGCACTTAGCCGATTTTGCTTGTTGTTCAGACTGCGCACAGGAATGAGAGCACAGCCCGAATTCGCTGCGAAGTCGGGTTGCTCCCGGGCACTTATCCGATTTTCGGGATCCGCTGCTTCCCAGGTGCGCATAGGAAAGAGAGCGCACCCCGACTTCGCTGCGAAGTCGGGTTGCGCTCCTGTACTTAGCCAAATTTCGGTCCTTTTGTGGTCCTTCTTCCGCACTTCGCATTCCCGAATGCGAAGTCGGGGTGCGCTCCTGTACTTAGCCAAATTTCGGTCCTTTTGTGGTCCTTCTTCCGCACTTCGCATTCCCGAATGCGCTTGAACTTAAGGGCACACCCCGACTTCGCTGTGAAGTCGGGTAGCGCTCTTAGACTTAGAAACTTTCGGGGACCTTTTGCTCTGTTTTGGGAATTTGACCGAAGAAAGTACAAGGGAAAAAAGGGGAAATGAAACTGACAGAAGGGGAGAAAGGAGATAGTGGAGAAAGGGAAAGAAGGAGGAGGGAAGGGAGAGCAGCATACTTACAAAAAATGAAAACGTGGTACCCCGTGCAAAATGTGGCAACAAGTCATATGCCACACAAGCCTGAAAAGTGAATGCATATGCCGGGATAATTGACTCAGAACCTACCTATAATAATTACATATATGTCATAGTTGCAAGCTTACTGCAGTGGTAAGGGCTTTGACCTCTCTTTGAGAGGTCCAAGATTCAAACCCCACTAAGTATGAGGGGACCAGGACCCCTCATAACAACCTATGTAAACTCATTGAAAAAAATAATTACATAGATGCCATCACAGATGAATACTACCCAGTTGGAGATTACCATGATCAACACCTCCGAGTGCCAATAGTTGTGCTAAGGATGAGGACATAGAATGCCATAAAATCCTCAAATACCGCAACACACAAATGGAGATGGATATCTTAACACATAACCACACAAGATGAGCTGCATAGATAGGCAACAAAGATTAACATGCTCAAAAGAAAAATCAGCTTCAACAGTCAGAAGCCACAAGCCAAAAAAGCAGCATCAACTCTGATGCCAAACCAAAGAAGAAAGAACAGTCATGCCAAAGTAGGCATGGAAGCAACTGCAGAAGAAGACGTCAATAGGAAAAGTGCACAATAGAACCACTCAGGCAAGTGGTGTTCATGACACAGGATCTGGTTTCATAACCAAGATGAGTGTCAAGTCGTTCAATCATTTGCTAACAAAAATGCAAATTCCAAATTCAATAGCAAAACAAAGGCTAACTCCACCACTAGAGCAGGATAATCGAAAGCAAATCATGGAAGCTAAGCCACATATCGCCATCACACAAGTATCATCAGATGTCCTTGAAGATAAGGAGAGGCTATTTCATTTGAAGGTGCAGATCCAAGGGTAACCTTGAATTTCATTGTAGATGGCAATAAACAGAAGAATCTGATCTCTATAAAAATTGTGAAATAATTGAATTGACAAAATATCTCATCCACAACCATAAAATCTTGGATTCTTCCAACAACGTAAAGCCATCCGCATCACAGAATAGTCTCACCTCACCTTTGCCATCAAGCCTTTGAGGACAAGGTACTCTACAATGTTCTGCTAGATGTGTGAGATGTCCTTCTCGAGAAACCCTATATGTGAAAGAGCATGGAGTTGACAAGTCCAAACCCTAAAATGTCATCATCACTCTAGGCAAAGAATGCTATAGAATTCTAACAGTCGCTTAGCCACTACAATCTCCCTGTCCAGCAGCCAACAGTGTTGCAAAGTGATTGATTGGATTCGCAAGTTCATGCTTCTGATGATCAAACCCCATTAAGAAAGAAAACTTGTTGGTGCCATTTATTTGTTGCAAACAGCCAAAAAAGGCAACAGTGTCACTAGAGATATTAGCAGCAACTACAGATGGATGAAGTGGTGATAGGATACCAAAGGCATATTCATATCACCTATAAGGACACCACTCCACTGTTAGGTGAAGCATCCAATTGCCCTAATTCCTAGGGTGCCTCTTCCAAATGCACCAATCTACTGCTGATATATCTTAGAGAATGAGAAGACTAGAAGCCAAATCCAAACATAGATATAGAAAGATCACATCTGACCTCATTCTTCCTCGTGCAGAAGCCCAAGTGTATTGGCGCACAAGAAAAATGAAACATGACAACTCTATTGACTACAGAGTGTTAAACAAGATCATGGTGAATAATAGACATTTGATCCCTCGGATTCATGATCTACTAGACCAGCTGAAAAGGGTGCCAAGGAATTCACCAAGAATGACCTCAAACCAGGGTGCTAACAGGGACTGATTAAGCCAACCAATGTTTCATTTAAATATTTAAAGGCAAAGGCAATCTTGTTTGAATGGTTAGTCAAGCCTTTCAGCCTAACTAATGCACTTGCAACATTCATGCGAATAATAAGCATCTTCCTGCAACTGTTCACAGTTTCCTTCATGGTCATATACATGAACAAGAAGCTGATACTTGGAAAGACATGGGAAGAACACCTAGATCATGTCCCCCAAGTCTTGGACACCCTATGCCAACACATGCTTCATGCCAGGATGGAGAAGGGTTTGTCTAGGCACCAAATGGATTCAACATCAAGGATCTATCATCAATGAAGATGCTGTGCAAATGGACCCAAAGAAGATCAAGGTCATTAGAGATTGGCATCCACCAAAGAACCTCATGGTGCTTAGCGGCTTCTTGGGCCTTGCCAATTTGTACTGTCAGATTGTGTTGGGATTCTCCAACATTGCTTTGCCATAGAACCAAGTCTCCAAGGGAGGCACCAAGGCAAAGTTCACATTGACTAAGGCATAGCAGGAAGCATTAAAGGAGATCAACTGTCATCTCTACTCTATATCAGTCCTTTTATTGATAGACCTATAGCAACCCTTTTAAGATCGAGACTAAATCTTCAAAAATGCACTCAGAGCAGTCCTCACTTGATATGATCATTCCATTGCCTATCACATTGATACTTTCAATGATGCAATACAAAGAGCTTTACATTATTATGCAACCATGCTGCCAATTGAAGCATCAAATCTCGAGCAAGAAGGCCATTCACACAAAACAAAAGCCATTGCAAATTCTACAAATGCACTGTCACCTAAGATTTCCCGACATCAGAATTAGTCAACCTAACTCCAACAATTCCACTTGAATATAAGCATGAGGGAAGTGCCAACGAGGTTGCAGATTCCCTAAGCCAACCACCAATTCTCATACTAACAAGAATTCTTGATTCGTGTGAACATCAAACAACCGTCTATCCTAGTTTATTTGAATGTTATCACGGCTTTGCCAACATATTCCAATCACCACTTGCAAGAAGACAGGTTTGCGATTACCACCTACAAGATGGACTTCTTTGTCACCTAGGAGACCTATGTGTTCCAACAAGTGGAAGATAGAAGATGACTCGAGAAACACATAAAAGTTGAACAATAGGACATTTGGCACCACCTACGCCCTAGAAGTCCTACAAAGACACTTTTGTTGGCCGTCACCATGCCATAAGACACATCCAATTGTGTACCACCTTGTGGCTGCCAAGCATTCCAATAGGAAGCAAAGATTGTACATACCTCTGCCAATACCTTACAATCCTTGGGAATTAGCTTCCATGAATTTTATGTAAGGCTTCTTACTAGCCAACATGGAAATAACTGTGTGTATGGTAGTTGATAAATTTTCAAAGATGGTTTACCTATCACCTTGTAGGGAGGGTATCTTAGGCGAATACGCTGCCAGATTTTTCTTTGAGCATATATGGATTCACTTTGAATTGCCACAGAACAGTGTTTCAGACAGACACCAAATTCTTCAGCATTTTCTAGTTTACTCTTTGTTCCATGATGGATATGAAGCTCGCCTGCTTGACCAACTTTCGCCCCTCAAACTAATGGATAAACTGAAATGGTGAACAACATGATTGATGTCTCTATATGTACAATACAAAGCACCCATGCAATTGGGATAAGAACCTGCCATATGTATAGCATAGTTACAACAAAGATCAACCTAGCTCTACTGACCACAGCCCATTCTAGATATGCCTTGGATTCCAACAATCAACACCAACTGACATTGCTCTACCTCTAGCAGCTAGAAGGGGCACGTCCTACAGTTGGAAGCAGATAAGGTGATTCAATTCATTGAACAAACACAAAACATCTAACACCAAGTGCATGGCAACTTGCAGCAATAGACAAGTTCCAAATATAAACAGCAACACAAGTAGCATCCACCATCATACCAATATCAAGTCAAGGACAAAGTTTGGTTACACATACAAAATGATCAAACCACTCTGCTATGATCAAACCACGAGTAGCATCCACCTACAAGGAGACTTCAAGGGCCTGACAAAATGATCAAACTACTCTGCTATGGACCATACACATCATCAAGCAGATGAGAGATAGTACCTTCAAGCCCCGTCTTCCTCCCTACTTTGGGCTCCAGTTTTCAATGTGGAACTTTTCAGCGATACTTTCAAGTTTCAACCCCTGCTAGACACGTTAGATGTGACAAAGCAACTTAATCGTCAAACTGAACTCTGACTATGCAACTTCAGCAACAACAGATCAAATCGTACAATTTATTGCAACTGACTCAGCAACATGGTCACCTAACACATGTTCATAAACATGTGAGGCCATAAGCTGGCCCAGATAACATAGCTCTGTATTCTTTGCATTTACAATGATTTAGATTAACTTATGACTACATGCAAAGGGACATGCCTAAAACATTGCAAGATCTAGTGGGTTGAACATTCCTCCTAGAACTTCTACTGTTGAAAGATTGTGATGACAACTCACTCCTCCCTACTCATGGGATGTATGCAACAATATACAAACAAGCTAGCTATTGTATTACCCAAAGGTCACGAGTAGGAATATATATATATATATATATATATATATGCTAAAATCTAGAAGTAAATGTATTTAAACTAATTTTATAACTTGTTTTTCCTTGTACTATATTTTCGGCAACATGTCTTGGAACATCACAATTCAATTTAACCTTTGCTTCCTTGCATTTCATGAAGGCTTCGTATAGTTGTTCCATTAAAAGTTCTTATTTGAAGGTTGTAATTAAAAGGATAAGAGATCTATCTCTAAGAAAATTCCATTTAGCAGTGATCTTATGTGTAAGTAGCCAAAACTAGGAAACTTGCATAATTCAGATATTAGTATGATGGAAAATGCTTTTATTATAGTACATGGAGTAAGAACTCGCAATATGCTAAAATTTTTACTATGTGAAATCTAAAACTAGTGATTGAATCTCTTGGTGCAACAATATGCCAACAGGAAATGTGGAAAGAAGAAAAAAGAAGAGATATATAGATAATTGTTGGAAAACAAACGATTCATAAAAGAAAAAAATAAAAGAACTTGAATTCAATCCCTAACGCTCTGCTAGGTTTTCATCGTTACGCTCTGCTAGGGTTTCGCCGCAACACTCTAAGTATGGTTCGAAACTGCTCTCTTCTTGCCCATGGCTACATGTGAGGACCCTTATGGGGCCCTCCCTCTGCCCCCTTCTCCCAAGCGGTCCTTTGCATACACAGTGAGGGAGAGACAATTCGCTGAGGATGAATCCTTGAGAAGTGATGCCTTAAAATCCATCTTCTCTACTGTTGTCGCCAAGAAGCCAATGGATAAAGGTTTCCAATCCAGAGTTGATGGCTATCTTCCCCAGGCTGCCCATCGTCCCAAGCTTGTTATTGAACAAAGTTTGGTGTCATAAAACATTTTGTACAGGAGTAACCGTGATCTAATATGCAAATTTATTGGCATGAGACTGTCTCTAGGGTTTATGAACTCCTAGGTTTGAAATATTTGGAATTCGTTAGGGAATATTTCAATATGCCTCATCAATAATGGATACTATATAGTTTCTCTTCAAGAGCAATCAGGGACAAAGCTTTTGAATCAAGGAAGAGAAGCCATGGACCATCAAGTCTTTGTGTGCAGCCCTGGAAGCTAGGATTTGGTCCACGAATGGAACCCACTGCAGTGGTTGTTTGGGTTCGATTATATGCTCTACCAATGGAATATTGGTGTGAACCAATTTTTGAGAGATTGGGCAATTTCTTGGGGCGCTATCTAGGAGTAGCTAGAGATACAATGATGGTAGCTTCATATATTTATGCTTAGATCTATGTTGAGATGGATCTTAATCACCTGCTACCAACTGAAATAGAAATAGATATGGAGGATTAAACCTAGATCCGACAAGTAGACTATGAAGTAATTCCCTTACGGTGTAGGATTTGTCATAAGCACGGACATCTTGCTCGTTTTTGCCCCGAGACTATCTAGAAGGATCCCATCTCATAGGAGGTTGATGGCAATGACGGCAGGATGCTTGAGAAGGCAAAAGCTCAGACCACAACCTCAAGCCCACCAGAAGAGGGTTTTGAAGCACCTAAGAGGAAGAAGAAGCAAAAGAAGAAGGCGGCGCGATCAAACCAGACAAAAGAGAAACCTAAACAAGTATGAAATCCTTAATACCCTAATGGACATGCAGAATGAGATAATTGTAATGGGGGAACCCCAAGGGGAAAACCTGCCCTTCAAAAATGTAGTAGTCCAACAAAGGATAACTCAACCAGCATTGGAGACTAGTATCCAACCAATCCCAAACCATATTGCCATAACAACTTCAAAGAAGCTCAACCTAGATATAATAGTGGTTGATAGGGATATCTCAATGAAAGTCAAAGATAAAGACAGAGGTAAGCCTACTCTTGGAATTCAGCAAGCAAGAAAAGATTAAAAACACCTAAGCCAAGAGTGTGGGAACAAAATCAAACCAAGAAAAACTAGCAATGGAGGGTGACTAGCTAGTAAACTAGGGGAGCATAAAGCAGATTGATACTTACTAGGTTTCAGGTTCCCAATGATTGTACAATCATGGAATGTTAGAGGCTTAAACAACAGGTCTCATCAAATTGTTGTTCACAATTTAATTGAAATTCATCATTCAGATTTCATTCTCCTTCAAGAGACGAAATCTTCAATACAAGTGATGGATAGAATAGCCAAGAAAATATGGAGACAGGCAGAGCATATGGCAGTTGCGTCCCAAGGTGCTTCAGGGGGTATAGTGACTTTGTGGAACCCTCTAAACTAGACAGCAATTGATCATGTTGTAGGAAGGGGGGTTCTCACATCTCTCTTCAAGAGTAAGAGTTCGGGAGAATTTTTGTTGATTTCAAATTTCTACGGTTCAAAAAAATTTGGGGAGCAACACCTCCAATGGGCAGTTTTACAAGAAAGTAGGATAGGAAAGGAAGAGGTGAACTGGATAGTGGTTGGTGACCTCAATGCTAAGCTTTCAACTAAATATCAGGAAGGGAGCATCCCATCTTTGGATCAGGGGAACAGATTTATGATCTCTAAAGTAAATCAGCTCAATTTGATTGATTTCCAGTGTGTGGGGCCTTCTCATACTTGGACAAACAAACAAGCAGGGTTGGCATAGGAAGGTAAAGCTGGATAGATTCTTGGTGTCCAAACAGGATTTTTTGCGTTGGTCATTCAGGCAAGAAATCCTCAATCGTATAGAATTAGACCACTTTCCAATTCTCTTGGAATTGGATATGGGCCATAAATCTTTTTTTAGACCATTTCACTTTGAGACTTTCTAGTTGGAAAAGGAGGAGATTAGGGATAAAATCCCATTTTGGTGGGAGGAGGGGTGCCTTGCCCATGGGACAGCATTGTTTGGAGTCTTTAAACAACTCCAACATGTCAAAGCCCAACTCAAAATCTGGAAAAGAAACAATAAATCAGACTTTCAGCTTCAGAGGGTTCCGTTGGCTGCTAGGATGGAGGAGCTGGCCACACTCTTCCGGACTGAAACAAGCACAAAAGACTTGAAATAGGAAGATGAGCTAGTCAAAAAAGAGTTAGAGTATAGACAAACAAGAGGAGATCTATTGGAAACAAAGAGCCAAAACTTCTTGGTTGCTAGAGGGGGAACTAAACACTAAGTTCTTCCACCGCTCAGCGTCAGCAAGAAGACACTCTAACACACTACACAGCCTAAAAAATATTCATGGTAATGTGATGGACACTATCCCAGGTATACAGCAAGCTACTAGTATCTATTTTGAAAATCTTTTCTCTGCTTCAGCCCATTCTAATCTTGCAGTGCAGCAAGAGATACTTAATTGTAACCCACAGATTATAATAGTCGAACAAAACCAGACCCTCTTCAGAACTATGGATCTAGAGGAGGTGAGAGACATAGTTTTCAACATGAGAACCGGAAAGTCCTTAGGCCCTGATGGGTTCTGGATTGAATTTTTCCAAGCTTTTTGGGACGACATAGGGGAGGATGTAACCATAGTTGAGAAAATCGGAATCGGATCGGAATCGGCATGGAAAAGAATCGGGAAAAATCGGGAATTGGCAAAAAATCAGGGACAAAATCGGCAAAAAATCAGCATTTTTTCATTGAAAAAACCAAAGAAAATGTAATTTTTCATTGAAAAAAAACTTTTTCATGCATACCGGAGTATTTCAAGAAAAAATCAGCAAAAATCGGGAAAAAACGGATCGAATCGGGATTTTTTGCAGATTTTCTCAACTATGGATGTAACCAAGGCAATGCAGGAATCCCATGCAAATAAAAGCATGTTACGAGCTATGAACCACACTTTCCTTGCTTTGATTCCTAATGTGGGAGAGGCTTGATGGCTTTTTAAGCCTTAATACTACCACAAATATCACAGGTTATGTATCACATGATCGAATATAATATAGCCACAATATATTAAGGTCAAGATAATAATAAGAGTAGAATAATATGAGCAAATTAATATGTAAAAGAAGGCTTATAATATATCAAATAGCATTACTTATTAAAATCTATATATATCAAATAACATTCAATAATATGCAACAATATGAATGTAAATAGCCTTAATCAACATGTACAAAGCATGTAATACAACTTACAATATTAATTGCTCAAAATGTATACAAGCTTTATTACTCCTCTTTCTCTTACAAGATATATGAACTATAGTTGATGATGATCATTGTATCTCATCTATGGAGCACTATCTCCATAATATAGTCATAGTAGTGTGACTCTTTGGATACTTGACTATTCTTATCCATATGCCAAGTCTCATGACTCTTGGCTTATCTACTTGCCACTTGCATACTTGATGAACACTTGACACTATAACATATGCACACCTATACATGACTCTTACACTTCTATAACTTGCACACTCTAATCTAAGACACTTGTGCACATATTTACATTACATATTTGTTCTCATACATACAAGACACTTGTGCACATAGACTCAACTTACACTTGCACACTAACTCACATGACACTTGTGCATTTCCTGCACATTACAACTTTACATGACACTTGTGCATTTCCTGCACATTACAACTTACAAAAAAGAGGAAATATAACTCACACACTAAACTATGACTCAACCCTAATCTATTATTTACAAATGTACTATGAACGTACCAGGGGGGTTAATTAGCATTTACCAAATAATGTAATATACTCCAACAAGGCTTCCAACCTTGGAGACTTTCGCCTGATTGCACTTTGCAATGTAGTCTATAAGATCATTACCAAACTGATCGCTGAAAGGTTCAAGAAGGTATTGGGTAGTATTATCTCTCTGGAGTGAGGATTCATGGAGGGTTGACAAATTCTGGATGGAGTAATCTTGGCACAAGAAGCAGTTCACACATTGCATCAGAAAGGTTGAAGAGGCATGTTTATCAAATTAGACATGTAGAAAGGCCTATGATAGAGTCCCTTGGCAGTTTATGGATCAAATGTTAGAGAACTTTGGTTTCTCTTAGGGTTGGAGAGAGTGGATCATGAGTTGTGTCTCTTCGGCCTCCTTCTCAGTCCTGATCAATGGTATTCCCTTGACCCCCTTTCAGACCTCTAGAGAAATTTGGCAAGGAGATCCTATATCCCCATACCTCTTTATTATTCTTGTTGAAGGATTGGGTAGATTTCTTCGAACGAACAGGCAACAAGGAGTTATCTCAGGAGTGCAAGTGGGAGCGGTGAATCTAACCTATTTACAATTTGTGGATGACACAAGGTTGCTTGGAGCAGCCAATGTCGGAGGCAAGAGCGTTTAAAGCTGCCTTAAATACATATCTAGAAGCCACAAGCCAGGAAGTGAATGCAGCCAAGTCCAAGGTAGTGTTCTTTAATACCGAAAGGGGGATCCAAGATCAGATTCTAAACATCTTAGGCTTCTCTCAAGGCTCCCTCGCGCTCGACTACTTGGGGTTTCCACTCCACTATAAGAAGTTGAAGGTGGCGGAATGGAAAACACTAGTGGATAGAATTGGTGTGAAGATAAATCATTGGGCGTACCGTTGGCTTTCTTTTGGAGGAAGAGTGACTCTTCTTCAATCAGTGGTTCAAGCAATGCCAATTTACAAGTTCTCTATCCTTGCTACTCCAATTGGATTCCTGAAGGAGCTAGACTCGCTCATGTGAAAATTCCTTTGGGATGGCCCAAGGATGGGTAAGCAATGGGCTCTAGTAAGTTGGGACAAAATCTACCAACCTAAAACAAGCAAAGAATTAGGAATTTGAAAAGCAGCATTGAATAACCAAGCTCTAGCAGGCAAGTTGTATTGGAGATGGATCTCCAATCATGAAGCGTTGTTTAACAAAGTCATTACTAGTAAGTACTTGGGTAACATTCCCCATGAGGAAGCAAGTCGCATCCCTATGGGTGGCCAAGGTTATGTTGTTTGGAAGGTGCTGAAATTAGGAGAGAAAGTGGTAAAACCAAAACTATTTTGGAAAGTGGGTAGAGGGGATAAAGCGAATTTTTGGACTGATTCCTGGGACCAATACCCCCTGTTAATTTCAGAATTTCCTGAGTTGTAGCCCCTTCAACAGAGCCTTGAGGCTAGAGGTTTTATCAAGATAGCATGCTATCTACATACAAGGTAGATTTGGGACCCTCTCTCTTATGCAACTAAAGCGGTGGGAAGAATGTCCAGTCCTAATCTCTCCGAATTTGGTGCGACTATTAGAGAGGATATTAAAGCAATGCCACCTTACAATAGAGGAGGAAGCGGACACGATAGCTAGAGGTCATGGTAATTTAGGCATCTATACAATTCAGAGAGGTTATAATGAATTGCTCCCTCCCCCACCGATGCTATTGGATGTTCTATGGGATAGAGTATGGTTGGCAAAGGGCTCACCAAAAATTAATTTCTTTGTCTGGCAAGTTATGCATCGAAGCTTCCTCACCTATGATAACTTACAGAAGAGAGGTTTTCATGGCCCCTCTAAATGTATCATGTGCAATACCCAAGAGGAGACAATAGATCATTTGCTCTTCCAATGTGACTTTGCCTTAGAGTTGTGGAGCCGATGGGTTGATCTCTTCAAGGCCCGTCTCAACCAGCAGTTAACACTTACTAATATATGGGAGGTCTGGAAACGAAGAAGGTTCAAAAATAAATCAGTTCAGTTGGGTTGGTCTCTGGGTTCGAGCTTTATCTGGTGGCACATATGGCTGGAAAGAAATGCCAGAATTTTTAGAGAGGAATACACTCCAATAGAGCTTGTTGGGAAGAAAATATTAAACAAGGTTATAGAAACAGTAAAAGCTCATGTGGGGGAGCAGAAAAACCAAGACGGAGAGAACGTTGCCAGGAGGCAGACTCATGGGGCTTGGCAAGCCCCACCCCTAGGATGGGAAAAAATCAACACGGATGGAGCAGCCAAGGATAACCTAGGGGTAGCGGGCATTGGTTTCCTTAGAAGAGACTACAAGGGGAAGGTCCTTCATTAGGAATTGGAAGGCCTAAGAGTAGCAACAAATAATGAAGCAGAGGCTTTGGCAATCAGACAAGGCTCTCTCAATGCTTGGGAGAATGGAGTTCAAAAGATCATAGTGGAGTCCGACTCACAAATTTTGGTGGGGTCGCTAGATGAGATTAGGAATTTCAGACCGAGTGCGTGGTGGATCAAGAACATATTGAGTCAGATCAAAGCCATATGGCAACAGTTTGAGGATGCCATCCCGATTCATGTAGGCAGAGGGAAGAACGTTGCAACTGACTTTTTGGCTAAAAATGGAAGCAAGCATCTTGTTGTTTACTTGTTGAAATCTGATCAGAATTGGGATGTTGTAGATTAGATGAAGGTGAACCAACAAGTTTTATTACAAGCCAACAAGGATTTAGGCAATGAAGTGTGTAGGACCAGGGTAGATGATTATGATGATTAGCCTTTGGTCCAACATCACGTTGTTGCTTGTAGCGCTCTTAGTCCCAATTTGGGGTAGCCCCCAAAGTCATGGCAAGAGGGAGAAGCTAATCTAGGCTCTCTGGAATAGTATTAACCAAAATTGTAATCAAGATAGGAGTTTCTGCTCTTTGGATCACACTAAAAAATTTGTGGTACAAGAAAATATTAGAGCTAGTTTTATTAGGATCTTGGGGCTGGCCAAAAATGGCAGGCCAATTATTGTTACTTTGGACCTGTCTTCTTATTAAGATTTTCACCTTTATCAAAAAATATAATAAAAAGAAAAAAGATAAAATAATCAAAAAGCTTTTAGGAGAAAAATATAATATGAAATTATAAACTTATAATCAAAAGGGAGAAAAAAAATTCACTTATAGAAACAAATAATTAAAGTTAACATATATTTATTCTTTAAATTGGATGCATGATTAAACTTTTTTTCTTTGATTTTTTCCTTTCCCCCTTCTATTTCAGTGTGTGAGAGAGAGAGAGAAGAGAAGTCTATTTGAATAGAAAGCCAAGTGACAATTTGTATTGGCCATATGGTCTTGTCACAATGAGATCCTGTAATGTCCCTATTTTTCGTAATGTGCTTTGTACATAAGTGTGGTGTGGAGATTTGAGTTTGATGGGTGTTTTCTCCTAGGTATGGTGTAGAAGTGTTTTGTGTGGAGTTAGATTAATAAAAGAATAAAATTAAATATTAAAATAATAAAGGAGAGATATAAGGGTAATGTGACTTTATTATTAAAATAATAAAATAATAAAAGTGCCACCTCAACGGCAAATTAGAAGAATATCTATATAAGGAGGAGTAGGGGGCTCATTTGAGATGTGTTGGATTAATTATTTCTCTTCCACTTTGTGTATTTGGCTGAAAAGCTAATACCATTTTCTCTTGAGGACGAAACCCTACAAGAGAACAACTCTTGTGGACGAAAACCTACAGGAGCTAATCCCTGAGGACGGAAACCCTCTTGGATCAGAGACTAAGAACGAAACCCCTTAAGTCTCATTAACAATTTGGCAGCATTGTGAGCATATCTTGCCTTAGGGAGGCAGACGTCCCTGTTTTGAGCATCATTGGCAGTATTGGCAGCATATCAAGATCCACGTCCCACTCCTAGAATCTGATTTCAGCGTTACAGGGTGGACGTTGCATCTTTGAGAGGTGGTTTCAGTGTTAGAGGAAGAAATAAGGTTGACGTCAGGTTTGAGGACCCATCGGTAGACTTTATGAGGCTGACGTCCTCATTCTAAGGGGAATTCTTCAGAATTTGGAGATCAAAATCAGCAATCTTGCACTCCTAGACTCCAACGTTCCCTTTCTAGTAGCAGATCAGCAGAGTTTAGATGTTAAATTCATCATTGTGGTGATTCTCGACCCCAACGTCCCATCTGGGGCATTTTCTTCAGCAGTAGCAATCTGATTTGGTGTTTTGTGAGTTGTTTCATGTGATTACTCTCAGAATTGTTTATGTAATTGTCTTTGCATCTCAGATTTAATGCAAAATTGTGTTGGTGTTTTCTGGCAAAGTCTTGAGTAATTTTGTAATTCTAAATTATAGATCAGAATTTATATTTTAAATAGATGTTATTTTATTTGGGAGAAATATTGCAATATTGTTAGGGTTTGGTAATTTTTCAGAATTAGGTCATTACAGATCCTTAATTCAAAACAACTGTTCTTTCTATGTCTTTTTCATAGCCACTGCCCCATTCCCCTTCTCCTCTGCCCCACCTCCAACTCCCTAATTTAGAGGTTTAATACCTATCAACGCAATAAATAGTTTCTTGGCTTAGGGAAAAAAAAACATTGCTCTCAATGTAACTTTTCAAAATTTAAAAATATAACACAACTTTAATATTTTTCTAACAAAAAGGAAGACATACTGTGCTTTGGAAAGATGGCCACTCGATGTATTGAAGCTGTCCTGGTTGTTCCCACAAAAATAATATTACTGATTTGAGACCCCTGCAGTTAAAAATTGTAATTAGTATTACAATGAGAAATATATAACATTAGTAACTCTGGACTTCGTCTAACACGAATAAAGCAACAGGGTAATCATATTTTCTGATGCTTTTTTCTCACATTAATTTTGGTTTTTCAAAACACTGCTCAAAACAATGATGATGTAGACTACATGCAACTATTTCTATAAGAAAACAACCACATAATATCAAGTCTGAAACATTTTTAAAAGATCCATCAAAAAAGGCAAAGATAAAACCAAGCTTTAGTTCCCAGACTAACCAGTCAGCATGCCTAATTGGCATATGACTCCCTACTTAGCTACAAGGAAAGTGTTCACCTTGCCTTATAATATACTGTTCATGTAGGTAGGCAAATTGATATGTCTGCATTTACTGAATAAGTTTTGGTATTCTATGTTATTTTGTAATTGTACGCAAAGTGTTTGACGAAATGTCTATTGTATGTACTGTACTTATGAAGAAAATTTATGAATAGTCAAACTGGTCAAACACATTGTTGTTTAGCGCATTGAAATATAATCAGTCACATGCATATGTATGTAATCAGCCATCATGATTAGTTAGGACTGATTAGTTATAGACTGATCGGTTAGGACTGATTAGTTAAGGTTGTAACAACAAGACGGTTGGGGACGTTTGGGGCCTGGTTGGTTACCGTAACCACTAGAGCCACCCTATATATAGACTCCCCTCATTCATTCAAGAGGATGTTGGTAGATTGTTGGATAGGCATAGGTACGTAACGAGAGTATGTTGGTGCATATCTGTGTAGGGCATAATGCAGTCAGGCTATGGATGCAGCCATGAGTATTCTGCATAGGGTTTGCAGACTGTAATGTTAAGACTGTATATGCCATTGTTAATATAAATCTGCATATTTATTTGTCATCTGCCATTGCTGCTGCTGTTGCTATTTCTGTGCATGGTTTCTGTGTATTGTTATTGTTAATAACTGCAGATCTGTAGAATTATTTAAGTAGAAATTGAATTGTGTGTAAGCATGTTAAATATCATGTCTACAGTTCAAATTTTGTCTCTCTTTGGATTTCAACTCTTTGACTAAGTTCATGATAAATTGCAATTATTGCATCATATCAATCCATATATTACATTAAATAAAAGGATAATACATAAAGGTATTCTAATTGACATAATAGTTTGAATACATTTCTAAATTTCCAAACAAAATTTTGTAAGTATATTTATGCAGTTTCCCAAAAATAATATTCTAAACGCAAGAAATTTGCTAAAGGCATCTGGAATAAGGCTTTTGAAACGGGAAATAGAAATGAACTCTACAAAATTTGGATGGAGAATAACTTGGCGTACAAGCCATTGTGAAATTCTTCAAGATTGTCTCGCATTCACTATGCAGAAAGATGACTTTGCTGATAAGGACCTTGCCTCTATGGATCAACTCTATTTCTGGGGCCCCTCTTGATGCAACAGTGAGAACATTCATTATCACAGCTATTGCATGCTATACCAGACAACCCCCATCACTATATCTTTATGGCTACGCTAGCTTCTATACATTCTTCTTTGATGAAACATTAATCTTCCCTCATCTGTAGAGGGGAACACCTCAGGTATGCTGGAACTAAATAGATCTTCCTATTCATAAAACACTCGGATGTAAGAATATTCTTGACCACTTCATGATCACCCTTATAGCTGTTAGTGTTCGACCGAATCGGCATATTCAAGTCTCTTGGACTAAACTGCCTTTAGATTCTTATGTGATAGGACTGGAAGCAGTCCCAAAACACATTACCATCAGGAAATATGAAAAAAGTTGGTTGTGCCCAATGTGGGAAACATATTAAAAATAATATGTGGATAGGTGTGCCCAATGATGGCATGAGACTATTCTCTCGAACTCAGGCCTCCAATCTCCTTTAAATTTGTTTCCCTGAAGTCTTTAATGTTTCTTAGGCAGTGATGGAGCATTCAACACTTTGTTTCTCAAGGTTCCTTCCATTTTCAGGAGCATGAACAGACCTGCACTTCTTTTTAGCGTTTTTATACCAAATGCATGAGTTTTGCCCTAATTTGTTGTGGGCACATGGAAACAAGTTTGAAGATGTTCCAATTCAAACTTCAGCTCCTTTCTGACCAATTTAAAATGCAAACACAGCAAAATGAAGGAAGAAAGAAAGAAAATGTATAAATATCCATGGGTAACCAAAATAGGTCAATGGGACTCAAGATTGCATATCATGTTTATAATAGCACAAGGAGAGAAAAAAGTGTTTTAAAACAAAAATGTAAAATATTACGAGGTCAAATAATGTATATGATGCGCGGTTTTGAGCATGATAGTCATTAATAAGGGAAAACAGACACCTAAGGAGCCCACAGCTCCTTTGCACATGGAGGCACCTGCCAACAGCCATCAAAATCCCTCCCCCTACTCACCTGATCAGCTCAAGAAAACCAGAATGGGAAAATATTTTGGAGCAAAATCAAAGACTGCATACAAGAATTTTGGAGGAGATTCGACTTCTTCCAAGGAGTATTTGTCAACAACTCCTCCTAAGTTATAACATGTACGACTTTTGCTAGTGATCAAGTAATAGGGAAGTAGATCCAACTTCAGGAAAGTCTCCAGGTAAAGCATCATTTAAAGAGGCTTCCGTTAAATCCTAAAGCATATATCCATAAAGAATTTTATCGTCTCAAAGAAGGTTCTATGGATGATTCAAAAAAGATATTTGGATCAAGGACTGCTACTCTCCCCACTTGTAGGTAAGGATTTATTGTTGATAAAGCACCTCCTTCCATTTACATTGATCCAGAAAATGGAGATAACTTTACATTTGCTTCTGCCTTGAGAGATGACTGATCTGTAGATTTAACGGTCTTTACCCTACTCTTCCTGCGCTATGTGTGAGTGGATAAGCCAAAATTGGTCTCCTCTCATTGCAGATGAGATGTGAATTTATCCTTGTGCCCAAGGGTTTTTTTGTTGTGCTTTTTCTAAAGAAGGTAGATGTGGATGCAATTTACAGCAGAAGTCCTTAGTTTTAAACAGGGGCTGAGTTATTTATGAAGTCATGGCATTCAAATTTTGATCCTTTGGTTGAACTTGAAACTATTTCTTCTGTCCCGGTGTGTTAGGTTGTTGAATTGCCTTCTGCATCTTTGGACACCATCAACTATAGAACAAAATTGAAAATGGTATTGGAAAATTCATTTCCTTGAACAAATAAAGCAGCAGTAAATTCAAGACCGTGTGTGCCCACATATATGTGTAGAGTCAATCTCCGCAAATGCCTCCCAACTGAAATTTCCTTATGGAGGAGGGGATAAGGTCTACAATAACCCAAATAGTGGATTACGAAAACATTGCTTTCAAGTGGAAGCAATGTTTTGAATATGGTCACCTAGCTGACTCATGCCCACACACAAGAACCCACATAGTGGATTTTCAAAATATTGCTTTGAAGTGGAAACAATGTTTTGAACATGGTCACTTTGCTAACTCATGCCCACACATTAAAGTCCCAAGTTCAAAAAGAGTTAAAAAAAAAACATGAGATCTTCTAGTAAGGATTATCACATTGTACAACACAAGCAGAAGCAAAAGGCCATCTAGTGGATGAGTGCTTTTCAGAGGATCCTTATAGTGTTGCACCTAGCACTAAAGAGAAGCTAGGGATTCAACTTGTAAGGAGCCAAGAAAGCAAGATGTCCCTTCTGAACAAAAGCACAAAAATATTATGGAAACAAAATAACATTGCAGGAGCCCCTCTCTGGCTTAGGATCCTTTGCCTTTGGATTCTTATAACATACACAAAATTGCGGCTTTAGAAGTTTCCAAGGACTTTGGAGATGAAAAAGAAGCCATGCCAAGAATTTGACAATGTAATGTTTTAGTTAGTTGTTTCAAATTTTGGTATTAGATGTTAAAAGCATGCATGCATGTATGGGAAAGCCAAAAAAATAGTAAGTTTTTTTCATATAGGAAAGTATGAGTATTTAAGAAAGGAAGCAAAAAAGTAAAGTTTCCCTTAAGAAATTAGTTTGATTGGGAAAGTAAGAAGTAAGGAAGTCTTTCCTTAGGAAAATAGTTTCTAGAAAAGAATGAAGACTTGGTGCAAAAGTATGATGTAATTTGGAAAATTTGAAGTTAATATAGTTTTACTTATTTAAAAAAAGCAGTATGTATCACATGGTAGCATGCAGTACAATTACATCTCAAATATAGTACAACTATATTACAAGAATTGTACAACTGGGGCTCAAATAGCCATGGAAAATCCACTATCGAGTGAATGCAGAGTGGAGGAACTATAGAATGCAATAATCCAAGTCCGTACGAGAGGACTCATTGAAAACCAACATCAGTGAACCAATGTTGGTTTTCATGATGTCAAGATGGGAACAGTCTAAGCTAGGACAACCAGCTTGGATCCCTGGAGAATGTCTTTGCTCTCCCATCATTCAAGGCCAAAGAGCCTAGATATAGAGGAATCCTATGATATGTGTCTATCTAGACATCTCACATTGCGGTCATGAGTGATTCCAAGAGGATGGTCTGCTTTGTCATTTAGTAGCTGCTACATGAAGGTGACACTATCTCATAGATCTAACATCATTGGTGGAGGTGGCAATACCATCAGATAGGCATTTCATGCCCCCTGCTACTAGAAGAGGATGGAAGGAGGAGGTAATCAACTGAGTCAATTATTGGGACTGTGAAGTTTCCCCTAGGGCCCAAAGTCTAAGGGCAGCCGTTTCACAGAGATACAATGCCAATCACCTCTGATCAAGATAATGAAAGAAAGTAGAAAGTGACACCTAAATTCTTATCAAACAATAGTATCTCCTCCCAGTCTCACATGGTACACGAGGCATCTTAACATAAAATGTTAATTTGTATCTATCTGCTACATGTTGTCCCCTATGGGAATCTAGTAGTCAGCCTCAATCCTGAGCTAGGGTAAATGTAACCTCATTTAATCGAGGGAGAACTAGAAGACATGGTATTAGCACAGTTACCAGATTTTATAATTTTAGTTTCTATGAAAGGTCCAGACAATCTAAAAGTTCAGGATCTCTAAAAAAGTTCAGAAAAATCCAAACGGTAATAGTAATATACTCAAATAAAAGATTAACTACCAAGAACATTAAGTACAGATTAATTGTTTGATGTTTTCTTTTTTAGTTAAAAAATATTCTGAATTATAGTTGGAAAACTCTCAATTCAGCAAAAACTTGGCACTCCAATTTTGGAGAGTTTCTCGGCAACTCGGGAAAACTTGGCAAAAACTCGGCCAAAAGAAAAGGAAAAAAAATCAAAGAAAATAATTTAATTTAAAAAAATACATTTAAAACAAAAAATGGAGAGCCAGAAAGTTGAATTTTTATTAGAATTTCATAAAAAAGAGTTCAACTACAATTCTTGATCATTAAAACCAACAAAATACAACATACAAAATATCTCAGCAGGTTTTGCATTTTGTGTTTTCCGCGTTTTCACCCGTGTGGCGAAGTTTCACCAAATTCTTGGCAAGTCAAATTTCTTGCAAGAAAATCAGGAACTTGTGACAAATCAGAGAGTTTTCTATCACTGGTCTGAATATCATTCTAAGAAAGTTTTAAACTTTAGATTATTTTGGAGGCCCCACAAAATCAAAAATTCAGAATTTCCAAAAACATTGGGAAATCTGGATCCAGTTGAAAAATGTATCAAATATAAATACACAACAGTTCATGAGCATCACTTTATAAAAATGTATTATATATAATAGATGTTAAATGGTGCATAGTTAGACTTTTTATTAAAGCATTGTAGTCAATCATAGTCAAACTTGCACACTGCTATTTGCAGATGGGCCTTGATGATTGCAAGGAGAATATATTTAAAATTAACTTTCTTTGTCTAAGTATTACAAAACAATAATCTGCAGGAAAGGATGATAGGTGGATGGTAGGCAGATTTCAAATCATCTATGACTTATTCTCTTGCACGTCATGCAATTTTTAGCTATTTTTCCTTATGCGTTCAGTCTACTAATGTTGGAAAATATTTTTAACTTTATATGACTCCAAATCCTGTCGGACTAATTTGGACGGTATATAAAATGCGGTTTGACCGGATTTGATCAAGATCCAATATGCTTTTGTAACTATGGCTATGAGTGATGTCAACATAAAATTTTTGTCATGCTATATAGTAACTCGTTGCCACATTTTGCACAGGGGTGCCATGTTTTTGGTTTCTGCAAGTGAGCTGCTCTTTTCCTTCCCTTCTCCTCATTTCCCCTTTCTTCTTCTCTCCCTTTCTTCCTCTTCCTCACAGCTTCATTCCCTCTTCTTCTTTCCCCCTTTCTTCCCCCAGTAAAACCTCAGCAGGTGTACCTTGAAAAGTTTCTAAGTGTTGGGGCGACACCCGACTTCGCAGCGAAGTCGGAGTGCGCCCCTCTAGTGGAGCGCAGTAGGGAACCCGAAGTGCGCACCAGGACAGGAAATATTCGGGCGACACCCGACTTCGCAGCGAAGTCGGGGTGCGCCCTTCTTCCTGGGCGCACTAGGGGAATGGTCTATCAGAAAAACGGCTAAGTGCTGGGGCGACACCCGACTTCGCAGCGAAGTCGGAGTGCGCCCCTGTTCCAGTGCGCAGTCCGAACAGCGGACGAAGACAGCCAAGCACCGGTGCGCAACCCGACTTCGCAGCGAAGTCGGAGTGCGCCCTTTGACCGGTGCGCGGTTCGGTGAAGTCAACTCGAGAAATTTGCTAAGGCAAGAAGGCCTTCCAAGCTGCGTTGTTTTCCTCCTGCGCAACCCGATAGCGCCCGAATTCCTGGCGAAGTTGGATAAGCTGCCTTTCAAGGCAGACACGTGTCACACCTCAGCATCCGACAAGTATCCACCTTCGGGATTCGAGCCAAGACTTGACCGCGCAAGGACAAAGCATGGGCTACACTACCGGCGCCATCTGTCACCATTTAAGCCGATGTGAAGTGCCATCTGCAGCACCTACCCGCATTCTTGTTGACCGAAGACTTGACCCAACGCGCTGCCACGTAGCTGTACCGCCTTCAGGGACACCATGCTGCAAGGACAGTCCGGCCCGACAGAAGTCAGCATCAGCAGCTCCTCAGCCGCTCGTGTCAGCTACTGTCTTGTCTGGGACTTTGTGCCCATGAATGTAATCGGGGGGAATTTTGGGCTATAAATACCCACCACATTTTCATTGTAAGGTGGTGGAAGGGGAATATATTGCTAGGGGACAATTGTAGCTGTGCGTTTGCCTCAAATATAAACATACACTTGGCTCTGCTTACTGTCTTTTATCTTGCATGCTGCCTCTCCTTGTCATTTCTGCCTCATGTTTCTTGTGTCATTGCTTGTTGTTGTACTGAACTCTGGACTCCGGCATTTGATGGCCAAGTATTCCGGAATGCATAGATAGAGGATACATGGGATCGTTGATAGCTGTAGTTTCAATGTATGTTTGTAGATGAATGCTGTTAGTAGTGGTGATTGATTCGTTGCCGTGCTGCTTATTCCCCCCACCCAACTCCAATCACATTTGGAATTCCTTTCTGCACTTTTATCTCTTTCCCTGCACTCTTATCTTAACACAACCCCACAGGAAGCCGGCCTTCTCCGGAGATTGGCACGGAGGGCATTCCTTCCTTCCGGCCTTTCAATCTGGTGGGCGAATCTGGGCGCAATAACAACAAATCCTTTCCTCATGGCAGATTCGTAACCAACAGTTTCTCTGGCACGCCCGGTGGGACATGGTAGTTTCCCACCCCCAAACAGAATCGAAGTACTAGTGCTCGCTTCATTGCTGTTCAAAATCAGAGCACCTGGCGACTCTGCAAATTATCTGAACATTCTCTGAGTCCGTGAAGACCGGTCCTAACGCCTTCATGCAAACGAGAAGGTGGCGAGCAAGGAATCCGGAGAACCCGCCTGACTTTTACGAACTTGACCTTGACGCTCCAGGCGAGCGCGTCAGGCTGGCTAATTATCAAGCTCGCGAAGAAGAAATCCAAGAAGAAGCCGAGGCTGAAATCCAAGAAGCCGAGGCTGAGATTGAACAAGTTGAGGCCGAAGAAGAATCCACATCTTCGGATAGTTCCGATACCGAGTACACTACCGGGTCAGAAGCAGAAATGGCTGATCATCTGGATGAGGACGACCTCTTCCCGGCGGTGGATTCTACGGGGCCCTTGGCCCTAGTCGGACAACAAGCTGTGCCCCCTGCTGCCTTAAAGTCTATCCCTACATACGACGGCTACGGCAAGACGGCGTATGAACACATCCAGGACATTCTTGCCCTGGCTGCGCTTCACTCCATTACTGACGAAAGTGTGAAGACCCGTCTGCTGGCCCTTTCCCTAAGGGGAAAGCTTCTCTACTGGTGGAGATCACTGCCAGAGGGATCCATCACAGGGTGGCGACAGTTAGCCGGCAGACTCGTGAAAGGATGCAACGAGTCTGCTGATCCCTCTTCTTTGCTGCATCAGTTCCAAAGTATTCGAGAGACACCCCCAAGAGGAGGTGTCAGACTTCAATATCCGGTTTGCGAGGTCTTGGAAACGAGTGCCTCGCGAACTCAGACCGTCAGCAAGTCAGGCCGCCTACTACTACCTGAGATCTTTCAACTCAGACATTTGCCTGCTGCTGAAGGTAGCCAGAATCAACACGTTCCCTGCTCTGTACGAAGCTGCCCAGCAAGCTGAAATGGACATCATCTCCATCGGCAGGCTTCCGCACAGAGTGCAACCGCCCATCTACCCTGATTTTCCCCGATCGCAGTATCCATCAGCTTCTGGTTCGGAGCCGTCCACTTCAGGACAGCAACCCCAGCAGCAATGGAATCCGGCGCCGGTCGTGAATCCTTACGGCCCGCCGCAAATTCATTATCCACCTCCTCGTCCTCCACGTTTTCCAGCACTTCCTGCTCCCCCGCAGCATGCACAATATTCAACTCCTCCTCCATTGGCTGCATTGCCTCCCCCAGCTCAATTGTCGCCGCCTCCTGACCATGATATTCAGAATCAAATCCTACAGGAGGTACGGGCTCTGGCCTCTGGCTATCATACCATGTCTAACGACATGACTGTTCTGAAAAAGAAGCAAGCCCAGATGGACCTGGCTCCAAGGAGGCCATATCCGCCCCCGGCGTTGACGAAAGATCGGCCCCCTGAGCAACATTTGCAACGGCGGCCCCCTCCGAGGAATGCTGCCATAGAGGATGAACCTGGTACTTCCGACCAGGTCAATTGGTGCACCACGTGCAACGACCCGCATGCCGAGGATGACTGTACACTACATCAGCACTACCTCCAGACTTTGGCCGGCAGCGCCATTGAGGACGAAGAGCTCTACATGATCCTGGGCGACGAAAGCAATTTCGCCGTCTCAGATGAAGTCCCGATGCCGCCTCCTGCCAAGGAAAACAAGAAGTCTGCCGAAGCTGCAGCCAAACCCTTAAAGGTGTACGCCAGAAGAGACAAGGCGCAACCCGAGGAGATACCACCGTACAAGAGGCTGTGGCCCTACACAGCCAAAGACAAGACTCCTCCGGCGAAGACTCCCGCAGTCAAGCCTCCCTTAGCCAAAGCTCTTCCGGCTAAAGCTCCCGCTGCTCAGCCTCCAGCTGAAACAAAAGAACAAGCTCAGGAGAGGCTGAGATATCCGTCTTTGACCAAGAGGCAGAGAGTTGAGGCCACTCAACAATACCGGACGAAGTATGAGCCGGCAAAAGAAGCGGAAGGAGCAAGCACTTCGGGCTACAACATAGTAGACGAGTTGAAGAGAACTCCCGCAAGAATCAGCATGTACGATGCTCTTCAGCTCCCAGGCCAGGTTGATCTGTTGCAAGAATCCCTGAAGATCATGAAGAATGGCAAGCAGATACAGCCCGCTGTCCTGGTGCAACCCTTGACAGTCTCAGCCACTGGGAAGAACAGACCACCTCCCTTCTATCTGTCCTTACGGATGCAAGGGTACATAGTACACAACTGCATGGTGGACTCCGGTGCTTCCACGACCGTAATGCCGAGAGCCGTCTGCGATGAAATCGGGATGGAGTACACAAGGAGCAGCCAAGGCGTGCTGCAACTAGACGGCACCCCTGTCAAGACAGTCGGTGTCATAAAAGACATCCCCATTCGGCTGCACAAAGCTCTCGACATTGTGGTCATCCAGGAGGTTGTGGTCGTCGACTTGGAACCCTACTTCGGCATGTGTCTCTCCAGGGAGTTCACTGCGAAGTTGGGAGGGTATTTGTCTCTAGACTACTCACACATGGAAGTGCCCTTCAAAGGAAGGAGACCGAAGATTTTCAATGAAAAGCCTTCCACCTACCTAGTCGAGAAGATACCCAGAGAAGAGCCTGAGGATTGCATGGTTCAGCTGACGGAGGAGGAAGCGGTGACGATGGACATGACGGAGCAAGCTCTCGAACAGCTACAAGTAGAAGATGAATTCTCCTTGCGGGACTTCAACGCCGTGATTGAAACAGAGCAAGGCTGTTACACCATTGTTCAGCTTGAGAGGGTTGACAAGTCAGCCAGGAGAGAAGTGGGACCAGCACTCGAGAAGGCGTGGAAGCTTTTCTTTGATCGCGCACGATGCAAAAATGGCGCCGGTCTCTGGAGTCCTCTTGGTTTCCCCAACCGGGATCCAGAAGGATTACACCTACAGGCTGGCTTGGAGCTGTACCAACAACGCGGCGGAGTACGAAGCCCTGTGCTTGGGTTTGCGAAAGGCGGAGAGGTTGGGAATCAAACATCTGCAGATCTACGGAGATTCGGAAGCTGGTGTGCCACCAGATCACGAATAAGTGCGCCTCCAAAAAGCACTATCTCAAGGCGTACCGAAATCGGGTCTGGGATCTGATGGAGTCTTTTGACTCGTTGAATGTCAAGGCTATTTCAAGAGAGAAAAACAAGCATGCTGACATTCTGGCGTCTGTTGGAGCCAGGTACGTTCCGGCTGATGACACTATCCAGAAGCCGAAGCCGGTTCGTACCATTTACAGGCCTTCTGTGCCTGATAAGGACACCCACTGGCGGGTGTTTAGCTGTGACGAGGAGATCGTCACATTTTTGGTAAATGAAGCCTGTTCAATCGAAGGTAGAGACCCTGATGACGAGCAATATGAGGGGTTGATACAACTGAAAAATAATCATGTCCCAAAAGGACTGATTACCCTAGAGAGTCTATTTGATCAGAACGACAGAGCCATATCTCATAGGATCAAAGTAGACCCGAAGCAGTATGCTGACCTGGAGCTGGAACCTGGTAAATCAATCAAGGTCGGGACAGACTGCACCACAGAGGAACTCGAGCAGATCAGATCATTATGTCGAGAGTTCCCTGACATAGTAGCCTGGAGCTACCAGGACTTGAAGGGGTATGACAGAGAGATAATCCAGCATACCATTGAGCTAGAAGATGGCGCCAAGCCATTCCGGCAAAAGCAGAGGGCCGTCAATCCAAAAATCGAGGCCATGATGAAAGCCGAGCTCTTGAAGATGCTGGAGGCCAAGATCATCTACCCCATCAAGCATTCATCCTGGGTTGCGAACTTGGTTTCTGTGAGGAAGAAGAACGGAGACATTCGTCTCTGCGTGGATTTCAGAAATCTAAATCAGGCCTCCCTCAAGGACCATTACCCGCTTCCCCAGATCGATCAGATCCTCCATATAGTTGCTGGAGCCCAGAGATTTTCCCTCTTAGACGGTTTTTCCGGCTACAACCAGATATGGGTCAAGGATGAGGACCAGCACAAGACGGCGTTCACCACCAAGTGGGGGACGTTCGCCTATCAGCGCATGCCATTCGGCTTATCCAACGCTGGCGCCACATTCCAAAGAGCCATGGACTTGGCCTTCCGAGAGCTGCTCAACAAAGTGATTGTCATCTACTTGGATGACATGACTGTTTTCTCTCACAAGCGAGAAGATCATGTTCCCCACCTGCGGCAAATATTCGAAAGGTGTCGTGAATTCGGCATCTCCATAAACCCGAAGAAATCTGTCTTCGCGGTGAAAGAAGGAAAGCTGCTGGGGCATGTCATCTCCGAGAAAGGCCTGGCTATAGATCCTGACAGAGCAGAGGCTCTCCTCCGCTTGCCCGCCCCAATCGACAAGAAAGGGCTACAGTCCTTCTTCGGCCAAATCAACTTCGTGCGGAAGTTCATACCGGACTTCGCACAAGTAATCAAGCCTATGGCCGAGTTGCTAAAAAAGAACGCAGAATTTCTGTGGACTGAAGAAAGGGAGCAAGCCTTCGAGGAGATCAAAGCTCGCATTGCACAAGCACCGGTGTTGATCAACCCGGACTACTCCAAGGATTTCATCCTGTACGCGGTGGGAGAACCAGAGAGTTACGCCGCAGTCCTGACCCAAAAGGGAGAAGATGGCGAGGAGCGCCCCATAGCGTTCCTGAGCCAAGTAATCCAGCCGCACGAAGAGAAGTACAACTTTATAGAGCGGCAGGTTCACGCCGTCATGAAATCTCTCCGAAAGTTCAGGCACTTTGTCTCCCAGAGCAAGATCACTGTCTTTGTGATCCACCCGGACGTTCGAAGCTTCATCATTCAAGGAGAGCCGGGTCACAAGAGAGCAGGATGGATTGCCAAAATCCAGGAGTTTGACATCGAAGTGCGGCCAACCAAGCTAATCAGAGGCCGAGCCTTGTGCCAGGAGCTAGCCCGAAGCGCGGCAGCCGAGATATCCGCCTGCGAGTGGGAGGATCCAGCAACACGCATCAACCTAGCCAACTCCTTACCCGAGGAGTGCGACTGGACAGATGAACTGGTGAGATATTTCTGCACCGGAAGATGTCCAGACCACATGAGCGCCTCACAAAGAAGGAGGTTTCGGCTAGGTGCTTTGAAGTACACTCTTCGCCCCGAGGGGCTTTACTTTAAAAACATCGACGGCATCCTGTTGCGGTGCGTCAGAAAAGCAGACCAATCCAGGGTCCTCGGAGAATTTCATTCCGGGATGCCTGGAGGTCATCATTCTGCAAGGCCTACGGCCTTGAAAATAATCAGAGGTGGGTACTACTGGCCCACTCTGTTTACAGACGCTCATGCGGTCTGTACCAAGTGTGATCAATGCCAGAGATTTGCTGGCAGAAACAGAAAAGCACCCCTGCCCCTTCAACCGATCCAAGCCGAGACTCCGTTTCAGCAATGGGGTCTGGACTTCATCGGGGTGATTTCGCCGAACTCTGCAGCGGGCCACAAGTTTATCTTAACCGCCACCGATTACTTCACGCGGTGGGCAGAGGCGATCCCCACAAAGAACGCCGACCAAGAGACGGTCATCAAATTCCTCGAGAGCCTGATTACCCGTTTCGGGGTCCCCGAGTCAATAGTGACGGACAATGGTCCGGGGTTCGCAGGCGCAGTGCTCACGGAGTACACCAGCAAATTCGGCATCTATCACAAGATGTCTTCCAACTACTACCCGCAGGGGAACGGTCTCGCCGAGTCCACCAACAAGAATCTACTGAAGATCATTCGAAGGACGGTGGAGAATAACAAGAGGACTTGGCACCTACTCCTGAATCGGGCGCTATGGGCGGACAGAATTTCATTCAAGAAGTCCATCAAAACGTCCCCTTATGCGCTCGTGTATGGCAAAGAGGCTGTCTTGCCAACGCACATTGAAATACCCGCTCTCTGGATGCTTGACGAGGAAAGAAGCAGCGGGGATCCGGTAGACGACAGACTTTGCCAATTGCTGCAGTTGGAGGAAGACAGAGAGAAAGCGTACCAGGCCTTCACAAAACACGCTGAAGCAACCCAAGGCTGGTTCGCAAAAGGCACCACTGCCCGAGTTTTCAAAATCGGGGACCTGGTGCTGAAGTGGGACTCGTTCAAGGCCAAACCCGGCAACCATGGAAAGTTTGATGCCCTCTGGGAGGGCCCCTATCAGATTGCCCGGGTTAATCAGTTCAATGCATATGTGCTTCGGGACATGGAGGGACATCCTCTCCCCATTCCCGTCAACGGGTTCCACCTCAAATTGTACCACCACTGAAGGCGCCCGAAGGGGCCCTTCTTTGTACAGATTTCCCTTTTTGTATTTTAAGTTTTCAGCATGTAAATATTTCAGTTTTCAGTTTTTAGTTTTCCAAGTAGCCCAAGTAAGTCTGAGGCAAATGCCCGACTTCGCAGCGAAGTCGGGCAGCGCTCATCAAATGGGGCGAAGAAGGGAAGAAAGCAGCTGAAAAAAGAGCTAAAAATGTCTAAGTCTGGCTGCCCAACCCGACTTCGCAGCGAAGTCGGGCTGCGCCCCCTCCAAAGGGCGCAGTTGGGAAGCAGACTACAAGGAAATGTTGTGTCAGACTGCGCCCATTTTTCGGGCGAAGTCGGACTGCGCCCATTTTTCGGGCGAAGTCCGAGTGCGCTCCCATTCTCGGGCGCACCCTGGGTGATCCGGTGAAAGCTGAAAGCGCCTAAGTCTAAAATCCAAGTTCGCCCGTTTTTCGGGCGAAGTTCGAAGTGCGCCTGTTTTCTGGGCGAAGTCTGACTGCGCCCCGAATTTCGGGCGAAGACCGGACAGCTCACCGCAGAAAAACATGAAAAATCACAAGTGTGGGCCCAGGGCGAAGTTCGGCACGAGGCTAAATTGGGTTATGTTGTTCTTTGAAAAGTGTGCCCAATGGTGGCGGTGACGTCAGCGGCGGCACAACAATCAAGGAGGCTTTAAATGATTGCGCAATTACCAATGATGATGCATTTAAAGGGTAAGGCGCCTTTTTGGGGCTAACGACTAATAAAGCACGCTTTTTGAAAAAAGCCCATGCACAGCCGCCAAGATCATAACGCCTCCACCAACCCAAAGCAAACTGCCCTAACTCCCTCCCTCGCGCCATTAATGAGTGCAGTCGCTGTCTACAAAAGAACCCTGGCACGGCCAGAAAATTCATAAGTTCGAAGCTGACTCCCGGACTGCAAAGAATAAACCTGACAAGCTCTGAAGCTGTTGTCCCTGTCTCTGATTGTTTCAACAAGGATGGACAAGGGAAAAGCGCCCGTACAGGCGCAATCAAGTGTAGAACCGCGCGAAGCTGACAAGTCTCCAGAGTCCAGCGACCATGAGAGCGCAGCGCCTCAGAAGGGCAAGAAAGCAAAATCCAGAACAAAGAGGCGCGTAGCTGGCCAGACTCCGCCGCCACCAATCAATCGTCTGTCCGGATACAAGGATGGTTCATTCTCCATCAGTATCACGAAGCTGCGTCTGACTATCGCAAAGTGGGTGGGTAAGGTTTCGCCTTCCCACCACCTCGGAGCCGCATATAATTCAAATCTTCACTGGTTTCTGTGCCCTCCAACTCACTGGTGCCCGGAGCTGGTTGAAGTGATTGCTGAATACTACAAACCAGCTGCGCGGCAAGTCTGCGATAACAAAGGAAGGGTGTTGTTCACTCTCTTCCGAGAGAGCATCCAGCCGGCGTTCGCCCCAGGGCTTCAATACAGCCCAGACGCAATTGTCAGAAGGGTGAGCATCGAAGAGCAGACCGGCAGATTTTCTCAGACGAAGCGGATGAGGGAATTTCTTAATTCAGAGCTGAAGACTCCGTTGGCGCCTGGACAGTGGCCGACTGGCCCCATACCGCTGGACCGATTCGAGAACAGATATATCTATATCATCCTGGCATGGGTCCTTGGCTGCGACTTAGACAGAGTGGTGCGGCCTTTTCAGCTGGCGATGGCCGAGTGTATCCTGCACGGGGAGTTCTACGACTCCACGGCGCAGAAAGCGGGAAGCGCCCAATCTTCTACGATCGGGCGGGTCGGTTGGCCTACGCAATTCATGCGAGCTCGGTGAGATCGCAGCGAGAGGCAGTCGACGGACTTCCGGTTTTGCTCATTCCTCACATGGCTATGCCTGTACCATATGCATTACCGGATGAACGTCCCTAACCTGAGGAAAGCGAACGAACAAGGAGAGCCGCTCCCCGTGTACGAGTGGACTGAGGCCCTGTACCGGAAGGGCTCATTTTATGAGTTCAATGTCCAATTTCTGGGCCAGGCAATGGGATTGTTCAACCGTGGCGCGACTCGCCCACCAGCGGCTATGACAAAGTGTCTGTCGGACAATGAGCTTGGTGATACCTTTCGGCTGACTCAGGGCATCGTTGTCCGAATCTACGGATTCAAGGGAATGCCTTGTTTGCTGCCCTACTTCTGCACAGATCATCAGTTCGGGATGGAGGTGGCGCGGCAAATGGATTACGTCGAAGAGGAATTTGGCCAGGGAAAGAAGAGGGGTCACATATTCAAATATCCTATGACCTGGGCCAATATTCAAGTCTTCGAAATCGGGCAGCACGTTTATCTTGAGCGGGAGCTGCTGGAGATGGGCCTGATTATGCTGCCCCAACGCTGGAAATACGACCCAATCGGGGTCCGGGGAAAGTTCACGCACATCTGTCCGAGACCTGAAATCATGAAAGAGAGAAGGAATTTGACAGGTGCAGACCTCCACTGGCGCATTCATTTAATGCAGTCATGGCCACCATGGCATGAATTTTACTGCGAGGAGGTCACTTACGATCCTGATCGGAACCCGGACCATCGAATGGAGTCGGCTGGATTCAAGAAGTTCCTCGCTAAGGTGGCGCCGCTCAACTGGCATAAGGACAAAATCCTCGAATGCTGGAAAATGAGGTGTCGCACGCAACACGACAAATCAAGCCGGAGGAATCTTGCCGTTGATGATGAATTTTCGGCACTTTATGATCAACACGTCGACACGTGGCAGCCCTTCGAATTTCGCGTTTGCGTTCCCCGAGGCGCAAATATAAGGTATAAAAGAAGGGCTACCCCTCAGTCATTGTCAACCCCGGCGACTTCCAGCGCGACTCCTTCCAGCAGTCAAGTGGGCCCGATGCAGCTTGTAGCTCCTGCGGCAGTGCCCAAAGCGGCGCAAAGGTCAGAGCGGTCAACTCTCGAGCTGGCCCCTCAAGCAGAAACAGCGTCAGTACCGCCCACCAGCGGACCAAGTGCGGCAGGTATTCTCCCAGCGCGACCCAGGTACAAATTTACCGTGGGGACATCAGTGCCTGCCGCCCCTTTATTGCCGCTTCCTTCAGGACCAGCCACAGCGTCGGGAGAAAAGAAAAAGAAAAAGGTCGAGAGGACCAAACGTCCCAAGGAGCCAGTGCAGCAATCGCCCGCGGAGCAGCCGCAAGCAGCAGCGCCGGAGGTTGTCTCTTTAGACAGCCCCGAACCCGAAGCAGACATCCAGGCCGCGACCATCCCTTCAGCGTCGGCTCAGGCGGAGCCCGCAGGTACGTCCTCCGTTCCGCTTGCCCAAGTCCGCGTCGGCCCTGCAAAAACCCCAACTCCCACTTCATCAGGGCAAGCCGTAGCCGCATCCTCCGCATCTCAAGCCACCCCGCCATCTAGCGGCCTCCACTCGTTTGACCAGTTTGCTCAGGACCCCAACGCTTTTCAATCCCTGAGTCAAACCCTAGAGCCTTCACCCGCAGTTAGTGCTGAAGCCGCTCCCTCATCTCCACATCCTTTGCCCCAGCCGCTCGAAACCCTACCAGCGCCATCTAGCCAAACCCCTGTCACTCCTAGGACCCAATCGCCCTTGAAAGTTGCTACCCCCTCAGGTATCCCACCTACTTCATTGTTCGCGGGAAAAATGCCGCAGCAAGCCTAGGAGCTGGAAGACCTCGATTTCATGAGCATCACCGAGGACCAGCCTCTGGCAGTAAGAGCCGCGGGGGGATCTGCCTCCTTTCTTCAAGGAGTTAAGCGCAAAAGGGCCGAAGAGATAGCCGCCCCGGTCAAGCGCACAAAGTTTGACCTAGATCGGAGAGTGCTTACGACAGAAAAGCTGATTCCTAAGGTGAAGAAGCCTCTCCGCGATATGACCGAGGCTGACTATGAGCTTCAGACAAAGGAGAAGAACTTTGATGATATCAACGAAGAATACGAGATCCGCGGTATTCGCCGCAAAACAGACAACCTCCTTGTCAAGCATCTCGAGACCCAGGAGGCGCTTTTCCAGCTGCAGAATACCACAAGGCAGCTCGAAGAAGACTTGGCTAGGGCTACCGCGCAGTTGGGGTCAGCGCAGCAAGAAGTTGAAGATCTTAAGGCTCAGTTGGCCGCCTCCCGGTGACAGATAGAGCAAGAGAGAAACGAGCGCTAGAGCAGATTTCACAAGCTGCGAGATTCGCTGAAACGAGCGCGATCGCAGCTCGCGGAGAAAGCATCACAAGCGACGGCCTTTTCAAAGAGCAAGGCGAAGGAGATGCGCGCAAGTCTGCTACAAGGTTGCAAGCCCAACCTTGTCAAATCCTTGTCAGTTCTGGATTTCGTATCCAGGATCGAAGAGGTATCTGCCCAGGGAAAGCCTGTGGTAGAGGAAGCCGAACACCAGGCGAGGCAATGGCTAGACCTGGCTATGAAACTTGAGGAGTTAGAGCGCGATGGCTTCCAAATCTCCCCCATGTCACAACTTGCCTCAGAGTGGGCAAATGCAAGGGTAACCTTGCACACTTATTTTGCGAGGACAGAAAGGATCAGAACGGCCAGGAAGGCGCTAGACGCCTTGGAACATGAAAGACACATTCTCCTGGCGCCCTTTCATATTCTGTCCGAGCATGGGTGTCCGAGCTATGTCAGAGATGACGAGTTCCTCACCCTTGAGCAGGTAAAGAAGAACTGGCTGTCCTTCGAGGCAGATACAGCTGAAATCGATAGCTGGACAGAGCCAGTTCAAGAAGCGCAGGTCGCTCAAATGGTGGCGAAGTACTGCAAGATCAACTCTTCTCTTGAGGAGTTGGGCAAAAGATATAACACCATTGACCTGCACGCGGTCGTTGCATTCCATGCAGTACTCAGAGAAATCAGCGACCCCACTCCCTTCCAAGCCGCAGCCTGGGATCAAGCTAGGGCTGCGCTCGAACGCATAAGCATGCAGGAGGCAGAGAGTGGAGAGCCTTCAAATTCGGAAAGCGAGACTGAGGAGGCAACTGGTGAAAGCGAACCTGAAGAAGAACAGTTGCCCCAAGGAAAGCGACCAGAGCAGCAGAAAGCAGGAGAAGGAAGTTCCTCTGCACCCAAAGGATAAAGGCATGGTTCTTTGCGTCGAGGCGAGCTCGACACCCCGCGAGCCGCCAGGAATGTTGCCACATTTTGCACAGGGGTGCCATGTTTTTGGTTTCCGCAAGTGAGCTGCTCTTTTCCTTCCCTTCTCCTCATTTTCCCTTTCTTCTTCTCTCCCTTTCTTCCTCTTCCTCGCAACTTCATTCCCTCTTCTTCTTTCCCCCTTTTCTTCCCCCGGTAAAACCTCAGCAGGTGTACCTTGAAAAGTTTCTAAGTGTTGGGGCGACACCCGACTTCGCAGCGAAGTCGGAGTGCGCCCCTCGAGTGGAGCGCAGTAGGGAACCCGAAGTGCGCACCAGGACAGGAAATATTCGGGCGACACCCGACTTCGCAGCGAAGTCGGGGTGCGCCCTTCTTCCTGGGCGCACTAGGGGAATGGTCTATCAGAAAAACGGCTAAGTGCTGGGGCGACACCCGACTTCGCAGCGAAGTCGGAGTGCGCCCCTTTTCCGATGCTTGCAGTCCGAACAGCGGACGAAGACAGCCAAGCACCGGTGCGCAACCCGACTTCGCAGCGAAGTCGGAGTGCGCACCGGTGCTTGGTTGGGTAAAGTCAACCCAGAAATTTGCTAAGGCAAGAAGGCCTTCCAACTGTCGTTGTTTTCCTCCTGCGCAACCCGATAGCGCCCGAATTCTCGGCGAAGTTGGATAAGCTGCCTTTCAAGGCAGACACGTGTCACACCTCAGCATCCGACAAGTATCCACCTTCGGGATTCGAGCCAAGACTTGACCGCGCAAGGACAAAGCATGGGCTACACTACCGGCGCCATCTGTCACCATTTAAGCCGATGTGAAGTGCCATCTGCCGCACCTGCCCGCATTCATGTTGACCGAAGACTTGACCCAACGCGCTGCCACGTAGCTGTACCGCCTTCAGGGACACCATGCTGCAAGGACAGTCCGACCCGACAGAAGTCAGCATCAGCAGCTCCTCAGCCGCTCGTGTCAGCTACTGTCTTGTCTGGGACTTTGTGCCCATGAATGTAATCGGGGGGAATTTTGGGCTATAAATACCCACCACATTTTCATTGTAAGGGGTGGAAGGGGAATATATTGCTAGGGGACAATTGTAGCTGTGCGTTTGCCTCAAATATAAACATACACTTGGCTCTGCTTACTGTCTTTTATCTTGCATGCTGCCTCTCCTTGTCATTTCTGCCTCATGTTTCTTGTGTCATTGCTTGTTGTTGTACTGAACTCTGGACTCCAGCATTTGATGGCCAAGTATTCCTGGAATGCATAGATAGAGGATACATGGGATCGTTGATAGCTGTAGTTTCAATGTATGTTTGTAGATGAATGTTGTTAGTAGTGGTGATTGATTCGTTGCCGTGCTGCTTATTCCCCCCACCCAACTCCAATCACATTTGGAATTTCTTTTTGCACTTTTATCTCTTTCTGTACTTTTTATCTCTTTCCTGCACTCTTATCTTAACACAACCCCACAGGAAGCCGGCCTTCTCCGGAGATTGGCACGGAGGGCATTCCTTCCTTCCGGCCTTTCAATCTGGTGGGCGAATCTGGGCGCAATAACAACAAATCCTTTCCTCATGGCAGATTCGTAACCAACAGTAACATAAGGAGTATGCACAATATACAATTGGATGGCTTGTTAGAAAATATTACATCTCGATAGCTTGTTCGAGATGCTTGTTGTGCAATAGCTTCACTAAGAAGGTAGCAGCGGCCGATACGAAAAAACAGTATTACAAACATTTACGGAAGAAGAATATTGTGATAGGGATGGATCACGGTAGAAAGTAAAAGTTAAAATGTTATTGTCATGGTAGTTTGTCAAGTGTCTTTGTCACAAGGAGATATGTTGTAAATAATATCTTGTAAAATCTCTAGAAATCCAAGATAGCCCATTATGTAATTATTGAAATATCATAGGAAAAGTCCAAAAGGAAATTCTCTAGAAGCATGTGATATTTTGACTATCTCATTTAATCATAGATATTCTAAGAAAAGTCTAAGAAGGGTATCTAGAAAATCTTGATATTATGGGAAGAGTCCAAAAAGGAGATCTCTAGATTGTATTGCCATGTGTTCATCTAGAGTTCTCCATGCTTGTAATATCTAGTTCTCATGAGCCTATAAATAGGGGAGAGTCCCTTATGGGAGGCAAGTTTGGCAAGTGTGAGCTCAAGGAAGTAAGAGAGAGTCCAATGCAAGAGTAAGGGCTAGCAAGCCAAGCTAGCTAGAGAAAGAGTGTCTCCTTGTCCAAGGTGTGTTCGAGATTGTCAGAGTGAGAGTGTGGAGTACGGTCATTGGGAAAGTCCATAGAAGATGGAGGCTCAACAGGAAGGCTGCATTCACTAAGGCAATCAATATTATATACTAGCTTGCCATCACAAGACAGAGACTGTAAGTCAACATAAAAGACCATAGTGAGAGGAGGGCTCAAGGAGACATTGAGTGCGTGTTGCATTTCAACATTTTTGGTTCCGTTGTTGGGATCACTCCCCTTTAGTGGTGGTGTTGTCCGGTAATTCCATCTTTACCTCTCCAGTAACTTTGGTTGTACCCCTTGTTACTTTTATTGCAGTAACTTTCAAATTTACCGTGAAGTTAAAAATTAATATTGTTATCGTGGTAGTACTGATTCCCATTTTATAGATGGTAAATCATTTTTACTGTGGTAACTTTGGAATTTACAATGATAAATCCTATTTTCTCGGGTCATTACTAAGGGATACTACTAGTTAATCCCTTTCTCGTGGACTTGTTCATTGTACTCACTGGTATACGTATCTAGTAAAGAGTGGTCAATAAAGTGTATGTCTTGGTGATCTTCTGGATGGTTTGTGATTACCCCATAATAGTCTACCATCTAGTTTGCTTTGTTTTTATCTGTGTCCACACTTGAGGCATATTATTAAAGCAGGAAAATTTTGGTAGATTTGGTACTCATAGTACTCTATAGGCAAATTCAGCCTCCAGTTCACAAGACCTTGGCTTTTCACCAAGATAAGTTGTACCTAGGATTCCAAGGCTATAGTACAGATGAGAAAAAATCCTGTCTTTTCAGCCCAATCTTTTGAAAACGCCAAGACTTTCATTCAAGAATATAAGAGAGCATGCATTTACAATGACTTGATATGGAGGGAGCAATGGGTTAAGTTCCTTCCAACATTTTTGAATGGTGTTTCTTTAATATGGTACGAGATGCAAAAGGATCAGACTAAGAATTCATTGAACGAGATTAGCGAGAAGATGATCAAGGAGTATAGCCAATGCCAAAAATACTTTAAGATAATGATCAAGATAACAAAGTTGGCCCACAAACCTGAAGAGAAAGTTTGTGATTGTGTAAGAGCTTCAAAGGAAAGTGGAGGCCCAATTTCAATTGAACTTGCCTGTTGGCCCCAAATGGACAACGAGGATAACATTCTTTGTAAACATTTTATTGTAGGTTTAAAGGCGACAATTAGGCCAAGAGTTAAATATGAACAACCGGTCACTACCCAACGTGCATATGAGGTTGCGAAGCGGAAAGAGTCTGGAGGAGGAGCTAGTTCTGCCAACACCAGTTACTCCGGTATTTTCTGGCCATGTTTCACAACCAGTGGCAACAGTAAGTCCATCTTCCTCTACTTCAGCTGAAGTAGAAGATCTAATTAAAAATATGGGACGACTTGCAATCAATTTGTTGCAAGGAAAGGATATAGAAACACAACGAGCCCAATCTGGGAAAAAAAGTGTCAAAAGGAATCTATCTGAAGTAGTCTGCTATGAGTGCAAAGAGAAAGGGCATTACAAGACAAATTGCCCTAATAAGGCATCTACTTCAGGAACAAAGAGTAATGAGAAAGGCAAAGCTCCAGTTAATATTATTGATCTTGTTCAAGATAATGAATAAGTTGATGTCATGGCAACAAAACAAACTCGTGATAGGAATCCCAAAGAAGAAAAGAAGGCTAAAAAGAAGAAAGAAGAGCCCAAAAAGAGGAGAAGAAAACTAGGTGTTCAATATTTTTGAAACTCGACAGGTCAGGCACCATGTTGAATCATGAAGGATTTGTCAAAGCAAACTGCCAACATCACATATGGGCCACTACTGACATTATCATCAGAAAAGTGAAGGGAGCTACATAGTGGACTTAGTAATAGATGAAGGAAGAAGGCCGAAGTCATTGTGTTCGACGTAGAGGTTGACCCATATGCTCCACAAGCTGAAGTCTTGTGCAAAGGTATTTCTATTCCTGATGTCATGGTAGATGGTGGAGCCGCTCTCAATATAATGAAAGAGTCTGCATTGAAGACATTAGGACTAGAGATAGATCATAAATCCAACTTAAAGTTGAGATCCTTGAATAAAGGAAAAACAAAGCCAATAGTAGTCTCTGATGTAGCAGTTTCAATCATGGGAGTCACTTGTGTGGTAGATTTTCAAGTCATGAAAGATGGTTCAATAGCCTATCCAATGTTGTTAGGAAGGCCATGGTTAAGAAAAGCCCATGCTCCCAATTACTAGCGTGAATGGTACATCACCATTGGTCATGGGAAGCGAGTGAAGATAAAGCGGTACCTTAACCTCATACATTGAGGAGAACAAAAACAGAGAACGAAAGCAAATGGACAACTTCAGATTATGCCAGTAAAAGTGAGGTGGATACAAAAGACGAATAAGAAAGGGAGGTGGACGTCTCATTAATTGACATCCTTCTTGATGCTCCAGTGGATCATCCACATAGTTTTTTGAGGAAGTGGTGGAAAATAGGCTACAGAAGTTACACTTTGGGAATGCAATAGAAGAGGAGGAAAAAGAGGATTACTTTCGGCTCTTCCGCAGGTATATTCATTTGTTTACTTTAGGTCATAAAGAGTTATGACAAGTAGATTGGGTGCAGCATTAGATAGATTTGGTTGATGATGCTAAACCTTTGAAGCAAATGCCATATCATATAAATCCAAATTTTGCCAAGTCTGTCAAGAAAAAGATAGAGAAATTGTTAGATGCAGGTTTCATTTTTCCAATAAACAACTCAAAGTGAGTGTCTCCAATCATCATTACAAGGAAGAAGAATGGGAATTTGAGGGTATGTGTTGATTATCAAAAGCTAAATAAGCCTAAAAAAAAGCCCATTACCCACTTCCCTTCTCAGATCAGATTTTGGATGAAATTGAAGGACAAGAGTGCTATAGCTTTGCAGATGGCTATAGTGGCTATAATAAGGTTTGCATTGCAGAAAAAAACCAGCTAAAGACAACCTTCACCACTTTGTGTCTACACTTTTGCCTCAAGCAATGTTGTTTGGATGTGCAATGCACCTACAACTTTCCAACGGCTGATGAATAACGTAACTAAACCTTGTATTGGAAATTCTATCAAAGTTTTTCTAGATGATTTGTGGATTTATGGGAAGAAGTTAGATGATCCAGCTTCTCTTGAGAAGCTATTTCGGCAATTGAAGAAGGCCAAGGCCTCACTTAATCCTGTAAAATGCCTATGTGGATGCACCAAAAGTGTCTTGTTGAGGCATGTGGTCTCCCGACAAAGGATCGCAACTAATCCTGCAAAGGTTGCAAAGATTAAGGAGCTGTCATTTCCTATCAACAAGAGTAAGATGCAATCATTCTTGGGACATGTGGGATATTATAAGAGGTTCATCAAGAATTTCTCAAAGATTGTACTGCCATTAACGAAATTCCTCAAGAAGGATATGCCCTATGAACCAAGAAAAGAAGCTAAGGCTGCATTTGAGGAACTGAAGCAAGCCCTAATCACTACTCTAATGTTGAAGAATCCAAACTAGAGTAAGCCATTTGCTGTCTACACAGATGCATCTGACATAGCGCTTGAAAGCACATTGAATCAGTGAGACAGCAACTGGTATGATCATTCCATCTGCTTTGCAATTAGGAAAATGAGCAAAATTATACAGGTACAAAGGAGGCCCTAGCCATCATCTTTGTTCTCAAGAAGTTCAAGAAATATCTTCTGAAGCAAAAGTTTACCATTGTTACAGATCATGCTGCCCTTAAGTATTTTGTGAATAAGCGCAATCCATTGGGAAGGATAGCCAAAAGGATTCTCCTTTTGCAAGAATACGATTTTGACATTGTTGATTGGTCATGTTAGAAACATATCAATGCAAATACTCTTTCAAAAGCACATTAGAGAATTGGCTCTAAACATGAAGACGATGAGTTTTCTGATGCAATGTTGCTAGAGGAAGCCATTCCAAAAGAAAATGCAGACATCTAGTAGTACTTAATTGAAGTCAAGTTTCCTGATGGTGCAACGCCAAAAATGAAGAGGAAGATTACAAAGGTCAGTTGACCCTATTCAATAGTGCAAGGAGTTTTGTATTGAGTGAAGCCAGATGGGAAGAATTGACGAGCAGTTGGACGAGAGCAAGGGAAGCAGTTGGTTGTAGAGTTCCATGATGGCATGTGCGTGTAACTTACCGCAAGAAGGATTTAGATGTAGAATATCCCTTGCCAACACTCTTCAAATATTATATGGATTATTGTAAGACATGTGATGTGTGTCCATCCCATAGTTGAGAAAATCTGCAAAACATCTGCAGAATCCCGATTTTTTGCCGATTTTTTGAAGATTTTTTTATTTTTTTTCGATGATGCAAAGACTTTTTGAAGATTTTTTGCCGATTTTTTCAAATGCCGATGCAATCGGCAAACTCTCGATGATGCAAAGACTTTTTGAAGATTTTTTGCCTATTTTTTCAAAAAATCTGCAATTTTTTTCTTTTTTTTTTTTAAGGCTGAGGTAAATTTAGGGTTTTTTTTATGCAAGCCCATTTTTCAGCTTTTAATGTTTGAACTGAATTTTAAAGTTTAAACCCTAAACCCTCTTTTTAAGTAACTATTGTTGCCTGATAACTTTGAACTTTGAAGTCTAAACCCTAGGCTAGGCCCTAGGGTTTTGGGTTTAGGGTTTTGTTTTTTTTTCCTCCTCTTTTTAAGTAAATATTGCTGCCTGGTAACTATGTATGCAAGCCCATTTTTCAGTTGTTAATGTTTGAATTTGAAACTTTGAACTTTGAACTTGAAGTTTAAACCCTAAACCCTAGTCTAGGACCTAGGGTTTCGGATTTAGGGTTTTCTTTTCCTCCTCGTTTTAATTAAATATTGCTGCTTGATAACTATGTATGCAAACCCATTTTTCAGTTGTCAATGTTTCAATTTTAAACCCTAAACCCTAGCCTTTTGGTTTAAGGTTTAGGTTTTTTTTTCCTTTTTTTCAAGTGATTGTAACTTTGTTGTTACTTGTTTCAATGTGCAGGCATATAAAAAATGAAACCTTTTTTTCCTTCTTGTTACTTGTAACTTTGTACCTTTTCATATTATAAGCAATACAAGACGTGTATTGTCACTTTCATGTGTACTTAAAGCTTGAGACTTAAAGCTTGAGCCTTGTATGATGTCTTGACATAAATTATTGCTTTAATTACAATATTTGATTTGCATAATGTTAATTCATTGTAATATGCATGAAAAAACTTTTTTTTAATGAAAATTTTTGTTTTCTTTGGTTATTTTCTGGCCAATTTTTTGCCGATTCTTTCCCTGATTTTTTGCCAATTCCCGATCTTTGCCGATTTTTAAAATGCCGATTCTTTGCCGATTTTGATTTTCTCAACTACGGTCCATCCTTTGGAAATTATAGAAAATTAGTTGCACCCTTATGTCCTATCTTTTATTTTGGGCCCTTTGAAAAGTGGGGAATTGATATTGTTGGACCCCTTCACGTGATCACATGAAGAAATAGATATATCATTGTTGCGATAGATTCTTTGACCAAGTGGGTTAAAGCTTGGTCACTGAAGCAAGAGACAAAGGAAGAAGTTGCATTGTTCATCTATGAACGAATTATTAGCACGTTTAGTTTTCCAATGGAGATTATCTCTGATCAAGGTACTCACTTCCTAAATAAAGTGGTGGAAGACTTGATGACTTGGTTCACGATCAAGAATAGGAAACCACCTGGATATAAACTACCAATGGGCAAGTGGAACAATGAATCACGTGTTATGTCAAATCCTTGCAAAGGATGTAACTTTGCAAGTTGACACATGGGACAAAAGAATACATGCAACATTGTGGGCCTGTAGGGCCATAATCAAGTCAGCCATAAGGTATTCCCCATTCTAGTTGACATATGCAATTGATCATGTTCTTCCTGTCAAATATGATGCTCCAACTATACGAATGATGATGAAGGATAAGAAGAATGAAAGAGAGTCTGTGAAGGACCAGATGGTACAATTGCATCACTTGGATGAAATGCAACAAGCAATAGAGGACCACATTTCCAAGAAGAAGAAATAAAAAGAATATTGATACAAAAAGCTCAAGTGGACCCCCTTCAAAGTCAATGACTTGGTGATGGTGTACAATGCCCAACACAAAAAAAGGAAACACAAAGTTTCTGCCAACATCTATGGGCCCCTATCAAATAGTAGTCATGCATGACAATGGTACCTATAAGCAATAAGCTTGAGGAGTTATATGGAATGCCTATCAAGAAATGTGTGAACCATGATAAACTCAGGATTTTTCATCCTCCAGGATAGATCAAGCCTACTCCTAGGACGGAGTAGAAATAAGGAGGGGGAGAGATGTCGACATAAAATTTTGTCATGCTATTTGCATGTATATTAGTATAAGAAGTATGTATAGTATACAATTGGATGGCTTATTAAAGAAGACTATAGTTCGATAGCTTTTTTGGGATGCTTACAATGTAGTAGCTTCACTAGGAAGGTGGTTATGGCCATTAAGAAATAACGGTATTACAAACAGAATGTTTGTACGGAAGGAGTACAAGAAGAATATTGTGATAGGGACAAATCACAATAAAAATTAAAAGTAAATAGTAAAAGTTAAAACGTGGTTGTCATAGTAAATTGTCAAGTGTATTTATGTTATGTGAATAAAGATGAATATGTCGTAAATAATATCTTGTAAAATCTCTAGAAATCCAAGACAATCCAAAGTACTTTTGGAAGTATTATGTAATTATTGAAATATCATAAGAAAAGTCAAAAAGGAAATCCTTTAGAAGCACGTGAAATTTTGACTACCTCATGTAATATAAATATCTTGAGAAAAGTCCAAGAAAGATATCTAGAATATCTTGATACTATGGAAAGAGTCCAAGGAGGATATCTCTAAATAGCGTTCCCATGTGTCTATCTAGACTCTAGAGTTCTCCACGCATGTAATATCTAGATCCCATATGCCTATAAATAGGGGAGATCCCCCTTATGGAAAGCAAGTTGAACAAGTGTAAACTCAAGGAAGTAAGAGAGAGTCCAATGTGAGAGTAAGGGCTAGCAAGCCAAGCTAGCTAAAGTGTTGAGAAATGTAGCTTGGACAGGAACTTCTTGCACAGGCTTTAGTATGAACATGCTAGAAGTGGTTCGAGACATGTAGACAGGCAATTTAATATGTCTGAATTTAGTAACCAGTTTTGGTATTCTGTGTTATTTTCTAGTTGTACGCAACGTGTTTGACAAAATGTGCGTACATATATTTAATAATTAATAATGTTATAAAGTGGCAATGTAATATTGTATGTAATAATAAAGTGATGTTAAGTCATGTATGTCGATAAAGTCATAAGTCATAAGTTAGTTTGTCTTGTAGTGGGAAATGTCATGTAAATGCAAGATTAAATGCATATGAAATGTAATTTGGGAAAATGATGAGGTGTCAAGTAGTTGGAGGGTGTAACTACTTTTTGGGTGTATAAATAAGCCCTCCCCTCATTCATTCAAGAAGTTGTTCAGTCATGCAGGTTGATGGATTGATAGAAGAGCATTGGTACGTGTGAGGGCTGGTGCATATGTGTGTAGGGCATGATGCAGTCCAGTCTTGTATGCAGCCATGAAGAATATTCTGCCTAGGGTTTGCAGGCTGCAGATTGTAATGTTGAAACTGTAATGTTGTACTATAATGCCATTGTTAATATAAAACTATCTGTATTTATTGTCATCTTCTATTGCTGTTATTGCCATTGTTGTTGTTGTTTCCTGTGTATTGCTAATGACTGCAGATCTGTAAAATTATTTAAGTAGAAATGGAATTGTGTGCTAGCATGTTAAATTTCATTTCTACAAGACATTTTGAGGATGATGCAGAGGATGATATGGCATAATGGGACCCACAACGGAGAGTGGGAGAATCTACATGGCACTTGGTGGATCAGTTCAGGAGAAGTACCTCATGGACAAAGTCAAGTTGTGTCTTAGGTTTAGATTTTCTATTATTTCATTTCCTCTCATTATTTGTAAAGTGACCACTTAGGAAAAGTGGGAACTAATTCTATTTTGTAATTCACTTAAGTGACTTAGACTAGGATCTAATCTTGACCGTACATCTCAAGATGAGATGAGATCTACTCTTGACCGTACATCAGAAAATATTGGGATTAAAAAGATTTAGGTTTTCTATTCAAGCATAAAAGGAGAAGGGCAAGAGTCCTTGGACATAAGCAAAGAAGGAAGAAGAAGAAGAGCATATTGCTGAAGAGAATTGCAAGGCCAGGAGGAGAGGAAGAGTGATTTGTTGTCTAAGAAAGGCATAAATAGAGCAGGTCGTCTTGCGGTAGTTGTACCCTCATCCATTGTATAATACTTGTAGGTTCAGTAATGTATTTTGCTTCCACTGTTCATTTTCCAACCATCTGTGTGATTGTTGCATGTTTAGAATAAATAAATTTCAGATCTGATTTATTTAGAAACATAGGACAACAGTTATCTAGGATTAGGAAAATTTACATGGTATCAGAACTAGGTTCTGTGATTGAGATCCTCAAGGGTTTACAGCGATAGATCACTGCTGGATAGAAAAAAAAAAACAGCAATTAGAGGGTTTCATACTTTTGCTTGAAGGACTAAGCTTATTTGCAGGACATATTTTTGTGCAACAGATCTTAGAGATGGCAGAAGCTAGCCTCATATTTGAGGATAGATTGGAAGATGCCTCCAATTTCTTGCCCTAGAAAGTCAGGGTAATGTTCTTATTGGAAGAGAATGAACTCTGGGATATTGTCAAGGATGTTGTGACTGGGCCTACAAATCCGTAGTAGTTGGCAGCTCACAGAAAAAAGGAAGTGAAAGCCAAGCAGATGATCTTGGATGCAGTGAAGGATCACCTAATTCCTCACATATCCGAGAAGACTACGACAAATGAGATGTTCGATGCCCTGTTTAGCCTCTACTAGAGCAAGAACATAAACAGGAAGATGATATTGCAGAACAAACTCAGATCTATAGAGATGACCGGATCTGACACCGTTTCCAATTACCTGATGAAGATCATGCAGATTTGTGATCAATTGGCAACAGTTGGGGAGAAGGTTGAAGACACAGAGTAGGTTAACGTGGCACTAAATGGTTTCTCAGCTTCATGGGAACCATTTGTCAAAGGCATATGTGCTCGTGACGTGAGCACCTTCCCACCTTTGAGAAACTGTGGGATGATTTTATCCAGGAGGAGACTTGGATGGAGTCAAAGGCCAGCAAGAAGGGTGGTGACGATAACCTAGCCCTCTTTGGGCAAACCAAGAAGGGCAAAGGTAAAGGACCCAGCAAGGGTAAGGGAAAGAGTGAGGAGTCAACCTCACAGTCAGGGAAGGACTTGAGCAAGATCAAGTGTTTCAATTGTCATATGCACAGTCATTATCCATCACAGTGTCCAAACAAGAAGGGCAAAAGGAAGCAGCAACCGATTGTAATGTCCCCTTTCTGAGCAGTTAGATGCAGTGGTTTAGCCTACTCACGGGTTCCCGTAGGCTAGGGCAGATTGCAGGGGAGCCTAACTGGAGTTCTGGGAGCGGATAATTGAGCGAAATGGGTATTCGAATCCACTCTCAGATGTTGAATCGGATGGACAGAGCCTTGACTTACTAATTTTAGTAAGTTAGTTTTTAGGGTTTCGGGCAAAACGAACGGTGCAGTGATATTCTTCACCGAAATAGGTGTCGGTATCTATCCTCAGTTTGCAGATCGAAGAATCAGAAGGCCAAGTTTTTAATGTGCGAAGGTTTAATTATATAAAGTAAAATTATTTAAATACTTTATATAGTTTAAAACCTTATTTTATAAAAAGGGGACGTGGGACTTAAAAAAGAGTTATGTTTCATGATTTATCCCACATTGAGCGTGCAAAAGGAGTTTGTTGTGGAGGAGTCTATTTATTCGGTGGCTTGGTCTCATTTCATGTCATTCTGAATTTTGGTTATTTTCTCTAGAGTTTGAGGCCAGTGGCTGAGACTTCTTCTCCGAAGGGACAAAAACCCCAACGGTGTGGTTGAGGACGAAACCCCTCAGATTTTTGGAGCTAGACGAAACCCCAGTTCTCTGTTGGTGAATTCACACAGGATTCACGCTTTGGTGCTTCAACGATTTCAGAGGTACTTTGGTGTTTGTTGATAAAGTATTTCAAGGGTTTTAAAAATCAGATTGCATAAGGATTTGTGGAAAGATTGTTGATCTTGAAAACATTGTAATTTGTGCCTTGGAATAAAATCTGAAATAAAATTGCAAGTTATTTCTCAATCAATGCATTTTGTATATTTTGCAATTTGGGTTATATTATTGGAATTATTTTCTGTTCTTCAAGTTTTATATCCGCAATAAGATTTAGATCAAAAATTTTAACAGTCCCAACCAAGGGGAACATTACGCAGATGCAGGTAGCAACCTCCGCAAAAACTCAGATGAGCGAGTTTGCTACTAAATTCGAGAAGGATTTCTCATTGGTCTCTTGCCTTTCTACCAACACGGTTCCAAGGGATGCTTGGTATGTGGACAGTGGGGCATCTCAGCACATGATATCAACCTGACAGTGTTTTACTAGTCTACAAGAGCAAGACTTAGGAGTTCAGGTTGAGCTTGGTGATGATGCGAAGTATCCAATTGAAGGAATTGGTATCATTCCTTTTCGACTCCAGTCAGGGAACTAGCCTGTTGGATTCACCCAACTCAATAAGATGCTTACCATAAGCAGTCACCTGTGTGTCGCTGGAGGTTTGAGCAAAACCAAGGTCCTCAAGATCCAATTCCCGAGTCTGCATCTCATCGGTTGTGAGGTCATGAAGAGAAACCTGCATAGGTCCGATCCGAGCATTGAAATATGCCAACAGAAGTATCTCCCCTGAAGCCGAGTATCTAGTAATGTCCTCATAGAGATCCTAAAAGGGTCCCCGTCCGTGTGAATAACAAAATTGGACGTGGTGGGGGGAAAGTAACAGGTCACAATGTAGATATCCCAAAGAGGTGGGTGACGATGGATTTTAATCCATAAAAACCTGGAGTGGGGGTCAGTCGAAACCAAGGAAACCGAACCCCGGAGCTTATCCTTGATAAGAGCAGCAACACCTCCTGATCCTCTAACCCCTCCAGAGCATCGAGTGAGTTGCCGACAACTGGACCACCAAAAGTAACCAGAGATAACTGGAAGGGCCCGCTCGGGACTCTCGTGCGTCTCACAGATAAGAATGATGTCATGTTTACCAATCACATCAAGAAGGGACCACAGGGCAGACCACATCATACCATTGCAGTTCCAACAAGCTATAGCTAGCTTATCTGCCACCCCCCTTCCATGCTGATGGAGTCATTTGTTAGGCAAGGGTTTGGACCACCCAGGTGGGGGAGAGTCCCTAATCACTGCACGCAAATTACGAATAACTGCCCATTTGTTAGCTTTCCTGGTTGCGGCTACTTTTTCCCTAGCTTTCTTCAATTCTTCAACCCGAAGTCGCGTAAGGTCCTCATCAAGGTAGATCTTGTCCTGAAGAGTAAATAATTTCCGTTTGGCCCTCAACGCCTTCATACGCTCTTCTGCATTTTTGAAGCGTATGACCAATGTGGATTCGGGAGAGAACCATGCTCTCTCGAGAGTAACATTTGTTAACTCAAGAGTGTTGTGAATGAAGGCATTTCCAACTTGAAGCGGATCAATAGGTTTGGGCACCCCACGAACCCTAAGATTGAGCGCTTTCGCATTACGGATTCTTTCTTCTTCAATTTTAGCTTGGAAAGCCAACTCAACTATGGGAGGGGGGTTCTTCTTTTCGGCTACAACCTGAACCCAAGATTGTTGGTCAGCTAATTTTTGGCTTTGTGCAGTTGATGCTTCTTTGAGACATTCTCGCTCAAGCAAGAAGAACGACTTGTTCATCTCGAATTTTTAAGATTTCAGAGTGTAAATTCATGGAATTTTGAGGAGGTTGTTCGGTATGTGCAGTCTGCAATTGAGTAATGATAACTTGCTGATCTTGAAGTTTAATTTGGAGATCTGCGATAATGCGGCTGCCATCTTTCACTTGGTCTTGCAAGGAGAGTATAATGCTAGCTTGTGTGTCTAGCTGTTTCTAGAGAGAATTAATCTATTTAGACAAATGCTGGTATGAAACTGTTGTGTGAAAGCGTTGGATAGATTTAAGAGGAGAAGCCCGTGTTTCCTCGATTCCTCCATCGAGTATCCCCATAACACAATAACACCAAGAAATCCCCTCACAAGCATAGTAGAAATCCTCCTCGAGCGCAACAGAAATCCCCTCCCGAGCGCAGCAGAAATCCCCCTCACGAGCAGCAGAAATCCCCCACGAGCGCAGCAGAAATCCCCCTCGAGCGCAGCAGAAATCCCCTCCCAAGCGTAGCAGAAATCCCCCTCGAGCACAGCAGAAATCCCCTCCCGAGCGCAGCAGAAATCCCCCTCACTCGCAGCAGAAATCCCCTCCCGAGCGCAGCAGAAATCCCCCTCGAGCGTAGCAGAAATCCCCCTTGCTCACAGCAAAGGAAAGAGGAGTCTTCAACAAAAAAACACTTGACAATCTCATAGGTGAAGAGATAGAAGAAATCCTGGATACCCGTGTCGGCAAAAGTACCAGAAACAGACAGTATGAAGAATATCTGGTTAAGTGGAAGGGCAAGCCTGTTGAAGATTCATCTTGGTTGTCGAAGACAGAGCTTGACCGCCTTGGTTTTCCTCCAACAGTAGAGAAGTGAAGGTCACTTCTCTATTTACCTTGGGTGTCTGATGCAATAGCATGCAGCGGTGTAAGAGTGATCTTGCATCATCCAAAATTTGTAATGTTTTTTTTTTTTTTTTTTTTATGTTCTAAGTTTGTTTAGTTGTTAGGGAATGGAAAAACAGACCTAATGGTGAAAGAATCGCCCCAATATCCTGAGCGGTTTGGGAGATATGCAAATTTTAAGGTGAAGACCCTGCCAAAACTAGTGAAAAATCCTGCCACTAAAACTTAAAGGGCAATTTTGAAGGCCTTAGAGGGCTGAAAATGGTGGTAATCTCCTTTAGGACATTACCGGGCCACAAACCCCTTCAAGAGCTTTCCGAAAACATGCACCAATAGTCATTTCGAGCAACAAGCTAGGAGTTGTGACCTCGGGAAGTTTGCCCCCGAAATTCAAATTTCAAATGAATTGTTCTAGTCGGGAAAAGAGAAAACAGGGTATTTGAGGGGGAATTTCGAAATTGTAAGGGGTTGGTCTCTGTAAGCTCCATTCTCCTCAGCAAGGAATACAAGAAAATTATTGCATTTCTCTGTTTCTATAGTTTGTGTGTGTTCTGTTGATCTCAGATCTGCTTCATGGACCAGCACAGAATTCCAACTCTCCTACCCAAAAAAAAAAATTTGTTTCCTTTTCTAATTTAGTGGATAGAGATGAGGTAATGGATTATAGATATAATTGGTTTTTTGGACAAAGGGGTGTCTATATAAGACCTTGGACTCCTAGTTTCAACCCCTTTACAGAAGAAGTTAATGGCTTCCCAATCTGGGTGAATCTTTATGCTCCGTATGGAGTTTTTGGGAGAGAATATATTCACCAAAATCGGTAATGCCATTGGTGCATTCCAGTATATGGATGTCAAACAGAGGAAAATTTGTCCGGTAAAATTAATGAGTAAAGCAAGATTGGGTGTTTGAATGGATGTTTCAGTTCCTGGACCTCAATCCCTTACTATCTCCTCAAACCAAAGGGAATGGATTCAAAATTTTGAATATGAAAGTTGTGGTTGTCAGCAATATGGCCACCCGAAGAAGAGTTGCCCAATCATCCGATCATGCTCTAATTCCTCCTTAGTGGGGGAGAAGGCCCTGCATGCGAATGAATTGAAACCTTCAAATGTCCCTATTCAAAAGAAAGAAGCTCATCCTTCAAATGCACCAATTGTCCAGCAGGAATCATGCGAGCAACAAAAGACTCAACCCCAAAAGGAGAATTTGAATCAGATCATTGATAAAATCCAAATGGTTACTAAAGATCATCCAGACGGTTCCATGGAAAATATTAGCACCTCAAATGGTATTCTTGAAGCTAATTATGAAACAATTGATGACGGTCAGTTTTCTGAAAATGAAGATCCTACAAAATGTGTTACAACTAGATATTACCTTAGGAGCTTGAAGTGCAAAAATGCATTCTCAGATCTTGCCACTCTACAGGAGGAAGAACTTGTAGTATAGAAGAAAAATAATCGAACTAATTTCCTCTTTGATGGATGACTGCTATGTTTGTTTTCCTTCTATCTATTAGAGTTATGTGTCATGTAAGGGTTGTTCTTGTTGTTAGCTCCTACAACAACAAAAAAAGAAAATTGATTATGGAAACTTAGCAGTTTGAGGAATATGGAGAATATCTTTGATAGAAAAGCAAAGATAGGTATGCTTTAATTAACTTGTTAGAAATGTAATGAGAGCAATGTATTGTTTTGTTTTTGTAATGGGAGTGGCCCCCAATAGAAGCCACACATAGCTTATAAAAAAAAATAGTTACCACATTCGAAAATTTTGGTTCATTTGAAAGGTCCAAAAAAATCCGAAAAAATCAGGAAAATCTGATTGGGATAGTAATATACTTGAATATAATATTAAACTACCAAGAACATTAAGTACAGATTAATTGTTTGATGTTTTTATTTTTAATTAAAAAAGAGGTCTGAATATCATTCTGAGAAAGTTTTAAACTTTGGATTCATTTTGAAGGCCCAAAAATAATAAAAAATTTGAGAATTTTCAAAACATTTGGAAATCTGGATGCAGTTGAAAAAATAAGAACAGATATCACATACAAATATGCAACATTAGCATAATGTAATAGAAATATATTACATATAATATTTGTTATAAGTGCAAAGTTCTTCTAACCTACTCAAACTTGCACACTGCTATTTGCAAATGGGCTTTGGTGATAGCATGGAGAATATATTGAAAATTGACTTTCTTTGTCTAAGAAGAATTACAAAACAATAATCTGCAGAAAAGGATTAGAGGTGGATGCTAGGCAGATTCCAAATAATCTATAACTTATTCTCTTGCACGCCGTGCAATTTTAGCTATTTTACTTCATGTTTTTAGTCCATTAATATTGAAAATTACTTTTAACTTTACAAGACTGTAAATCCAGTCTGATCCAGATTTGATCAAGATACGGCATATGATTATTTTTCCCCTAATTTGAGAGAAACCATATGAATGCATTGCTTCAAGACATCCTCTAGAAACAATACTTTGTACTTTCATTGTCCATATCTGTGGTTATACCCAAACATGTGATTGCTTGTTGAATTAATGAAAGAGCATGCCACAAAACATTATAAGCAACAATGAAAATTCACTGGCATGGCATATATATAGTCCAAAGCACATAGGACTTTGAATGCTCAGGAACCTCACTGGTGGAAACAGTACACCCATTTCTAATAATTGGCATGCCCATATGATTATCCAAGTATCATCAGAGCTTAGCATTATTTTTTATACAATGAAATCAAGTTTAATTATTGGTACATTATGCTTGTTTGTTACATCTAGTTAATGGGGAATTCCATCCAAAGGAAGAAATTGTGCAAATGGTGAATGGCCCTTGTGAAGTCAAAGATTCTTGGTCACTGAGGATTGTCATCTTGTGCTTGTAGGCTAAGTTGCCTGGTTTGGGTTTGGGTTTGAGTTTGACGAGGATAAAAATTGAAGAAATTTTGTCACCATCAAAATCAGCTACAAAAGTCACCATAAGTTTGAAAAATAAAATAATATTTTTATTAATTTGAATGTCTAAAATAAATACAAATATTAACTTTACTACAATAATTGGTTGACTTGAAAATGCCTCTATGTATGAGGTGCCCTAAGATCACTATGCTCTCTTGAGATCGTTTTAATATTTTCCTTAGTCATTTTATTTCAACATTTAGTTTTTGTAGATGTAGTGGGGGAGTCTTACAGATGTGGAATGAATTCTGCAAGTGGGACAAGTTTTAGGTTTACTTTTTTCTTTTCTTTTTTTATAATATACATAACTTTTTAATCTCACTTGCCACTGACTGTTGTTTGTCCAACTATGTTTATGAAATTCATTTATGTAGTGTAGAAAATAGCCAAAATTCAAACATTCTACATAAAATTCTGCAAATTTGGTAACTATGCTTGTAGGTATATTGCTGACAAGATAAAGCCATGCAAGAGCAATCTTCCATTGCATAAGATGATATCAATGTTATGGCTGTAACCTTGGAGAAGCATCTCCATGGATGTTTTGGCTGCAATGTCAAGTCCCATTAAGGCACATGGACTATCCTTTGCATAGGCAATTGCATGCTTAATACTCACATCCCCCTGATCCATTTAATAGGCATGAGACCTACCCTATAACATCAGCTCCCTTTTATGCGTTTCAAGTGCTGAGCTGTCATATGTAACAGGCTGTCATTCAATTTTACCCACCAAGTTTCATGTTTAATATTGCTTAATACCTTCCAATGATGTACCATAAAAAAATGATCCAAGTTAGAACTTTAACATCTCAAAATATGGTTGAGCAGTTTAGAGTATAGATTAATTGTTGGATAGAAATTATATACAGCACATATCACACATTACAGCTGGTAGTTAATTTAACATGTTCATTTCTTTCCTAAAGAGGAACACATTCTGCAACAGTTAAAATAGAGAAATTATATCACCTAATAAGCTCCTTTGCAAGCCATAACCAGAATGGCTCTGTGTCGAGATCATCATTGACTGGAAAATATGGTCCATCTGCTCCAGTTGCCCTGTTTCTGGTAGTTGCTTGGTGGCATTGAATCTTCACATTAGAATACTTACACCGCCTCATTGAACACTAACAAACACAACTGAGAAATTATAAGTTTCATGTTAACCAAAGACAAAAGGTACCTGAAAAATAATCTCAAAGATGGAAATAGAAGAAATGGTATAACTGAACAAATTCCTCGGGAAAATTATTTTTCTCAACACAAGTTATAATTAGTTACACGAGGAGAAAATCATTGCATAAAGATTACTACTCCCCTCCTCAACGGACAAGGGTAGAAACATTGAACTTTAACTTGGAAGAAGAGAATGGTCAGCAGATATACTTCTGGAGTTGACTGGAATAGCCAATTTGCCTTCGATCCTTTTGCATGTCTAATGTTTGTCACAAACTTCAGCTTAGCATTGCACGACTGTTGAACCAAACCTGCCAAGAATAACATCCCATTAGCACAAAGATCACCTTACATAATATAAGATTTTTCCCATGGATGAACTAAATTTGATAGAGAATCTGTAGACACATGAACAGTATGTTCCCTCCTATGTTAAAGTCATCTTAGTAAGTGAACCAAAAGCTTTCTACAATTAACTATTCTAGGTACTTGTGGTGTTCAATGCTTGCTGATAGTTCCACAAAGCATAGCTTTAAAGCTTATATGCTAAGAATCCCTCTAAAAGAGAAATTTAGATCATATTTATACAGGTGTTCATGCTTTGCTTGATACAAACCTTTAAACACATCTTAGAAAGCTTAGTACAAGCTGATATGCATTAGAGGAAACAAAATAAGCTCTTATCCCATCTCCAAATAATTTAAATCCATAAATTTTGATAGATAACATCCCAAGACACAATATCCACAAATGACCAAGCTGCAAGCTTACTGCAGTGGTAAGGGCTTTGGCCTCTCTTTGAGAGGTTCAAGGTTCAAACCCCACTCAGTATGATGGGACCGGGACCCCTCCTGTGTAAACTCATTGAAAAAATTTCCACAGATGACCAGAGTAAATCAATGGGACTCAAAAGTACAGCAAATCACAATGGCAAGTAGGAATCTAAATGGACCTCCAGTACCTAAAATAGTGAGTTAAGGCTAAAAACAGCAAAAAAATGAAGATTCTAACTGAGGAGATGAATCCAAAACAGGTTAATCTTGAACAAGACAAGACAAACAAATCTATATATTACAAATAACGATAAGATAGGAATAGGCGGCGGAGAAGAAATAAGAGAGGGGAGCAAAGTTGAAGGTCAAAGTTGGCTCTAATTGGTAGTAGAATGTGAAGCAAAAGGATCACATTCTCAGCCCATGGGGTTGAAGTCCAACTCATGAGAATGTTTGGCTCACAAAGATCCCACCAGGGTTCAATACTCATGCCATGATAATGTGGTTTGTTTTCATACCATGTGGTTCATTAAAAGTCCCAAGTACCATGGTCATGATGTAATGCAAATAGGACCTGTTTCAATCCCATCTAACCAATTCAAAAAAATAAAATAAGAAAATAGGACTAAATTCTCACTAATAATCATGAAAATGCCAATAAAAGATCTAATGCTATCCATAAGCTCTATAACAAGGTTTGGCAAAAAAAATCGATAAGTTCTAATTTTGTCAAACTTCAAGACTAGCCGAATAAAATAATTGAATTTGTCAATTATGTTTGCCTCATTAATCATGACTCAAATTTGGCTAAGTTCATTGAATAAATTCGATTAAAATCATCAAAAATCATCTTCGGATTCAATTCAATTGAAATGGTCAATATCATGTAATTTAAGTGGGTATATTTATGTATGGCCACAATCTAAACATGTTTTCACAGACATTTAAGTTGTAATATAATTTTTTTTTTTTTCAATCTTATATAATTAATACATATATTTGCATATTTTCAAACTCCACAGCAAACTTCATTAAAAAAATTCAATGTGTAAAATTTATTTTTCAACTTCAAGCTTGGTGGACTGGAATTTAAACATGAACCAAGTGACAAACTCCATAAGAGAATTGCCTAGATTAAGTGGGACTATCTAGACAATCTTGATAGGATACAAGTTGTGACTCCCAAAAAGTCTTGTAAGTTCTTCTAGTAGCTCCCTACTACCATCACGCTCTAAACAAAGATCCATCGCACAAGCTGAGGTAGAAGACAAAGCAGGGAATAAATCAGCAAAAATTGACGAAGTGCTTTGTTCGAGTGCACCTCGCTCTGTCTGAGTGCGCCCCATTTGAAAGCAGTGTGCCCCGCTCTGTCCAAGTGTGCCTTGCTCTTGCTCCTATGTGCCTCGCTTTGGCGGTGTGTTCCTATCAACTCAATGCACCTAGCTTCCATTCTTGCACACCTTGCTCCATGCTGTGTGCCCAATTTTGGCATTGTGGATAAGGATGATGAGTTATGTCCAAAAATAGATTTGAGTTGAATTTTCAACTATAAATAAGAGATTCATTCCCATTTTGAGGATCCTTTGGCAAATTGAAGAGAGCTAGAGCTACCCTTTGCATTCCAATATGTAATGTTTTCAAACTTTCAAAAATAAATAGAGAAGCAGTGTTCATGAATATTTTGTTTTAAGTGACATCCTCTTTCATGGAATGTGGTGTTAGTGGCTTTGCCCTTCCACCCTTTTGTTAGTCTTGTTTTCTAATTCATTGCACGTATTCCGGTTCTAGCGCACTGAAGTTATTTTGCTCTGCTAAAACTGTCATTGGATCGAATCAAAACTGTTACGGTTTTGGCTGTATTTTCGTTTTCTTTAATTCCTTTCTCACACCCTTTTCTCTCATAAAGTAGATTAGATTTTATTTTTTGCATATTTAGATTAGATTTTTTCATGTTTTTAGCTAAGTTAGAAGGGAATCAGCCCAAATTCGAAGGTTGGGAAGAGTACACTCCTTTCAATCCATTTGTTGAACTATGGTCACATGCGCAAATCAACTTAATGATTTCCAAGTTTAACAATTATGGCATGCCTATTGGGACTCACAAGTGCAATTTCAGTACAAAATCAATCTTACCCCACCCACACATAATTTTGCAGATCTACACAAGTATACATCATATTTTTACAAATTTGTAAAAAGGTTTGTGTATCACACTATGCGCACAAAACCAACAAATCCTTTGATAAAATTTGCCCTTTTGGACCCAGATTTGATCAATTTTACATTGAAACTTTACGAGTTACTTTTTGTTTTCAGCCCCCATATTTCATTTCGTAATTTTCTTACAAATGACGACTCTATTTTGAATTGATCCAGAATTTTGCCTAACTTGTGATCAGTTGTTTGGTGAATTTCGTTTGTCAGAAATTTGTGTTTGCAGGAATTACAGTGGAAATGAGCGAAAACGAGAACAAGTGAAACCGAGGCTTTGTGACAGTGAAATTCTCTATGCATTCAATACACCCTGTTTTGCTCAGTACGCCTCGCTTTTCAGCAACACACCCTATTCTAAAAGCCCTCATTTTCAGTTCCTTCAAAATCTGCCATTTTTGTTCATGAATACCAAATAAGGTCTTTATCCCAAACGGTTTTGGTCGAGGACAAGACCACAGTACTACGAGGGAATGCCCCAATGATGCCAAGGATGTCCTAGGTACCGAATCACCAAATCCTTCAACAACCAGGTTATACCCCTATAGGGCCTCCTGAATACCAAATGTCACGTAAACCGGGTACTATGGCCAACCCATACAATACAAGCAAGCAATTCAGTCATCTCGATATATTCACCAAAAAAAACCTTGTTACTTTCACTCAGCAAGGATACCTGTTGGCATTTTTGCCACATTAAATTTTTTGACAAAATTTTGCCTAAGTATGGAGCTTTAAATCAGCAAAGCACATGCAGAGGTGTTGGCATTTTCGTGGGCCCTAAACGGGGATGATAAAGTGGATGAAATGATCTTTGGATATTTCGTCATTGCAGATCTTTTTACAAGCTTTCCGGCGATATATTATAATAGGCGATCAGGTCAACGGATCAAAAGTTATGGCCCCCGGAAGCAGAGCCAGCGAAAGCCCACTTCGGGCCTGAAAATTTGGCTAAGGCACAGCCCACTTCGACTTCGAAGCTCAAGTCGACCGGCGAAGCTCCATGTCAGCCAGTGAAGCTCCATGTCAGCCAAAAAGTTCAACGTCGGCCAAAGTGCTCACTTCGGCCAAAAAGCTCCACTTCGGCCCCGAAGCTCAAGTCGGCCAACGAAGCTCCATGTCGGCCAAAAAGTTCAACGTCGGCCAAAGTGCTCACTTCGGCCAAAAAGCTCCACTTCGGCCCCGAAGCTCAAGTCGGCCAACGAAGCTCCATGTCGGCCAAAAAGTTCACATCGGCCAAAGTGCTCACTTCAGCCAAAAAGCTCCACTTCGGCCCCAAAGCTCAAATCGGCCAGCAAAGCTCAAGTTGGCCAGTGAAGCTCCATGTCGGCCAAAATGTTCATGTCGGCCAAAAAGCTCCACTTCGGCCAAAAATCCAGCGAACTGCCAGTTCGGGCCAATTTCTCAACGAAGCTTCTCCGGAACTTTTTCTGACACCGATGTTGTTTTCGAGGGGCACGCTTCCATAGAAGAAGGTGGGTATAAATTTAAGGCACCCATCCCATCAAAACGGTGATGTTGGGCTCAAGGAAATCTCCTCACCAACCGCATTAATGAGACAAGCATTCTCGACGGTAAAGCCTGTCCGAAGCCATACCTCATAACTGCTGACATGGGTGAGCCACATTCCATGGGTACTCTGTTACCTGACAGGTGTCAAATCTCAGCTGCCCCAGCAATTTTTAGGGTTTGTCATTAATGATTACGGGGGTAATTCCCTCTATAAAAGCTAACGCACTATAATGTAAAAAAGGGGGAACATATTGCTAGAAAGCCGCTGTATTCAAACTCTTTGCATCAATACTAAGAATCCTTGGCTCTGATTCTGTCTCTTCTTTGTATGCTGCCTTCTGTGATTATTTCTGCTAATGTCATTTATTTTTCTGATTGCTGTAATTTTGATATCTGGATTTAAGCATTAGAGGATAAGTGAATCTGGAATCTTCCTGAAGGATACATAGGGAAGTAAATGCAGTGTTAGTTTCTGTTACATTCTCCGTGTTGATAGCTGCTGGTTAAAATATAGATGGGTGATTGTGTTGCTTGTTCTTCCCCACTGTTACTGCTATGCATTTTACATTTCTTTCTGTAATTTCCCAATTTCTTTCCAGTTCCCTTATCTAAAACCCCAAGTAGTGTAGTATAGGAGTCGGCCTTCTCCGAAGATTGGCACGGGAGGCATCTCTTCCTTCCGGCCTTTCAAGGTTGGTCCAGGTCTAGGGCGCGTATCCAAACCAAATCCTTACCTAGGGCAGATTTGTGACCAACAATACCCTATCCATATGACCCAGATGCCCATCTCGCAATTCCAACACCCTTCTCCACAACAGTTGTCCCAATGTCCACAGTTTTCTCAAGTTCCGCAATGTCAACTAGTTCCTCATAACCAACAAGACATGCAAACACAACCCGACAAACTCAAATATATAGTTTCAATTCTTCAGTCATTCTATACACAACAATATGAATGCAATAAGGGAGATTGGTCAATACCCCAATAGGAACGTTTTCAGATGACTGATCAGGCACAAAACTATATGGTGAATCAACCCACCAGATTCAGTCAACCAATGGTTGATCAACTCACGATGAACCAACCAGCGATGGGTCAAATGGTTGTACCTCACAATACAATGCAAGAGTCTATGTGATGCCTGAAACACCCTCAATAGGCAAGAATTGCTCAATTTACCAACATATTTCCATGTACAATACTCATTCTGATGAGTTGATGATTCCTCCAAATGATCTCCTGCATGAGCATCAAGAGTCATGCTCCCCTCCACCAGTGATAGAACCCAAGATAGTAAATGAAGATTCCAAAGATGAAGGGTCAGAACTGATAGAGAAGTGTGAAGTATTTGTCCTCCTAAATAGAAGAGGAGAATCTATAGAGGTGATGGAGACAAGTCTGCAACCGGAACATGAGACCTTATACTGGGCCCTATTGAAATGATAAGAAAGTAAAGAAGACCAATGAGACTAGAAGAATTGTCAAACAAGCCCCCCATTTGTGGAAGCATTTCATTTCTCTGAAAAAAAAAATCCAAAAGAAAACTACTTAATTCACGAAGCACCTTGTGAGCTAGAAAAAGGACCTAGAGTGGAAGGTGAAGATTTGGAAGACGAAGATTCAAAGGTCAAAACAAAATACACGGCATTCAAGTTTCCGCTGGAAGAAGATTTCATAGGGGCGATTGAAGCAAGTTTACCTCCAAAGTATGAAACATTCAGTTTCATCTTGGAGGGAAAAGAATCAATGACAGAACCTTTTGTAGAAAGATTCTCTCTCTAAAGAGGGGATTTCGGAAACAAACATTACTCAACCGATAGTTACAGACCCACCTGCAAGCCCCAACAATGCTCAAAAGGTTCAAATGAAGGAACCACGCTAAGCAATAGAGAGGCCATTATTCTAAGAATGATGCAATTTCCCATGATTTTGGGGAATACAATTGAGGTAGGGATCAGATTCCAATAGTTTGGCGTTGTAAAGGACAATAGCAGGTTTGTTGAAGAACGACATCAAAAGGGATCACCACTGTTGAGTAATAATCTACCATTGGTCACACAAGAACAAAGGCTTGAACTACTTATCCATACCAAAGTCCATTGTGAGATGAAATGGGAGAAAAGGAAGAGGTCGTAATCACAAAAGTTCATGTATCCACTCTCACCTCTAACCACTTTAGGGCCAAAAGGGAAGATTCTTCTTTGGGCATCTGGTATCATGTCTTAGATCAAGGAGAAATTATAAGGGCAAAAGTTGCCTCAACTCCCAAAACTTCAGTTCTTGCTTTCTCATTTGCACAATCCTTTGATGAGGGGGTATATTGCTCACTAGAGTGTATCCATGAAGTTTCGATTCGAGGAAGACCTCTTGGCAATATGTTGTTAATGCCTTCCAACCTACTTTGGTTGCATAGGTGTTAGAAGATCTTATGTTGGAACGTTGGCATCATGAGGAAAGACAACAACCGGCACAATGAGAATAGTCGTCAACAAAAATACAAACATAATTTGTGATGTAAAAAAAAAAGAATGCTAAGTTTGAAGTGCCCTACTTTGTACAGCTACGCCCAACTCATTGACTGGACCCTAATTGAGGCAATGTGCCCTGTTCATTACGAGGCATCATTGCACAAACCTTATTTGAGAACCTTAAGTGGAACCATCTTACTAGTTGAAACCTTATTTGAGAAGAGAAGGTGCATCCAAAGAATATATTAAGGGAGGTAAGAGGTATATAGAGATGCCAATAGACTAGAGAAAAACACAAGTCTCCAAGCATAAACATCACCATCATTGTATGGGACCCAAGCAAGCTAGCCACTCTAAAGAACAAAAAGCTCCAAATGAATATCTATTGCAGCCAAACGCTAAATTACTCAAGGATCGGAATCTGTGAAGATAGAAAATAACCTTAAGACATACCTAAGATGAGGAGGTTGGGAAGTTGTAGTAGCTAACTACTACCATCACTTCTAGAACAAGTTGTGTCGCGCAATCAGTATGAAAAATATGAAGGGACCAAGCCAAACATCATAGATGCTTCGCTTTGAGCATTTTCTACTCTATGAAGCGCCCGCTCACTAAAGCGCCTCTTTCTCCAAGTGACCTCACTCCCCAAACAAAGGTCCGTCACACAAGCTAAGGCAGAGACAAAACAAAGTAGAAATCAAGAATTGGTTTAGTGTTTGAAGCGACCTGCTCTCCGAAGGTTGGGGAGAGTAGAAACCTTCATCCATTTGTTGAACTACGGTCACGGGCACACATTGCACTTGTCAATTTTCGTGTTCAACAGTTTTAGCATGCTCGGTGGGACAAATATGATTCGCCTCACAAAGAAACACCCATTGTGCGTGAATTCAACAATTCTGGCACACCTGATGGGTCACATAAGTACGATTTTGGTACGTACCAAAAGCGATCTTACCCCACCCGCACGTAATGTTGCAAATTTGCATGAGTCTAGTTCATATCCTTTCAAATCTGCAAAAAGAATTGTGTCTTGTACGATTCGTGTTCCATTTCAGATTTTATACTTCGTAATTTTTCATGCAAATGGCAACTCCATTTTTAATCCAAAATCTTGCCTAACTTTTGATCTCTAAATCTCACTTTTTTAGAAAAGGATTAAAACAACAACGAGCAAAGACAGGAATGAGCAAGAATATGACCATGTTAAATAAATGTAAGAAAAAATAATAAAAAAACCCAATTGTTTGTCTCAGAGCAACCTCACTCCTTAAGCGCCCCCCTCTCCAAAGCAATCCGCTCTGGAAGCAACATCATTCCTCGAGTGACCCGCTCTTTAGAACACCCTTCCTCCTCGGAACCCTACCAACTGGAGCGCCCCACTTGCCAAAGCAACTCGCCCACTGGAGCGCCCCACTTGCCAAAGCAACTCGCCCACTGGAGCGCCCCACTCGCCAAAGCAACTTGCCCACTAGAGCGGGGCCCACTTGCCAAAGCAACTCGCCCACTGGAGCGCCCCACTCGCCAAAGCAACTCGCCCACTAGAGCGCCCCGCTCCCATGTGCCTCGTTTTTCCATTCGTTTCTCACTTTGACCAATGCACCTCATTTTTCTTCCCTGTTCTTTGGTGTGATTTTAAAGGTTTCTTCCCCTTCGTTCATGAATGTCAAAACACCCAAATGATGTCAAGGATTGTAGCACCAGTGGTGATATTCTCAACAATGGAATGGTCGAATGACAGATTTAAAAACCAATCAAGACTATAGTCATAAGATTGTCTTCACAATCATATGGTGTCATTGTCCCGAGACAATAGTCTCACTTGTACGGCAGCAGTTATACGGTAGTCATACGTATAGTCTTCTCATACGACGTCTTCTTATACAACGTCTTCTTGTATGTCTTCTTGTATGACGTTCTTCTCGTACAACAGTCCTCTTGTACGACATCTTCTTGTATGACATTCTCTTGTATGACGTTCTCCCATACGACGTTCTCTTATACGACATAATCTTCTCATACGACAGTCTCATATGGTCCAATCTTTTATACAGTTCAATCTATTGTATGTCTCAATTCATCATACGGTTCACTCTCTTGTACGACTTAGTCTATCATATGATTTAATCTCTCATACAACTTAGTTTATCGTACGGTTCAATCTTATCATAAAATGCAATCTTCTCGTACGGCAGTCTCGTGCGGCCAACTTCACGTACGATAGCAATTGTACAATAGTCACACATACAATGCCATAGTCCTTTCCCAGTAGTCACACATACAAGACTGCAACACATGCTTGTACAGTCTACCCACGTTTGATCTAACCCTCGTACGGTCTGCAACTTACTTACAGTTTATCCATGGCAGTTTTCTCCCTACAACCTACAACTTATACTCTAACCACTGCAATCTACAACTATGTCAATCAAATACTACAGTCTGCAACTAGAAACAACATCCAATGCAATACAACATACAATCTCATTAACATACACAACATAAACAAAATACAAGTAAAATGGAATCAGGCTGCAATGAGTCTGCAAATAACAAAAATTGTATTGGCATTCAATGGTGTTTGCTGTAAACAACAGTGACAAACTGTAATTACAATGTGCAGGGTTTAGTCCTCAGTACTTCCATAACCAGGCCTACATAATCACATGTAACAATGAACAATCTCCCTCCATGCTCTCATCATCGTCCCGATGTTGTCCAATCTCTCAAATGGAGAAGGGGGGTTTCTATTTAATGCTTGTCCTCGGTCCCTGCTAACAACGGCTTTCCAAGACAACACATTCAACCACCACACCTATTATTCCACATTTAACTTTTATGCCTAAGGTCTAATTGCAATTTATCATTAAATTGCATTACATGTCATTTCGTTTGCATTTCATATCATTTCATATGCCTTTCATTTCATTTACATTTCACTTGCATTTCACATGCATTTACATTTCATTTCATAAGTCACTTTATGACTTTGTTGTACATGTTAATATTTCACTTATCACATTTAATATTATATTATGACATTGCCACTTTATAACATTATTAAATATAGTACATACGTTTTGTCAAACACTTTGCGTACAACACAAAATAACCCAAATAACAAAACTAAATGCAAACATCGATTTGCCTTCCTACAAGGATGTCTTGATTACGAATCATCAAATCTTTTAACGGCCTGCTTATGTCCCTATAGGACCACCTATATACCAAGTGTCACATGAACAAGGATAGTATGTCCAACTTGTACAATACGGGTAGGTACCTCAACCATACCCATTCATTCACCAACAAAACCTTCCAACATTCGCTCAGCAAAGGTACTCTACTTATACAACCCAAACGCCCAGCCCGTAGATCCAACACCCTTCCATCAGTAATTGCCCCAATATCTACTATTTTCCCAAAATCCCCAGTCTCAACTAGCCCCTCAAGAACAACAAGAATTGCAAATGCAGCTAAACAAACTCAAGCATATGGTTTCAACTCTTTAGTCACTCTATACACGAGTATGAACTTGATGAAGGGAACATGTTATTTCCTCAACAAGGAGATCTTCAAATAATAGATCGAACCCCAATAGGAAAATTTTTAGATGACAGATCAGGCACAAAACTATATGTTGAATCAACCCACCATATTTAGTCAACCAATGACTTATCAACCTATGATGAACTAACCAGCAATGAGTCAAGTGTTTGTACCCCAAGCTAAAGTAATGCAAGTCCATGTGATACCCAAAACATCCTTTCGCATAGGCCCGGTATCGAGCCCACTATAGGCTATAATGATTTGATCTTTGCTCGACTTCTACCATCCTCAGCTTCAATTTGGCCTCTCTCTTTGCAGCTTCAGCCTCAACTTCCTTCCTGGCTGCTTCTACGGCTTTCCTCTCTACTTTTGCTTCCCTTCTTTCTACAATTTCCAATTGCTCATCTTTCTCTACTACCAACTAATCTCGGTGACTTCAAGGTTCTTCACTTCCAATAGTTTCTCCCTCATCGTGCACTCATACTTCAGCTATCTGATCAATTGATCATATTCCTCCTGTGCTTTTGTCTTTTCCTCAACCTCCTTCAAGGCTGCTAGTTCTGCTTTGGCATCCTCTTGCACCTGCCAAAGTCGTGCCTCCATCGCCTGTAATTGGTTAGCCTATTTCTGCTTTAGCTTTAGGCTAGAAACCATCTGCTAAAACTTATCCAACCCAACAGCTAACCATTGGATCAAGTATTCCAAGAAATTCATTCTTGCATATGATCTCACCAACTTAGGTGCAAGTTTGACATACTTGACACCTGATTCTTCCTCAAGAAGTGTTGCCAAACTCCCTTCGTCTACATACAGTTGTGTTGGATGCTAGTAGAGTGCTTGAGTCCCTTCTAGTAGATTCTTCACTCCCAACATTGTTTTCACACTACCAATCTCCAACTCCCATGGTTGTGTCTAATGAATGTCGACAAGCTTCTTCATCCGCTCCTCGTCTCAAGCCCAATGCACCAACTTGCCTGACTCATTCTCCACTTTCAGTTGCCACAGTCACCAATCTCCAATGCAACCAACTCAGAACTCCATGTGCACTCTTTCCAACGCTCCAGTGATCTCAAACAAAGTATCAACCTACTCATTGATGCTCTCTCGTAGAATTGGATGTCTCCTCAAATTTAGCACTTCCAAAATAAAATGCTCGCTCGTCTCCTCAGCCAGTTCTATATCAATGTTGTCTTTGGTGGTAGCATAGTTAAGAAAATTGATATCGGGAGTCAATCGGCTGGGCAATAAGACGGGAGTTTTTCAAAAATCGGCAAAAAACAAAACTGAAGAAAACGAATTTTTTTTTTTTCATGCATATTACAATGAATTAACGTTATGCAAATCAGATACTGCAATAAAAACAACAATTCAATTCAAGACATCTTACAAGGCTCAAGCAAGTACACATGAAAGTGACAAAACACATCTTGTATTGCTTATAATATGAAAAGGTACAGATTTACAAGTAACAATTCATTTTTTATATGGAAACAAGTAAGAACAAAGTTACAATCACTTGAAAAAAAGGAAAAAAACCTAAACCCTAAACCAAAAGGCTAGGGTTTAGGGTTTAAAATTGAAACATTGACAGCTGAGATATGGGCTTGCATACATAGTTATCAGGCAGCAATATTTACTTTAAAAGGAGGAGGAAAAAACCCTAAACCCTAGGGCCTAGACTAGGGTTTAGGGTTTAAACTTCAAGTTCAAAGTTCAAAGTTTCAAATTCAAACACTAACAGCTGAAAAATGGGCTTGCATACATAGTTAACAGGCAGCAATATTTACTTATTTACTTAAAAAGAGGAAAAAAAACCCTAAGGCCTAGCCTAGGGTTTAGGGTTTAAACTTCACAGTTTCAAACATTAACAGTTGAAAAATGGGCTTGCATACATAGTTATCAGGCAGCAATATTTACTTAAAAAAAGAAAAAAAAAAAAAACCCAAAACCCTAAACTAGGGTTTCAGATTTAGGGTTTAAACTTTAAACTTCAAAGTTCAAACAATAACATCTGAAAAATGGGCTTGCATAAAAAAACCCTAAATTGGCCACAGCTTGAAAAAAAAAATTCCAAAAAAAAAAATATTATTATTAAAAAAAAAAAATTCAAAAAAATTTGCAGATTTTTTGCTGATTTTTTCAAAAAATCGCGAATCGCAATTTTTTCAAAAAATCGCCTGCATCGCGATAAGATGCCGATTTGATCGGCCCGACATTGAGACCCGATTTTATCGCGATTTTTCCGATTTTTTTGGCGATTTTCTCAACTATGGGTGGTAGTCTCCTCCCTATCCTCCCCACTGTGACCTATCAGGTTAATTGGTTGTTTGGCCACCTTGCCCTCCTGTATCTGTTTGCCTACATCAGTAGTTCGTCGTTATTCAGTTGTTGTGTCCTATCTCCTCTCTAATTCTTCTGATAGCTGGCTACTTTCTCCTTTTTGCACAATTTGAAACTCTGATGTATCATGTTTTCCCTTATCCCTCCTTTCCTCGGGCACTGTTGGAATCTATGCCAACTCTTTTGCTATAGATGTGATTTCACTGTATACTTCCTCATCCAGTGGAGGTGATCCACATGGATCCACCTATTGCACAAACTACATAGACATATTCTCAAAAAATATCAAGTGAGTTGACATTCTCTACTCGTAAGTCCCCTACACCTTCTTCCTCCTGGATCACATCCAACTACAATCTAAATCTCCTCCACATCTACAATAATTATCGGTTCCTACACCATTTGTGCAGTCCTCTCCTTTGGTTGTTGTGTTCTCTCCTTTGCCTGTACTTCCTATGCAACTGACTCCCTTGGCTGTTGTAAGCCCATTGCAGCCCTATGTGAAGTCAATCTCCCGATACCCGAACGGTACCTATAGTGCCTTCTCACACAGTTTGACTCTTTGGATCTACAAGAACTTCCTTTGTCACTGCCTCCTGTGACATTCCACATTGCTCTATCCTCCCACAATTTGTTGTGCATTGCCACCTTCTCCTGTTGTGGCTTGTTGTGGGGGTTCTCTTCTCTGTGACTCCTACTGATGTTGTGGTTGGGCTCCCATCCACTACTGCTCCAACCTCCTACACTGTTTTTCCCGTTGTACCAGCTCCTCAATCTATGGCTACTCAACTTCCACTGAATCCTCAACTTCCACTGAATCCTCACTTCCCTCGTCTCCGGAGACTTCCATACCTTCCTTTTCCTCAGATACCCTTCTTCACCTAAGTGCTCGGCTTCATTAGTGGCATCACATGAACCCATCTGAATATGCTTGGCGCATGCTCCAAAATCACTCGAGGATTCCGACCTAGAAACCACAGCTTCCTAAGTCATCGTTTTCATCATCAATGCAATGGCATAGAAAGCCATTGAAAAATTTCTAGTATGCCGCATCAAAAAAATCTTGGTACAGTTCAAAAGATATGATGCCCAATCATATGCTACTCCTATCATGATTCCTTCCATATATGGTATGAGCCACGTGGGCATATTCGAGGCTCATTGTTCTCCAAAGGGTTTTGACATGATCACGTTTATGGCACATTGCAGCTCCCATGACTTCAACTGTTGCAATTTCGGTCTGCGGCTTCCATGCCTTAACAATTTTGCCGCCTCTTTTGAATTGAGATTGGTAACCTTGTCTATCAAATTCTTCCATCAATGCAAATCAAATACCTCCCTCACCAGTACATCAGAATTCAACAAGTCGAAAGTCCTCCGAAAATTACTAGGAGAAAACACTGCCCTAACTTCCATGTTACCAATCCTGACTTGACTCAGATGATGCTCTGAATCATACGTTTGCAACATCTGCAACAAGTATGGCTTGAAAAAATCCTCAAAATTAGGAGTTCGTACAATGTGATGCACTCCTACAATTTTGAACACAATCTTCAATGGGTGCTATTACGGATTGTTCTACCACCAATTCTTGCAAAATTCTCCTGTTGGTTGCTACCATGACATTTATTGCAAGGGTATTTGCATTCTTTCTCTTCCCTTACCTCTCTCCCTCTCCTGAGGCAAAAGCCTCCATTTCTCTTTCTTTTGGAGTGTTGGTTCTTGGCCTGATTCTTGGCTCTCCATCGTGTTGCCTACTCCTGTCTCGCTTAGCGTTCACTCCGTGTCCCCTCACATGCATTCTAGGGCAAACTCTGACACCCTCTTCTCATGAGCGAGGTTCCAACTACAACACTGCCTCAAGTGGATCCCTCCTCTATTGTTGCTATTTCACCCACTAAATCCTCTCCATAAACCTTGGCCATTTTTTCATCTCTTCTACTTCCTACAACTACAACTGCAACTGTTACTTGCGCTTGTACGGTCCTACCATACATGTCCTCAACTTGTATGATAATATTCACACCTCGACTTGTACAACCCTGTCGTACACATCCTAAACTTGTACAACTATTGTAACAACTTGGCTTGTACATCCCTATCGTACATGTCCCCAACTAGTACGACACTACCATCAACCCTAATTTATACAGCACTACCATCAGGCCTCAACTTGTACGGCATTGGCTACTGTTGTTCAACTTGTACGATGTTGCTGTACAAACACACTACTTGCACGATAGTAAATTGCTTGTATGGCAACCTCCCTTACACTTGCCGTTGTGCCCGAGGCATTTGCGTCACCTTATTGTACAACCTCAACACTCCATTCATACGGTGCTTACTGCAACTTGCAATCCCTCTCTTTGCAACTTGTAATCCCTTGTGTGCATGTCTACAGCTTCAAATCCTCCCTCTCAGCAGTTGTTCATATGGCCCGCACACTTTGATTCGTTTGCAACGCTGTCCACAATCCTTCACTTCGTTTGCAGTGTCGTCCTCTAGATGTCCTCTTTCGGCATCGCAATTGCTTCCACCTTAGGGCGCATCTATTCAGTTCTCTAATCTCTATCGACAACTCAGTACACCATAGTAGAGAAAATCGGAATCGGGTAGTAAATCGGTTGGGGAAAAAATCAGCAAAAAATCGGGGAAAAAAAAACCGAAGAAAACGATTTTTTTTTTTATTTTTCATGCATATTACAATGAATTAACATTATGCAAATCAAATATTGCAATAAAAGCAACAATTCAAGTCAAGAGACTCAAGACATCATACAAGGCTCAAGCTTTAAGTACACATGAAAGTGACAAAACACATCCCGTATTGGTTATAATATGTAAAGGTACAAATTTACAAGTAACAAGAAGGAAAAAAAGGTTTCATTTTTTATATGCCTGCACATGGAAACAAGTAACAACAAAGTTACAATCACTTGAAAAAAAGGAAAAAAAAAACCTAAACCCTAAACCAAAAGGCTAGGGTTTAGGATTTAAAATTGAAACATTGACAGCTGAAAAATGGGCCTGCATACATAGTTATCAGGCAGCAATATTTACTTAAAAAGAGGAAAAAAAAACCTAAACCCAAAACCCTAGGCCCTAGACTAGGGTTTAGGGTTTAAACTTCAAGTTCAAAGTTTAAAGTTTCAAATTCAAACACTACCAGCTGAAAAATGGGCTTGCATACATACTACATAGTTACCAGGCAGCAATATTTAGTTATTTACTTTAAAATAGGAGGAAAAAAAAAAAACCTAGGGCCTAGCAAAGGGTTTAGGGTTTAAACTTCAAAGTTTCAAACATTAACAGTTGAAAAATGGGCTTGCATACATAGTTATCAGGCAGCAATATTTACTTAAAAAAAGAAAAAAGAAAAAAACCCAAAACCCTAAACTAGGGTTTCAGATTTAGGGTTTAAACTTTAAACTTCAAAGTTCAAACATTAACAGCTGAAAAATGGGCTTGCATAGAAAACCCTAAATTGGCCACAACTTGAAAAAAATATATATTTTCAAAAAAAAAAAAATTTGCATATTTTTTGCCGATTTTTTTAGGGTTTAAACTTTAAACTTCGAAGTTCAAACATTAACAGCTGAAAAATGGGCTTGCATAGAAAACCCTAAATTGGCCACAGCTTAAAAAAAAAAAAAAAAAATTTAATTATTTTCAAAAACAAAAAAAAAAAAATTTGCTGATTTTTTGCCGATTTTTTGAAAAAATCGGCACAAAATCACCGATTCCGATTTTTTCAAAATATCGGCAAAAAATCGCCGGACTCGCGATAAGTTGCCGAGTCACTCATTTCGCAAATGACTCGCGAATAACTCACGATTTTTTGCCGATTTTCGTAACTATGTTCTACACGTTAGCTTCTCTTCCTCTCCTTCAAGCAATAAGCAATGGAATGCTCAAAGCCTTCCCCAAGCATGTATTTATAAGGTTGGCAAAGTGGGGACGCCAATTGGCTTTCATGCAATAACTGCCACTTTGCCACCTTTGCATTGAACTGAACGTCCCGCTTTTCTTCTTCATTTTTTTGTGTTAACATGCATTTGAGCTTATCTCTGCCACATCATCCATACAGCAATGCAAACATCCAACAAGATCGTATGTCCCGTCAACGAATCTACCTCAATCTCCTCCTAATGGGGTATAATTTCCCTCTACCTAGTTGTACAACGTCTAGTCGTACGAGGTCGCATTGTATGGTGATTTGTCGTCTGCACCTCATTTGTGCGGCGGTCTATCGTACAAGGTTTGTTTGTATAGCCACTTGCACTTGTATGGCAAGCCCCTCTTGTTCGTCGATGTGAATTTATATTGGAGGTCCTGCTTGTACGACCACCTGCACTCGTATGGCAAGCCTCATTTGTACGACAATCTGCCATACAAGCCCCATTTGTACGGCAATGCCTTTCATTTGTATGGTGGTATGTCGTACGAGTTTCATTTGTATGGCAACTTGTCTATCCTTCACTTGTATAGCAATCTGCCCTACCTCCTCTTTTGTTGTCCTATGTCTTCGTCCATTCTGCCCTGACTGCACACCTCCTCCTTGACCATCTTTGTCGTCGCCTTCTTTATGACAGTCTCTCGAACTCAGATGCATCTCTTCCCATTCCTCTCGAGCAGCCTTTCATGACTTGGGACTATGTACTCCTCACTCCAAACTATTCGAGGTCCATTCAAGGTCTCCTATCTCTCTATCTCCTATTCCTACATCATCTTCTATTTGGACGATAACCAAGAGGTAGTCCTAACAAGCCAACATGATGGCTATGCGGCATTTGGTTGTTTCTTACATGGTCAAAAGGTGGTCTTGACAGGCCAACTTGTTGACAACATGACATAGGGGCAATTGAAGGGAAAATCCTTCCCCTCAAACTATAGGGAAAGAGGCCAACCAACCTCCCCCCTTGGCCAACCAAACTCAGACGACCCATGGAACCTGTTAGTCTTCCCAGACTGCCTAAGTTGCCTCTTCCATGCACATGCCCTAGGTTGTCTAGTAGTCCTTGCGAACCATTTCAACTCCTCGAGGAACCGTTCAAATTTTTTGGCAGATCATGACTCTGCCCATTCGTTTGCCTTGCTTCCTCAAAGTTATTCAGATTTTGAGTTACTCCTTCACCTTCATCTTCCAACTGGGGAGCTTGCAATCTCCTTATTCTTCTCTCTCATTCTGAGTTTGAGTTGTCACTACTTAAATATTCCCCATTACTACTAGAACTTGTTAGAGATGTACTATTGGATATTCCTCCTTCAGGTTATGATGATATCTCAAATATATCTCTACAGAGTATTTCATTTGCTGCAAGTCTTCTCTCCCTTCTAGCTTGAATATCATCTTGCAGTCTTACTATTTCTTGATCAACTTGTCCCCTCAACTTTTCGTTTCTCCTATGCAACTGTTCACTCTGTTCCTACAGTTGTGTTTCCCCACGCATTCTCTGTTGTTCAAGTCCAATTCTTGCCAAGAAACTCATTCCTTCACATTCGCTTCCATCACTCTGAGGTTCACGATATGGTGGCTCTTCTTGTCCTTTCTCTATTGCCACCACTTGTCATGTGTCTTCTTCGTGCAATGATTTCAACCTATTATCTTATTCTGTGTCCGAAAATCTTACATGTACCCGTAATCTTCTTTGTTCTACAAGGAGGGGTTATAATTCCTCCTCTTCAATGAGAAGTTGTTCATCATTTCTATATCCAAACAACCAAACTAAGTCTAAGTCATTATTGTCTTCTGCACCATCTTCTTTCTTGGTCCGACTCGGCTCCCCATCTTCTTGGACAAGATACCCTCAAAAGGTTTTGAAGGATGATTTGTTGCTGCAGTCAACCTTCTGATACTTGCTTTTTCTTTTCATTCACGCACATCATCAAGTGCTCCACATCACAATTGCTCTCGTGCCAAACTCTCGTCTTGTGCACTATGAAACGTGCCAAGCTACAGTTGCTCCGATGTCGGACTCCCATCTCGCTTACCATTGAGCATACCAACCTGCTGTAGTTGCTCTAGTATTGGATCCCATCTCATGCACTCAGACACGCCATCTTGCATTTGTACCAATGTTAAGACTCTTGTCCAACTCACCATTAGACACATCATCTTGCAATTACTCCAGCGCCATACATTCCTCACCGTCGACATGCAACTCACTACTACCATCACACAACTCTTCATGCACAAACCCTTTGTACGTCTCCTCTATGCATGTCGACTTGCATGTCTGGTTGCGCATCCACTTCATGTCTACTTGTTTTTCTCTTTTCATCCTTGGCTGCAAACTTTACATTGTGATTGCACTCGCCACCCTCGTACAAACTTCTTCGTTGTTTATCATGGTTGGCTTCTTCTACATGAATACACATGCAGTTTGGCTAGAAGACTTCATAGTCTTCCATCTGCCAATGGAGAAGTCCGCTATTCAAGTGCTCCTCGTCCTCTGTGCACTCTTCCAGCTCCAACACGCCATCTTCATTTGGCTCTTGTCCGTTACCATCTTCTGATAATGAACTACCCAATTTATGTTGGCCCTAACGGACTAATTCTTCAGGTTTATCATGTACTTATGTTGGCCCTTCTTGAAAGCCGAGCGACCGTTTTCCTAGTTGTGGTTGACTTTCGCCATGTGCAACCATCCTCGTCCTAATAGCGCATCATATGCAGACTTCTATATGGCGATCACCACAAAATCCATGAACTCTTGTTCGACTATCTTCACTTTTTGGGTAGTCAAAACTCCCTTGACCTCGATGCCATATCAATCCGCACCGTATAATCTAAAATTTGAAGACCATAAAAATGGTGCCCTATGTTCTCTCCATGTCTTCTTAGGTAACATGTTCATGCTCAATCCTCCATTGAGTATCACTTGTGTCAACTTATGGTTCAACAACTTGATATGGATCAATGTCAGCTTCTTCCCTGCATCGATCATCAACACCGTTGGATTAATGAATTGATCCCTTCTCATTTTGGTTGCCTCTTGTTGGCATCGTAGCTCCACCACTCTCCTTGCCCACAACAATTCACCTACCATTGCATAAATCTCCAATATTGGGTGAAGTAAGTTGGACACCTTCACCTCTATACTTGTGTTTAGCATTTGCATTGCCAGCCATTATGTTGACGTCTCTTCACTTTCAATCGGCTTCTTCAACTTCTTCTCTTGGAGGAGTCTCTCTTGATTGGTCTTTCTTATTTCCTCTATTTGGACATGTGCTTCCTACCATTTCTCCCTCTCTGTGGCAGGATCCGAGTATTGTTCCGCTTTCTTTGCTTGAGCATGCACATTACGGCTAGCACATGTTTCTCCTTATTTTGTTGGTCCATTGGAGGCTCTTCAATGTCAATAAAATTGACATTTTGCAAGTTACTTGAACTTGCCTTCTTTGGGCAATCGGCCTCCCTATGATTCAACACCATCTGCATGTTAGCCCATTGTTGTTTTCAACATTACTAGCTACTGGCACATTCTGGCAGTTTCTTGCGAAGGGCCCCCACTCTTGGCATCTTCAACAATGAATAATCGGTCTGTCATCTGAATCTTATTACAATCGACCCTGTCCACCTTGTGGTCAATTCCCTTGTTGTAGTTGTCCTCGGCAGTTGTTCCTGTAAACGTCGCTTGTTGTTCCTTGCCCACTTTTGGAAATGCTAGGTTTCTCCTCCTTTTGCACCGTTAAAGTTTGATGTCTTGTGCTTCTAAGGTTAAAAGGGAAATCGGTAACTACATGTCCAACAACTTCACAGATGTTACAAAAGGTATTTTTCGAACAATTTACGTTTGTGTCTTTCTGCCTTACAATAAAAACACCAAATATCTATCTTCTCCTTATCTACCTTTACATCGTTGATCGTCCTTTCTAGATCCTTCCTCATGGCCTAGATAGCAATGTTCAAGTCGTCACGGTCACTACCTGTATCATCATCTCTATAGTGACCTACTCTTGTTGGTGTCTGCCTCATCTCACTTTCCAAGTTAAAAGCTCTGTCAATGGCGGTTTGATAGGTAGTAGGTGGTACTACTTTCATCTTCTTCTTATATCTAGGCAGCAATCTGTCTAGGAACCATCGTTTTTATAAACCGTCTATTGGTTTTACTTCCATTTTGTCAATGAGTTCCTTCAATCTTTTGTTATACGACTTGATGTCTTTGTTTTCTTTTGCTTTGTAGAATAAATTTCTCCACTGATCTCTGTATCATCATGGAGTAATCTGAATTCTTTTGTGAATTCAATCTTAAAGTCGTCCCACATCATGAAGGGATTTGCTCTCTTTAAATGCTAGTCCATTGGAATTCCCTAGAATGTGGCCAAAAATAACCTCACCCAAGATCCTTCATCATCCACTCCATTGGCTCACCGTATTGTTTCACACATGCCAATATGGTGTTTTGGGTCCTTCACACCACCCAAAAATTGCAAACATTTCTCTTTGCCCGCTACTGCAGCAATGCTTGTCATCGGTGGATAATCTTCTTCACTTGACTCAACACTAGCAAACAGTGTTGGACCGCTTCCTTGTACATCGACACTTCGCAACCTCCTTTGCGAATATACGAATATTGGTTCTGATCTCTGCACCTGCACTCTTTTTGCAGTTGCCCTTGTGCTTGACTCCCATCCTTTGCACCTCTAGGTAAACTCCTCCCAACTTGTGCCACTGTCACCAGTTGTTCTGCTTCGTCTCCTTGTGTACACTCCATGTTAGCGCCTTCACTTGCATGAACGTCGCCCTCGGTTCGATCTTTGTTTGCTTAATGCGCCTTCACTTGCGCTTCTTCCTCCATTGTTAAAAACAACGTTCACCACCTTCCGTTTTCTTTGCTTGAACTACCTCCACCTGAGGACTCCACGTGTTCTACCTCTAGTTCTTCAAGTTTTATCAATCTTGAGTTCAATGCTTCATTACCAATATTTGAATCTTGCGCAACGCTTTAGCATTGTTGTGCAATTCTCCTACTCCTTATTGGTTGGCTATCAAGTCCTCCATGTCCATGTCTCCCATGTCCTTGTGGCAAGTTATCTATCATTCACCTCTCTAAGGCTTATGCGGTGCTAGTTCATTCTTCAAATAGCAACAGCGCCAAATGTAGCATGGTGGTGAGTACTCCAACACTTGGAGGAACAATTTGATATGACATATTTAGTAGTCAACCGAGAATGCAATCAGCAACATCTCCTATGTGTACGGCAATGACTAACAATCTCACTTGAACGAGTGACTTGACACTCCACTTGTACGGAACTCACTTGTATGGCAATCACTTCTACAACAAGCACGTGTACGACAGTCACTTGTACAACAAGTACTTGAACGTCAAGCACTTGAACAACAGTCTCTAGACTTGTATGGTCCTCATCAGCACTTCCTCGTACAACACTTCTAGACTGCAACTTAGATCCAACCTACACATAAAACTTGGGAAGAACACATACAGCTCTACTTGCTACGGTAATGACATCACATAGAATGTATACATAGACACAGATGAAGAATGAATAGTATTGCATTACTTTTGGATACTCGCAAAAATGAATGGGGGGTCCTATTTATCCTTGAGGGCTAGCAATTAACAACTACTACCCAGATGATAATTTGTGAGTCCCCCTCGTGGCTACAGTCTTCACGAAGGGGTGTAAACCCTAGGTGCAGTCAAGTGATGAGACAAAGTCACAAATTTGGCTACAGTCGTCGTGTAAGGGATGCAAACCCTAGGTGCAATCAAACGCTGAAGGAAGAGGGTTGTTCGCAGACCATCTCTTCAGTCTATGAGAAAGCCTCTTCGGTTAGAAGAAATATCTCTCAGGGATCTTTGGGTTCGCGGGTGGATGAACCTCTACCCTCTATCAGAATTTCGGAGGATGAATTTGGGTTGGATCTGATTGATCATGAGGCTCGAACAATTATCTGCAAACTCAAGGGCAAAAGACCAGGCCTGGAAGAGCTCAAAGGATACATTAAAGATTGGTGGACCAATACAGAATTCCAAGTAACTCTCCTACCCAAAAATTTCTTTTTTTTTTCCTTTTCTAATTTAGCGGATAGAGATGAGGTAATGGATTATAGATATAATTGGTTTTTCGGACAAAGGGGTGTCTATATAAGACCTTGGACTCCTAGTTTCAACCCCTTTACAGAAGAAGTTAATGGCTTCTCTAGTCTGGGTGAATCTTTATGCTCTCCCTATGGAGTTTTGGGGAGAGAAGATATTCACCAAAATTGGTAATGTCATTGGTGCATTCCAGTATATGGATGTCCAAACAGAGGAAAATTTGTCCAATAAAATTAATATGAGTAAAGCAAGATTGGATGTTTGGATGGATGTTTCAGTTCTTGGACCTCAATCCATTACTATCTCCTCAAGCAAAGGGGAATGGATTCAAAATATTGAATATGAAACCTTCTCCCTAAGATGTTATGGCTGTCCGCAATATGGCCACCCGAAGAAGAGTTGCCCAGACATCCGATCATGCTCTGATTCCTCCTTAGTGGAGGAGAAGGCCCTGCATGCGAATGATTCGAAACCTTCAAATGTCCCAATTCAAAAGAAAGAAGCTCATCCTCCAAATGCACCAATTGTCCAGCAGGAATCATGCGAGCAACAAAAGACTCAACCCCAAAAGGAGAATTTGAATCAGATCATTGATAAAAGCCAAATGGTTACTAAAGACCATCCATACGGTTCCATGGAAAAGATTAGCACCTCAGATGGTATTCTTGAAGCTAATTATGAAACAATCAATGACGGTAAGTTTTCTGAAAAATGAAGATCCTACAAAATGCATTACAACTAGATATTACCTCAGCAGCTTGAAGTGCAAAAATGCATTCTCAGATCTTGCCACTCTAAAGGAAGAAGAACCTCTACTACAGAAGAAAAATAAATAAATTGATATCCTCTTTGACGGATGACTATTATGTTTGTTTTCCTTCTATCTGTTGGAGTTATGTGTCATGTAAAGGTTGTTCTTGTTGTTAGTTCCTTCATAAAAAAAAAAAAGAGTTGCTTATGGAAACTTAGCAGTTTGAGAAAGATGGAGAATATCTTTGATAGAAAGGCAAAGATGGGTATGCTTTAATTAACTTGTTAGAAATGTAATGAGAGCAATGTAATGTTTTGTTTTTGCAATAGGAGTGGCCCCCAATAGAAGCCACACATAGCTTATTAAAAAAAAAACTGCTACCCAAGACACCTCATCTAACCGCCCTCCATTTGCACATGCTAATTACATACATTGTCGTACATTACAAACTTTGTATTATCAATGCTTACATCATCACCCTTGATGTAATTACATTACAAAATTGCATTTCCTTTACATTTACATTTCATGTACATTTGTGCACATTTGCACTTATTTTACTATTTACACTTTTGTTCGAGGCTGATCTAAACTAGCTCCTACATTCTAATCCTCATTTTTTTCTTCCCCCGCAAAAAAATGTGCCACTACTTATAAAAGGAGATAAAGTCAATTTCCAAATTCAATTTTTACTCTTTATTGTGCAAGGGCTCCCAGCTTCACTCAAAAGGGCTCTTCCGTTGCCACTCAATAGATTTAGATACTGCAAGAGACCCATTTGAGCATAAGGGAGAAAAATACAACGCACAGTTTCAAATTTCCAAAATAGTGTCACATTGCAGTTTTCCATAGCACAAGGATTTTGAGAAGTTCTTTCGTTGCCAACGGTCTGCCCAACAAATTCTAATTTTGGGAAGGACCCATTTGAGTACATGAAAAAAGAACTCAACCCACAGTTCCGTTTGCTAGAAGAGGATTCTCGGAAGTTTGTTTCGACAATGCGATGGGTTTTGCCATTTCAGATTAGCCACCTTTAGGGCAGAAAATTTCTCCAAGGGACACAACAAAGCAGAGAGCCCCGCTAATACGAGGCGCCCAACTTATCCAAACAAAAATAAGTAAAAATAAAAAATAAAGAGGAAAAAAAAAAAGAAAGAGTTTGGGAGTGTCCAATTAAAAATATATATATATTGTCCCATTCAAGTGAAAATCCCAAACCGAGACATTCAACACCCCTTCTTCGTCAATCCTTTTTTTATTTTTCCACCCAAATAAAATATAAAAAATAAAAAACAGAACCTTAGATACTTATTTAAAAAAAAAAAAATCTCGTAAGAGACACCCAGGTTCCCACTTCTTCTCAGCCCTTTTTCCACCATCTACCTCATGATTACCTTACCTCCACCTCCTTTGTTTCTTCTACTGTCACTATTCTCTCTTCCCCCCGTAATCCTTTTGTTTTCGCTTCTCAAATCCGCATCAATTTTTCTATTACGCCCATCACCTCTAATAAGCATAGACTTATTCTGAAGGTCCCCAACATAACACCAATATTCTTACCCTCATCAATCAACAGGTCGTTGCAAGCACTAACACTCTTCCCTCCAAAATAATTAGTTCTATTACATGGCTATCTCAATTTTGACTCTGCACCCAAGAATAGGGCACCATTTTGGGATCTCCTATCAATCAAGATTGACACCCCCACAAGTCTCCAAAATTGTAGTAGTTGACTACTACCATCACTTCTAGAACTAATTTTGTCACACAATTAATATGTAAAGTGTGAAGGGACCACGCCAAACTTCATAGATGCTTCGCTTTGAGCATTTACCATGCCATGAAGCACCCACTCACCAAAACGCCTCACTCTCCAAGCAACCTCACTCCCTGAATGGAGGTCCATTGCACAAGTTGAGGCAAAAGATAGAGCAAGGCAGAAATTAAGAATTGGTGGTGCTTGGAGCGACCCGCTCAGCTGAGTACCTTCGCTCTCCAAGCAACTTACCCTTCAACCACCCCGCTCTCAAAGTGACCTTGCTCCCAAAATAGAGGTCTGTCGCACAAGCTAAGGCAGAAGACAAAGCAAGGCAAAAATCAAGAATTGGTTAAGTGTTTGGAAGAAGAAGCCCCACTCATTGGAGCGACCTGCTCGTTGAGTGCTCCACTCTCCAAGTGACCTACTCTCTGAGCACACAAGCTAAGGCAGAAGACAAAGCAAGGCAAAAATCAAGAATTGGTTAAGTGTTTGGAAGAAGAAGCCCCACTCATTGGAGAGACCTGCTCGCTGAGTGCCCCACTCTCCAAGTAACCTACTCTCTGAGCACACCGCTTTCAGAGCACCCTGGACTCAGAGTGACCCGTTCTTCAAGCAACCTTGCTCCCTGAATAGAGATCCATCGCACAAGCTAAGACAAATGACAGAGTAGGGCAGAAATCAAGAATTGATTAAGTGTTTGTAAGGGGGAGCCCCACTCACCAAAACGACCCACTAGTTGAGCATTTCCGCTCTCAAAGCGACCTGCTGCCAGGGCTCCTCACTTTGTGTCTATCTTTAGTAAACAGATAAGGATAATGTAATCACCTTGTAGTTATCACCGAGGTACATTGTATGTAGTCCATTTCGTGGCTACAAGTTCAAGTATAAATAAGAGATAAATGCTCATTGTAAGGGTCTTTTGGCCTTTGAAGTAATATGAGAGCTACTCTTCGGAGTAAGATTTGTAAAACACTCAAATCTCAAAATCAATAAAGAGTTGTGCGTGGCATCCATATTTGATTGTGTCTCTAACCTTTGCTTTATGAAGTGTGAAATCACTACCCATCTTTACCCTGTCAATCCTTCTCTTTGAGTGTTGTTGCAGGTATTCGATGATCTTACGTGATGAAGCTATTTGTTTTCTGTTAAGAACGCCAATTCAACTAGATTTGAACCCCGTTACAGTCCTGACCATATTTTACGCTTTCTTTCTCTTGCACCCTTGTCAAACAAAGTAGATTAGATTTGTTTTCTACATTTTTAGATCAGATTGCTTATTTTGTTTTCTGCATAGTTTTTTCTTTGTTTTTAGCCTTATACAGAAGGTAAAAGGGAACCAGCCCAAGGTCCGGAGATTGGGAAGTAGAAACCTCCCCATCCATTTGTTGAACTGTAGTCACAGGCGCAAATCGCACTTGTTGATTTCCGTGTTCAATAGAAGTGAACTTAGATTGGACAATGGATTGAGAATCATCCACTTATGTTGAACCTTGCAGTGATGCAACTAATCATGTGCCCAGTCAACAAAACCAGGCTAAGACCCCAACACAGTTCAGGAATAAATTTTATTTACATTATAAATTTGCTATGTAACTATGCAAATTTATGGACAGTTTTTTATTGGCATTTAATATACTTTATCTTCCAATAGAACAAAGCCCTTATAAAAAAAAATGAGATGAGATAATATTCCTACCTGTACAGCTTCTTGGGCAACCAAATCTAATTGTGCTTAGCGCTGTGCTCATCTTCAATGTAATCTCTAAGGAAAAATCCTCCTTTAAAAACTTGGGGGCAGATATCTCTTCTTAAGTTTGAAGAAAGCCACTCCCTGCGAAAGAAATCCAGAATCAAAGACATATATCAAAAGCAATGGAACAAAGGATGCAAAATACGCTAATCCTAGTCTATAATGAGACCAAATTCAATAACTCCACAACATGCACTGGAAGCAGATACTAGGGCAAAGCCATTGTCCTTCAATAAATGAAAAAGATGCACATAAATTTTGGCTTGCTGTTGCAAAGAGACTTTAGAGATGCAAAATTCTTAAAATTGCTTGAATGATCAGTGAAGATATATTACAAGGAAGCAAAATTTCCACACTATTTTAGAGATGTAATAAAGGAGTGAAAATCCCTAAATTACAGGTATTTAATTTGTTCACTACCTTATTCGACAAATCCTCAACCAGTATTTTGGTTACAATTTTCAGTGCAAAGAAATTTAAGCAAGACTGTTTGGAACTCTTTATATCTCTCAAAAAATAAATCTTTATATTTTCCAGGGAATGACGAGATTTCATGGCTCTCAACATAGACGTATTGTATTGGAGTCGAGGGATGATTCTTTGCGGCTTATAATGTGTCACCCCACATGAACTGAAGAACTCAGTTACCAAAATAAAAATTCCAAGAACTTGGGAAGGAATCCCAAACACTGAACAGAATATATCCAATTTCTTTCCCATTGGAGCTGGTTTGTCTGAATTGAACTCTCAACCTTGTATAGAATAGTTCTTTAAAAAAATCTAAGTCCCTAGATGTAATTTTTCAACCTTAAAAGACTGTGTGTATATATTGGTTTTCCTTTTAATGTTCTGTATTGAGGTGAAAAGAGTGGACGAAACCAGTTTGGATTCTATAGATGAACTGAGAATGCAGGCTTCATTTTGTTCAAGTGAAAAGAATTTATTTTCTTACAAGGGTGCATTGTCTAATGAAAGTGAGTCTCTGATACTGATATGTAGATGACTAAATGAGAGTAAAAAAACTTTAACATAGTAGCATGCTGCCTAATCCCATAAGGAACAATGGCACGTGGAATGGGAGTTGGATAAATAGTTAAACAGGGTGGCATAAAATTAGAAGGAAAAAGGCTTGTTGCTTTCAACGTAAATAATATTATCATATTTCATGTGGTTTAACTTTGTGGAGTGCTAAAGAAAGTTCTAAGACCACCATGATTTCCCCTAAGCAGACAAAGAAACCTAATTTATTATGGCAACCCCCATGGAGTTTAACTTTATAGAGTGTTAAATAAAATTCTGAAACCACCATAATTTCCCCCAAGGACAAATAAATTTAGGTTATTCTGACAACCCATGTTTTTGAAAAGGAGAAGTGACAAAGTTAAAAAACAATCATGATTGGCAATTTAACGGCAAGGCATGGAAAAAGCTATGATCAGCAATTTATCATTAAGGCCTGCAAAAATCAGATTGGCAATTAATCAGGGAATAATTTGTAAAATTGTAATACCTTCATGTATTTATTTTTTTTTGGGGTAGCAACTTTTAAAAAAAAATAAGCTACTCACGAATAAATCAAGGGCAAGAAAAATTGTGTTATACATGATAATCACAATTTTTTAAGGTTTTTTTCAACACTGAGAAGTGATTTCCTTTGCTTATGGATTAATAACAGTTTGCTTCAAGGTAATAATTTTGCAAGAACAATGGCTACAGCTGCTCTGTTCAAGAACCCTAACAATGGAGCCTTTTCGTTCTTCTCTCATCTGCCTGTGTTTGATCAAGAAAAGTTGGATCTCTTGGCTCAGGCCTTTCCTAAACGTTTGAATCCGGCCACATTGGAGTTAGAAGCACTTTCATTCCAAAGTTAGACGAAGCTCCCATAGTCAAGGTTCCGCCCGATCTCATTCAAAATCCAACACTCATTTTTGTCTTCTCGAGCCCTAGTCTACAAGTTCATAGGAATGTGGTCAAGCCCATCTTCTATTCAGAAATGGATAGACTCCAAATGGGACTCGTAAATCTCTAGCTACGAACTCATGTTAGCAGGGAGAGGCTATTTTGTGGTAGTATTTTTATCTTCAAAAGAAAGAAGCTCCATCTTTCACGGGGGGGCCTGTTGGCATTTTTGCCACATTAAACTTTTTGATAAAATTTTGCCTAAGTATGGAGCTTTAAAGCGGCAAAGAGCATGCAGAGGTGTTGGCATTTTCGCGGGCCCTAAACGGGGATGATAAAGTGGATGAAATGAGCTTTGGATATTTCGTCATTGCAGATCTTTTCGCAAGCTTTCCGGTGATATATTATAATAGGCGATCGAGGCAGCAGATCGAAAGTTATGGCCCCGGGAAGCAGAACTAGAAAGCTCAATTTCAGGCCAGAAAATTTGGCTAAGGCACATAATGCTCAAGTTCGCCTGAATCACCAGCGAATCCCAAGTTCGCCCAATTTTTCAGCGAACCCTAGGTTCGGCTCCTAGCCATGGCGAACAACAGTTTCGGGCACGCTTTCGGCGAACTTCCCGTCCTCGGCCTCCATCTCTGCCGAACCTCAGTTTTGGCCTTCAATTCAGCGAACCACTGCTTCAGGACTGAGTTCGGCAGCATGGGCTCATTTTCGCTACAGTTCCTAGCGAACCCCAGGTTCGGCTCCAGTCTTCAGCAAGCTTCAGCTTCAGGCCCTATTTCGGGCGAACTCCAGCAAGAGCGGTTTTAAAACACTAAGGCAGCCACTAAAGGGGCACTCCGGAGGGCACTCATCCCAAGGAAGGAAGGTAGGTGAGCATTCAAGACGCACCAGGACGACCATGTCAGGTCCCGGAGAGGCTCCAGGGGCCAAGCTACACCAACCGCATTAATGAAGCATGTTGCACCAGCTGCAAGGACCGTCCGGAGCCGCTCTAAACACGAGTGAGCCAAATACGGATGTACTCTCATCTGCAGGGAGGTCAAATCTCAGCTACTTTTAGGGTTTGAGCATTAATGTAATCAGAGGTGAAATTCCTCTATAAAAGGCGGCTCAATGTAATGTAAAAGGGGGGGAACATTTGCTTGAAAGCTGCTGTACTCTGATTTTTGCATTAATACTAAGAACTCCTGGCTCTGACTCTATTCCTTCTTTGTATGATGCCTTCTGTGATTATTTCTGTTAATTATGTTTCTTCATTTGCATACAGTAATTCTGCAATCTGGATTTAAGTGTGTGATTGAGAACGAAACCCTGGAATTTTCCTAGAGGATACATAGAGGAGGAAATATAGTGTTAGTTTCTGCTTTATTCTTTGTATTGATTGTTGCTACTTCAAGTATAAGTTAGTATTCGTGCTGCTTGTTCTTCCCCTTGCAATTATCTGCATTCCTTTCAGTTATTTATTTCTTTTAGTAATTTCCCGATTTCTTTCCAATTCCCTAATATTAAACCCCAATGTAGTGTAGTATAGGAGCCGGCCTTCTCCGGAGATTGGCACGAAAGGCATCCCTTCCTTCCGGCCTTTCAATCTGTTGGGCGGGTCTAGGGCACGTAAGATAGACCAAATCCTTTCCTGCGGCAGATCCGTAACCAACAGTTTTTCTAGCACGCCCGGTGGGACGAACAGTCTCCATATTTTAAGGAAGCCCGAGTTTGGTGAACCTCTGGCTTGCCTTCATCTGTAAAAATCACCTGGCGACTCTGACTAAGCTGAAGATCCAGATTTCTTGATCGTAGGCGCCTTTTAAAGCTGAAAGAAGACACCCCGAAGGAATCAAGGTTTGGTGAGCAGCCTTGACCTCACAAGCGGAGAGAAGAATGTTCACCTGGCGACTCCGACTTAGTGGCAAGGACCGTGATCTCTGCAGACCACTGCTATAATGGCAAAGGTATGCTATCCCAGCTGGGATGATCCTGGCCCTCTGAATCTCCAGAGTTGGCACAAGATTCCCAAAAGTGCCCTGAAAACCCTAACAAAATACAATGGCACTAAGGGAATGGCCCGAGAGCACCTTGAAGATGTTGTTGCTCTAGCGACCCTCCATGGCATAACCCACGAAGATGTCATGATCAGACTTCTGGTCCTGTCTCTGGAAGGAAGGGCGCCGCAGTGGTACAGACTGCTCGGGCGTAAGAGCATCTGCTCATGGGATGACTTAGCGGGAGCGCTCATCAACACATTTGACGGCTCTCAAGATCCCTTCCAGCTCTTGATGCACCTCTCCACCATCACGAGAGCACCTCTAGAGAGCATCACAGACTTCAATGTCCGATTCTGGAGGAGTTGGAAGAGAATTCCAGGGGAGATCCAACCGACACCCGCCCAGGCCCACCTCTTCTATGTTCGGGCTTTCCACCCGGACATAAGCCTCCTCCTACTGCAATCAGGGGAACAGAGATTCCCTCAAATCTTTGAGGAAGCAGTACAAGCGGAGCGGTTTCTACTCCTATCAGGAAAAATACCGTGGGGAGAAACTCCATCACTTTCTCCGATAGTTGCTGCTCCTGCTCCTGTCTATCCCGCGCAGTATTCACCATGGCAGATCCCTCATACTGTGCAGAGACCTGGAATGCAGTTGTGTGGAGCTCAAGAGGCGGATCTCGTCCAAGGCCAACGATGGGAATATGCAAGCACTGCCCAAGCAATGAATAATATGGTTGCTTGCAGTTTCCATCAGGAGATGGGCCAAGAAGGGGAGCAGGGTCTAACGGCAAGCTTTGAGTGCGAAGAGGGCGCCATTTTGCACCCTTTTTGTATCCCTGAGCATAGCACGCAAGTACTCGGCCGAGACTCAATAAGCATGCCCCATCAGGAGGCTCATCCTGAGGAGATCCTGGCAGAAGGCCTATCGTCGGAAAAGTCCTGTTGTCGCATCAAGGAGTTGGAGGAGCCCGTACTCAAGAGTCCGCAGCCAGTGGACTCTCTAAAATGGTGGTATTGGCTCCAACCACCACTGCAACCAGTACCCGAAGAAGGCCCCCATGTGGCAAACCTCTTTGCCACATTATTCATCAACTGTATGGGTACTGGCATGAATGATAACCTGCCACGTTGCACCCTGTTCGCAACCTAGCAAACCTTGGGAGGCCAGCCGGACTTCAAAGATCGACTGAAGTACAATCAGATCTGGTCCGAACACTGCAGATTCATCGGATAGGCACCCGAAGCTAGATTTGTGGTGGCGGCATGCCAATCATGTCGCAAACTTTTGTGTAAATAATGTAAATAGGCCGGCTAGTAAGTAAAGTTCAGTTGTTTTTCTTAGTTTAGTTTGTACAATTTTTTTTAGTGCGCCAAAGAGGACCATGAGCACCAAGGAGAGGAGAAAGAAGCAAAGGGGAGGAGTTGGAGGAAGAGTTTGTTGTCGTCAGTGAACATCCAGAAGAGGACAGCGGGGATGACTTTGTTGCCCAATGGATAAAGGCCTGGGATCTTCACATTGAGGCGAGCTCAATGCCCCGCGAGCCGCCAGAAATGTTGGCATTTTTGCCACATTAAATTTTTTGATAAAATTTTGCCCAAGTATGGAGCTTTAAAGCGGCAAAGAGCATGCAAAGGTGTTGGCATTTTCGCGGGCCCTAAACGGGGATGATAAAGTGGATGAAATGAGCTTTGGATATTTCGTCATTGCAGATCTTTTCGCAAGCTTTCCGGCGATATATTATAATAGGCGATCAAGGCAGCGGATCGAAAGTTATGGCCCTGGGAAGCAGAACCAGAAAGCTCAATTTCGGGCCTGAAAATTTGGCTAAGGCACAGAATGCTCAAGTTCACCTGAATCACCAGCGAATCCCAAGTTCGCCCAGTTTTTCAGCGAACCCCAGGTTCGGCTCCTAGCCATGGCGAACAACAGTTTCGGGCACGCTTTCGACAAACTTCCCGTCCTTGGCCTCCATCTCTGCCGAACCTCAATTTTGGCCTTCAATTCAGCGAACCACTGCTTCAGGATTGAGTTCGGCAGCATGGGCTCATTTTCGCCCTAGTTCCCAGCGAACCCCAGGTTCGGCTCCAGTCTTCAGCGAGCTTCAGCTTCAGGCCCTATTTCGGGCGAACTCCAGCAAGAGCGGTTTTAAAACGCTAAGGCAGCCACTGAAGGGGCACTCCGGAGGGCACTCATCCCGAGGAAGGAAGGTAGGTGAGCATTCAAGATGCACCAGGACGACCATGTCAGGTCCCGGAGAGGCTCCAAGGGCCAAGCTACACCAACCGCATTAATGAAGCATGCTGCACCAACTGCAAGGACCGTCCGGAGCCGCTCTAAGCACGAGTGAGCCAAATACGGATGTACTCTCATCTGCAGGGAGGTCAAATCTCAGCTACTTTTAGGGTTTGAGCATTAATGTAATCAGAGGTGAAATTCCTCTATAAAAGGCGGCTCAATGTACTGTAAAAGCGGGGGGAACATTTGCTTGAAAGCTGTTGTACTCTGATTTTTGCATTAATACTAAGAACTCCTGGCTCTGATTCTATTCCTTCTTTGTATGATGCCTTCTGTGATTATTTTTGTTAATTTTGTTTCTTCATTTGCATACAGTAATTCTGCAATCTGGATTTAAGTGTGTGATTGAGAACGGAACCTTGGAATTTTCCTGGAGGATACATAGAGGAGGAAATATAGTGTTAGTTTCTACTTTATTCTTTGTATTGATTGCTACTACTTCAAGTATAAGTTAGTAATCGTGTTGCTTGTTCTTCCCCTTGCAATTATTTGCATGCCTTTCAGTTTTTTATTTCTTTCAATAATTTCCCGATTTCTTTCCAATTCCCTAATCTTAAACCCCAGTGTAGTGTAGTATAGGAGCCGGCCTTCTTCGGAGATTGGCACGAAGGCATCCCTTCCTTCCGGCCTTTCAATCTGTTGGGCGGGTCTAAGGCGTGTAAGATAGACCAAATCCTTTCCTGCGGCAGATCCGTAACCAACAGGGCCATGGTTCTTAGGGTTGAGCCCCCTATACATAACGTCGTGGTCTACCAGATTCGACCCCCAAGTGCAGGAACCAAAGGATATATCCATCTGGGGTAAGGCTTCCATTTCTTCCATTACATTTTTGGAACAAGCCCACTCTGGAGCTTATTGGAAACACCATAGGAACCTTTGTGGACTTGGCACCACCAAAGGCCAATAATGCTATTTGTGCCAGAATGTATGTGCAAGTCAATCTAAAAAAAGGTTTACCAGAGAGTATCAAAATAAAAGTGATGAACTGGATCCATACACAACCTCTTGATTATGGACACATACCTTTTAAGCGTATTTCTTGTCACAAGGACGGACATTTTTCTAAAAACTGTCCCACCAAAGTGCATCAGGAAAAGAAGGATGACGATAAAGATTTTCAACCAATCAGACGAAAGCAGAAAAGGCGTTCAAGGAGTCGCAAGAGAAACACTCAGGGCCTAGATAAACAAAAAGGAAACAAGTTTGTTGTTCTCTTTGGACGAAGAGGAAGCACCCTTAGAAGAGGAACAGGAGGCTCAGGTTAAAGAGGCAAAAACCTTAGAATCAAAGTCTAACGAAGTAATAGAAGAAACACCAATCAGGAACGTAAAAACACATTAAGGAAACGTAGAAGACGAAATAGTGGAAACACAAGAAGTGGAAATCACAATCCTACGAGGTAATATGGTTGGAAAAAGGGGTAATACACAAGAAGAAAAGTTTGAGGCAGAAGGAAGTAGCACTCCAGCAAAAGGAAGAAAAACAAATCAAGAAATCAGAACGGAACAAGCAAAAAAAGATAAAACTCAGAAAACTTTAGAGGACTTCCCTAAGGCAAAAAAGACAAGTAAAAAATGAAATACATATCTTGAAATGGAAGAGGATTGGGTAGTCCCCTAAAGAAAAACTTCCTAAAATCTTGTTGGTCACGTATCCGCCACCTGGAAAGGATTTGGTTTGTTTACGCACCCTAGACCCGAACCAACATTGAAAGGCCGAGGGGAAGAGATGCCCTCCGTGCCGATCTCCGGAGAAGGCCGGCTCCTATACTATTCTACTTGGGGTTTAAGATAAGGGAACAGGAAAGAGATTGGGAAAAAGCTAAGGGAACTGGAAAGAGATTAAAAGATTTGCAGAAAGAGATGTAAATGCAACTGATTTAAAGGGGAAGAACCGGCAGCACGATCACTAACTCATACTTTGAAGTAGCAGCAATCAATACAAGAATTAAATCATAAATGAACACAGTACTCGTTTCCCTATGTATCCTTTGGAAGAATTCCAGGATTCACTTATCCTCCAATGCCTAAATCTAGATAGCATAATTACAGCAATCAGAAAAAAAAATGAATTTAGCAGAAATACCGACCAAAGGCAGCATACAAAGAAACTAACACTATGTTTCCTCCCCTATGTATCCTCCAGGAGAATTCCAGAGGTCTGTCCTCAATCACACACTTAAATCCAGGATGCAGAATTACTGTATGCAATTAAAGAAACAGAATAGCAGAAATAATCGCAGAAGGCAGCATACAAGAGAGGAATGCAGTCCAAAGTTCTTAATATTGATTTCAAAAATCAAAGCATAGCAGTTTTCCAGCAAAAGTTCCCCCTCTTACATTGAATATCAGACTGCCTTATATAGCAGAATTTTCCCCCATTACATTAATGCTCAAACCCTAAGGGTAGCTGAGATTTGACCCCTGTCAGATGACAGTGTACCTGGAATACGGCTCACCCGTGTTTAGAGCGGCTCCGGACGGTCCTTGCAGCTGGTGCAACATGCTTCATTAATGCGGTTGGTGTATCTTGCCCTTTGGAGCTTTTTCGGGACCTGACATGGCTGTACTGATGGGATGGGCTGGAGACTGGAACTCGTGCGTTATTAATGCACCTCAAATGCCCACCTACCCTGCTTCTTTAAATCTGCCTGCAGCTTTACCGAGACTGGCACAAATTCCAAGAAATTTCCCGCCTTCAGCTTTAGTCTGTTGTTCGCTGCAGTGTTCGTGCGAAGCTGGGAGTCGTAGGGCGGAGGAGTGAACCTTGGGCAGCCTCTATACTTTGCAATCTTCAGACGTGCGGGGTTGTCGGTCAGTCGCTCAACGGAGGAGCGATCCCGAGAATCGCCCAAAACTGTTGCGAATCCCGGGAGTCGCTCCAGAATGGAGCGAATCCTGGGAGGAGCTGCCCTGCCTTGCTGTTTTGACTTCTCCATTTGGCTGGCGATTCGCGGGCAGGCAGGGCGATTACGGAGGTCGCCGGGAAGTAGCTGCGACTCCCGGGAGTCGCTCAAAGTGGAGCGAACTTCGGGCTCAATGCCTTAGAAAAATTTTAAGCACCTTTTGTCGTTGTTTGCTGAGCGAACCTTGGGCAGCCTTCATCCTTGCTCGCTAGTCGCAGGAAGCTGGAGCGACTCCCGGGAATCGCTGCCCTTGAGAGCGAATTCTGAGAAAAACCTTGACTTAGCCAATTTTTATCAAGTTGTGCCCCTCGGATGAAGTTCGCAGCTGTTTTGGCCGACATAGGCATTTTGGCCAACATGCAGCCGACATTGGAATTCTAACCGACATGTGGCCGACATTGGAATTCTGGCCGACATCGGGATTCGCGGCCGACATTGACTTTTTGGCCGACGTTTCGCTCGTTGGCCGATGTTTCGCTCGGTCCTTGCCGACATTCGCTGCGAGATGGGAGCGATCTCGGGAGTCGCTCGGAAATGGAGCGACTCCCGGGAGTCGCTCCAAAGTGGAGCGAACTTGGGCTTCATGCCTTAGCCATTTTTTATCAAGTTTTCTCCCCTTGGACCTCGCCGGAGTGCGTCGTGCTTTCTCACCTGAGACCTGCTTCTGAGTGCGACGTCGGGGACTGATTGGACTGATTGCTCGGAGAGGAGGAGAGGGTTTGAACACAAAAAGTGCAGCATTTTTCAAAATTTTACCCCGTAACAAAATGTGGCAACAAATCCTTAATAGAGCAACAAAATCCAATAGTAGTGTGTATTCAGGAATCAAAGATGTCAGAGAGTACTACCAAAACGGGAATGGAACAAGATTTGGTACCATTTAGAATTGGTAGCAACGGATGCGTTAGGAGCTTTTGGAGGACTCATTCTTGTTTGGGACCCCCAAGCCTCGACTTACAGAAGTGAGACAAAAATAATAATTGAATAGTGTAAATTTTCCTAACCCTAGATAACTGTTGTCCTATGTTATTTTAAAATAAATCAGATCTGAAAAGAATTTATTTAAACATGCAACAGTCACACAAATGGCTGGAAAAAATGAACAACGGAAGTTAAATATATTTCTGAACCTGAAATATTACAAATAAAGGAGGCTACAACTACAGCAGAACACCCTGCTCTCTTGCTGCCTTTTTGGCCAGCAATTTCACTGTTCTTCTCCTCCTAAGCTTGTAGTTTTCCTTCAGCAATCTATTCTCCTTCTCTTCTTTTTGTGTGTAAAACACTCTTGACCTTCTCCTTTTATCCTTGAAAAAGGTAACCCTAATCTCTCTAACCTTAAGATTAGATCTCATCTCATCTTGAGATGTAAGGTTAAAAATAGAAAATCACTTAAGTGAATTACAAAATAGAATCACTTAAGTGAACTTAAAAATAGAAAATCATTTAAGTGAATTTCAAAATAGAATCACTTAAGTGAATTACAAAATAGAATCACTTAAGTGAATTTAAAAATAGAAAATCACTTAAGTGAATTTCAAAATAGAATCACTTAAGTGAATTACAAAATAGAATCACATGAGTGAACTTAAAAATAGAAAATCACTTAAGTGAATTTCAAAATAGAATTAGAAATGTCTCGAACCACTTATAGCATGTTCATACTGAAGCCTGTGCAAGAAGTTCCTGACGGAGCTACATTTCTCAACAGATAGAAGTTAACTTTGATATGCCAATAGGTTTGGAGTTAACCATAGTAAATTTCTATGGACCAAATCATTTAGAAAAGAAAAAAGAGGCATGGAGGCAACTACAACAATGGATCAGACTGGAGAGGCCTAACAATATAATAATAGGAGGAGATTTGAATGTAACCTTAGCTCAATGGGAGAAAAGGGGAGGAAACAAAACAAGAGACCCAACCAAGGAGATAGTGGACCATGTTATGGCAGAGGTACACCTCCAAGACATCATTCCCAAACAAGGCAAATTTACCTGGACAAACAGAAGAGCAGGTATCCAATTTATTGCTAAGAGACTAGATAGATTTCTAGTTCATGAGGATATATTATCAAGGTATCCCCTCATCTCCAGCCATATAATCCAAAGTTCAATATCAGATCACAAGCCTATCATTCTAGATAGTGGGGAAAAAAGGCTTAGTAAAAGGAAGATTCCTTTTAAATATAATCCAGTATGGGCAGAGCAGGAAGATTTCAGCACACTAGTGGAAGAAATCTAGAATCAGAGTATCCCCTCAACCAGCCCACAGGTGGTTTGGAAAACAAAAATTTCAAACCTCAAGCAGGCCATAAGGAAATGGATTTCAAAGAAAAAATCAACAACAACAAAAAAGGAGGAACTCATGCTACAAATGGAGAAGTTAAAAAATGAAATTGGAGAGCAACCTCCAACAACACTTCAAGAAAAACAAAGAAGACGATTATATCAAGAGCTAGATAAAGTGCATCAGACAGAAGAAGCACATTGGCATCTTCGATCCAGAATGACCTGGTTGCAGAAAGGAGACAAAAATACAAAATACTTCCACCTCAAGACAGTGCAACACTATCAAAGGAACACAATTCAGGAAATTCAACATGGAGTCAATTACACTCAACAGGACCATACAAGGAGATAGCACTTGGGCATTTCTCTAAACTTCTCACTAGAGCCTCAGGGGATGGACAAGCTCAAGAAATTCTCCTCCAAAATATTCCTATTGTTCTTAATAACAAGGACAGAATAGAATTGACTAAGGAGGTTAAGATGGAGGAACTGGAAGAAGTCATCCACTCTTTAGCGAAAGACAAGGCTCCAGGTCCAAACGGATTTACTGACAATTTTTTATCAGCAGTTCCTTCACATAATAGGAGCAGAACATCTCAGGATGATAGAGCAAACCAGAACTGAAGGTAAACTCTCTGGTGCTAAAAACTCTTGCTTCATAGCACTAATTCTTAAAGAAAAAAATGCTAATTCCTTTGCTAGATTTAGACCAATTTATCTTTGCAACTCTTCATACAAAATCATGACTAAAATCCTAGCAAACAAAATCAAGAGGAAGATCAACTCCATTATAGCTCAGGAGCAAGGGGGTTTCATTCCAGGGAAGCAGCTATATGATAATATTATCATGGTGCATGAAGCTCTACAGTCCTATGCAAAGGCAAATAAGAAAAGACTGGTCATTAAACTAGATATGTCCAATGCCTTTGATAAAGTAGACATCCAATTTTTAGAAAAGGTTCTTGTCAAATTTGGATTTCCTATACAATTGATAAATTGGATATTGGCCTATGTTAACAACCCTTGGGTAGCTCCCATAGTTAATGGAGAACCGACAACCTTCTTTAAAGCCTCTAGAGGTCTAAGACAAGGTTGCCCCCTTTCGCCATACCTGTATATCATATTAGCTGAAGCATTAGGGAGATTAATCAATAGGAGGAGGATGGAAAAAAGATCAGTGGCATTAAAATAGCAAGTGGACTCAAATCAGTCACCCATGCCCAATTCACAGATGACACCATCCTAATGGGAGAAGCTTCGAGATTAAACATAAGACACTTCAAAGAATGTTTGGACTGTTTTACCTCAGCAACCGGGGCAGAAGAGCAGGTTTTATACAATTAACACTCCTCCCTCAGAGAATAGAAGTTTCAATCAAATCTTGGGGTTCAAACTTGGTTCTAAGCCCACATTCAAATATTTAGGTGTTCCAATGGGATTTAAGGTTACAAGCAATTGTTGAAACACTACTATAAAGAAAATGGTAAAGCGGATTCAGGCCTACAGTAATGGGTGGTTGAGCCTGGCAGGAAGAACAGTACTTATAAAAACAGTTACAGCAAGTCTCCCAATCTATCAACTTTTGGTCTACCATGCTTTACAGTATGTGTTTAATAAGCTTGATGGACTCATGAGAAGTTTCCTGTGGCAGGGAGAAAAACAAAATGATAAGAAGAAATTCCATCTTGTCAGTTGGGAAGCTATCTTCCAACCTAAAGAGCTAGGGGGTCTAGGAATAAGGAAAACTGAAGAAGTTAGCAAAGCTATAGGGGTTAAGCTGCTATGGCACCTAGTCAATCCCCCTTCCTCCACTTGGAAGGAAATACAAAAGGCTAAATACACTGACAACTCTAAAGGTCTGCAGCTGATAAAAAACATAGCAAGCAAGTCTGGTTCTTCCTCAATATGGAAGCACATTGTTGAGGCAAAAAATATAATCCTAGACAAAGTGTCGTGGTTACCTGGAGATGGTCAGCTTGTCAACCTTTGGGAGGATCTAGTAATGGGAAGACCCCCTCTCCATACCAGTTGTTCTCGAACTCTTCAAGAAGAATTGCAGAATCTAGGAGTTCACAAACTAGCTAATATAATGGAATGGGTGGGAGGACATTATAACTAGAGAGACCCCCCTTGCCTAGTCACATACAAGAACAATGGATAAATCTCAAAGCTCAAATTGTTGGATATAAACCTTACTCCCAGAATCCGGACAAACTGATTTGGGGGGAGGTAAGCAAGACGGGGAATATCAAGTCAAAATGGGAGTTAAAGCCCAACAGGCAGGAAAGGTAAACAAAAAGTTAGCAGCAATATGGAAACGTCAGATCCCCCCTAGAATTCAACTATTTTATTGGCTAGTGCATCAAAATAAAATTCTCATTGGAGAGAATTTGTAGAAGAGAAACATAATGGGACCTCATATATGTCCAAGATGCTTCAAAAGCGAGGAAACCACCAGACATCTTCTCTTTGAATGCCCAGCAGCCCTGCAGATTTGGATAGGAGTTGCATCTAAATTTGGCTCAGCAATTATAGGTAACATGAATGCACAGAATTGCTTAAATCAATGGAGCCAAATGTATAAATGGGGTCTCAAAAGCAAACATTTGATTAAATTTTTATGGGAATCCATCCCTTTCTACATAATATGGGCAATATGGAAAGACATAAATGAATTATTTTTGTAAGGAAAAGGCAGCAAAATTGGAGTACTAGTAAGCAGAATTATCTAGGGGATAGTTTCAAATACAAAAGCAAACTACAAAAAAAAAAAACAAAGTCCTAGAAAACTGACTGGTTCAGAGCTTCTCATGCTGCAAAGAATGGATCTCCAAGCTCTGTTGGGCACGGACAGCATCCCTAAAGTATGTACACCCGTGATCCAATACCCAACTCTATTTTTTGATGGTGCTTCAAGTCTAATCCAAGAATGGCGGCGGTCGGGGGAATCATTTTGCAAGACAAGACAAGATTTCTTCTCAATTATAAGATTTGTTTGGGGCAAGCTTCTAACAATGTAGCTGAAGCAATTGATTATGAAGTTGGTCTTAGACTGGCTGCCAAAAATGGCATCCAAAAACTACATGTTTATGAGAACTCTAAATTGATAACCTCTACTCTCGCCAATCAAACAGCTCTATCATCACTGCAATTAAGGATCATCTACGCACGCATCAAGGATTTGGAATCCAAATTCACTCAAGTCATTTACTCCCACATCAAGAGGGAGTTTAACAAAGAAGCAGATGCTCTAGCCAACGCGGCTATATACTTAACACACATGAAGCTTTATATAACTCGTCATAGAGAAGATGGAGCACATAGAAGAAGACACACAGAAAAGGATAGACAAGGTCATCTGCTGACTGATTCGCCAAATTGCTCTGCGGCAGTGAATCTTCCCATTGGCAAGCTGTCAACTCAGCTGCGGCACTCTTGGCAAGCTCATGGCATAGAGTCCGACCACGGACCAATTTGGTGGGCCGGACTTCTATATCAAATTCTTGGATCTTGGTGATCCAACCTGCCCTCTTGTTACCAAGCTCACCCTGACTGATGAAGTTTCGAACGTCCGGGTGTACCACGTACACTATCGTCTTGCTCTGCGAGACGAAATGACGAAACTTCTTCAATGCCCTCACTACTGCATGCACTTGACTCAATAAAATTGTGCTTTTCTTCATGCGGGAGGATGACTTGACTGAGGAATGCCATGGGCCGTTCATCCTCGTCTTCATTTTTCTGGGTTAGTACAGCCGCATAGCTTTCTGGCTCCCCGACAGCATATAGAATAAAGTCTTTGGAATAATCAGGGTTACCAGAACGGGAGCCTGTGCGATTCTGTGTTTGATCTCTTTAAACGCCTGCCTTCTCTCTTCAGTCCATAAGAACTCCACATCTTTTTTGAGGAGCTCAGTCATAGGCTTTACTACCTGGGCGAAGTCAAAAATAAACTTCCTGACAAAATTTAGCTGTCCGAAGAAGGATTGGAGACCCTTCTTGTTCACCGGCAGAGGTAGCCTGAGCAGGGCTTCGGCCCTAGCGGGATCAATAGCAAGACCCTTCTCTGATATGAGGTGACCTAGGAGTTTGCCTTCCTTAACCGCAAAAATTGATTTTTTCAGGTTTATTGATATTCCGAACTCCCGGCACTTCTCAAAAACCTTCCGCAGATGTAAACCTTGCTCCTCCCTCCTATGGGAGAAAACAGTCATATCATCTAGATATATCACAATGACACAGTTGAGCAACTCACCAAAGGCTAAGTCCATTGCTCTCTGGAAAGGTTGCTCCGGCATCGGAGAGGCCGAACGGCATACGTTGATAAGCTAAGGTGCCCCACTTGGTGGTGAAGGCAGTCTTATACTGATCCTCATATTTGACCCAAATTTGGTTATACCCCAAGAAGCCGTCCAAAAGGGAAAACCTCTGTGCACCTGCCACCACGTGAAGGATCTGATCAATTTGGGGCAGCAGGTAGCGATCTTTCAGGGATGCCTGATTAAGATTTCGGAAGTCCACGCAGAGGCGAATATCTCCGTTCTTTTTTCGAGACGGGACTAGGTTCGCTACCCAGGATGAATGCTTGATGGGGTAGATTATCTTTGCTTCCAGCATTTTCAAAAGCTCAGCCTTCATCAATATTTCGATCTTTGGATTCACAGGCCTTTGCTTCTGTCGGACAGGCTTAACTCCCTCTTGGAGCTCAATTGTATGCTGGAAGACATCTATGTCGTACTCCTTCAGGTCGCAGTAGCTCCAGGCGACGATGTCTGGATATTCTCTACAGAGAGTCCTGATTTGCTCGATTTCCTGTGGTGTGCAATCAGTACCCACCTTGATCGTTTTCCCGGACTCTAGCTCTAGCTCCTGGTACTCTCTCGCATCCACTTTGATCTTGTGGGGAAGAGCCCGATCATCTTGGTCGAACAGATTTTCGAGGGTGATCAAACCCTTAGGGAGGTGGTTGTTCTTCAGCTGGATTAGGCCCTCATATTCTTCATCGTTGAGAGCTCTATCTTCGATGCTTCCTGGTTCATCAATCAAAAAATTGACGATCTGCTCGTCATTGTCAAAGACCTGCCAGTGGATATTTTTATCTGGCACCGAGGGCCTGTAGATAACCCTTACTGTTTTCGGCCTTTGCATCAAATTCTCGACTGGGGAGCATCTTCCTCCGATAGACGCCAAAACGTCAGCATGTTTATTTCGCTCTCACGAAATAGACTGAATGTTGAGAGCCGAGAAGGACTCAAGCATATCCCATACCTTATTACGGTATGCCTTGAGATAGTGTTGTTTGGCAACACATTTATTTGTCACTTGGTTACAGATTAATTCATAGTCCCCGAATACCTGTAACTATTTTATTCCTAACTTCTCCGCTTTTCGTAACCCCAAACACAGGGCTTCATACTCAGCAGCATTATTAGTACAGCTCCAAGCGAGCCTGTACGAGTATGTTTTTTGATTTTTGGAGGGAGAGATGAGGACAACTCTAGCTCCAGCGCCATTCTTGCATCAGGCGTTGTCCAAGAAGAGCTTCCATAATTGGTCGTGCATAGGGTCAGCGTCACGTACTTTAGCCTTTTCAGGCTTGGTTATCGAGTAACACCCAATGTCCGATTCTATCATAGCGTACACCCGATGTCCGATTCTATTATAGCGTTGAAATCACGCATAGAGAAATCATCCTCTATGCGCAGCTCGTCAAGAGCTTCCTCCATCAATTCCACTTTTTCTTCCACTTCTTCTACTCCGTCAATGATGTTGACCAAGTCCATGGGTGTCTCCGCATCCTGAATTTTTTCAATGAGAAAGGTGGAGGGCTTTTCATTAAAAATTTTAATACTCTTTCTCTTGAAGGGTACTTCTAGGTGCGAATAATCGAGAGACAGATAGCCTCCAAGTTTGGCAATGAATTCCCTTCATAAGCACATGCTGAAATAGGGCTCCAAGTCAACTACCACAACTTCTTGGATTACTGTGATATGCGGCATTTTGTGCAACACGATCGGGATGTCCTTGATGACCCCCACTGTCCTGACCAGAGTTCCGTCCAATTGGAGCACTCTAGGACTGCTCCGGGTGTACTCCATGCCCATAAATTCGCATACAGCTTTGGGTATTACAGTGGTGGTAGCACCAGAATAAACCATGTAATTATGTACGGCCCACCCTTCCATCCTCAGGGATAAGTAGAACGACGACGGCCTATTTTTACCGATAGCGGAGGTGGTCAGCGGCTACGTCAAGACGGTCTGAGTTGGTCTCCCCTTGCCCTTGACGAACTTGAGGGATTCCTGCAACAGGTCGACTTGACCACGCAGTTGGAGCGCATCAAAGAGGCTTACCTTAGCCGAAGTTTTCCTTAATTCTTTGACGACGTTGTATGCTCCAGCACCAGACTCGCCTCCCTCTTTAGCGGTTTTGTACCGGGTCCGATACTGTTGCGTTGCTTCCATTCTCCGACGCTTGGTAATCGAGGGGTACCATAACTTTTCTATCGCGATCTCTCGCTTTTGTTAGGGGTTGATAGGTCGAAGCTTGCGGCTGAGGGGTTCTTGCTCTTGCCCTTGGGGGCAGATAGTCTCTTAACCGAGCATTGTCCGCAGGCTCTGATACCTAAGCTGGCTCTTTTTCTGGTGGTGCAGTTGCCTTCTCACTCGGCAGTTTGGGATTAGCAGGCACCTTGAGTGGTTCCATCTGAACCGGATCGACCTCGATTGGCTTCTTGCCCGTCCTCATCAGAACGCAAACCTGCTCGACAGGGGGAATCATGCAATTACGACCAGTTTCCCTTATGTTAGGGTAAAATAGGTAGTATATTGCATTATACTACATAGGTTATTACATCTACTTTTCTACCATAGGAGATATTTACTATTCTATGAATTACCTTCTAGTTAACTAAGGTTAATAACTAAATATCTTATGATATTTAGTTAGGTTGTTAGAATAAATCTATTATTAATCATCGTTAGCGCTTTTAATGCTAAGTGGTTAATAAACCTATTTTGTAACCTACTTAAGCTTCTAAATTGAATGCAATTTCTAATGTTCAATTGATAATTATTTTGCTTAATCTTTCGTGCATTTTGCTTCATTGGCATTAGAGCCAATCCCTATTTTGCTCGCCCGAAGGACTGGTGATGGCCGGAGCGCCCGCAGGCCCATCACTGGCCAGGCCAACTCGACCTGCCAGTGCCTAGGCGCGCGCCCGCAGGATCCACGCTGGCCAGGTCAGATCGACCTGCCAGTAGCAAGGCATCCTTGGCGAATATCTCCGTTCTTTTTCCGAGACGGGACTAGGTTCGCTACCCAATATGAATGCTTGATGGGGTAGATTATCTTTGCTTCCAGCATTTTCAGAAGCTCGGCCTTCATCAATATTTCGATCTTCGGATTCACAAGCCTTTGCTTCTATCGGACAGGCTTAACTCCCTCTTGGAGCTCAATTGTATGTTGGAAGACGTCTATGTCGTACTCCTTCAGGTCGCAATAGCTCCAAGCGACGATGTCTGGATATTCTCTACAAAGAGTCCTGATTTGCTCGATTTCCTGTGGTGTGCAATCAGTACCCACCTTGATCGTTTTCCTGGACTCTAGCTCTAGCTCCTGGTACTCTCTCACATCCACTTTGATCTTGTGGGGAAGAGCCCGATCATCTTGGTCGAACAGACTTTCGAGGGTGATCAAACCCTTAGGGAGGTGGTTGTTCTTCAGCTGGATTAGGCCCTCATATTCTTCATCGTTGAGAGCTCTATCTTCGATGCTTTCTGCTTCATCAATCAAAAAATTGACGATCTGCTCGTCATTGTCAAAGACTTGCCAGTGGATATTTTTATCTAGCACCGAGGGCCTGTAGATAACCCTTACTTTTTTCGGCCTTTGCATCAAATTCTCGACTGGGGAGCATCTTCTTCCGATAGACGCCAAAACGTCAGCATGTTTATTCCGCTCTCGCGAAAATAGACTGAATGTTGAGAGCCGAGAAGGACTCAAGCATATCCCATACCTTATTACGATATGCCTTGAGATAGTGTTGTTTGGCAACACATTTATTTGTCACTTGATTACAGATTAATTCATAGTCCCCGAATACCTGTAACTGTTTTATTCCTAACTTCTCCGATTTTCGTAACCCCAAACACAAGGCTTCATACTTAGCAGCATTATTAGTACAGCTCCAAGCGAGCCTGTACAAGTATGTTTTTTTTATTTCTGGAGGGAGAGATGAGGACAACTCCAGCTCCAGCGCCATTCTTGCATCTAGCATCGTCCAAGAAGAGCTTCCATAATTGGTCGTGCATAGGGTCAGCGTCACGTACTTTAGGCTTTTCAGGCTTGGTTATCAAGTAACACCCGATGTCCAATTCTATCATAGCGTTGAAATCATGCATAGAGAAATCATCCTCTATGCGCAGCTCGTCAAGAGCTTCCTCCATCAATTCCACTTTTTCTTCCACTTCTTCTACTCCGTCAATGATGTTGACCAAGTCCATGGGTGTCTCCGCATCCTGAATTTTTTCAATGAGAAAGGTGGAGGGCTTTTCATTAAAAAATTTAATACTCTTTCCCTTGAAGGGTACCTCTAGGTGCGAATAATCGAGAGACAGATAGCCTCCAAGTTTAGCAATGAATTCCCTTCATAAGCACATGCTGAAATAGGGCTCCAAGTCAACTACCACAACTTCTTGGATTACTGTGATTTGTGGCATCTTGTGCAGCACGATCAGGATGTCCTTGATGACCCCCACTGTCCTGACCAGAGTTTCGTCCAATTGGAGCACTCTAGGACTGCTCCGGGTGTACTCCATGCCCATAAATTCGCATACAGCTTTGGGCATTACAGTGGTGGTAGCACCAGAATAAACCATGCAATTATGTACGACCCACCCTTCCATCCTCAGGGATAAGTAGAATGACGACGGCCTGTTTTTACCGGTAGCGAAGGTGGTTAGCGGCTACGTCAAGACGGTCTAAGTTGGTCTCCCCTTGCCCTTGACGGACTTGAGGGATTCCTGCAACAAGTCGACTTGACCACGCAGTTGGAGCGCATCTAAGAGGCTTAACTTAGCCGGAGTTTTCCTTAATTCTTTGACGACGTTGTATGCTCCAGCACCAGACTCGCCTCCCTCTTTAGCGGTTTTGTACCGGGTTCGGTACTATTGCGTTGCTTCCACTCTCCGACGCTTGGTAATAGAGGGGTACCATAACTTTTCTCTCGCTTGATCTCTCGCTTTCGTTAGAGGTTGATAGGTCGAAGCTTGCGGCTGAGGGGTTCTTGCTCTTGCCCTTGGGCACAGATAGTCTCTTAACCGAGCATTGTCCGCAGGCTCTGATACCTGAGTTGGGTTTTCTTCTGGTGGTGCGGTTGCCTTCTCACTCGGCAGTTTGGGATAAGCAGGCACCTTGAGTGGTTCCATCTGAACCGAATCGACCTCGATTGGCTTCTTGCCCGTCCTCATCAGAACACAAACCTGCTCGACAGGGGGAATCACGCAATTACGATCAGTTTCCCTTATGTTAGGATAAAATAGGTAGTATATTGCATTATACTACATAGGTTATTACATCTACTTTTCTACCATAGGAGATATTTACTATTCTATGAATTACCTTCTAGTTAACTAAGGTTAATAACTAAATATCTTATGATATTTAGTTAGGTTGTTAGAATAAATCTATTATTAATCACCGTTAGCGCTTCTAATGCTAAGTGGTTAATAAACCTATTTTGTAACCTACTTAAGATTCTAAATTGAATGCAATTTCTAATGTTCGATTGATAATTATTTTGCTTAATCTTTCGTGCATTTTGCTTCACCTTATCATATTTACCTGTCCGTCGGGTGCGCTGTCCGCAAGTGTTTGCACATAGTTCAAATGAACCATGCAAGTCTCCTCGCCATGCGGGTCGTTGCAGGTGGAGCACGAGTAGGCCTTGTCGGATGAGCTAGCTTCATCACACTCTAACATTGCGGAGTTCCTGTCATGATGCCTTCCGGTGGGGGTTGCCTGATCCTTCGTGATCGAGGACGGAAATCTCCTTGGCGGATAACTCTAGTCCCTGAATTGGCTTTTCTTCATGATAGCCATATCGTTCGCCATAGTTTTCATAAACCCATACACATCCCACAACTCTTTGGCCTGATCAGCATTTAGAGTTGTCTGAGCCGCAGGGGCGGGTAACGGTAACGGTGCCAATGGTGCAGGCAACGCCGGATACTGAGGAGAAGCTGGAAGCTGAGGAACTGCAGGGTTTGGATAATGAGGAGTCGGTACCTGAAATTGCGGAGTGGGTATCGCTTGATTTTGTGGGTTGGGAGCCCACGGCTGATTGGGGTACATCTGAGGTGCAGAGGAAGCGGATGCGCTGGGATACATATTCTGCGGGAAATCCGGGTAAATCGGCGTAGTTGCCTTTGGAGGCAACTGCATGATGGCTACCATGTCGGCTTCCGCCTTCTACGCCTAATGGTACAATTCCGAAAAGGATTTGACATTAGCATGTCGGATACTCATGCTAATATCAGAGTGGAACGCTCTCAGGTAATAGAACGTCGCTTGCTCAGCTATCGGCCGAAGACCGTCGGTGACTCTCTGCCAGGTTCGGGCAAACCTGACATTGAAATCAGCTATTTCCTCCCGAGGGTGCCTCTGGATAGAGGTGAACTGGTGCAGCAAGGAGAAGGGGTTTGCTTGTTCGTTGAAGCTCCTTATAAGTTGTCCTGCCAGCTGGTCCCATGAGGTGATGGTACCGGCCAGGAGAGATCGGTACCATTAGAGGAGCTTTACCTCTTAGCGAGAGAACCAGCAACTTCACCATAACGTCTTCTTCGGTGATCTGGTAGATGGTTGCTAATCCTGCGATGTCTTGAATGTGTTGATGCGCTGTTTTTCCCGTGTCGTCGTAAGTAGGTAAAGTTTTTAAAGCTACGGCCAGTACTGAGTGTTGAGCTTGTAGGGCTAGGGGGCCCGTATGATTCCAAGCCGGGAACTGCCTGGCAGGATCCAGTTGCGCCATCTAGGGTGGCAGATTTGTGTGGACCGGAGGAGTCGGTAAAACTTGCTGAGCCGGAACAATGTGAACACTCAGAGCACTTGGTGGAACGTTAGGCGGAGCCGGAATATTCTGATGATCCGGGGAATTTGGTGGAACTGGGGGCAAGCTAGTTGTGTTGTTGGGAGTCGGAGTCCGTGTAGCAACAGTAGCTTCCTACGAAGATGTCCCGTCCAACGGGATATTTGGCTTGACCACTCTAGGACGCTCTCCCAGAGCGTCAATGTCAAGCTCGTAGAACTCGATTTCCTCTTATGTATTTCTAGCCTGCCACCTCGTACGCATGAAGGCGCGATCTTTTAAGCTGGTCTACGAGGTTCGGAGATGTCTGAGTTCATATGAGTCGCCAGATGTTCGGATTTGTCAGCAATAAGACGAACATCAACTTCTTAATACTGCTTTTGCAGTGGAACGTTGGGGTCCCACCGAGCGTGCCAAAAACTGTTGGCCAGAGATCTGCCTTAGGTAAGGATTTATCTATTCGTGCGCCTTAGACCCAGCCAACATTGAAAGGCCGAGAGGAAGAAATGCTTCCCGTGCAATCTCCAGAGAGGGGCTAGTTCCCTTGCTATTCTAACTGGGGGTTTAAAGATTAAAGAACTGGAAAGGAATGGGAAATGACTGAAAGGGATGGGAAATATGGCCACAGGCCAGATAGAACAGGGGGTGATGGACTAACAGCTCGATAACTCTACTGCACACCGAATCAAATAGCCCTCAAATACAAACAACTAACAAAAATTAAAATTAAACATCTAACATGTGTAATCTCCAGGGCTACTCCAGGGTTCCCGATTTATCAGAAGCTAAATCCAGATATTAGAATTCAAGCCTACAGATAAAGCAAAGAATTAATAGAAGATAAGCAATAGAAGACATACGCACAAAATAGAAGTCCAGAGTTAGAGCCAAACATCAGCTGTATTGATAGCAGAATTCGGATTACATCAAGCTTCTAGCAAACATCCATCGTTTTTACAACAAGAAAGCAAGCTTATATAGCGAATTCTGCCGCTTGAAATATTAAATGCACACCTACAAAACATGGCGGTGGCAGCCAAGATAAGAGTTACAAGATAGTACAGTCATGAAACATTAATCAGGCATGGTTTGGACTGATGACTCCTTGAAAATGCAATTGAGCTCCTTCAATGCCCTGACAAACCTGGCTTGCTGGCGCTGCCTCCTCACTCGCGAGGACTGCTTTCGTGGAAGATAGACTTGAAATCCCGGAACATCCAGTCTGGAAGCTTCTCAGAATAGTTGTGCTTGGTTGGATAAGGATGCACCTTAACTTGCTGATGTGGAGCGCTTCTAGGAAAGACCGGCACCAGAGTTGAAAGGTCGGGAGGTGAAGCGCAACTAACCCATGCGCAGCTGCCTGGCGCAACAGAAAAGGAGCGCAACGCCTTGCGCAGGAGAAAAGGAGCGCAAGTGTATGGGGTCTCGGGAGGCGCGCAGCGTTTGAACGGTCAACAGATAAAGCGCACTACCCTGTTGCGCATTTGTCTTGCGCCTGCGAAGTGGTGCGCAAGGCCTGAAGCCTTGGAAATGGCGCCAGTGTGGAAAAGTCAATAGGTGAAGCGCACAAGCATGGAGCGCAAATGCCTTGCGCAACAGAAAAGGGGCACAAGGCCTGGATGCCTCGGGAATGATGACAAGTTTGAAAAGTCAACCAGCACTGCGCACTGCTCTTGCCCTACGCTTGAAATGAAGTGCGTAATGTCTCTGACTCAGGGAATGTGCTAGGTTTGAATGGTCAGCGGACGAAGCGCAGTCATATGGTGCGCAACAGCCTTGCGCACGAAAGATGGTGCGCAACAGCCTTGCACACTTCGTCATTTTCTCGCACCGAAGTTGGGTGCTGCACTTTGACCGGTTAACAGGCATTGCGCTCCCGAGGAAGGGTGCAAAGGAGTTGCGCCCTGCTGGTAGTCCGTTCCTTGAAGCCGGGCTTATCTGTTTTTCTGTCCCAAAACAAGGTTGCGCACTTCCTTGGTCCTTGGGGTTAAATTGCATCATGGGACTTGGCATAAAACACCATCACCGTCCGAAAGACGATTTTCCTGCATGGTCAGTAGACAGAAACAACTGCCCACTGCTTCAAGCATTGTAGAAAGTTTGACAGTAAACTCAAGAGAGAGAAAAATGCATTTGAATAATGAGAACAGAGTTTCTGAGGAGCAGAAATTACTGGAAAGCTAAATATACACCATGTTGCAGAAGTGACAACAGGTTGATAGATTTTCGAAGATGGCACATTTCATACCTTGCAAAAAAACAAGTGATGCTATTCGTGTTACTGATTTGTTCTTTCGAGAAATAAGATTGCATGGTTTGCCAAAAAGTATTGTGTCAAATAGAGATGTGAAATTTGTAGGTCACTATTGGCAGACCTTATGGAAAAAGTTGGGTATGAAATTAAATTTCAGTTCAGCTTCTCGCCCACAAATGGATGGACAAACCAAAGTGGTGAACAAAAGCCTTGGAAATTTTTTGAGGTGCTTAGTTGGCAAGAAACCAAAATTGTGGGATACCATTTTGGTGCAGGCAGAATTCGCATATGATAATTCAATCAATAGAAGTACATACAAAAGCCCATTCCAAATTGTATATGGAATCTTACCAAGAGGAGTGGATGAATTGCGGAGTACAGCAGATTTACAGAGACCAAGTGCAATAGTCAAGGACTTAGTTGATTACATGCAAGATATACATCGAGAAATGAACGCCAATTTGGAAAAGAATGTCGTGAAATAAAAGCAACACACTGATCTCAGGCGAAGGACACAAGAATTCTAGGTTGAAGACTTAGTTTTGGCACATTTGCGAAAAGAAAGATTCCCGAAAGGCACTTACAACAAGCTCAATTGGAAAAATATTGGACCTTGTAAGTGTTGGTTACGAATCTGCCATGAGGAAAGGATTTGGTATTATTGCGCCCAGATTCGCCCACCAGATTGAAAGGCCGGAAGGAAGGAATGCCTTTCGTGCCAATCTCCGGAGAAGGCCGGCTTCCTGTGGGGTTTTAGTGTTTAAGATAAGAGTGCAGGGAAAGAGATAAAAGTGCGGAAAGAGAATCCAAATGTGATTGGAGTTGGGTGGGGGGAATAAGCGACACGACAACGATCAATCACCACTACTAACAGCATTCATATACAAAACACACATTGAAACTACAGCTATCATTCATCCTATGTATCCTCTATCTATGCATTCCGGGAATACTTGATCATCAAATACCGAGTCCAAGTTCAGTACAACGATAAGCAATGATACAAGAAACATGAGGCAGAAATGACAAGGAGAGGCAGCATACAAGATAAAAGACAGTAAGCAGAGCCAAGTATATGCTTTGTATTAGAGGCAAACGCACAGCTACAATGGTTCCCTAGCAGTATATTCCCCTTCCCCCTTTTACAATGAAATTGCATGGCTATTTATAGCCTCAAGTTCCCCCCGATTACAATCACGGGCACAAAGTCCCGGGCCAGACAATAGCTGACAAAAGCGGCCAAGGAGCTGCTGATGCTGACTTTTGTCGGGTAGGACTGTACTTGCGGCATGGTCTCCCTGAAAGTTGTACAGCCACGTGGCGGTGTGTCGGGTCAAACCTTTGGTCAGCAGGAGTGCGGGTAGCTATGGCGGATGGAACTTCACATCAGCCTTAAATGATGGCAGCTGGCGTAGATAGTGCAGTCCATGCTTTGTCCTTTTCCCGGTCATGTCTTGGCTCGAATCCCGAAGTTGGACACTTGTCGGATGCGGATGAGTGACACATGCTGCCTTGAAAGGCAGTTTATCCAACTTTGCCCAGGATCAGAGCGTTGTCGGGTTGCGCAGACGGAAAACAGCGCAGTTGGGGAGGCCTCCGTGCCTTAGTCAATTTTTGGGTTTGCTTGCCCAACTGCGCACCGGTCAGAGGGCGCACCCCGACTTCGCTGCGAAGTCGGGTTGCGCACCGGCACTTTGCTGTTTTTACTGTCATTCGGACTGCGCACCAAAAGGGGCGCACCCCGACTTCGCTGCGAAGTCGGGTTGCGCCCTGACACTTAGTCAAATTTTGCCTGTTTCTGTCTGCTTGCGCACTTCGCATTCCCTACTGCGCTCCAACTGGAGGGCGCACTCCGACTTCGCTGCGAAGTCGGGTTGCGCCCTGACACTTAGCCATTTTCAGGGAACACTTGCTGGAAACTTTGTTGGGGGAAGTTCAAAGGGAAGAGGGAGGAATGAAACTGCAAGGAAGAGGGAGAAAGGGAGAAATGAAGAAAGGGAAAGAGAGGAAGGAAGGAAAAGAGCAGGTCACTTACAAAAACTGAAAACATGGCACCCCGTGCCAAATGTGGCAACATTCCTGGCGGCTCGCGGGGTGTCGAGCTCGCCTCGACGCAAAGAACCATGCCTTTATCCATTGGGTGCAGAGGAACTTCCTTCCCCTACTTTCTGCTGCTCTGACCGCTTCATTCCGGGCAACTGTTCTTCTTCAGGATCACTTCCGGCAGTTGCCTCCTCAGTTTCTCCTTCTGAACCTGAATGCTCTCCATTGTCAGCCTCCCACTCGCTGATGCGTTGGTATGCAGCCTTGGCTTGGTCCCAGACTGCTGCTTGGAAGGGCCCAAGGTCGTTGACTTCTCTCAGTGTTGCGTGGAATGCAGCAACTGCGTGCAGGTCGATGGTGTTATATCTTCTTCCCAATTCCTTTAGGGAGGAGTTGATTTTACAGTACTTCGACACCATCTGGGTGACCTGAGCTTCTTGAATCGGCTCTGCCCAGCTATCAATCTCCGTTGTGTCTGCCTCAAAAGACAACCAATTCTGCTTGACCTGGTCCAGGGTCAAAAATTCGCCATCCTTGACGAAGCTCGGGCACCCGTGCTCGGACAGAGTGTGAAAGGGGGCCAGGAGAATGTTCCTTTCATGTTCTAGGGCGTCCAGCGTCCTCCTGACCGTTCTAATTTTCTCTGTCTTATCAAAATAAATATGCAAGGTTACCCTTGCATCTGCCCACTCTGAGGCAAGTTGGGACATAGGGGCAAATTGGAGGCCTTTGCGCTCAAACTGCTCAAGTTTCATAGCCGAGTCTAGCCATTGCCTCGCCTGGTGTTCGGCCTCCTCTACCAGAGGCTTTCCCTGGGCAGATACTTCTTCAATCCTGGACACGAAGTCCAGAACTGACAAGGACTTGACAAGGTTGGGCTTGCAACCTTGCAGCAGACTAGCCCGCATCTCCTTGGCTTTGCTCTTTGAAAAGACCGCCGCTTGTGATGTTTTCTCTGCAAGCCGCGACTGCGCCTGTTTCAGCGAATCTTGAAGCTGCGAAACCTGCTCCAGCGCAACTCTTTTCTCTTCTGACAGCAGCTCGGCTGTCTGTCTCTGTGCTGTGGCCTCCTGCTGAGAGGCGGCCAGCTGAGCCTTAAGCTCATCTATCTCCTGTTGTGCTGACCCTAGCTGCGCAGTGGCCCTAGCTAGGTCCTCCTCTAGCTGCCTTGTGTTATTTTGCATCTGGAACAACGCTTCCTAGGTCTCAAGATGCTTGACAAGGAGATTGTCTGTCCTACGACGAATACCATGAATTTCGTATTCCTCGTTGATGTCATCAAAGCTTTTCTCCTTCCTCCGATGCTCGTAGTCCGCCTCGGTCATCTCCCGGAGAGGCTTCTTTACTTTCGGGATCAATTTCTCGGTTGTCAGCACTCTCCTGTCTAGGTCGAACTTCGTGCGTTTTACCGGGGCAGCTATCTCTTCGGCTCTCCTTCGTTTCACGCCCTGGAGAAAGGAGGCGAGAACATCCTGAGGCGCTTACTGCAAAGGCAGGTCATCGGCGCTCTGTAGTTCGCCCATGAAGTCCAGATCCTCCAGCATTGGATTTTGCCGCGGCATTTTTCCCTGCAAACAGTGACGCGGGAGGTATTCCAGAAGGAGTGGCCGCTTTTGAGGGCGACCGGGTCCTAGGGGAAACGGGCGGCTGAGTGGATGGTGCTGGTAGGGTTTTGGACGGCTGGGGTGAGGAGCGCGGCGGTGAAGGAGCAACTTCAGCACTGGCTGCGGGAGAGGGTTCTAGGGTTTGACTCAGTGATTGGAAGGCGTTAGGATCCTGAGCAAACTGGTCGAAGGAATGTGGGCCGCTAGAGGGCTGGGTAGCTTGGGAAGAAGAAGACGCGGCTACGGCTTGCCCTGATGAAATGGGAGATGGAGCTTTGGCAGGGCCGACTGGGACTTGGGGAAGAGGTGCAGTGGACGTACCTGCGGGCTCCGCCTGAGCCGCTGTTGGAGGGACGCTTGCAGCCCGAGTGTCTGCCTCTGGTTCAGGGCTGTCCAAAGGGACAATCTCTGGCGCTACCACCCCCGTCTGTGTCGCGGCTGTCTGCTGTACCGGCTCCTTAGGCCGTTTGGCCCTCTCAACTCTCTTCCTCTTCTTCTCTTCTGGCGCTGTGGCTGAAGGAGATAAGGTCGGGGCGGCAAGCGTTGACGTCCCCACGGTAAACTTGTACCTGGGTCTGGTTGGAAGGATGCCCGTCGCGCTCGGTCTGCTAGCTGGCAGCGACGGGCACTTTTTTTGTTTGAGGGGCCACCTCTGGGGTTGACTTCTCTGAATCTTGCGCCTTTTCGGGCACCGCCTCGGAAGCTACAGGCTGCATCGGGCCCACCTGACTGCTCACCGGAGTCGCGCTGGAAGTCGCCGGAGTTGATGATTGCTGGGACGGGGGCCTTCTTATATACCTTTTCTTAGCGCCTCGGGGGACGCAATTTCGAAATTCGAAGGGCCGCCACGTGGCAGCGTGCTGGTCATATAGGGCCGAAAATTCGTCATCCACGGCCAGATTCCTCCGGTTGGATTTATCGTGCTGTGTGCGACACCTCATCTTCCAGCATTCAATAATTTTGTCTTTATGCCAGTTGAGGGGTGCCACCTTGGCGAGGAATTTTTTGAAGCCCGCAGACTCCAACCGGTGATCCGGGTTTCGCTCTGGATCGTACGCTACCTCTTCGCAGTAGAACTCATGCCATGGAGGCCATGATTGCATCTGCTCGATGTGCCATTCCAGGTCTGCACCTGTCCTGTTCCTTCTTTCTTGCATGATCTCAGCTCGGGGACAGATGTGCGTGAATTTTCCTCTGACCCCAATTGGGTCGTATTTCCAGCGCTGCGGCAGCATTATTAGACCCATATCAATGAGTTCCCGCTCGAGGTAGACATGTTGTCCGATTTCGTACACTTGGGTATTCGCCCAGGTAATGGGATACTGAAATATATGGCCCTTCTTTTTACCTTGGCCGAACTCATCTTCAACATAGTCCATCTGCCGCGCAATTTCCATCCCGAACTGGTGGTCAGTGCAGAAGTAGGGCAGCAAGAACGGCTGCCCCTTGAATCCGTAGATTCTGACTATGATGCCTTGAGTCAGCCGGAAGGTGTCCCCGTACTCATTCTTCCACAGGTATTTTGTCATGACCTCCGGTGGGCGAGACGCCTTACGGTTGAACAACCCCATGACCATGCACAGAAACTTAAGATTAAATTCATAGAACGATCCTTTTCTGTACAGAATCTCGGTCCATTCATACACGGGCAGCGGTTCTCCTTTTTCATTTATTTTCTTCAAGTCGGGAACATTCATCCGGTAGTGCATGTGATATAGGCACAACCAGGCGAGGAAGGAACAAAACCAGAAATCTTTTATTTGCTTCTGTTGCAGCCTAACCAGACTTGAATGTATTGCATACGCCAGCCAGTCCGCCCAGTCGAAGAAAATAGGGCGCTTTCCACTCTTCTGCGTTGTAGAGTCGTAAAATTCTCCGTGCAGGAGACATTCTACCAGCGCCAGCTGGTACGGCCGTACCACCTTGTCAGAGTCGCAGCCGAGGACCCACGCCAGGATGATGTAGATATATTTATTTTCAAATCTATCCAGGGGTATGGGGCTAGTTGGCCACTATTCGGTTGCCAGCAGAGTCTTCAGCTCCGAATCAAGAAATTCTCTCATCCGCTTTGTCTACGTAAATCTGCCGGTCTGCTCATCAAGATTTACCCTTCGACAATTGCGTCGGGCTCAGTCTCTGAAGCCCGGGGCAAACGCTGGATGGACGCTTTCCCGGAAGAGTGTGAACAACACTTTTCCCTTGTTGTCGCAGACTTGTCGGGCAGCTGGTTTGTAATATTCTGCAATTGCTTCAATCAGCTCCGAGCACTGGTGGGTAGGAGGGCACAAGAACCAATACAGGTTTGATTTATATGCAGCCCCGACATGGTGCGAGGGCGAAACCTTATCTGCCCATTTTGCGATATTCAGCCGCAGCTTGGTGAGGCTGATGGAGAAAGAGCCGTCTTTGTACCCGGCCAGGTGATTAACTGGTGGCGGCGGAGTTCGCCCAGCTACGCGCCTCTTTGTCCGGGTCTTTCTTTTCTGGTCCTGAGGCGCTTCGCTCTCATGAGCGCTTGACTCTGGTGATTCTTCAGATTCGCGCCGCTCTTCGCTGGATTGCGCCTGTACGGGCGCTTTCCCCTTGTCCATCCTTTCTGAAACTTCTGAAACAGCAGGGACGGGAATTACAGCTTCTGAGTTGTCAGCTCTGCTCTTTGCAGTCAGGGAGTCAGCTTGGTCGATTTGAATTTTTTGAGTGCGCCAGGGCCCCTTTTCTAGACAACGACTGCAACATTAATGGCGCGAGGGAGGGAGTTAGGGCGGTTAACTTGGAGTTGGTGGAGGCGTTATGATTTTTTGGCGGCTGTGCATGGGTTTATTTTTGAAAAGCGCACCCCAGTAGCCGTTGGTCCAAACGCACCTTGCTTTTTTAATGCATCATTCTTGAAAGTTGTGCAATCATTAAACCTCCTTGGACGTCGTGCCATCGCTGACGTCATTACTGCCGTCCGGGCACACTTTACAAGAGAGAATTTCTGGCCCAGGAAGTCCAACTTCGCACCGTGCCGCGCTGCGCCCTGGGCCCACACTTAGAATTTTTCATGTTTTCCGTGGTGGGTTATTCGGGCTGCGCCCAAAATTCAGGGCGCACTCAAACTTAGCCATTTTGTCGCTGTCTGTTTCCCAACTGCGCCCTTCGGAGGGGGCGCAGCCCGACTTCGTTGCGAAGTCGGGTTGCGCACCCAGACTTAGTCATTTTGCTCCTCTTTTTCAGCTGCCTTGTTCCGAACTTCGCACTGTCCAAGGAGCGCTACCCGACTTCGCTGCGAAGTCGGGTTTTGCCTCAGCTTTACTTGGGCTTTTTCTAAAAAATTAAAAAACTGAATGCTGAAATATATACATTCTGAAAATTAAAAATGCAGAAGGAAAATCTGTACAAGGAAGGGCCCATTTGGGCGCCTTCAGTGGCGGTAAACTTTTAGGTGGAACCCATTGACGGGAATGGGAAGAAGCTGTCCCTCCATGTCCCGGAGCACAAATGCGTTGAACTGGTTCACCCGGGCAATCTGATAAGGGCCCTCCCAGAGAGCGTCAAATTTGTCGTGATTGCCCGGCTTTGCCTTCAACGAGTCCCACTTCAACACCAGGTCCCCGATTTTGAAAACTCGGGCGGTGGCTCCTTTTGCAAACCAGCCTTGGGTTGCTTCAGCATGTTTGGTGAAGGCCTGGTATGCTTTCTCTCTGTCTTCCTCTAACTGCAGCAATTGGCACAGTCTGGCGTCTACCGGATCCCCGTTGCCTCTCTCTTCGTCCAACATCCAGAGAGCGGGAATTTCGATGTGGGTCGGCAGGACTGCTTCTTTGCCGTAAACGAGCGCATAGGGGGACGTCTTGATTGATTTCTTGAAGGATATTCTGTCCGCCCACAGCGCCCGATCCAGGAGTAGGTGCCAAGTCCTCTTGTTGTTCTCTACTGTCCTCCTGATGATTTTCAGTAGGTTTTTGTTGGTGGACTCGGCAAGACCGTTCCCCTGCGGGTAGTAATTGGAAGACATTTTGTGATAAATGCCGTATTTGCCGGTGTACTCCGTGAGTACAGCGCCTGCGAACCCCGGACCATTGTCCGTCACTATTGACTCGGGGACACCGAAGCGGGTAATGAGGCTCTCGAGGAACCTGATGACCGTCTCCTGGTCGGCGTTCTTTGTGGGGATCGCCTCTGCCCACCGTGTGAAGTAGTCGGTGGCGGTAAGAATGAACTTGTGCCCCGCTGCAGAGTTCGGCGTAATAACCCCAATGAAGTCCAGACCCCATTGCTAAAACGGAGTCTCATCTTGGATCGGTTGAAGGGGCGGGGGTGCTTTTCTATTTCCGCCGACAAATCTCCGGCATTGATCACATTTTGTACAGACCGCATGCGCGTCTGTGAAGAGAGTGGGCCAGTAGTACCCAGCTCTGATTATTTTCAAGGCCGTAGGCCTTGCAGAATGGTGACCCCCAGGCATCCCGGAGTGAAATTCTCCGAGGATCCTGGGCTGGTCTGTTTTCTTGACGCACCGCAACAGGATGCCGTCAATATTTTTGAAGTAAAGCCCCTCGGGGCGAAGAGTGTATTTCAGTGCACCTAGCCGAAACCTCCTTCTTTGTGAGGCGTTCAGGTGGTCTGGACATCTCCCGGTGCAGAAATACTTCACCAGGTCATCTGTCCAGTCACTCTCCTCGGGTAAGGAGTTGGCTAGGTTGGTGGTTGTTGTTGGATCCTCCCACTTATAGGCGGATATCTGGGCTGCTGCGCTTCGGGCCAGCTCCTGGCACAAGGCTCGGCCTCTGATAAGCTTGGTTGGCCGCACTTCGATGTCGAACTCCTGGATTTTGGCAATCCATCCTGCTCTCTTGTGACCCGGTTCCCCTTGTATGATGAAGCTTCGGACATCCGGGTGTATCACAAAGACAGTCGTTCTGCTCTGGGAGACGAAGTGCCTGAACTTTCGGAGAGACTTCATGACTGCGTGAACTTGCCGCTCTATAAAGTTGTACTTTTCTTCATGCGGCTGAATCACTTGGCTCAGGAACGCTATAGGGCGCTCTTCGCCATCGTCTCCCTTTTGGGTCAGGACTGCGGCGTAACTCTCGGGTTCTCCCACCGCGTACAGGATGAAGTCCTTGGAGTAGTCCGGGTTTATCAACACCGGAGCTTGTGCAATTCGGGCTTTGATCTCCTCAAAGGCCTGCCTCCTTTCATCAGTCCATAAGAATTCAGCATTCTTTTTCAGCAATTCGGCCATGGGCTTGATTACCTGTGCGAAGTCCGGTATGAACTTCCGCACGAAGTTGATTTGGCCGAAGAAGGACTGCAGCCCCTTCTTGTCAACTGGGGCGGGCAAGCGGAGGAGAGCTTCTGCTCTATCAGGGTCCACGGCTAGGCCTTTCTCGGAGATGACATGCCCTAGCAGCTTACCTTCTTTTACCGCGAAGACAGATTTCTTCGGGTTTATGGAAATGCCGAATTCACGACACCTCTCAAATATTTGCCGCAAGTGGGGAACATGGTCCTCTCTCTTGTGAGAGAATACAGTCATGTCATCCAAGTAGATGACAATAACCTTGTTGAGCAGCTCTCGGAAGGCCAGGTCCATGGCTCTCTGGAATGTGGCGCCAACATTGGATAAGCCGAAAGGCATGCGCTGGTAGGCGAACGTTCCCCATTTGGTGGTGAACGCCGTCTTATGCTGGTCCTCATATTTGACCCAGATCTGGTTGTAGCCGGAAAAGCCGTCTAGGAGGGAGAATCTTTGAGCTCCGAGCAACTATATGGAGGATCTGATCGATTTGGGGAAGCGGATAATGGTCCTTGAGGGAGGCTTGATTCAGATTTTTGAAGTCCACACGAGAGACGAATGTCTCCGTTCTTCTTCCTCACGGGAACCAAGTTCGCAACCTAGGATGAATGCTTGATGGGGTAGATGATTTTGGCCTCCAGCATCTTCAGGAGCTCGGCCTTCATCATGGCCTCGATCTTCGGATTCACAGCCCTCTGCTTCTGCCGGAATGGCTTGGCACCATCTTCTAGCTCAATGGTATCTTTGGATTATATTTCTGTCATACCCCTTCAAGTCCTGGTAGCACCAGGCTACTATGTCAGGGAACTCTCGGCACAATGTTCTGATTTGCTCAAGTTCCTCTGTGGTGCAGTCTGTCCCGACCTTGATTGTTTTTCCAGGTTCAAGCTCCAGGTCGGAGTACTGCTTCGGGTCTACTTTGATCCGATGTGATATTGCTCTGTCGTTCTGATCAAATAGACTCTCAAGTGTAATCAGTCCTTTTGGGACATGATTATTCTTCAGTTGTATCAACCCCTCATATTGCTCGTCATCAGGGTCTCTACCTTCGATTGAACACGCTTCGTTAACCAAAAATGTGACGATCTCCTCGTCACGGTCAAACACCTGCCGGTGGGTGTCCTTATCAAGCACAGAAGGCCTATAAATGGTACGGACCGGCTTCGGCTTCTGGACAGTGTCATCAGCCGGAACGTACTCGGCTCCAACAGACGCCAGAATGTCAGCATGCTTGTTTTTCTCGCGTGATATAGCCTTGACATTCAACGAGTCAAAAGACTCCATCAGATCCCAGACCCGATTACGGTACGCCTTGAGATAGTGCTTCTTGGAGGCGCACTTGTTCGTAATCTGGTGGCACACCGGCTCTGAGTCGCCAAAGATCTGCAGATGCTTAATCCCCAGCCTCTCCGCTTTTCGCAAACCCAAGCACAGGGCTTCGTACTCCGCCGCGTTGTTGGTACAGCTCCAGGCCAGCCTGTAGGTGTAGTCCTTACGGATCCCGGTTGGGGAAACCAAAAGTACACCAACACCGGCGCCATTTTTGCATCGTGCGCCGTCAAAGAAAAGCTTCCACAGCTTTTCTGGTGCAGGTCCTACTTCTCTTTTGGCCGACTTGTCAAGCCTCTCAGGTTGGACGACGGTGTAGCAGCCTTGCTCAGTTTCGATCACGGCGTTGAAGTCCCGCAAGGAGAATTCGTCTTCTACTTGCAGCAGCTCAAGAGCTTGCTCCGTCATGTCTACCACCACCAGTTCTTCCTCCGTCAGCTGAACCATGCAGTCTTGCGACTCTTCTCCGGGTATCTTCTCTACTAGGAAGGTGGAAGGCTTCTCGTTGTAGATCTTCAGTCTCCTTCCTTTGAAGGGCACTTCCATGTGTGAGTAGTCTAGAGACAGATACCCACCCAACTTTGCAGTGAACTCCCTGGAGAGACACATGCCGAAGTAGGGTTCCAAGTCGACAACCACGACTTCTTGAATGACCACGATGTCGAGAGCTTTGTGCAGCCGAATAGGGATGTCTTTAATGACACCGACTGTCTTGACAAGGGTGCCGTCCAGTTGCAGCACGCCTTGGCTGCTCCTTGTGTACTCCATCCCGATCTCATCACAGACGGCTCTCGGCATAACGGTCGTGGAAGCACCAGAATCCACCATACAGTTGTGCACTATGTACCCTTGCATCCGTAATGACAGATAGAAGGGAGGTGGTCTGTTCTTCCCAATGGCTGAGACTGTCAGAGGTTGAACCAGGACAGCGGGCTGTATCTGCTTGCCATTCTTCATACTTTTCAGAGATATTCTGCGACGAGATCAACTTGGCCTGGGAGCAGAAGAGCATCATACATGCTGATTCTTGCGGGGGTCCTCTTCAACTCGTCTACTATGTTGTAGCCCGAGGTGCTAGCTCCTTCCGCTTCTTTTGCCGGCTCATACTTTGTCCGGTACTGCTGAGTGGCCTCAACTCTCTGTCTCTTGGTCAGAGACGGATATCTCAGCTTCTCCTGAGCTTGTTCTTTGGTTTCAGCTGGAGGCTGAGCAGCGGGAGCTTTAGCCGGGGGAGCTTTCGCTACGGGAGGCTTGACTCGTGGAGTCTTCTCTTTGGGCGTGTAGGGCCACGGCCTCTTGTCAAGTGGTAGCCCAGCAGGTTGGGCCTTATCTCTTCGGCGTATACCTTCAAGGGCTTTGGAGCGGCTTCGACGAGACTTTCTGTTTTCCTTGGCGGGGGCGGCAACGGATCTTCTTCCGGAACGGCAAAGTTGCCTTCGTCGTCCAGGATCATATAGAGTTCTTCGTCCTCTATTGCGCTGTCGGCCAAGGTCTGGAGGTAGTGTTGGTGCAGAGTGCAGTCATCCTCAGAATGCGGGTCATTGCACGTAGTGCACCAGTTGACCTGGTCAGAAGTACCAGGTTGGTCTTCAATGGCAGCATTTCTTGGAGGGGGCCGCCTCTGATCTCGCCGTTCTGGGGCTTGATCTTTTGTCAGTGCCGGGGGCGGATATGGCCTCCTTGGAACAAGATCCATCTGGGCCTGTTTCTTCTTTAGAATGGTCATGTCATTGGACATGGTGTGATATCCAGAGGCCAAAGCTCGTACCTCCTGGAGGATTTTATTCTGAATATCGTTGTCGGGAGGCGGCAACTGAGCTGGGGGAGGTAATGCAGCCAATGGAGGCGGTGTAGAATATTATGCATACTGCGGGGGAGCGAGGAGTGCTTTGGATAATGCGGAGGAGGAGGAGGCGGATAATGAATTTGTGGCGGGCCGTAGGGGTTTACAACCGGCGCCGGATTCCATTGCTGCTGGGGTTGCTGTCCTGAAGTCGACGGCACCGCCCCAGAAGCCGATGGGTACTGAGATCGGGGAAAGTCAGGGTAAATGGGCGGCTGTACCCTGTGCGGGAGTCTGCCTATGGAAATGATATCCATCTCAGCTTGCTGGGCAGCCTCATACAGAGCAAGGAACGAGTCGATTCTGGCTATCTTCAGCAGCAGGCAAATGTCTGAGTTGAAGGACCTCAGGTAGTAGTGGGCAGCCTGACCTGCTGAAGGTCGGAGTTCGCGAGGTACTCGTTTCCAAGACCTCGCAAACCTAATGTTGAAGTCCGACACCTCCTCTTGGGGGTGTCTCTGTATACTTTGAAATTGATGCAGCAAAGAAGAGGGATCAGCAGACTCGTTGCATCCTTTCACGAGCCTGCCGGCCAGCTGTCGCCACCCCGTGATAGATCCCTCTGGCAGTGATCTCCACCAGTAGAGAAGCTTTCCCCTTAGGTAAAGGGCCAATAGACGGGTCTTCACACTTTCGTCTGTAATGGAATGCAGTGCAGCCAGGGCCAGAATGTCCTGGATGTGTTCATACGCCGTCTTGCCGTAGCCGTCATACGTAGGGATAGACTTTAAGGCAGCGGGGGGCACAGCTTGCTGTCCGACTAGGGCCAAGGGCCCCGTGGAGTCCACCGCCGGGAAGAGGTCATCGTCATTCTGTTGGGCAGCCATGTCTTCTTCCCCTCCGGTGGTGTACTCGGTGTCAGAACCGTCCGAGGATGTAGATTCCTCTTCAGCCTCGTCTTCTTCGATTTCAGCCTCGGCCTCTTGAATTTCAGCCTCGGGTTCTTCTACGCGAGCTTGGTGATCAGCCAGCCTGACGCGCTCTCCTGGAGCGTCAATGTCAATTTCGTAAAAGTCAGGCGGGTTTCCCGGATTCCTTGCTCGCCACCTTCTTGTTTGCATGAAGGCGTTAGGACCGGTCTTTACGGACTCAGAGAGTATTCAGATATTTGCGAGTCGCCGGGTGCTCTGATTTTTAACAGCAATGAAGCGAACACCAGTGCTTCGATTCTGTCTTGGGGTGGGAAACTACCATGTCCCACCGGGCGTGCCAGAGAAACTGTTGGTTACGAATCTGCCATGAGGAAAGGATTTGGTATTATTGCGCCCAGATTCGCCCACCAGATTGAAAGGCCGGAAGGAAGGAATGCCTTCCGTGCCAATCTCCGGAGAAGGCCGGCTTCTGTGGGGTTTTAGTGTTTTAAGATAAGAGTGCAGGGAAAGAGATAAAAGTGCGGAAAGAGAATCCAAATGTGATTGGAGTTGGGTGGGGGGAATAAGCAGCACGGCAACGATCAATCACCACTACTAACAACATTCATATACAAAACACACATTGAAACTACAACTATCATTCATCCTATGTATCCTCTATCTATGCATTCCGGGAATACTTGATCATCAAATACCAGAGTCCAGAGTTCAGTACAACAGTAAGCAATGATACAAGAAACATGAGGCAGAAATGACAAGGAGAGGCAACATACAAGATAAAAGACAGTAAGCAGAGCCAAGTATATGCTTTGTATTAGAGGCAAACGCACAGCTACAATGGTTCCCTAGCGAGTATATTCCCCTTCCCCCTTTTACAATGAAATTGCATGGCTATTTATAGCCTCAAGTTCCCCCGATTACAATCACGGGCACAAAGTCCCGAGCCAGACAATAGCTGACAAAAGCGGCCAAGGAGCTGCTGATGCTGACTTCTGTCGGGTAGGACTGTACTTGCGGCATGGTCTCCCTGAAAGTTGTACAGCTACGTGGCGGTGTGTCGGGTCAAACCTTTGGTCAGCAGGAGTGCGGGTAGCTATGGCGGATGGAACTTCACATCAGCCTTAAATGATGGCAGCTGGCGTAGATAGTGCAGTCCATGCTTTGTCCTTTTCCCGGTCATGTCTTGGCTCGAATCCCGAAGTTGGACACTTGTCGGATGCGGATGAGTGACACATGCTGCCTTGAAAGGCAGTTTATCCAACTTCGCCCAGGATCAGAGCGTTGTCGGGTTGCGCAGACGGAAAACAGCACAGTTGGGGAGGCCTCCGTGCCTTAGTCAATTTTTGGGTTTGCTTGCCCAACTGCGCACCGGTCAGAGGGCGCACCCCGACTTCGCTGCGAAGTCGGGTTGCGCACCGGCACTTTGTTGTTTTTACTGTCATTCGGACTGCGCACCAAAAGGGGCGCACCCCGACTTCGCTGCGAAGTCGGGTTGCGCCCCAACACTTAGCTGATTTTTTGCCACACTGCTCTCCAAGTGCGCCCAGGAAGAAGGGCGCACCCCGACTTCGCGGCGAAGTCGGGTTGCGCCCTGACACTTAGTCAAATTTTGCTTGTTTACATGCACTGCGCACTTCGCATTCCCTACTGCGCTCCAACTGGAGGGCGCACTCCGACTTCGCTGCGAAGTCGGGTTGCGCCCTGACACTTAGCCATTTTTAGGAAACACTTGCTGGAAACTTTGCTGGGGGAAGTTCAAAGGGAAGAGGGAGGAATTAAACTGCAAGGAAGAGGGAGAAAGGGAGAAATGAAGAAAGGGAAAGAGAGGAAGGAAGGAAAAGGGCAGGTCACTTACAAAAACTGAAAACATGGCACCCCGTGCCAAATGTGGCAACAGATAAGGTCTTGAAGAAGTTTGCAGCTAATGCATATGAAATTGAACTCCTGGAAGGAGTAGACATCTCACTGATTTTTAATGTAGCGGATTTGTATCCATATTATGATAAATCTACAAATAGCACTGAAGACATCGTGCCTGATTTTTCAACTGAAGAATGGATAGCACAATTGCCAAAAATGGAACGGGAAGAAATTGAGGCAGTGATAGATTCTAGAGTGACTAGGAGAACAAGAGGCAAGGTATATTATGAGTATCTGGTCAAGTGGAAGAACCAGCCAGCTTAAGCAGAAACATGGATGAATGCTTCTGAGATTGCTAAGTATGGAATCTCGGTTACGAATTTCAAAAAATGTTCATGAGTTTTTGCGAACATTTCCTCTTACCCGACATGTATGATGCAGGAGCATCCACGCAATTTAAATTTTATTATAGTAAGGTTTGTTAATGTAATGGTTATGGGCAGGTATTCTTGGTGGCCATTCAGGTAACCGTCATCCTTGTGTATAAAAAGACAAGAGGAGAGAAGAAAATGAGGAAGGGGTGTGCAAAGGAAAGAGGAAGAAAGAAAGGCAAGGTAAAGCTTCCAATTACTTATTTATGCATGGGGGCCAAGAAAAAAAAAAAGTTGTAATATATAGCCAACTAGCACATTGGCAATAACATTAACTTTCCACCTCGAATTTGTTCTATGTGTGATTGAATGGTAATTGTATGAAAATATTGCAGGTTGCATAGACTAGTTTTTGTGCAGGAATGCAGGTGAATTGCAGTTTGCGAAACAATGTCATTCGAATTGCCAAGTCATTTGAGTAGGATTTTTCGTCCAAGTCAGGATTGGTCATTCAAGTTAGTTGTCTAATTAGCAACTGACCGTTCAAGTGGATATTGTCGTGCTGTGGAAGTTGCACCGTGTCATACAGGTGGAAGTTGCACCGTGCCGTACAAGTGGAAGTTGCACCATGCCATACAAGTGGAAGTTGCAACGACTTGAAAGCGTTGTCATCATATAACATCAACGCACCGTCTTTTGCCCTTGTTTTTTGGCTATTGTCATATTGCCATCTAGTGTGCGCAAATTAGAGCAAAACTAAATATAACACTGTGGATGTGAGTGAACCATGAATCCTTTGCTGCTGGGGAAGGTTGTTGTTCAGTTGACCCACTCCGTCTAGACTGCATCATATGTGGTTATTAAAAGAAGCAGCTAAATATATGGTTGGCTTACACTTATGGGCAGCTCCATTTTATTTAAATTTGTCCTAAAAGTCATGCATGCATTTCTACGTTTTGTACTCTCTGCAGCTAATATTGAAACTCAAATTAAAAGTTCCTCTTGAATGCAGACACAAAGGAATGAAAAGAAAAAGAAAAGCACAAGCCAAATGGAATAAAGCCTACAAAGCTAAATATGAAAGGGGTCCTAGGATTCAGATCATTAAATGTCACAAGTGAAGTTTTAGAGATGAAAATGGTATAAAGACTATTATTAAAGATACACTAGCATAAACGCTGGCACAGACTTATAGACAAAACATTATGCAAAGTCATTACCCATGCAATTCCTGGTAGATTTAGAAAAGGTTTTCATATATGCAAGGCCATGATAGATGGGAACTCCGTTATACAGAAAAGCATCTGACATTATGTTGAAAAGTCAAACTACATTTTTGAAGATTTCCAATTATAAAGATATCCTTCCATTTCCATAATTCAGGAGTTTGAAGAACAAATAAATAGGTTTCAATCAGTAAGGAATTTGTCATGTAGCCTAGCTCCAGACAAGGGAAGACATTCCCTTGGATCCCAATCTTGCCAGCATTTATGATCTTAAACAAGTTAATGACAAAAAAAAAAACTTACTAAAGCATCCCAGGAATCAAACTCGTATCCTTGTACTCATGAATATGGATAGGAATCCATATAATTTGCACACATAGATTAAAACCAAGGATATAAGATTTAACAGTAAATAAATTGAGCAATGCAAGGCCATAGCAATATATATGGAAATTAGAAAGTCAAACAGATATTTAAAGCCCTCTTCAAGGAATAACATAATGAACATGCACACTCAATCAATTGCGGTAAGAATTGAACAAAAGCAAATCAAAATTTTAATGTCTTTCAACATGTACTCTCTGTGAACAAAAGGAGAAAACAGTAGGATAATAAACCAACAATCTGAAGAGGAAAGGGATAATCATCCATTCAACATGTCCTATCTGTAGTAGTGGTACGGGGAGACAGGCAACTTCAATGAGCCTATGACTATGCCTTATGGGTGGAAGGTGTCATCTCAACGCTGTGAAAAATAAAAGTCCATTAGTTTACCTCTGCATACCTAGCAAGAGGGTTTGCCCATCAAAGTAGGCAATGCCCAAAAATGACAAAGCCCCATGAACCTTTAGTTTTGGATACATGGCATAACCACTCTGGCCTAAAACTAAAAATCAAATATAGAGTAAAATCAAACAAATAATACCTATGGGGTTGGGGGCCATTGGTCAGGAGCGATGAGTTGAATATCATAAACCAAGGTCTCAGGTGCACCTTAACATTTATCAAATGGCATGAACTCAACAGGTTAAATACTTAAACTTTCAAAAAGAAGACCCATGTTAAATTCATCCTAATTGCCAAAAAAAAAATATTTGTACTACCACTATGTGTTCAGTCCCTGTACCCAATGAGCTCAAGAAGAAGCCGCTAGCATCAGAGACAGAGACCTTGAAGTGGAAACGCAGATTTTCACCAAAAACTCCAAGTTGCATATAGATTAAGGTAAATTCAAATACGCTTTTAAATCTGGTAAACTGTCATAAAAAGCTTTCCATAGGGATTCTAAAATTACTTGCATTCAATTCAAAAATTCAGCTACTAGAATATTATGGTTTGCTTCTTGGATTCAGTTCATTGAACTAGGCTATTCTCATGCTAATTTATTTAAGAAGTTGCCTCTCAAGTTATTTTTCAGTCACTATTGTGTTATTCCCTAGGGTTTAACGCGTTCCATTGAGTTGCAGGCGCTTTTTAGTAGATCAGTTTATCTGTTTCAATTCGTGATGGCAAAGAAAAAGATGTGCAGCATGATATAAGAAAATGCACTGATATTTTCCACTTTGATAATAAAAGGGAGATTGATGGAAATCTTGGAGCTTACCGATGCCGTCAGAATGTTGCCTGAATTCCGAATCTACCAAGTTTCTGCTTCCCACAGACAAATTTCGTAAAATTTCCCATTATTTTAAATCTTCTCTACTTTATCTTCGCGCATACGTGGTTTCCATGGCGAGACACGTTCAAAATAATTTACGCCGAAAAGTAACATGTACTGACCATAAAGCTTTGTGGTGTGACGAATCTTCTTCTTGGATTTTTGAATGAATGAAAGATTTTAATTACGTCCGCGAGACCGACCTCAAATATGGAAGTACAATTACTCAAATCATATCATATGATCTTTAATATCTTTGAGAAGGTTGTTCTTTCTCCTAATTTGTGTTAGCAATTCTCCAACTTTTTTTATTTTACTGTCTTCAAATAAATCTGTCATAAACTCGTTCCCAAGTGTTTCTTTGTATTTGTCACGGATATTTGAAAAACTCGGGCATTTATAGATGAAGTGTTCCTCTGTCTCTACTGCCTCTGTGCTGCATAGAGTACATATCCTTTCTTCCCATTGTTCTTTAGGCGTTGTCCATCTCCTCGTTTCACATCTAAGCCTATGAGAGCTAGTCCTTATCTGAGCAATGAGTATTTTTTCCTTCCACTTGATTTCAGCGCCTATATACGCTTTTTCCTTGTTGTCATACGTTGGGTTAAAATTTGCAATACAATATTGTCTTTTCCTCCCATTTTTCTTTGGGCGTTGTCCATCTCCCTGTTTCACATCTAAGCCTATGAGAGCTAGTCCTTATCTGAGCAATGAGTATTTTTTCCTTCCACTTGATTTCAGCGCCTATATACGCTTTTCCCTTGTGGTCATACGTTGGGTTAAAATTTGCAATATAATATTATCTTTTCCTGCTTGCATTTTTCTACATTCCACTTCTGAACTTTTCATTCACATAATTTTTTGTCTTTGTTGACATTTGGGCATTCATTTATGTTGATTTCCCAACGTTTCATCCATTTCTGATTTTGTTTCATCCACGTATTCTTTCGCCTATGCAACTCTTCGTCCCTAGCTGCCCTAGGCCATCTATCATTTGTCATGTTTTCTGCTTTTTTCAAGTAACATAACAACTTGGTCATAGCAATTGCTTCTAAAGGGAACATTCCAGTTTCAGCTAGAATAATTTCATAAGGGGTTGTGGCCTTAATTTTAAGAAAGTTTGTGATTAGATATTTTTGAATCCTTTCTATTTGCCTCCATTTTGCATTTGTTGTGCCACTAGCCCACACCTCGCAACCATACAACGAACCGGTGTAACAAGTAGGCCAAATAAGACCTTGGTGGTCTTCCAGTCCCACAACTCGGCATTCCTACACCTGTTTTGAAGTGCATATAGTGCTCTCCGGCCACTTTGAGTTCTTTTCATCCTACATGTATTCCAATTAAGTTTGTCATGAAAGTCTATGCCCAGGTATTTGTATTCTACCACTACATCAAGCGGTTCTCCTGCAAACTGAAATTTGAGTTGTTGCTTCTTTTTTGCTAAAAAAAACATAATTTTTGTTTTGCTCTCGCGTTCACCTGCATCCCAACTTCTTTACAAAAGAGTTCTAGAGCTTGAAGGTGATCTTCTAGATCTTTGGCTGTTTTGGCCACAAGAATTACATCATCTGCATACATTAGGAGTTTTACCACATATTTGGCTAAATGCACACCCTCTCCCCCAAATTTGTTTATCCATTCTTCTAACTTGTCAATGTAGAACCCAAATAAGGTCGGAGATAGAGGGCAACCTTGTTTGACACCTGTCACTACCAAAACATTCAGATAACCCTTCTTGTGTTCTGATTCTAGCCTTTACATGCTCATATAGTCTGTGAACTATTGCCCTGTAGTGAATTGGAACCTCTAGCTCTTCCATTATGCTCCATAATTTTTTCCTTGGCATCGTGTCAAATGCCTTTTTGAAGTCTACAAAACAACAAAAAGCCTCTTCTTTTTGTCCCATATTTTTTCCACTATGTGTCTGAGCGTGATACGGTGATCAATAGTTGAGTGCTTGGGCCTAAAAACTGCTTGCCCCTTTGCTCTCTTTCCCTTTTCTTCTGCCCATATGTTGATCCTACGCTCTATCATACTCCCAAACAACTTTGCAAAGAGAGGGTTGATCATGATAGTTCGATAGTTTGAGGGATTATTTACATCTCCACTTTTAAACAAAGGAATGGTCAAGCTAGTTGTCCACTCAATAGGGAAGCCATTTTGTATGACCTCATTGAAAATTTCTTTGATTTGCGGTGCCAAGATATCTACCCCCCATTTTATATGCTCTGCTTGAAGATTGTCTATGTCACGGGCTTTACCAGTTGCTAACTTTTTTATCCCTTGAATAATGTCTTCAATTGTGAAAAGTTCTTTCTTGACAATGATAGTAGGGGGTGTCTCCTGCTGGTTACTACGCTGATACAGTTTTTTTGAATACTCCAACCACTGATTAACTGTTATGTTATTTTCAGTTTGCATCTTTTTCACGCTTAGTTCCTTCCAAAATTTCTTTGGTTCATGCTTCCCTAAATAAATCAATTCTTTCCTCCTTGTTCTAATATATTCTTCTTTTTTTGCCCTTACCAGTTTCTCATATGCTTTTTTGTTTGCTCTTATTTTACCCGTTGGTTCCTTTAGTAATCTTCGCATTTTTTTGCAATCTTCATCGAACCATGGGTTGGTTGGGAAGCTATTCCTTTCTTTCTTTTTAGGTTTAGCTCTCTTGCATTTGTTTAGAGCTTCTTGAATAACGTGCATTAACCATTCACTCTTATTGTAATCTCTACTACTGTGATGTAGTTCTTCCCTTTCTTGTAACTTATTATTTAATACTGCTCTAAAATTTTGTCGATTTTCATCTGTTAAGAGAATGTTTCCCTTGTGAAGATATTTATTTTGATTGCCTTGCAAGTGTTTTTCTCTTGGTTTGTCTCCATGCATTCGAAGTTTCATAACAATTGGGTTGTGATCTTACTTAAGTTCCACTGGAGAATCTTCCACTTCTAGCTCCTCTATTTTTGGTATGTAATTTTGTGGGCATATTACATTTTGTATTGATATTCTAATTTTTGTTAGTACTTTTATTTATATATTATATAAATATTTGATTGAATTTAATAAATAGTTTTTAAATTTTGTTATTATTCATTGAAATGAAAGGAAAGATTTTAATTACATCGGCGAGTCCCAATTATGGTTTATGGGATCTCAAATATGGAAGTACAACTGCTCAAATCATATCATATGATATTTAATATTTTGAGAAGGTTGTTTCTTCTCCTGCTGATTTGGGTTAGCACACAATTCTAGTTTAGATAGCGTAGACTTTTAAAAAGTTTATAACTATTTAATTAATTAAATTAAAGGATTTATAACCATTTTTAATTATTTTTTTATATTATGTTATTTTTAATTATACCAAGTTTTAGGTCCGAGGTGTAGACCAATTGGTTAATCCAAACCCCATAAGGGGGCGGAGGTCCAAGGTTCAAATCTCGGGCCTCGCCGGACTGAACGCTTGTCCCTTTCCTGGTGCTTTCAGCAGCGTAAAAGGTTTAAAATGATTATGGCATGGTGGTTATAGGGGCGGATTGCGCGAAGATCTGTGTGGCGGCTTCTAGGGCGGACAACGCAGAATACTATGGCGGCCATAAAAAGCTGGACAGCCTGCCGGATTCGTGGCGGCTACCGATTCCACCATGTAAATTCAAAAAAAAAAAAAAAAAAAATTATACCAAGTTTCAGAAAATATTATTTTATTAAGATATAATGTATAAATAATAAAAGTAAAAGTTTGGTATTATGAAGGTGGCTAAGAAAAATATCAAGAAAACAAATGTAGAATTTTAGAATATTTGTATATACAAAAAAATTGAAGAAGATTCAGCAATAAAAATCAAGAATTCAATCTTTTTATGAAAAATGATATAGGTATGGTTATAACAACTCAATTGAGATGAGAATTAAATTTATTTATAAACTCTAAAGCTTTAAAGAAGAAAGATATGATTTGTTAAGGGTGGGGACCATTTTTCTCCAACAAAAAAAATGTTCAAATTTTAATTATCAATTAATATACATCTATGATGATATGATGTGGGGGACTTATTTTAAGGTAAACTATTCATGTTTGCGAAAAATTTAAAATGTTGTTATTTTTAAAATTAGGATGATGAAAAATGAATCATCTTTCTTTCAGCCATATCTTTGTATAGAGTTGTTTGATTCAAATGATTCTTGTGTCATTTTGTACAGAATTTGAAAAGCTTTGAAATGAGTGGTCATTCGAAAGAATCCAAGCAATATTGAGGGAGATATGACCATGTGAAGATAGTCATTCAAAACTAGGGTAACATTAGGATAATTTTTTCCTAAAAAACATCTCATCTTTGAGGAATCATTTCTCTACAAAGGGTTGTCTGATTCAAATGATTCTTCGATCAATTTGGACAACATTTGAAGAGCTTTAAAATGAGTGGTCATATAAAGGAATTTGAGTGGTATTGAGGGAGATATGACTCTCTGAAGTTAGTCATCTAGAACAAGGGTAGTGACGGCTTTTCAAGTCATAGAAAATGAAATTACAGATATTTGGCAATTAGGGTTCAAATGATCGGAGGAGCAACAAAGGGCTAGGGCATCAACGAGATAGGACATTCTATCTAGATAGATTTTTTTAGCTAAGTTTTTTTTGCCTTCATTATCTTATAAGTTTTGCATGCAAATTATTATAGGTTTATTTTCAAATAATATAATTGCTATAGGATATATTGGTAAATTTTAGTAGATTTTGAGTTATAGTTTCCTTCTCATGAAGAACCGATTTACAACTAAATTCATAGAATCATCTCTAGTAGTAGAGGTTAATGAGAACCTCAAAGAAGCGATCTGTGTTGCTCAAAGATAGGACAATTATTAGTAAATTTAATGGGTATTGGCTAGGGGCTTTGACGTTGAGAAATTGGATTGATAGGAGTTGATATCCAGAAGTGAGTCTATTCTTTCTTCCAAAAGGTTTTTTCTATCTATTTTTTGTTCTAGGAAGGGAAGAGATAGAATCCTAAAAGGGGGGTCCTTGGTTTATGGGAAGAGCAAGACTCTTCCTTACCCTATGGTATTAAGGTTTGTTTAAATATTGAAGGTTATGTATTTGTTTGTGAGAAATATCAAATTTGAAGAAAGGTTATTTAAATAAATGATTACAATGTCTAGGAAGTTTAGAAGCGTGGATGCAATGTGGAATAAAATATGTGTATGCAAAGTATTAATTAAGTGCAAAGGTATTTACATTAACCTTTGAATTATTTGATTTAATAAAAATAAAGGAGAATTGTTTATTTTAAGAATGTAAAGTTTGGAGAAATTTAAAAGTTGGTGGAAGTTAGAAGAAGTTAATTATTTGGAGTAAAGAAGTATTTACAAGAATGAGATTATTTTTTTTGAATAGGTTGAAAATTTGGGGGCATATTGGGGCCACCCTTCCCGTGAATTGAACTTGGGTCTTTGTTAGGAAAGCCCAATACCTTTTGCCATTGTGGATTAATTGTGAGGAGTGGACTTCATTAAAGTGAAGGGAGAAATAATTAATTAGAGAAAGTCATAGTTGCATATTGACTTAGAAAATGAATATTTGAAGGAAAAATAAATAAAAACTGATTGAATATAAATGATTTTATTTACTACTACGGAAGTATTGAAGAGAGTTATTAAAAAATTGTTGAAGAACAAAGAAAAAAATTATTTTAAGGAAACTTATATTAAAGAAGAAATATTAATTTTGGAGTTAAAAGATTCAACAACAAAAGAAATAATAGTGAATAACAAGAATTAAAAATTGAAGAATAAGTGATTTTTTTTCAATGAGTTTACACAGGTTTTTATGAGGGATCCTAGTCCCCTCATTTTGAGTGGGATTTGAACCTTGGACCTCTCAAAGAGAGGCCAAAGCCCTCACCACTGTAATAAGCTTGTAGATACTAAGAATAAGTGAATATTGTAGAAGAAAGAAACTTTTTTAAAATCCATAAGGGAGTTGGTTGAATCCACAGTCCTTTTCTACTACCAAGCAGGGTTCAAACCATGGGGCTGCCCCCAACAACACCTAGAAGAAAGAATATATATTAAATATTAAATTTGGGAGTAATAAGGAATTATACTAAAAATGAAATTAATTTTTGTTATTGAGAGACTTATTAAGGCATAGGCACAAACAAGAAAATTAAAAAGATAAATTATTTAAATGGTATTAAAGAAAGAAAATATTAAAAGTTGAAGATGTATTTGATTGAATAAAGAGGTGAGTGAATACTTACATTGGAGATAAGAGCATTCAAAAGTTTGAATCAAAATGAACTCTTACATTGGAGATAAGAGCATTCAAAATTTTGAATCATAATGAACTATGAGATAACATGTATAAATAAGAAAGAAAGTAAATGGTACCTTAACACAAACAAGGAATAAACTAAGAAATCTTAAAATTTGAAAGAAATAAATCAAGCAAAATAAGAAATGTCAAACAATGATTTCATTCCAATTAAAAAGTACCAAGACAACCAAAATGGTTAACAAGAATTGTGAAAGAAGTGGAAAAACAAAATGAAAAAAAAATAGCAATAACATGATAAATAAAAAAGGTCTTATTTTGGCATGACAGTAGTAAATTTCAACAAAATAAAAATATGAAACTCATGATAGAAGAAACTTTAGAACCAATTAAGGCTCATGTGAATGTATGTTATGACCTATTCAAGAAATAATTTGAGCATAGATAAAGGATGTAAAAAAGGCACATGTGTTGATATAGAATGTGTTGGTTTGAAGTCTTCAAAAAATGAACAGAGATATGATAGAACAAGATATACAAATAACAAAAATGATGAATTGTTACATCCTATATTTAAGAGTGTTGATAATAATGCTTTCAGAGGTAATGAACCATAGGATCCATATAATAGTAGGGGTATCAAGGATAATATTGATATCAATGATGGACTATATTATTGTGATGACTTGCTTAAAAGTGTGATAGGTACAGGCGATAGATACTATTAGAATTGGGACAAATACAAGTACTTCTTGAACAAAGAAAAAGGATATATTCGCTGCCCAAACATGGAGTACTCAAGTTAGAACAAAAAGACCAAAACTAGAATGAAATATTGAAAGCTATTGAAGGTAAAGGACCTTCATGTCAAATAATGTAATACAAGAGTGGGGGTGCTATAAGTATTACATTATTTGATACCTTATAATAATATTGCAAGTACAAGCTACAAGCTTACTGTGGTGGTAAGGAATCAAGCAAAAAAAAGAAATGTCAAACAAAGATTTCATTCCAATAAAAAAAGTACCAAGACAACCAAAATGGTTAACAAGAATGGTGAAAGAAGTGGAAAAACAAAATGAAAAAAAGAGCAATAACATGATAAATAAAAATGTCTTATTTTGGCATGACACTAGTAAATTTCAACAAAAGAAAAATGTGAAACTCATGATAGAAGAAACTTTGGAACCAATGAAGGCTCATGTGAATGTATGTTATGATCTATTCAAGAAATAAATTTGAGCATAGATAAAGGATGTACAAAAGGCACATGTGTTGATATAGAATGTGCTGGTTTGAAGTCTTTAAAAAATGAACAGAGATATGATAGAACAAGATATACAAATAACAAAAATGATGAATTGTTACATCCTATATTTAAGAGCATTGATAATAATGCTTTCAGAGGTAATGAACCATAGGATTCATATAATAGTAGGGGTATCAAGGACAATATTGATATCAATGATGGACTATATTATTATTATAACTTGCTCAAATGTGTGATAGGTACATGCAATAGATACTATTAGTATTGGTACAAATACAAGTACTTATTGAATAATGAAAAAGGACAGATTCGATGCCCAAACATGGAGTACTCAAGTCAAAACATAAAGACCAAAACTAGATTGAAAGATTGAAAGCACATGTAGGCAAAGGACCTTCATGTCAAATAATGTAATACATGAGTGGGGTGCTAGAAGTATTACAGTATTTGATACCTTATAATAATATTGCAAGTACAAGCTACAAGCTTACTGTGGTGGTAAGGAATCAAGCAAAAGAAGAAATATCAAACAATGATTTCATTCTAGTAAAAAAGTACCAAGACAACCAAAATGGTTAACAAGAATGGTGAAAGAAGTGGAAAAAAAAGAGCAATAACATGCTAAATAAAAAGGTCTTATTTTGGCATGACACTAGTAAATTTCAACAAAATAACAATATAAAACTCATGATAGAAGAAACTTTGGAACCAATGGAGGCTCATGTGAATGTATGTTATGACCTATTCAAGAAACAAATTTGAGCATAGATAAAGGATCTACGAAAGGCACATGTATTGATATAGAATGTGTTGGTTTGAAGTCTTCAAAAAATGAACATTAATATGATAGATTAAGATATACAAATAACAAAAATGATGAATTGTTACATCCTATATTTAAGAGTGTTGATAATAATGCTTTCAGAGGTAATGAACCATAGGATTCATATAATAGTAGGGGTATCAAGGACAATATTAATATCAATGATGGACTATATTATTGTGATAACTTGCTCAAAAGTGTGATAGGTAGAGGTGATAGATACTATTAGTGTTGGGACAAATACAAGTACTTCTTGAACAAAGAAAAAGGACAAATTTGATGCCCAAACATGGAGTACTCAAGTTAGAATAGAAAGACCAAAACTAGAATGAAACATTGAAATTACATGAAGGCAAAGGACCTTCATGTCAAATAATGTAATACAGGAGTGGGGGTGCTAGAAGTATTACATTATTTGATACCTTATAATAATATTGCAAGTACAAGCTACAAGCTTACTGTGGTGGTAAGGGTTTTGACCTCTCTTTGAGAGGTCCAAGGTTCAAATCCCATTTAGTATGAGGGGACCATGACCCCTCATAAAAACATGTGTAAAATCAAAAATATAGCTACAAGCTTACTATAGTGGTAAGGACTTTGGCCTTTCTTTTGGAGGTCCAAGGTTCAACCCCACTCAGTATGAGGGGACTGATACCCTTCATAAAAACTTGTGTAAACTCATTGAAGTTGCAAGCTTACTATAGTGGTAAGGGCTTTGGCCTCTCTTTGAGAGGTCCAAGGTTCAAACCCCACTCAGTATGAGGGGATCAAGATCCCTCATAAAAACCTATGTAAACTCATTGAAAAAATAATATTGCAAGTACCATGTAAATAGTTTAGTTTAGAGTGTGGTAAATATTTGAGTATATAGTAGATGTCATGTAAGTTTTGTAAGTGAGGTGTCATGTAAGTATGGAGTTATGTAAGAGTTTGTAATTTAGTATGTGCAATCATTAGAGTCTTGTTCCTTATGTGGATATGTAGAGTCAATAATAGATTTATTATTATGTGGTATTTCTCCCATGAGAAATATGAAGTGTTAGATCTCCTATGTGTGTGAGGAGATAAAAAGTTTGTGTAAGTAGAAAGGTCAAGGGTTGTGAATGTGAAGAGTCTCATATCCATGTGTGTATATATTGAAGGTAAAGCAATGTAATCTATGTAGTAGTGAGATATTAAAATATTCATCAATAATATTATTCAATAAGTGTGATATTGAATGTATGAATTTATGTGAATATTTTATATTTGATCCTATAGAAAATACAATTGAATTGCTGACAACTATAAACTTTTAACATTTAAAAAATGTGAACATAATAATACAAGCTTGATGGAAAGGGAGTTGCTTAGTGAATGTCATAATATTTTAAGGAAGAGAAAAATTGAATATTAAAATTGAGATAAAATTGGTTAAAAGAAAGATAAAAACACATTTTTTTCATATAATGGCAATAGTACAAAGCTCAACATCTATAATTAGTAGAATTAAATCAGTAGCAGTTTGGATTGAAGACCAGAGTGAAATCAGAAAGAAGGTAAGGTTTTTTTACCAAAATATTCTAGGATTGGAGGAGTTTGAAGTTCTTAACGATAAACTGCTATAAGAAGTACTTTCAATTACAATAGATAAAGACAACAAAAAACTAATGGAGCTTATTACTCTTGAAGAAGTTCATTTAGCTCTTTTCTCATTTGATAAGGATAAATACTCAACTTTGAATGAGCTCTCTACAATATTTTATCAACACAATTGGGATATAGTAAAGGATTCTTTATCGGTGGCAATGGAACAATCTAGGGTAAAGTAGTACAAACCTATAAAATAAATGCAACATATCTTACCCTAATTCCAAAAAAGAAGGATGTAAAATTATTTGATTCATTTAGGTCCATAAGCCTATATAATATGGCATATCAATTATACCATTGTTAGACAAAATTATTTCAAAAGAGCAAGGAGGATCATGGTAGCTCATGAAGTTATACATTCAACAACTTCAAGAAAAGAGAGCAATGATATTAAAACTTGATATGAGTAAAGCCTATGATAGGGTTAAATGGGATTTTATTTTTTTGTAGTTTTATAAAAGTTTGGATTTAAGAAGAAATGGGTAAGATGGATTAAATCTTGTGTCTCTACAGTATCATATTCAATATTGGTCAATGGGTTAGTAACAAAATCATTTAAAGCCAAGAGAGGTCTTAGATAGGAAAATTCTCTATTACCATATATGTTCATTATTATGGAAGACATATTGGGTAGGAACTTGAATAAGACTAACAAATATAGGCTAATAAGTGGACTTAAGGCTAGTAATAACATCAAAAACATTGTCCATCAATAGTTTGTAAATGATAGGCTCTCAAATTTTTTTGCTTTCTATAGCGCTTCGTCATATGTTGAGGATGGTACTACCTTCATATTTTTATTATATATTGGCAGTAACCCATCGAGAAACCATCATTTAACTAGTGTGCTTGCTAGTGGCATTTGCATTTTATCAGCTAGTTTTTTTAATCGACGGTTGTATGTTTTAATGTCCTCATCAACACCTTACTTTGTGGTGTATATTTCTATTACAATATCGCCATCATATCTCAAGGGACAAAATTCCTTGATGAAAGCATTATTCATCATATTCCATGCTTTAAATGTTAGTGTATTCTCTCGCGTTAGATACCAATCTATTGTGAGTCCTCGTAATGTGGCAAGAAGACACTATAACCATTCATCTAGTTTATTTACATCATTTTCTTTCCAAATGGTTATGCATGTACCGATATACCTTATTGGGTCCTCCTTCCCTTCTCCCATGAAGGGTGGACATATTTGTTTTCCTTATCTTGTGGCTACGTTAACCATTTCTTCGTTACTTGATGAAGTGTTGTTTAGAATCCTTGATTGATTTCTCCTTTGTGTGGGTGATCCGTTATGCTACTCCTCATTGGATGTTTCTATCTTAGGTAGAATTTTCACCAAACAGTCATCTCTCGACTTCCTGTGCATCCTCACTCCATGACCCCCTTCGTTGGTGTGTTGGTTGTGGCTCTAGTCCTATTTCCTAAGACCTCACGTGTTGTTGCTCTAGTGCCTAACTCCCATCCTTCACACCCCTTTAAAACCTTCTTATCACTTTTTCAGGTGTTACCATCCACTCGATGTATCCTCACACAGTTTCTCTATCAATGTCTCCTCCTACGCCAATGTTTTACTTGACACTTGGTGGTTCTTGTGTTAGAAATAGACTATTACATCATTTGAATAATGTAAATGTACCTTTCTTGGTACATACTTAGGAAATTATATTACTTTAGGGGGAATTTATCTTGTTACTACATGCAATGTAATAAATACAAATGTCAAAGTGCAAGTTGTATATTTGCAAGCTATCCCTTGCACATCTAGGTAGAGTGTTGGCCAAGGAACTTATTTCCTATATAAAGGGCCATAGGTATAGATCTAATATATCATAGTAATTCATAGTTATAGTCATTAATCATTGTGTGGTATAGACCAGAGTGGCATGATATAATAGTGTGATGTAGTACTGGGGTGTAATATGCTCAATGATCATTTTTGAGTTGTAGTTATATTCATGGAGTGTTTATTTCCTCCACAACTACTTTTGTATACATCTCCATCATTTCTATTTATAGTATATTTTTAGTCATCTTGTAGATCTACTTTATTTCATATTATTTTTCATCTTGTGTTTGCTATCTCCCATTACATGTTGCATCAAAAGCTAACAGTGCCATCAGAGCCATGGTAGGTCAATAGGAAAACCACCATTATTATTGACTTTGAGTTTTTTGAGAACCTAACGTGCCATTAGATCAATCACTGTCAAAAATACTCAGTAGAGTCTTGGTGGTAGAATTAAGGAGAGCCATAAGTAAGGATTGAATGAAATCTTAGATTATGGAATAGTAATATTGCATATGGATAGTGTTTCCACAAATTTTCAAGGGAAAACTTGTGAATACTAGAACTCATCACTTGATCTACTAGGTTGATGAATCAACCAGTGAAGCCCATCTAAGATATTTGGAGAAACTAACATGAAGGTTATTTTATTGTAGGGAATTAATACTTGGATGATTGGAACACCTCCTACAACAAAAATATAGGAGATTTCAACTTTGTTGCCTGAAGGTTAGAGTACATTCATAGTGCAAATATTAGTTGTTGCAAGAGAAGATCACTACAAAAGAGACTTTTGGAGCAAAATTACAATGAATTTTGGAGATAGGATATCTCCATTGATAGATTGAAAAATTCACAAGAAGGAAAGGCCACAAAAGCCTTGATCCAGAAGAAAAGGCTATAGAAGCCTTGATCCAGAAGAAAAGGCCACAGAATCCTTGATCCAGAGGGAAAGGACACAAAATACTTGAAGACAAGGTCATAGAAGCCTTGAATAAAATGCCATGAAAGCCTTGGTACTGAAGATAAGGCCACATAAGTCTTCAATAAATGGCCACAAAAGCCTTGATATTGAAGAAAACTCTAGGAGGGAGTATCTAATTCAGAAGCAGATTTTAGTACCAATACGTTTTTACAGGAATAGATATATTCAGTGAGTTGGGAAAGCTTCCTACAAAAAGGTTAGGAAGAGAATCTTCTTTAGAATAAATCTAGCACCTGAAGAAAAAGATATCAGGAGAAGATCACATTGATGAAGAAGGACTAGGAGAGTCTTTCTCAAATACAGAGGCAACAGAATCATAGATCCAGAAGAAGATCTCACCACCAAAACTTTCAGGAGTAGAAGATTGAAAATAAAGCCTCAAAGAAGACTAGAAGGAGCTGCAAGGCCTTGGAGAGGTCTCTACAAGCATCTAATAAAATGCTTGGAGAGCCTTACTAAAGAATTCATCAAAGGAGTTCCAAGGAAAACTCATTGGAGAAATTCACTATTGGAGATAGTGAAAGATTTGGGACAATTTTCACCATCCAAAAAGCCCAAGAAGAAGAATTTGGCAAGGAGTGCCAAATATCATAAGACCTCAAGACATTCAAAATCTTGAGAAGAAGATCTTGTTTGAAGTCAGAATTTGACAAGAAGATTAAAGGAAGATTCATACAGAAGAAGCCTAACAAATCCAAAAGATTTGGAGATTGATTTGGAGTCTTGAGGTGGATCTTCTAGTCTTCTTCCCTTGAATTCAGTTTCCTTCGCTTAGGCTAACAATCTTGAGAAGAAGATCTTGTTGGTAGTTGTTTTACAACTCAAATTGAATAATTTTGTAATCGTTCTCTTCTAAACCCTTGTTTTCCTTATTTGGCAAGTTTAACTATGCAATTGCACTTCCAAATTTGGCAAATGATCAATTGTACGGTTTGGCTGACTAATTGTATGGTTTCACGAAACCCTTACTGTAGTTTCCTATTTATAGATTTGCCAACTTACACACAACATCCTCACAAGGCAAGATTTATCTATCTTAATGGTGCATTTGTCAACCCGATATTCCAACATGCAATCCATAATTTATTGTATATGATTATTGCCATCAATTATCATTCCCAAAAATTGTACAACCTACAAACGTATAAGAACAACAATAACAATGCATCAAGTTAATTCACCATCATCACACCAGGTTGTGGGATCATCAATACTGCAATTCCATTGTAATCTCATCCATTTGCAACACCATCCTGGCCATACTTGCAGAAAATGTATAATCTAGATTCACCATCAATATGTACAAGAAGAATTCACAATAACACACATTCCATGATGCTTTCTTTCATATTATTCAATTTTTGTAAGAGAATTACAATGAACATCAATAGATAAATTATCAACTTCAATGAACAACATCCATGAACCACAATCGACAACTATCAAGAACATAGCAATGAACAACTATCATCAACAACCATGAACACCACTCAAAATTTTAATGGGGGGCTTTATAATGCTTGCCCAAGTCATTCCAAAGCAGTTTCTAAGACACCCAATATTCACAAGGACCATTCCATAAGACAACTAAATTGCATTAAGGTTTCCCTAAGTCTAATTTGATTTTTATCAAATTAACCTAAATGCACATTTCAACTTAATTTCATTTAATTTCTAATTGCACATTTATGAAATTGTACAATTACACCCAATTGTACGTTTTACAACCCTACATTGTGTAATTAGACAAAACCCTACATTTAACAAAATTGAGCAAATCCAAACTTATTTCTTCTTCTTCTATGAGGTGGATTTGCTGCCTACACAAGTTACTTCAAATGAAGGAGGCAAATGTACCAACAACTTATCTAGAGATGCTCTTATTTGAGGGGAGAATGAAGATAGAATTATGAAATCTAGTTATAACTAAAGTTCATAATAAACTACTAACATGGAAAGGTATATGGTTATCATTAGCAAGAAGAGTGTAGCTAATTAAACCAGTATTATAGGCCATTCCAACATATTATGTCATTATATGCTATGCCAAAATCAATAAAAATAGTTTAATCTATATTATGAGGTCATTTTTATGGTCAAGATTATATGATAAAAGGAAATTTCCTTTGGTGATATGAAGCAATATGTGTGATGATAAAACTAGGGGAGATCTTAGTTAAAGAATTATTGCAGATGAAAACTTAGCTCTTAGGGGAAACATAATTTGGAGATTGTACAAAGAGAGTCAAAGACAATGGGCAATAATTCTTCTAAGCACGTTGAACCTAATGACCCAAACTTAATATTTACTACATTATCACTACCAGATGGTTCTACACTATGGAATAGATTTAAAAAATCAATTGATCTAGTGATTAAATGTCTAAGATGGGTAGTGGCAACTTGAGAAAAATTTCTATTTGGATGGATGCTTGGTGTGATAAAAAACCAATCAATTTAGATCCAATTTTGAAACCATGGATGAGATTACTTCAAAATAAATATGGTGATATGGTTTGAAACATTATGTACAACAAACAAGAAGGAATATACAAATGGAAAGAAGATTTTTTTACAAGTATACAAGACATTGATGCTAAGAGGAAGTTGAGCAGAAAGATAAAAACAATGATTATTTTGAGGGGAGTCAAGGATAAGATGATTTGGGAGTTGAATAGCTCAGGAGAATACTGTGGGTGAATTTTGGCACCCCTTCACCCACTATTTTTTGGGGGTGAGATGTTAGTATGGAAAAATGCAAAATTTTGAAGCATTTAAAGACAGACAGAAGGATGGGGTGGCGAGCATTGAAGTTGAATCCCAAATACCCGCACTAGAAGTACGAAAGAATGGGAAATTTGCATAAGAACTTCTGCTCCCAAATCCTCCTCCCTGGAGTGGACAAAACTTTGGGGATAGCAATGGGTAAATTTCAAGCCGGGATATCCATCTACAAAGCGAAGAAGTGGGAAGGCAGTTAAATAGGGAATTGTGCCTGAATGGTCATCCAAGATCAAGGTCATCTCGTACATAAGATCTTGGTCACCTCGTACATTTGGTCATCCATAAGATCTTGGTCACCTCGTACATTTGGTCGATTGACATTGAAAATACATGAATTCAGAGTTAATTAACTCTCACTTTCCTATGGTACGAATGGGCAAGGCAAATTTATGGCCCAACAAGAATGTCAGAATGATCAAAGGCTTGGATTGATGCAAAATCACCTAAAACCCTATGAACAATTGCCATTCCTCCTGAAGCAGATATTTCAATCATTCCAACGTGATTCTTCCAACCTAAAGCCATCAATGATTGAATTTGAATCTATTGTAAAATATCTTATAACTATCAGAATACCTGCCATTCCAAAGGGTGGTAGTGTGGCCTTTACAATTCATATGTAATTCTTCGTCACTTGTAAATAATAGTAAATCATTGTTTGGTATCTCAATCTGTCTTTCATTTTGCTTTTGCCTTTATGTGAATGTTTATTTATGCAATGGTCATCTAAGTTGGTCCACTTAACTATGTTGTCTGGATTTCATGAGTCTAACTAGGTGGTTTTGGAAATTACATTCACCACTGGGCATCGAGGTTTATTTCTGTTAAAGCCAATCGGGTGGGAGCCCTCTAATTTTGCAGCTTGGATTTCATGCACCTTCCTGCTGGTTCTAGAATTCACCCTTACACGTCGAGTCGAAGGAGAAGTGAAGATGGGGCGAGCTGATCTATTAGGTGGTTTGCTATTATTTGCATCGATGACGTTGAAGGAGTGTGTCTTGATGTAGCCATACACCATCCTTGTTAGTTTTGGCTATGACCTCTTTTGCTTTCTTTCTGATTTCATTTTCCTATTTTTTCCCTTTGTGGTGTAGGTAGCTGGAACCAAACGAACCAATCTTCTCTAGAGATCGATCACCTTTGCCTCTCTCAAGATGAGAAGTTGTTCAATACTGGTCGAAAACCTTTGAGCGTACCCCTCGCTCATCTAGTATCAATTTTTGCACCAAAAATTTTTGGTGACTCTACTAGGGAACTCAATGAGTTTTTATGTTTGAGGAAACTAGAGTTTGGTGATACTATGGTTTACCCATATCTTGGCAAATCACCTAGTGACTCTAACTATGCAGTATCTCCACATCATGAGAGCAGTTACCTTTTTATGCTAAAAATTTTCTACTTTTCGAAGAACTTAGGGTTAGATGAATAGCCTTGGACTTGTTAGCAGAGAAAGGATTCTCATCTAGCGACTCCATCTTAGTGGTATAGTTCATAGGTTATGAGGAACTAGTGCTTTAATGGCTCAACCAAAATATCCCAATTGGAATGATGCGAGCCCCCTAAATATATCAAGCCCGTAAGATATTCCTAAGGCTGCTCTCAAAATGCTCCCCACTTATGATGGTACTAATGGTGCTACATATGAACACTATTATGATGTAGCATCCCTCTCTTTGATTCATGGCATTGCTTTTGAAAATGTGATGCTCAGGATCCTTGATTTTTCTCTAAAAGGAAGAGCACTATCATGGTTCAGAACTCTGGAGCATGGAAGCATCAACAAATGGGTTGATATTGCAAAAGCACTTATTGATGCATTTGATGCTTCTGCATATCCCTTCCTCCTACTTACATAACTTACGTTCATCAAGCGAGCCTATAATGAATCCATGGTTGACTTAAATATTCACTTTACTAGAACTTGAAGGAGGATACCTTATGAAGTCAGGCCATCAGCTAACCAAGCATACATATACTATGTTCGTGCCTTCAAGCTTGACATATGCCTTCTAGTGCAGCAATCAGGAGATAGATGTTTTCCACAGGTTTTTAAGGAGGCATCCCGAGTAGAAAGGATGTTGGTTCAGGTGGGAAAACTCCTCGATAGGATTTATTTTCAGCCCCTTCTACCCATCATATCCCTTGTTCAAAATTTTGGGCTTGTGGCCCATTCCTTCCCTACTTATCCCAATAGGTAGCAAAAGGAGAACACATGGGAAGGAAGTCAGTACCCCGAACCATGCAATGGGAAAAACTATTTACCTCCTGGGTTGGGAAATATCATAGCTTGTTGTTCCTCACAGGAGAAGAGTGTTGAACAAAAAAAATATTTTTTAAGGGGGAGAAACAACACAATGACATACCAACACCAATACTTAGACCGCAAAGGATGGAATCTACCAACCAACCTGAAAGCAAATTCAGGATAGAAGCAAGCAAAGCAGCAATAGAAGAATCATGTCCTGATAACTTCTATTGCAGGCATCCCCAGATATTAGAACAATAAAAATATGAGGGGACTGATATCCCTCCCAAAAGGGATGAAGTATGGGTAACACTGCAAGTTGACCCATACAAAGTACGATTCTATTATCCACCTCTAGAAGATATGACAACCCAAGCATGGGCTGAAAGAGTAAATACAATCTCTGCACGAATGGTCTACCTTAAGAATACGGAGCTACTCAAGCTTAAAGTAGCTCTAGCCGAGAAATCCAAATTGAGCATAAGGAGTAGCTAAAATTTTGTGTCATTTGGTTTGAACGTTATAGGTTTACCAGATAAATGGTAGAAAAGTATCATGGAGCAGTGTGTCAGTGGCACTACAATTTTATGTAAATAGGTCGACAAATAAATAAATGATGCAAATCATAAGGCCACATGGTTGCTGACATCACTTCGAGAGATCTACTTCTAATTAGTAGGATGATTTTAGCTGGCATCTATTCCTTCGATGTTCTTTCTTCCCTTTTTTATCTTGTGACTCCGTAGCCCAATGGATAACTCTCTTAAAAGCTCACAAGTTGATGTAGTAGGTACACCTTGGCTCGTATGGTAAATATATGAGTCAAGCTATATCTTTCAAAGAAAATGTAGAACCCCACAAAAATCGCTCTATAAAAGGCTTTGTGTGTACCTCTGATGATTCATTCACCAATCTAGGAGCATGATCAAAGATTCAAAAATGGGTTCTAATAAGCTGAGAAGATGCCTACTGAATTGTGTAAGAAATACGAGATATATTGGCATAGACAAATGTCTCTGACATTTTGTCTATTCTTGAATATACCTCGAGCTATGAAGGAGTATATCAATCAAGGTCTGCTTTGAGAGGTTTTCTCTAGGGCTACTCTCTCTTTTTTTTCCTTCTTGCACTACTTCTCTCTCTCCTCCTTTATCTATGTCTATTTCTTCAATTATTCTCTCTTTGTGCTTCTTCTCCTCGTCTTGCTCCTCCCTTTCACCTCTATTCTCCACTGTACATTGTCATATTTTGCCCTTCCTCTTCCTCTCTTTCATATAGTAGCTTTCTCTTGGCTACCTTTGTTCCTTGTTTATTATTTTTGTCCTAGTCTTCCTTCCTCCGCTTTTATATTGTGCTTTTTCAAAGGAAGAATGTTATCTGGGTTACTATTCCTAGCAAGTGGAAATCCCTTGTGAATCGCCAAGAGTGTGGGTGAATTTTGGCACCCCTTCACCCACTATTTTTTTGGGGGGTGAGATGTTAGTATAGCAAAGTGCTCAATTTTGAAGCATTGAAGGACAAAGAAAAGGATGGGGAGGCGAGCATTTAAGCTGAATCCCAAATACCCACCCTAGAATGACGAAATAATGGGAAACTTGCATAAGAACTTCTGCTCCCAAATCCCCATCCTCGGAGTGGACGAAACTTTGGGGAGAGTAGTGGGTAAATTTCAAGCCAGGATATCCGTCTATGAAGTAGAGAATTGAGAAGGCATTTAAACAAGAAACTATGCCTGAATAGTCATCCAAGATCAAGGTCATCATTTACCAAGAGAGAAAGGCATTAATGATCTTGGCCACCTCATACATTTGGTCAATTGACATTGAAAATACATGGATTCAGATGTAATTAACTCTCGACTTCATGTGGTACGAAGGGGTAAGGCAAATTTATGGCCCAACAAGAATGTCAGAATGATCAAAGGCCTAGATTGATGCACCTAACCCCCCCAGACAATCACCATTCCTCTTGAAGTAGAGCATCAACATATCTTCCAACCATTCCAACACGATTCTTCTCGCCTAAAGCCACTAATTCTTGAATTTGAATCTATTGTAAAATATCTTATAAATAGTGGAATTCTTGTCATTCCAAAGGGTGGCTCTGTGGCCTTTACAATTCATATGTAATTCTTCGTCACTTGTAAATAATAGTAAATCACTATTTGATCTCTCAATATATCTTTCATTTTGCTTTTGCCTTTGTGTAAATGTTTATTTCTACGATGGCCATCTGAGTTGGTTTGCTTAATTTTGCCTAGATTTCGTAAATCTAACTGGATGGTTCTGGAATTTACATTCACCACTGGGCATCGGGGTTTATTTCTATTAAATCCAATCATATGGGAGCACTCTAATTATGTTACCTATATTTTATGCACCTTTCCACTAGTTCTGGAATTTGCCCCTGCACGTCAATTCGAAGGAGAAGTGAAGATAGGGCGAGTTGATCTATTAGGTGGTTTATTGTTGTTTGCATCGACGATGTTGGAGTGTGTCTTGATACGGTCATACATTGTCCTTGTTAGTTCAGGCTATGACCTCATTTTCTTTCTTTCTCATTTCCTTTTCCTTCTTTTCCCATTTGCAGCTTAGGTAGCTAGAACCAAAGTAGGCAGCCTTCTTCGAATATTGATCACCTCTACCTCGCTCGGGTTGGGTGGTCATTCAATGTTGGTCGAAAACCTTCGGGTGCACCCCCCGCTCATCCGGTGCTGGTTTTTGCACCAACAAACACACAACAAGAAGAAGATATAATGTAAAGCACCAACATAATATGAATACCTCAATAATATGGAGAGATATTTGGGATAGCCGGAGCATTCCTAAAGTTAAAATGTTTGTTTGGCTAGTAGGATATAGAAGAATTTTATCTTGGGATAACCTTATGAAAAGAGGTTTTCATGGCCCCTCACAATGTGTTTTTTGTAAAAATGAAGAGAGTATAAACCATCTCTTGGGACATTTCTCAATAGTCTAGAATCTATGGCAATGGATTCTTAATATGTTTGGTAAATGCATGGTGATGAATAGAAAAATTAAATATTGGTTAAAGCAATGGCAAAGCACCTATAAAAGTGAGGCTTTACAAAAAATATGGGATATATCTAAAGATACAATACTTTGGACTATATAGCTAGAAAGGAATAGAATAATATTTCAAGGAAATAAAAGCAGTTTAGAGATAATGAAAAAGAAGATATGTTTAGCCATAGAGAAGTCTAAACCAACCCTATCAACTCACCCAATCCCTAATCTAGAAGCACAGAGCCTTGATAGATGGAGTCAAGTCATCAAATGGAATTATGATGTTGGGTACAAGAGAAACAAAAAGAAGATAGAATATAAAGTGGAAACCACCAGAATTGGAGTTGGTCAAATTGAATTTTAATGGAGCATCTAAAGGAATTCTAGGACCAACAAGAGGATGAATAATTAGAAATAATATGGGAGATATTTTGTCTCATTACGTTTTCAACAGTGGATTTTGTTAGAGTATATTACATCATTTGGGTCATGTAAATTCACCACCCTTGGTACATAAGTAGAGTAGTAGATTACTTTAGGGGGTAGTTAGCTAGTTACTTAAAGTAATATAATAAATGCACAAGTATCTATGTGCAAGTTGTAAATGTGCAAGGTGTCCCCTTGTACAACTAGGTAGAGTGTTGGCCAAGCAATCCATCTTTCTATATAAAGGGTCTCATAGTGATTTATTATACATCGTTGTAGGTAGTAGTAGGTATACTGGGTAGATCACCATATAGATTGGTGAGGGAGTACAATCTAGTTCTTTAGCATTCGTTTTGGAGTATTTATTTCCTCCATACTGCATTGTATCATTTTTGTCATTTTCCATTAATAGCATATTTCAACATCTTACATTTCTACATATTTTACATCATGTGATTGCATTCTCCCATAGCTTACATTATCAAAAGCTAACAAATTTAAGGTAAATAATGAAGTTAAAGCTTGGGTGGATTTGGAAGGGTTAAAAATATGTAGATAAATAAAATGGAATAAAGTATGGATAGAAGGTGATTCACTAATAGTAATAAATACAATTTTGAGGAAAGCAAAGGCTTCATGGAACATACAAGAGATAATTGTGGAAATACAAAACCTTGCTACAGATTTTGAAGAAATCATGTTTACACATACATTAAGAGAAGGAAATAAATATGCAGATATGTTAGCCAATAAAGGGGTTTTAATTGAGGATCATGAAGTTAACTTCTCTTTTCCTTGGTTGGAGGAAGTAGTAATTTTAGGTAAAGTTGATAAGAAAATGTTGACTGCTGATTAATACTTACTTTAATGTTTTCCATTGGTAATATTTGCTTTATTTTATAACATTAATATGTTTTCATATAAACTATTCATTATAATTCTTGTGGTAGCACTTATGATTTAGGAAAGAAACTAACAATCCAAATATGGTAAAGCGTACTATGATAGTGCAAAGTTTTGGAAATATTACTCTACTAAGATGCAATGCATAGAGTGTAGAGGTGGAGTTTTGGTATTGTGAAGACTATTGCAAGAAAATATCAAGAAGGATGCTAAATTTTGGAATATTTGTATTCACGCAAAAAACTAAAGAAGATCCAAAAAATAAAAATCAAGAATTTAGACTTTTTATGAAATATGACTTAGATATCTAGCTATAGCAACTCAATTGACATAAGAATTGAATTTGTTTGTAAATTCTTAAGCTTCAAAGGAGAGACTTGTGATTTATCAAGGGTGGGGGCTTAAGTACAACCTCTTGTTCTCCAACCAAAAAAAAAGAATTAGGATGTCATATTATTTTGTCAAGTAATTCATCCAAATAATACATTTATATTTGACTCAAATCATATTTATGGTTTTTTTAGTTTATAAAAAAAATAAAATGTATAGTTAGAATGTAATCAGGAGCAAGTCTCACCTTTTTCTTATTTTAGAAAGTGAGTAAGTGATATGAGTGTGAGTAGGAAGCATGAGTTGGAAGTAAAGTGCTAGCAAGGAGTGAGCGCCACCCCTTGTTCCAAATTGTAGGCACCAAAACCTAGCAACTTGTCATCAATATGTATCCTCCAATCACAACCATCCATTATTTTTAAATATATATGTATTTGTTTAATATATATTTAAATATTATATATATTTAATAAATATATATGTATTTATATAAATTAATCCTAGCCCTCTACCACATTTTAATCTCATCCATCCATCCATCTCAATCCATGCTATTTACCCAAACTTAATCTCCACCCTTCCTCATGTTTTAATCTCGTCCACTCACTTTGTGTCGTTGAAACCCTAACATGTTCAAGGGTAGATTATAAAAGAGGAGTCATTTTAATGAATCAAACCCTTAGTCTCTAATAATCTTAAGCACCTAAGAAATCCTCAAGCCCTTCTACCCTAGCCACTTAGCCATCACTTTTGTCATTCACCGCTGCCATCCCCTCGCCCTTTTTCATCGTCGCCAAATCTACACAGAACAAAATCTGATTATGTGATATTTCTCTTAGGTCCCAAATGCCCCCCAGAGCTAGTTGAGCACCTCTAGGCATTTTTGGAACTCTATGGTGCATCCACAACTTTCATAGAATGCCCTTGGGCATTTATCACAATAGATCTGCAGTCCTCCAACCCTCGAGCACCAACCGTGCATCCTCACAACCATCATCGACAGGAGCAGAGACAAAAATTAGTATTTTGACAAGGTAATAATATTTTGTGCATTCATTTTACATTCTCATATTTCTATTTTTAGTATTATATTATAGCATCTAGGGTTTTAGTTGTTTTATCTTTCTAAGGGCCTCACACAATGGAGCCCTCGTACATACTTCTAATCTCTTTTGGTTGTTGTCTCTGTTTGCAGGTACAAGAATCATCTATCTAGAAGCTATTGAAGCTAGGGTGGCCCACCAAGGATACACAAGCCCACCCACAACCTCATTTGGATCGAAGATGAACACAAAGACACCAATAGTGTATTGACCTAGGGTTTCGGAGAACCCTAGTATTTGTAAATTTGTATCACAAAAGCATTGTAAAACCCCATATTGGGGCACATTGATTGTATCATTTTGAGATCCACCCACATTAATAAAAAGCTTATTCATATTGTGCAATCTTGTGTTATTACTATGTTTTTGTTATTTTATCTTTTGTATCATTTTTTTTTTATTTCAATTTACACAAATTTTAGGAGAAACTCAAAAAATGAAGTATTTATGTAAAGTAAATTTAGGTAATATGTAAGAAAAGTCATTTTTGAATGTCCTTACTAAAAGTAATGATGCCCTAATTAACAATAAGAGGAAGAATGAATCTATGGCAAGCCATGACTAGGCAACATATACTACACCAAAACTGATTATCAAAGATTAGATGACCAAGCAAGATATAATGGTTTTGAAAAGCAAAGGGTTCTAAGCTCTATGAATACTAGCTAATTTTTTTGGAGATTCAAAATTGGATCAAGTGGAAGTGGGGACTAAAATTAAATTACTTCATGACTTTCTTTCGAAATAATTTTTTTTCATTATCTTCTCCAGTTAAAAAATAAGGGATCAAATAATGATTGGTAACCCTTGGTTTAGGGGTAAAGACACATTATAGGAAAGGAGTGAGAGTGGTGATTTATTGTACACTACTTCATAAGGTGTCATCTTCATCATCATATGATATATGGTGTTATACCACCATTCTACCAAGGGAAACCATTTGACCTAATGATTCTATTGCTTGGAGGTAAAGCAATGCAAGTAGATCTTTGGGTACTTGTTGACAATTTCTATTTGGCCATAAATTTGTGGATGATATGTTGAGCTAATGTTAAGGTGTGTTCCTTTTATCTTAAAGAGTTCCTTCCAAAATATTCTAGTGAATGTTGGATCCCAAACATATACTATATAAGTTGGTATTCCATAAAGGAAAAGTTTTGATAAAAAATGACTTGCATGATAGTGGAGGCTTTATATGGGTGGGAAAGTGGACAAAAGTGGGCATACTTGGAAAGATTGTCCACCATCACAAAAATAACTAATTTTCCTCTAGACTTGGGTAATAGTTTAATTAAATCCATGGATATATCAGTCCAAGCTCTCATTAGAATTGGTAGGGATTACAACATCTTTGGGGTATTGAAAATTTTCCCCTTGTGATATTGAGAGGTGTTGTGTTCTTCAGTAAAGTGTTTAATGTCATATTTCATCCCTATCCAAAATAAATTTTGACAAACTCTTTTATAGGTCATAAGAAATATAGAAAGCCCAACAGATGGAAAAACATGTTGTTCCTACAAGAATTGAGCATGGATAGTTGAATTAGAAATTAACATAATATGCCCTTTGTAGCATAAACAAATTTCATCCCAAGAGTAATCAAGTTTGCTACTCATACTATAAGTGATATGCAAAAGGAATTGAACCTCCTAGCAACTCTGGAAGATTTTGGGAAACGGGATGACGGTGGGCGGGAAGGCTTCTGCGGGAGAGCACGGGAGCGCCAGCAGGTCGAACCATGGGCACAACAGGGTGGAGGGAGAGCAACCAGAGTCCGGGGGCACTGAGGAAGATGGTGTCAGCCATGGCAAGGATCCGCCAGACAAAGGGGGAGGTGGACATCAAAAGTCGTATGCTCAGGCAGCGGCTTCAGAAACCCTAAGCGGCTATAGAAGCCCTAAGTCGTTTGCTCAGGCAGCGGTTTCAGAAACCCTAAGCGGTATCTTCATCGAGGAGTTGTTTTCGACCGGGGACGAGTTGGACATCCCGACAAAAATTCTCTCAAGCTTCATGGAATTCAAAAAATTTACCCTCATTGGAAAGTTCATTGGTGGTCGTCCAGATATGGAGACCATTCGCAAATGGGCGTCAGGCAAATGGAGAACCTCTGGTCACATGGAGTTGGCGGCCTTAACCTAGGGTTTTTTCGTGATTAGACTGAACAACGAGGAGGACTTCTGCAAAATCCTGTCTGGAGGTCCTTGGTTCCTGGGCCGTAGGAGTCTCTTTCTAAGGAAGTGGGGTATGGACTTCAACCCTGATACCCAGAACATCAACATTGCTCCAATATGGGTCAGGCTCCCGAGTCTCCCTCTTTTCTGTTGGCATGAAAATGTAATTAGAGGTATTGCCCGCTCCATTGGGGAGTTGGTCACCATTGACCCTCCCACCAGAGCTCGGACAAGATTTTTCCAAGCCCGTTTCTATGTTTTGGCGGACTTGGCGGTGGACCTCCCCTCCTCCATCACTCTCCGGTCTGGAGGTTCCATTCTCCACAAGCAAGTCATTGCATATGAGAACAGACCAGCTTTCTGCCCCCAGTGCAGTTCTCAAGGGCACCTCCAGCACAATTGTCCTCTTCAAAAGCCGGGGAAAAAGAAACAGGAATCCTGTAACCCCTTGGAACACGGTGATGGTCAGACGAAGCCCCCTGCTGCGAAAGACCATAAGTCTCCAGGGCCACCCAGGGACCTTCTCGAATCCTCCCACCCAGTAGAGGGAATCTCCCTCCAACCGGACTCTCAACTGTGTGTTGCTAGCACCCTTCTAGGACCTCAGGAGGAGAAGGAACAGTCCCCCCCAACCCATACTTCAGTACCAGAACCCTTTCGAGTCCCAAAATGTGCTGGAAGATTACCTACTAGGAAAGAGGGGTGACCCCCCCCAAATCACCACTCAGTCAGAGCCTCCCAGGCTCCAGGACCTGGGCCCTTTCGATTTCAGCCAGTCCCAAACCTTGCTAGAAGATTACCTCCTGGGAAGGAGGGGCGTCAATCAGATCGGACATATTAGCCCTCGAATCACTAGGAGCCGAAAGCAAAATGTGGATTATGGAAGTGTGAGGAAGCAGGGCCGACCTCCCAACAAAGACAGAAGAGACAAAGAGACGACGGCAGACATCGCGAATGGCTCCCAATGTCTGCTATTTTTAGATGACTCTGACACTCAGACGGGTGATACACATGTACCTAAACCTCCCTTCCAACATGGTAAGGGAGGCAAGAAGATCTTCAGACTATCCAGACGATTCTGAAGCAGACCCAGGAGAGTCAGAACTCGAAGGATCTGGAGGATCCGAAGTAGCTGTGATATGACTGAACTCTGAGGATCAGGAGGATCCGGATTATCTGTTTCCTTGTCTGGTGTTTAGCTGGTTTGTTTTTACTCTCTAAGTTTCATTTTCTTCGGCTGTTACTTTTCGTTATCCTGTTTAAATTTCGGTTTGTTACCTGGTTAATCAGGCATAAATGCCTTTCTGTAGCCTCCGGGCAATTAGTTTAGGGTTTACGATTTCTGTAATAGGCTTATACATTCAGCCAGGAGGCATGATACATCATTTAGCAAGGCTATTTTTGTACATAAGGTTTTGGGATACTCTATAAAAACCCACTGTTAAAATAATTACCAAAAAAAAAGGAATTGAACCAAAACATCTTGATATCATTACTTTAAATCTCTTGCACCCTATTAAGTATTCGTAAGGATAAAGCACACAATGATGATAGAGCTTCGAATTTGTGGGAGAGAGCATAAAAACTACATTATCCTTATCCTTTTTATATAAAATATCATAATCATAGCCTAATAGTTTGGAGAACCACTTTTGTTGTTTTAGAGAGAAAATGCACTACTCCAAAAAGTATTAAAAGCTATGATGATCAATATTAATATGAAAGTTCCAACTCATAAGATAATGATACCATTTAGTCATCACATAAAGTTTGGCAAGTATCTCTTTCTCATAAATTGATCTGGCTAGATTCTTCCCTATGAGGGCTTTGCTGGCAAACGCCAAAGGTCATCCTCATTGCATCAATATTTCTCTGATACCAAATCCAAAGGCATCAAGATAAATTTGGCATGGCTAATATGGGTGGTGTACATATAGCTTTCTTAAGAGCATCAAAATATATTATAGCTACCTTGGTCCATGTGAATGCATTATTTTTTAGAAAGGTGGATAGAGGATTGTAATATTATTATAGTATTTCATAGACTTACAATAATAGCCTGTGATCCCTAAAATTCCATGAAGACTATTAAGAGTTTTTAGAGTTGGTAAAGTATACATGTCTTCAATCTTCTTGTGGTCCACCTTTACTCCTTTGGATAATACTATATATCTAAGATAATCAATCTCTAGTTGCCCAAATGAATGCTTGGAATGCTTGGCAAACAATTGGTTGTCAAGTAGTAACTCTATTTGGTCAAACAGATGTTATCCAAGAGTACTTGCTATAAAATGACCTTATGGGTTTGGATCCTAATGACTATGGGGATATCAATTAATACTTGACCAAATTCAACCATTTCAAAAGTGAACTACAAAAATATGGAGTAGAGAATAAAGATCAACGGATGGTTTTATGTGTTCTATCCAAAATTGGGGAAGATTTTTCAATGTTTGTATCAACTTTCCATTCTACTAGAAGAGCATTAGGGACAACATATCAGATGCCTTCCCCAGTGAATTTTCCAATGAGTTGTGCAAGTAAAAAGATAAAATTGTACAAATGGAAGTCATGAAAGTATCTAAGTCTCATGCCTTAGTTTCTCAATACGTCACCAAAGAGAAAACAAATTGAAGCAAAGAGTTGAATAAACTTAAATGCCCTAAAAAGGAGAACTCTTGATCACCTCCTTCCTCTACTACTCCAAAACCTAATTCACAAACTTCTAATTCTAAAAATGGAAAGCCTAAGAAGGATAAGTTAACTTGTGGCTTTTGCAAAGGTAACCACAATGAGTCTAAATGTCTTAAAAAGGAGATACATCAATTGAAGGAAATTCTTGCTAAGAACAATATCGATAAATCTACTTCAAGCACAAAGGACTCAATAAATAAGAAATAAATTGATAAAGGCAAAGCCCTAATGGTAGTGACAGTTCCACCTAGCAAATAAGAAAGAAAAGGATAAAGGCGAAGCCCTAATGGCAGTGAAAATTCCACCTAGCACTTGGGTATTTTACTCGGGTGCATCACATCATATGGCCTCATCTTCGGAGAACTTTTATTTCTTAGAGAATTGTGATGTTTCATAGATTCTTATGGGAAACAACACTAGTGTTAATGTAGCTGGGAAAGGGGATATTGAAATTGGTGAAGACACCTTTGAAGATGTTCTACATGTTCCCTCCTTATCAAAGAATCTACTATCCATATTTTATATTGCACATAGTGATACAAGGAAGAGAATTGAATTCAGACATGAGACAGTAACAATCAAATATTTGAACAATGATACTACAGTGGCTCACATGATTTGTGATAGGAAGGAAAGGTTGTATATGTTCACTCACTTTGTGAAAAATCAGTTTGATCTCATGGGTGCACTTTTTCCGGATAAGCATGGTGAAAAGCAATGACAAAGCAAACTGCTAGGAATAGAAAGATAAGAAAAAAATAGATTTGCCAGTAGTGGAAGGATAAAGAGGGCGTTGGAGATAACTTCATGAACGCCAAATATTTTTTGGAAGTTTTTTTCTTTAGTTGAATAGTTTTTTTTTTCTGTCTTCAAAAAAAAGTCGGTGGCTTTGTTTTTTTTCTGTGTAGCTTAAAAAAAAACTTCATTGTAAAAAAAAAACTATATTTTGTTGCCCTATAACTCTGTTTTATATTCTTTGCAATCAATATTTCTCTGGGTGTATGTGCCTTTGTTTTATAAAAATATCACATTTGCTATCAGAGTTACTCGATCTGTAGGGTTAAATGGAAGCAAAACCTAGTTCTTTGCAGCTGCAAATACCCATGTTCAGTGGAGATCATTATGAATACTAGAGTATTCGTATGAGGACCCTCTTGATATCTCAAGACCTATGGGATTTGGTTTCATAGGGCTATACTGAGGTGGATGCAGTTGACTTTGCTATTATGACTGTAGATGAGAAGAAGGAGCTCCTGGAGACCCAAAAAAAGGATGCTAAGGCTCTTTTTACTATCCAGAGTGGGATTGATGTTGCTATCTTTCCCAAGATTATAGAGTGCAAGGTTTCTAAGGAAGCCTGGGATACCCTTGAAGCTGCTTACAAGGGATCAACCAAAGTTCGTGTGGCTAAATTGCAAATGTTGCGCAGGGATTTTGAATCTCTTCGCATGTTTGAGGAGGAGACCATTGATGGTTTCTTTGCAAAGGTTCAGGACTTGGTCAATGCTATACACTCTCATGGAGAGGAGCTGGGCAACACCAAGATCATTGAAAAGGTACTACGTAGTCTACCTAGAAGATTCGACCCCATCACCATAGCTATTGAGGAATCGAAAGATCTTTCTCAGCTAATCGTAGCAGAGTTGCTTGGTAGTTTGACTACCTATGAGCACAAAATTTGTGATAGAGTTGAGTCCCTCGATCAAGCATTTTAGGGGAAGCTTCATTTTAGTGATCAGGGGTCTACATCAGGAAATGAAGCTCCTCCCTCTGGTTCTTCATCTTCCTCCAAAGGTCATGGCAGATCTGGGCGTGGAAGAGCCCGTGGTAGAGGTCGTGGGGGAGGACGTTCTACTGGTGGCAGATCTCAAAGCTTGACTACCCGACATTGTGATTTCTATGGTAAGGATGGCCACACTGAACAATACTGCTGGAAGAAGAAGAAAACGCAACAGTCAGCCCACTACACTGAAGGAGAAGGTAACCACAATGTTTTCTTGCTCAGTCATAACAACTTTGAAGTTGTAGATGACTGTATTTGGTACCTTGATAGTGGTTGTTCTAATCACATGTCTGGCAATAGAAACTTGTTTTTCAAACTTGAGGAAATGGTTGGTGGTCATGTCAAGTTTGGAGATAACAACCAAGTAAATATTGCTAGCAAATTGTTGAGCAAGGTGCAGCGACAATATTGTCATTGTTGTCAACACACTCAGATGGACAGGTTGATGCAGTGGATAGTTGTTCAAAGGTTGTTCGGAGTATGTACAGTGATGTTCAATGCTTATGAGGATATTTTTGATGTTCGGGTGAAGTTGTTACAGGTTGTTCGTGCAAATTTGCAAAAGTTGAAAAAATTGTCAAGAAGTTGTCAAAAAATTGCAAAAGTCATCACGGGTGCAGTTGGATAAGATGGATCAGTTTGGAACATGCCAGCATGTCAGGAAACAGTCCAGAATAGTGTTGGAGGTGTCAGCATAGTTTTTGGATTGATCGGTGACATTTTCAGTATCTTGGTGGATGATTTGGCAAGTGGTTTTATAGGTCGAAAAAGGGCAGTTTTGTCAGAAGCACTTCGAGCAAACCGAGAAGAATTTGATAGAAAAATTCGAACTAGAGGTGGTAATTATCTTCAAGAACATGTGTTCCAAATTTCCACCAAAATGAAGAAACGAGGTGAATGTTACAAGCGTTGCAAGACTGTCACAAAAATGCTCTTTTTGGAAAAAGTGTGTCAGCAGCAGCTTTCGTGGAGGTGGTACATGTGAACCATAAGGACTTATACAACAAGATTCGTACTAGATGTAGTCAGCATTGCAGATATTCTACATTTCAAATTTTAGAGAAAACAAAGTTACAAGGTGAGAGTTATGATTGTTGCAAAAATGGTATAGGTCACTTTTATGTCAATTTGTTCCACTTGTGCAAAATCCTTTAGTTGGCCATTTCGACCTTGCAGAGTCGCCAGAGTTTCGATTTCAGTGTTGTTACACATTCAAGGCATAAAATAGATCATATTTAGTTTTTGTTTTGAGGTTTCACATGGCTCCGAAGTAAGATAACGAGTAAGGTGTCAATTCTTTGCATGTGACGTGTTTCACGAAATGCCTTCTCAAAATAAAGAAAGGAAGTTATATTGTTTTAAGTGGCTTCATTAAAGAAAATATTTTTAAAAATGAAAAGGGAAAAAGAATGAAAGTGTGTGCTTTTTAAGTGACAAGGGATTTTATTGAAAAGTGGGGATTTTATTTTGTGAAGAGAGAAGTGTGTGTGGAGAAAAATACAGAGTGAAAATTCGTGATTTTGGAGTGTGGTGAAAAAACGTCACTTCAGTATTTTGGGCATAACTTTCTCATATGATATCCATTTTGGCTGAAATTTTTAGAGGAGTTTGCATAAAAAGTGCTACATAGTACCCAAAAAACGTTTAGCAATTGGTAGAATGAGCTAAGAGAAAAATCTTTTTTTTTTGTGAGAAGAGAAGATTCAAATTCTGAGTAATGCAGAGAGAGGGATGTTATACTGGGTGAAATAAAAAGTTTTAGATTTTGAGCTTACTGCACCATAGAGGGTTCTGGTTTCAGTGAAGACATTCATATATGTCATTTTATTATCAATATCAAAATCAAGTGGGTGCTTGGTAGAGGGGTTGGTGCTCCTTTCTGTTTGTGTAGATAAATCAGGGGTTGGTGCTCCTTTCTGTTGGTGTAGATAAATCAAGGGTTGGTGCTCCTTACAGTGGGTGTTGGTAAATTGATTGTAAATTTGGTGCTTTGCAAAGATTGGATTTGGATGGGAGTCCAAACAGTCATTTTTGAGGATGTAGCGAAATCGGTGAACCTCGGTACATCTTGTGTTGTGTGATGTTCTATTGTTATACTTGCTTTATTTGGTTGTACGTTTTCATTGTTTTGGATTTTAGTGTTGAAGAATTAAGTTTTAAAGAGCTACACTGATTCACCTCCCCTCTCAGTGTCATTGTGAGACTAACAATTGGTATCAGAGCAAGGTTCTTGAAAAAGCTTAACCGGATAGGGTGATATTGGAAGTGACACAATGGCAGGTGGTGAAGGATTCTCATCAAACAAAGCATCAATATTTGACAGAACTAATTACACATTTTGGAGACTCAGGATGCAGACATATTTTTGTGCTTTAGGATACGACATTTGGGATTCAGTAGATAGTGGATACACAATACCCACCACTTTTCCAACCGATGTTGTCGGTAAGAAACTGTTTGAGAATGACTCAAAAGCAAAGAATGCTATCATGTGTGAATTAGTGGATAGCGAACTGGTAAAGATTATGGGTTGTAAAACGACAAAGGAAATATGGGATAAACTGAAGAGCATTCATGAAGGAGACGTCAAGATCAATGATGCCAACTTACAAACACATCGAACTCAGTTCGAAGTATTAAAGATGAATGATGATGAAAATATAGAGGCATATATGCTAGGAGTTAATGAAGTTATTAATGCGATTAGAGGACTCGACGAGGAAATCAAATATTTTGTCATCGTAAAAAAGGTATTAAGATCCCTTCCCCAAATATTTGATTCTAAAGTTTCAACTATAGAAGAAGCTAAAGATCTAAATTCTTTTAGTATGGCTAAGATGCATGGTTATTTGACTGCATATGAGATGAGAATAGGAAAATCTAAACCCGCAGGTAGAGAAGATGCTTTTAAAGCCCATAAAAATATGAAAGTAAAACAAGAATCCGAGGAAGAAGAGACACCATATGAAATGGAAGCAAACTTTGTTCGAAAACTAAAAAGGGGAAAAGGAAAACACAAAGGAAAGTTACCATTTAAATGTTTCAACTATGGAGGCGTTGGAAATTTTGCAGCTAAATGTCCACTTAATGAGAAGAACATAAGTGATAAAGGATCGCACGAAGAAAGAAGTGACTGGAAGAAAAAAACAAATTTCAGAAAAGGCAACTTTAAGAAGAAAAGTTTCATCTCCAAGAATGTCAGTTCATCAGAAGATAGCTCCAGTGAGGATTCTAAAAAGGAAACGGGTGAAGCTCTTTTCATGGCATTCAAAGAAGAAAAACCAGAAAAAGAATAGGAATGTGATGAAGAAGAAATTAACGCAGAAGTGAATTTGGAAGATGAACTAATTACAGCTCTAGATGAATTGAAGATAGAAAGAAAAAAGAATAAGAAAATTTCAAGAAAGCTTGAGGATGCAAATGAAATCATAACAAATTTGAAAGTACAGATAGAAGAATCCAAGAAAATCTTCGAAGATCTCAAGTGCAAATAACCATGAAAATAGATTATTACAGCAAGCTAGAAGAAGAAATTGTTGGCTTAAGAATGCAGCTAGAAGAGATGAATCAGAAAATTAGTTGTTATCATAAACGTGAAGAAATTTCTATGAAGCTGGATAATATCATAAAAGACTATAGGCATCAAATTTGGTTTGGGTTTTGATGAAGGAGAATCGTCAAATGGATCAAAGGCCATAAATGAAGAATCCACAAAGAATGAAGAGAAGAAACAAGTTGATCAAGCAAAAAATAATCATGCAAAGGAAAGCAATAATGCAAGGCACGAAAGGAGAATTGACAATGATGGCTTCACCAATGTCACACATCAAAGAAGAATAAGATTTATGGCTCCTATGACAACATGGCAAAGACCACCACCTAGGTTCAATCATCTCTTTTCTCAGTTATCGTTTTAAATGCAATGGTTATGGACATAAGATCTCAGATTGCAAGTATAATGTAGGACCAAAGAATTTTACCAATAGAAATGCTTTTTCACCTTTGATGGATTATGCAATAGAATGTTATAACTGTCATAATTTTTGGCATATTACAAGAAATTGTCGAAGTACATTTGCATAAAATCAATTTCAGGGAAGAAAATTTCAGCCAAATGGAATAAGACAAAATATAAAATTTCTCGAAAAACATGCACAAGCTACTGAAAAAGAAAAGCCAAAACAAGAGCCCAAAATTGTAATCAAACCTGAGTGGAAAGAAAAAGAGCGACCTAAGGAAGAAAAGGAATCGTTGATCGTACAGACAACATTTAAAGCGCAGAATAAATCCACACCATGGATACTTGATAGTGGATGCTCCAGTCATATAACAGGTGACAAACAAAAATTTGAGAAGTTGCAACAATATGATGGTGGTTTAGTAAAGTTTGGAAACAATGATGGAGCTAAGATAGTTGGCAGAGGTTCAGTTAAGATTAGTGACAAAAAAATCAGGTCAAAAGAAGTCTTGTTTGTGGTTAGTCTGAAGCATAACTTGTTGAACGTAAGTCAAATTTGTGATAGAGGTCATGAAGTGATCTTTAAGAAGCAAGGTTGTGAAGTTAGAAAGGCAAACAATGGGAAGTTGATAGCAACTGGATCAAGGACATCTGGCAACTTGTACACCCTCTCAGATACTTCATAAGGAGCTTGCTTGATTGGACAGGAAGAAGCGAATTGGTTGTGGCACAAGAGGCTCGGTCATATCGATTTTGACAATCTAGTAAAAATCAGCTCAAAGAAAGCAATGAGAGATATTCCCACCATTGGCAAACCATAAAATAGCATTTGTGCTTCATGTCAAAAGGGGAAGCAAACTAGATTCTCATTTAAAACAAAAGAGTACTACACAAGCAAACCTTTGGAACTAGTACATACTAATTTATGTGGACCCATGAGAACGCAAAGCATAAACGGTGACAAATATTTCATGTTGTGTATAAATGACTATTCCAATATGACATGGGTACTATTTTTGAAGCATAAATCAGAAGCTTTTGAGATGTTCAAGGTTTTCAAAAACCAAGTTGAGAATCAAACAGGAAAAAATATTAAATTTTGAAGGTCAGACAGAGGAGGAGAGTTAATTTCAGATGATTTCATAGAGTATTGTGAAAAATATGGCATTAGGAGACAGCTATTGACAACCAGGACACCTCGACGAGAATGGTGTGGTAGAAAGAAAGAATAGGACAGTGCAAGAAATGACACGGACTATGTTGACCGAGAGCAAAGTAGCAGACAAATTTTGGAAAGAGGCAGTCCATACTTGCGGTATACATCCAAAATAGGTGCATGTTGAGGACGCATGAAAGCAAAACTCCTTATGAGTTGTGGTTCTGTAAAAATGCAACAACAAGATACTTTAAAGATTTTTGCAGCAAGTGTTACATCAAAAGAAGTGAAGAAAACCTTGGTAAGTTTGAATATAGAGCAGATGAAGGTATTTTTCTTGGCTATTCGTCAAAAAGCAAAGCTTACAAATGCTACAACAAGAGGCTAAGGAAAATTGTGGATAGTGTCGATGTTAAAGTTGATGAAGGAAGGGGAACGAGTAATTAGCTATGAAGAGACTACCCAATTTATGAAGAGGTCATTGAAGGAGATGAGAAAAAAGAAACGGAAAAGAAACCAAAAATTGACTTAGAGGATTCAAACAGTGATTCAGAAGTGGAAGAAAACAAGAAATTCAAAATAGGCAGCTGGCAGAAAGATCATCCTAGAAAGCATATAATTGGAGACCCAATAGTTGGTGTTCAGACAAGAAGAATATTAGTAAGTAACTACTCTTTATTATTCAACATTGAGCCCAAAAATGTTGTTGATGCAAGCACAGATGAAAGTTGGGTAAAGGCAATAAATGAAGAATTAGATCATATCGAGAAAAACAAGACTTGGGAGTTAGTACCAAGACCCGCAAATAAAAATGTAATCCATACTAAATGGGTCTTTCAAAACAAATTGAATGAAGACGGACAGGTAGTCAGGAACAAAGCAATATTGGTATGCAAAGACTATGCACAAGTTGAAGGTATTGACTTTGAGGAAATCTTTGCACCTTTGGCCAGACTAGATGCAATTAGAATGTTTCTGGTTTTAGCAGTTTACAAGAATTTCAAAGTTTATCAAATGGATGTGAAATTAACATTTTTGAATGGGAAACTTGAAGAAGAGGTTTATATTGAGCAGCCATATGGTTTCCAGCTTGGTGATGATCCCAACTTGGTTTGCAAGTTGAAGAAAGTGTTATATGGCTTAAAACAGGCACCCCGAGCATGGTATGCAAGGCTAGACAATTATCTTACTCAGCAAGGGTTCAAGAAAGGTATGGTGGATAGTAATTTGTATGTCAAAACAAAAAATGGTCATCATATTGTTCTTGTTGTATACGTAGATGATATCATATTTAGCAACGAAGAAAGATGAGTTGTGTAAAGATTTAGCAAATAAGATGCAGAAAGAATTTGAAATGTCAATGATTAGTGAACTTTCGTATTTCCTCGGATTGCAAGTTAATCAAAAGGAGAAGGGCATATTTATTTCTCAAATTAAATATGTGAAAGAGATGCTGAAAAATTTCACAATAGAGGATTGTAAGTCAGTTAGCACTCCCATGACGACATGTTGCAAGTTGAGCAAGGATGACAAATCTCCACATGTTTATCAAACTATGTATAGATCTATGATTGAGAGATTACTGTACTTGACAGCTACCAGACCAAATATTTTTTAGGCAGTATGCATGGTAGCATGATTTCAGGCTAGTCCTAAGGAGACTCATGTGATAGTAGTGAAGAGGATTCTTTGGTACCTCAAGGGTACTATGGAATATGGGTTATGGTATTCGAAAGGTAAGGACTTCACCCTTATTGCATATTCAGATGCAGATTGGGCAGGATGTGTAGATGATAGGAAAAGTACCAGTGGAGGTGCATTCTATCTTGGAGACAGGTTGGTCACGTGGCACAGTTAGAAACATGAGTCAGTCTCCTTATCCACAGTAGAGGCAGAATACATTGTAGCGACAACGTGTTGTACGCAGGTGTTATGGATGAAAAAAACTCTGAAGGATCTTGGCATTAATTTTAGTGAGTTGATTTCAGTTAAGTGCGATAACACTAGTGCCATTAACATCTCAAAGAATCCGGTTATGCATTCTCACACAAAACATATTGCTATCCGGTATCATTTTTTGAAGGAGAAAGTTGTGGAAGGTGAGGTTAAGTTGGATTTTGTTCCAACAACAGAGCAAGTAGCAGATATATTCACAAAACTATTGCCAAAGGAAGTCTTTGAGTACCTTCACAAGAAATTGGGAGTGGTCACACTTCCCAAGAATTGACTAGCTATTGGGACCACATTCTCAAGGGGAGCATTTGTGTATTTGTTTATCTTTTTGCTCATGTTTGTGATTTTTGCTAAGTGTAATAAATTTTGCCTGAGAATGTTGTGCATGGACTCAAGGGGAGTTTGCATCAGCCCTTTGGCCTTTTTGTCAAAGGGGGGAAGAGTTATAGGAAATTGTGTGTGTGTTGCCAACAATTCCAAAGGGGGAGATTGTTGAGCAAGGTGTAGCGATAGTATTGTTATTGTTGTCAACACACTCAGATAGACAGGTTGATGCAGTGGAAAGTTGTTCGAAGGTTGTTTAGAGTATGTACAGTGATGTGCAATGCTTATGAGGATGTTTTTGATGTTCGGGTGAAGTTGTTATAGGTTGTTCGTGAAAATTTGCAAAGGTTGAAAAAATCGTCAAGAAGTTGTCAAAAAATTGCAAAAGTCGACACGGGCGCAGTTGGACATGATGAATCAGTTTGGAACATGCCAGCATGTCAAGAAAAATTCCAAAACAGCGTTGGAGGTGTCACCACAGTGTTTGGATTGATCGGTGATGTTTTCGGTATCTTGGCGGATGATTTGGCAAGTGGTTGTACAGGTCGAAAAAGGGCAGTTTTGTCAAAAGCACTGCGAGCAAACCGAGAAGAATTTGATAGCAAAATTCAAACTAGAGGTGGTTGTTATCTTTAAGAAAATGTGTTCCAAATTTCCACCAAAATAGAGAAACGAGGCGAATGTTAGAAGTGTTACAAGACTGTCACAAAAATGTTATTTTTGGAAAAAGTGTGTCAGCAACAGTTTTTGTGGAGGTGGTACAGGCGAACCCTAAGTATTTATATAGCAATATTCGTACTGGATGTATTCAGCATTTCAGAGATTCTACGTTTCAAATTTTAGAGAAAACAGAGTTACGAGGTGAGAGTTATGAATGTTGCAAAAACGGTACAGGTCACTTTTATGTTAATTTGTTCCACTTGTGCAAAATCCTTTAGTTGGCCGTTTCGACCTTGCAGAGTCGCCAGAGTTTCGGTTTTAGTGTTGTTACACCTTCAAGGCATCAAATAGAGCATATTTCATTTTTTTTTTGAGGTGTCACGTGGCTCCGAAGTAAGAGAACGAGTCAGGTGTCAATTCTTTGCTTGTGACGTGTTTGACGAAATGCCTTCTCAAAATAAAAAAAGGAAGTTATATTGTTTTAAGTGGCTTCATTAAAGAAAATATTTTAAAAAATGAAAAGGGAAAAAGAATGAAATTGTGTGCTTTTTAAAGGGATTTTATTGAAAAGTGGGGACTTTATTTTGTGAAGAGAGAAGTGTGTGTGGAGAAAAAAAAAGAGTGAAAATCCATGATTTTGGAGTGTGGTGAAAAATGTCACTTCAGTATTTTGGGCATAACTTTCTCATATGATATCCATTTTGGCTGAAATTTTGAAAGGAATTCGCAAACAAATTTCTACACAATACCCAGAAAGCGTTTAGCAATTGGCAGAACGAGCTAATAGAACAATCATTTTTTTTGTGAGAAGAGAAGATTCAAATTCTGAGTAATGCAGAGAGAGGGATGTTATACTGGGTGAAATAGAAAGTTTTATATTTTGAGTTTATAGACCATAGAGGGTTTTGGTTTCAGTGAAGACATTCATATATGTCATTTTATTATCAATATCAAAATCAAGTGGGTGCTTGGTAGAGGGGTTGTTGCTCCTTTCTATTGGTGTAGATAAATCAGGGGTTGGTGCTCCTTCTAGTGGGTGTTGGTAAATTGATTGTAAAGTTGGTGCTTTGCAAAGGCTGGATTTGGATGGGAGTCCAAACAGTCATTTTCGAGGATGTAGCCAAATTGGTGAACCTCGGTACATCTTGTGTTGTGTGATGTTCTCTTGTTATACTTGCTTTATTTGGTTTTATGTTTTCATTGTTTTGGCTTTGAGTGTTTAAGATTTAAGTTTTAAAGAGCTACACTGATTCACCCCCCTCTCAATGTCATTGTGAGACTAACAAAGGAACAATTGCTTTTAGAGCAAGATCCGGTCAGATTATGCATATGCATGACACCTACTATGTTCTTGGGCTGAAGCATAATCTTCTCAGCATTGGATAACTCTGCCATAAAAACTACAAGGTTGTCTTTGAAAAGAGGAGCTGCAAGATCACGGATGAGACAAATCATAGGGTGATTGCTACTATTCTCATGTCTGAGAATAGAATGTACATGTTGAGGATGCAACCGGCCACCAATTGCTTGAAAGCCACTGAAGACCTTCCTTGGTTGTGGCACAAACGGTTTGGGCATCTCAACTTTAAATCCTTGACTAGTTTGTAGAAGTTGGTTAAAGGTTTGCCCACCCTTTCCCATCCCTCTCATCCTTTGTGTGAAAGTTGCATTGCTGGTAAACAACACAGGGAGTCCTTTCCAAAGCATAATTATAGGGCAAAGTCTCCTCTTGAGCTGGTGCATGCTGATCTATGTGGACCAATGCAGACTCCTACTCTTGGAGGTAAGTGCAAATATATGCTACTCTTCACTGATGACCACTCCAGAATGAGCTGGTGTTATTTGCTACAAACTAAGTCAGATGCTTTTGATTGCTTCGTTAAGTTTAGAGCTTATGTTGAGAAGCAATCTGGTTATTTCATTAAGAAGTTTAGGACTGACAGAGGGGGAGAGTTTATATCCAATGAATTTAAAGAATATTGTAGCAAACATGGGATTCAGAGGTAGTACACAGCTGCTTACACACCGCAGCAAAATGGTGTTGTTGAGCGAAAGAACCAAACTATTTTGGAGATGGCTCGATGCATGATCAAAGAGATGCATCTTCATAACAATATTTTGGGGGGAGGCTATTCATACTATGGTATATATTCTTAACCATTGTCCTACTCAAGTTCTCACAAATTCCACTCCATATGAAGCTTGGTTTGGCCAGAAACCAAGCATCTCCCACCTTCGAATTTTTGGATCCACTTGCTACGTTCATGTCCCCAAGGAGAACAGGAAGAAACTTGATGAAAAGTCCATCAAATGTATCTTTTTTGGATACTCTGATGAGTCTAAGGCATATCGGTGCTTCGATCCTATTACTGGCAAGTTACATATTAGTAGGGATGTGATTTTCCATGAAGGGGGAGTCTACAAGAAGGGGGAGGACACTGTTGTTGACAATCCTCCTACATTTACATTTGATGATGATGTTGCTCCTGATGATTCTGATTCGGCCTCTCAACCTCAGCCTTCATCACCTCCCACACAGGCCACCACCTCACCACAACAAGCCCAGCCAAACAGTCCCCCTACTGCTCCTACATTCCCACCAGCTAAGAATAAATGGATTAGCGAGTGGTATCATCCTCCATCACTAATGTTGGATGAAGACTTCAACAAGAGAGTGACTCGATCTCAAACTAGAGGGGGTAATCAAGAGGTAAATATCACATATGCTCTTATCTCTCCTTCATTTTTTGAGCCTTCATCATTTCAAGAAGTTGTTGCTCATGATGTTTGGAAAAGGGCCATGGAAGAAGAGATAACACAGATCCAAAAGAATGACTCTTGGGAACTAGTTGATGCTCCCAATAATAGAAAGGTCATTGGTGTAAAATGGATCTATAAGACAAAGCATAATGTTGATGGGACAGTTGCAAAACACAAGGTACGTCTTGTTGCTAAAGGCTATGCTCAGAAAGAGGGACTTGACTATGATGAAACATTTGCTCCTGTAGCTCGCTTGGAGACTGTTCATTCTCTCTTGGCACTTGCATCTCATTTTGGTTTGAAGGTTTATCAAATGGATGTCAAGTCTGCCTTCTTGAATGGCTACTTGAAGGAAGAGGTCTTTGTGGAGCAACCAGAAGGGTTCATGGTGGCTGGCCAACAGCACAAGGTATACCGCTTGAAGAAGGCTCTCTATGGTTTGAAGCAAGCACCCGGGCTTGGTATGCTCGGATTGATGGCTATCTTAGGCAACATGGTTATCAGAGATGCACAACGGAGAGCACAGTGTATACCAAGGTTGAAGGTAATGATTTCATCATTATTTACCTTTATGTTGATGACATTATCTTCTTGAGCAATGCTGATTTCTTGTTAAATCAGTTTAAGAGTGCCATGGTTAATGAATTTGAAATGAGTGACTTAGGGGAGATGAGTTACTTTCTTGGCATGCAAGTTCAACAATCTTCTTCTGGCATTTTCATTTCACAATCCAAGTATGTTGAGGATATGCTTGTCAAATTTGGCATGAAGGATTGCCACCCTGTTGATACTCCAGTTGTTGTTGGTTGTAAACTCATGAAAGATGATTCTTCACCACTTGTCAATGCAACCTTGTATCGCTCCTTAGTTGGTAGCTTGATGTATTTGACTGCTACTCGTCCTGACATCATGTATGTTGTGAGTTTGGTAGCATGGTTTATGCATTCTCCTCATGAGTCTCATTGGAGGGCAGCCAAACACATTTTAAGATATGTTCGTGGCACCAAAGACCATGGATTGTGGTATAAATTCACTGACAACAATCTACTTACTGCTTACACCGATGCTGATTGGGTCGGGTCTCTTGATGATAGGAAGAGCACCTCTGGGTATGCATTCTTCTTTGGTGAATCTCTTATCTCTTGGAGTAGCAAGAAACAATAGATTGTAGCTCTTTCTATAGTGGAGGCAGAGTATATTGCAGCATCTTCAGCTTGTACTCAGGCTATTTGGCTGGAGCATCTATTCGGTGAGCTTGGTATGGAGCTTGGGCTACCCATTTCTATTCACTGTGATAATATAAGCACAATTGCAATGACAAAGAATCCCGTCTTTCACAGTCGAACCAAGCATATTGATATCAGGCACCATTTCATGAGAGACTTGGTCGATGATGGTTTCCTTCAATTTACCTTTTGTTCTACTGATGCTCAGTTAGCAGACATCTTCACCAAGCCCCTGCCAAAAGCTTGCTTTTGCTATATCAGAGACTGCCTACGCGTACATCCCATTTCGCTCAAGGAGGAGATTGAAAAGTCTGTTTGATCTCATGGGTGTACGTTTTGCCGGATAGGCATGGTGAAAATCAATGACAAGGCAAACTGCCAACAATAGAAAGATAAGGTTTAAAAAAAATAGATTTACCAGCAGTGGAAGGATAAGGAGGGCATTGGAGATAACTTAATGCACTCCAACTATTTTTTGGAAGTTTTTTTTGCTTTAGTTGAATAGTTTCTTTTTTTGTCTTAAAAAAAGCCGGTGGCTTTGTTTTTTTTTTGTGTAGCTTAAAAAAAACTTCATTGTAAAAAAAAAAAACTTTGTTTTTTTGCCCTGTGACTCTGTTTTATATTCTCTACAATCAATATTTTTCTTGGTGTGTGTGCCTTTATTCTGAAAATCTCACATTGCTCCCAATTCACCTTCTTTGGTATTGTTGGATCACTCAGACCAAGTGGGTAGATTGTGGCATAAGTGATATGGAATAAAATGAAGCTAATTATTATTTGAAAACATAGGACTTAAATAAGTCCAAAATGTAAACCGTAATCCTGGAAATCATGAACTGCTCCAAGGATTTACGTACACAAATCCGAAAAGGCTAAAGATGTAAGCCCTACAATGCCGAAAAGAAAAACACCTAGACCTAGACTATTCAACGGAGCTTATCAACAACTCACGTTGATTATTCTTATGACTAAGCTTAATTAAAATATCCTAGGTCTAAAAAGAAATTAGCCCCTAGGTCTAAATTTCCTCATCATTCGTCGCAACAAAAGAAGCATTGGACTCCAATGCTTTTAACAAAGAGGGAAAATCCCAGGACAGAATGTGAGCAGAAATCCAGCGAGCCGCTATCGATTATACAATCAACCATAAAGGTGTCACTGAGATGGACCGTAGTCACAAACAAATTCTCGCGATCACCTTGTGAAGTATTCATAAGGGTCAATTTGTTTAACCTTGCCAATTCCTTATAAGGCTTACGTTCCCCTGTAGCCTCAATGGGACTTTCTTGTGAGTCCTCATTGGAAGGCTTTACAACTAGGGATTGTTTCTTCATATTTTGCAACTTAAAACACCTCTTTTGAGTATGCCCTGGCTTTTTACAATAATTACAAATCAAAGGTGACTTAGAAGAAGAAGATTTTTGTGAAGAAGAAGAAGGGGAAGATGAAGAAGACGGAGAAGGAGAAGAAGAAGATTTAGCTCCCTTGGAAGGTTGAGGAGAAGCCTTCTGATTTCCTCCCGACGTAGAAGAGCGAGTCCCACGCGATTGCTCCCTCATTTCCTCCTCAGCAAGAAGGGCTTGATTGAAAGCCATGTCAATGTTTACAATCAACTTGTATTTCATCTTCCTGTAAATGGGCTCCTGCAAACCACTTTTGAATTTGTTAACAAGTTGTGCTGCATTATCCTGTATAGAATTCAAAATCCGCAACTTGCTAAATTGAAAAATATAATCATGAACAGTCATATTGGAGGTTTGTCGAAGACGAAGCCACTTGATCTCAAGCTCAGTGGCATAGTTTGAAGGATAAAAATTATTCTTCAATATTCTTTGCAATTCATCCCACGTGTCAATGGGATTTTGGGTCCGTTGTTGATCAGTGACAAGGACCTTGGCAATGCCAGAAAGTTTCAACTTTGCAAAGTTAACTTCCTGATCCTTTGCGATCTTGATATACTCAAACCAACTGCTCATGTCCAAAATCCAACTGTTGAGGACCTCGGGATCTCGCGAACCAGTGTAAACCGAAACCTCACATTGTTGTTGAACTTCATTAGAAGTAACCTTATCAGCCAAAACGCTGACAAGTTGGGTTACTTGAGCCAATTTTTCGGCCAATTCAGAAGCCATTTGACCCCGAGTGATCGTCAGCACAAAATTGTCACAAAAGATAAAATTACAAAATGTGCAAAATAAATATGCCCAATTTAATTTGCAAAAAATTACAAATTTATAATATGTAAGGGCAAAAATGTGTATTTGCACAAAGGTTTGTTTAAAAAAAAAAAAATTCAAAGTATGACTTTGCACAAAAAAATAAACTGCTCTTTTTTTTTTAAGCAAACAGGTGTGTTTTTTTTTTTTTTTAAATCGAAGGCAATCTTACTAAGGTCAATGACTTTACAAATTCAGGCAGCACCAATCAAATTCAACATGAAAAATCCTGCATCATTCGCCAAAAACCAGGTGACAAAGTCAACAACCAAACAAGACTTGCGTGGAGGGCAAGGTAATGCCATGGATAGCATATATGCAAAGTGCCTAATTTAAAACGCAAGCGGGTCAGCCTGCGTTAAATGTGGGATTAAAACCCACAGAGGACCAAACAATATTTGCCTTGCCGACGTCGCTCTGAATTCTTCGATCGTCGGTGATGGCACTCCCTGCACGAAAGAAAATCAGGCGCCGGTAAAAGTGGATCTAAAAATAATAAGACAACGTCAAGTTTGCTTCTGCTTGCAGAGTCAGCGGCCAGTAAAACAGTTCTGGCACGCGAGTTGAAGGAAAAAAGATCTCCCTCAATCAAGAAGGCAGGCTACAGAGTTCTGGCGGCCGCCTGTATAACAGAACTGGTGTCCCCCCCACCAAAATTTTTGGCGCGTGCATTAAACGAACAGCTGGACGACAGAGACACGAATTCTGTCACTGTTCCTGAGTAGTAGGTGTTCGTCCGTAGCGATAGAGAAGGCGTCTAGAAACGCAGATTTTGTCGCGTGTTCCCAAAACAAATTTGGGAGTGCCAAATTATGTAGATCACTGACAGCGTTGGGCACCGAAGCAGCAAGTGATCGTTCAACAGCTTTGGGAACGCAGAATTTCGTCGCGACGTCCAGAGGGTCTGCGCAAATCACAGAAGTGCGTCAAGGAATGGACGTCTAAAGGCGTCGGGAAGCGGGGAAAATCCTTCGCGAACGTCAAGGACGCGTTGAACAGCAAAGATTTTTTTTTTTATAAACCTGGACGGTCGTTTGGAAACTGCAGGAAATCATAGGTCGCAGAGGACGTGATTGGCCGAGGGCGTTAGGAAACACAGGACGTAAATGATTTGGTCGTCCGGTGGCGTCGGTCAGCGTAGAAATTCCTCACGGACAGTGTCAAGGAAGCCGCTGAATAAAATGCAAAAAAAAAATAAAACTGCATTCGCCGATGTACGCGGACCGCGAGGCGAAGAATCGCTGCCTTTCGAATGCAGATAAAACAAAACTGCGCAAAATGACAACAAAAATTTTTGTTGTAAATGTTTTCAATAAAATTTTGTCGACAACAATTTCTTGCAGCAAAATTTGTCAGCAAGTTTTCTCAACATAAACGGAAATTGGCAGCAATTTTTCTGCAAGAATGGCAGCAAAAATTCTGCAATTTCCCTGAGCTTCAACTAGAACAGGTGAACACTATGGAGGTCGAAAATGACCCAAAACCTCCAAAATTAACCTGCTCTGATACCAATGATATGGAATAAAATGAAGCTAATTATTATTTGAAAACATAGGACTTAAATAAGTCCAAAATGTAAACCGTAATCCTGGAAATCATGAACTGCTCCAAGGATTTACGTACACAAATCTGGAAAGGCTAAAGATGTAAGCCCTACAATGCCGAAAAGAAAAACACCTAGACCTAGACTATTCAACGGAGCTTATCAACAACTCACGTTGATTATTCTTATGACTAAGCCTAATTAAAATATCCTAGGTCTAAAAAGAAATTAGCCCCTAGGTCTAAATTTCCTCATCAAGATTGTGGCATAAGTGGTATGGACACTCAAATTACCGCTATCTTCAACAGCTTAGCTCGAAGGATACGGTCATTGGATTTCCCCTTGTACACTTTATGGATGGAGTTTGCGAAGGATGTATCCTTGGCAAATATCTCGAGGATATATTTGAGAAGGGCATTGCATGGAGGACTACTCACATCCTACAATTGATTCATAGAGATCTTCAAGGGCCATTTCCTTCCTTTGATAAGTCTAGATATGCCTTAGTATTTGTTGATGATTTCTCCCAGTACACTTGAATTTACTTTTTTTGCAAGAAGAGTGAATTTTTTGTGAACTTTCAAAGCTTCAGAGCCTTACTTGAGAAAAAAACTAAGAAAGATATACATATTCTTTAGACTGAAAATGGCAAGGAATATATCAACAATTGGTTCACAAAGATTTGCACCTCATAGGATATTCATATTCAGCATTTAGTTGTATACACACCCCAACATAATGACATGGTAGAGAGGAATAATCAAACGGGCAAGGATATGAGCAACTGCATGATACAATCTAGATCCCTTCCTGCACAATTTTGGGTTGAGGCTATGAACTATGCAAATCACATTCAGAACTGGATGTCACCTAGAGCAGTAGGAAATATCATCCCTTTCAAGGCCTTCTTTGGTTGGAAATCCAAAGTCACTCATTTTTGAGTATTTGGGTCTCCTACTTGGGCCCGCATTACTTCTAAAAATTGCAAAGCCATTCAACCACAAAGTAGGCCTTGCATTTTTATTGGATATGTAGATGGTACAAAGGGGTACTAACTTCTTCATTTCATTGATCATGAACTTATGACTATGAGAAGTATTCTTATGAAGGAATCCATTAATGATCCTTATTCAAACACTTCCCCATCTACATCTACAACATCAAATATAGTGGATTCAATGTTTTTATCAAATTCAGATTCTTCGCCAAATAGTTTAGATTCAACTTTAGAGACTTCTTCATCCAACAGTGATTTGGAGGGTTCTGAACCCTCCACTTTGAGTGACATAGAGTATGAGGATTCTCCTCATGCTTCTACAATACCTACCACAACACCATTGTGGGATAGATAGACTCTTGAGTAAGCTAGTTGTTTAGTTGGAAACACTTCTAACACACGATATATTAGATCACAGACACTTGAGTATTTGCATGCCTTCCTAGCTACGGCCTCTGACCCACAAAAATTTATAAATACATCAAGAATTCCTAAGTGGGTTGCAACTATGGAGGATGATTATGATTCCTTACTTAGGAATCACACTTGGGAGTTAGTTGACCTTCCTAAGGGAAGGAAACTTGTTTGATGCAAGTGGGTGTATTGGACTAAGTTTGCTACAGATGGATCAATGGAAAAACACAATGCACACTTGGTTGCCAAGGTTTTTCCCAAGTACATGGTATAGACTATTCAGAGACCTTTGATCTCATAGCAAATATGATATCTATTCGGTTGGTTCTTGCTATTGCTGCTTCTTAGAGATGGGAAGTTCATCAGATGGACTTAAAGAGTGCATTTCTTCACAGGGATATTCATGAGGATATTTACATGGAGCAACCACATGGCTTCATTCAAAATTCTTCCTTAGTCTATCGACTTTGAAAATCCATCTATGGCCTCAAGCAAGCCCCACATGCTTGGTATGCTAAGATGGATGCCTATATTTTCTCCTTCGGCTTTTCATGATGTTATTTCGATCTGAACGTCTACATCTTGTGTTCAGGTGATGATATTCTACTCCTTGTAATTTATGTTGATGATTCACTTATCACTAGGAGTTCACATCATCCATTCAGAAAATTAAGTCTGCCCTTTAAGACCATTTTTTCGTGGTAGATTTGGGATTGTTGCACTACTTTCTTGGTATTGAGATCACATAGTCTTCAATCAGGATATTCATTGCACAGACTAAATATGCTAGGGATATTATACTCTGGTTTCAAATGGATAATTGCAAATCATCTTTGACTCCTTGTCTTTCAGGGGTAAAGGTTGAGGTTGATTGCTCTACACCACTGGCAGATGCACATTGTACTGTCAACTTGTCAGGAGCCTTATATACCTGACACATACTAGACTTGATATAGCATATTCAGTTGTCATGGTTTCTCACTTTATGCAGGAACCATATGACCTTCATTGGAGGGTCATCAAATGAATACTACATACAAGCAACACTGCAGTTTGACATCTAATATTAAACAAGCATTGAGATCAATCTTGTGGAATACATTGATTCAGATTGGATAGACAATTCTTTGGATCACAAGTAAACCCTAATCTAATAATGTACTCAAGGTGATACATTGACATTACAAAATAATATAATATACTCTATCTCCCCCCTGTATTACATTATTTGGGTATTGAAGGCTTTAATCTTCAATATGGATCTTCGTTTTGGATCTAGAATTTGAGCTCTTCTTCAATTTGCTTCCTATATGTGTCCTGATCAAGTAAATAGTTAGTATTTTCGTAAAATACTATTTTTGTTGAGAGGGTTTTAATTTCATGTTCATCTGTAGGTTCTTCAAACTCCTTAAATTCTTGAATCTCTTGAACCAAGTGACCTTTATGTTTCCCTTCTCTAAACTGCAATTGAGGATAATCGTATTGATTTTGAGAAGTATATGGATGCTGATATTGTTGCTAATGTTGACTATACTAATTTTGATATTATCTTGGTTGGAATGGCCTATTTGATTGGCTTCCATAATTTTTTTTATTTCCTTGATACTGGTTTCTAGGATTGTATCTGCAGTAATTGGTACTATGTCCTTTATTCCTATATACTTGAGAATATCTATAATTCCATGGTCTTCATCCTTTTGTAGACGAGGCAACATTTTCCTGTGGATTATCTTTTGAAATTAAAGCATTGTTAGTCATTTCATATTTAACTGTATTTTCCACCTCATACTCTTGAAGAATATTAACTAACTCATCAAAAGATGTATATTTACTTAGGATTTGTAAAGATGTAACTAAATGCTTGTAGCTATCTGGAAGTGCTCTCAAGGTTACTTGGAACAAGAAACTTATCTTCAACCTCTTCTCCTAAGGTTAATAATTTTTCTTTTATGTATGCTACCTTCCTCACGAACAGTTATATACTTTCACCACTATTCATTTTCAAAAAATGTAATTGAGTTTGAAAATTTAAGATAGTGGCTTTATTCTTCCTTTCAAATATTTTGGCTAAGGTTTTTCAAGCTTTTGTAGATGTTCCTATTGAACTAATATAGGGTTGAATTTCATCTCTAATGGCAAAAGTTATTATCATTAAAGCTTTTGCTTCTTTTTTTCAAACTTTTGAATCTCACTTTCACCTGAACTAGGTTTTATCTTTTGTTCCCTTGACTATATCCCAAAGTTATTCAACTATCAGAATTGCCCTTTATTTTCCATGAAGAGTAATTTGGACCTTTAAGTAGTTGGGATTCAGTGAGAATGAATTTGTTTGTTGTCATGATGGTCCTTGTAGGCTACCTTATAACTCCCTAGTTAAGAATATATGATCAAACTTGATAAAATCCTATTACTATCAAGTTTTGTAGAATCCCTTATATCTCCCAAGTGATTTGAATATGCTATGGTCTTGATAAAGTGCTTAGTATCTATTAGATTTCCTTGAGTTGAATCCCTAAAGTTCAACTACTATATTTTACCTTATTTCTCCTTATTGGTATATGCACTTTTAATTTGATGAAATTATCTAACTTCAAGACTCTATAGTTGGATTCCTTAGTCCCTTTAATTTGTATAAGAGACAAGTATAAGCAATAATTTTCAACTCTTTTAATCAATTATGTGAAGAGCTCGAGAGATAACTAGGGAAGAAAGTAGAGAGGGGAGGGCTCTGGTCCCTCCCCTGCTCCCCCTCCCATGGCTCCTGGTTTCTGCCCAGTCCTTGGCTCAATCCAGGTCATCCCTCCCGGGGAGTGGTTGTTTGCAGATGATCTCCTGGGGGGAGATCCTTCTCCACTATCTGCGCCCCTCCCGGCCGGCTAGGGTTTCCTTGGTTGTTTTTTCGGACTGGTGCTTCCCAGGGATCCCTGTTTGGTTGGGGATCCCTTCCCTTTTTCCCTCAGGCTTCCCCCTGGGGTTTTTTGCAGGTTATTCGCATGGATCTGGTCCCCTGCGTTTCTCGGTGCGATGGAGGTGACGGTTTAGGGTTTGGACAGCTTCCCCTTTTTCTTGTGAATCCTCGGCGGGCTCTGTGCTTGGACGGGATTCTTGGTCCCTGCTGCTGGGATCCTCTTTTGTTTTCTCGGGGCGGGTTCCTTGTGGTGCAACTCTCTGGTCACTTCCTGATGGGCTGGATCCTCTCTGTGCTGGCTGTCGGCTTCCTGCAGGATGGCTCTCGCTGAACGAAATGTTTTCCCGGTGGGCGGGATGGTTTCTCCACAGGGCGGGATCCGCCAAATCCGCCGGTTTTCCCGCGAGGCGGGATCCTTTCTTTTCTGTTGGTTTCTCGGATGGCGGGATTTCCCTGTTGCTTCCCGCTAGGCGGGACTGTTTGTGGTGGTTTTGGTTGCTTCCGCGAGGCGGGATTTTATTGTAACGGTTTTTCTTTGCTTCTTGTTGGGCGGGATCTTCTCAATGGTGGTTTTTGGCTACTCCCCGCTGGGCGGGATCTCCAAAACTTCTTTCTTTCTTATTTGTTTGTTTCCCGCTGAGAGAGATTGTTTCATGCTTACTGTCACCGCTAGGCGAGATTTCTGTTTTGGTGTTCAGTTTCAAGGGATTGATGCCCTAGGCCCATTTCTTATGTAATCAGGTTTTGGGATCCTTGTTAAAACCCGCTATAAATACAAACACTATAATTAACAAAAAAAAAAATTATGTGAAGAGCTTCTTTCAATTCTCTAAATTTCAATGGTTTAATTTTCTAAATTCCAATGATCTAGATTTTGGTGTAGTATTCCTTATATCTCCCTAATTTTGGAACTTTAGAAAATAATAATATTTGCAAAATATTATTTTAATTATCCAAGGTAGAAACCCTTATATCTCCTAATTTTATTATTTGCAAATATTATGATGTTAGAATTTCAAGCAATATAATTTGAAAAAGCTCTTAATATAAACTTCTCCCTTTAATTGGCTTTCTAAACAATAATAATATAAGGTTTTAGCTCCTTATTTCTCCTATTAATTAATTAACCAACCTTAGAAAATAGATTACCTTATATCTCCTTTGTATTATAGAAAGCAACTAATAAAGTAATGCACTTATACCTCTTAATAATGTGTTGCGGGTTGCTTGAATTAGACTTTTGGTTATGCTTTCAAACCTTGAGCATTGTATCTTTACAATCCACGAGGTATGATGCTTAGCATTAATCAAACGATGTTCTTGGTGCACTTAGACTATAATTGCCTCCTCATTAATGTTGATTGACTTGAGTATGCAATCGTCTTCACGTTCTCCTTTGAATCGAGGTATTTAATGGACTTTACCTCCCTTTGAAATGTATGCCAAATGGCATATACGTTACCTTTGAGCTTGTAACTCCTTGCTAGGTGGCGCTAGTAGGTGAGGCACATTAGATGATGCAAATATTGATAACGTAGGTATTACTATAGCCTAAGCGTTGGTTAATTTATGACTAGTCCTTGTCAGCTCGAATAGAGCATTACTTGAGTATTCAATTCCCTATGCAGATGTTGTATTTTAGAGATATTACAAAGAATTTGCAAGCACTCTTCTTGTTCTTCTCCTTTGTGCCAAGTGGCACAAGATTCCTTCGCTTAGGGTGGCAAGTGGAAGCTCTTCCCTTGCATGTAACTTATGCTCTTCAACTCCCTTATACCTTAACACTTCTTGCCAACAATTGCAAGTTGTTTCACTTAGCTTTCTCTAGTGAATAGTGGCACTCTCCGATGAAGGTGGTTCTACTCTCCAAAAATGGTGGCTTTGCTTCAACTATGATGGCTTTAGGGTGCTTCAACGTTGGTTGTTTGTCCAAGTTGTTAATGTTATCTTCTTGGGTGATGCACCTCTTGACTTGCACCTTAATATTTATGTTACTTTATGCGTTGTACTCTTAGCTAGTGATGTGTTATCTTGCTAATGTCGTTATGCTACCCAACTTGGTCTCTTTGTTGTTATAGGTTCTTCTTGCACCTTGAGTGATGCTTTCTTGAGACCTACGATGTTGAATCCAGTGTCTTTAGATACCTTAATGACTATGTTGATGAGCCCTTAGTTGGTTCTCTTCCTTTGCTTTGAAGTTTTCCCTTCAAACTCAAAGATATGGCCACTCAAAGACTGTAATATACCCATTGTTTTGAGTGTTTAGAACACTTCAACTTTTGTCCTCTTTCTTTACATTGGAGAGGACAAGTATGGTGTAATTATGTAAAGCAAATGCTACTATAATAATTAAGATAGAATATCTTAATTTGCACCTTCTTCAAGTCTCCTTTTGAAGCTTTCTAACTTCTTTCATTTGGTGGCTTCTTGCTCTACTCCTTGGTAGTTTCTTTACACCAAGATATGTTGCAGGTTTCCTGCACTCAATAGTGTCTTTTGACACTTTACTTCTGCTTCATTTTGTGCACTTAATCTTCCTCCTTAACTTAATACTAAATGCACTTTTAATAACTCTTAAGAATAACTATTATGAAGCACTATTAATTTCACCTTATTACTCCTTTAAATGAACTCTTAAAAATACCTTAAATCATGCACTATAATCTATGCAACTTTCACTTAAGAGTAATGTCTTATTTGCTTCCAAATAGATAATAGGAAGTTGATATTTTCCTTTCTTTCAAAATATATCTAACTCCTATCTTTTATGTGTAGGTTTTAACCTTATAAGAAACTATCTTCTGCACTCCCTTGAAGACTTTAATATGAAACCTTCTCCTTGCAACTTTTATACTTTAATCTGGTGCTTAATGAAACTTGATAATGAATCAAATACCTAATGTTCAAATAATGAACCTTTTGCACCTAAGTTGCTTACCTTAATGACCTTCATAGATAATGGATTTATAGGTGATTAGATTATATATTGTTGCCCTGCGTTATATGAAATTGTAGCTCTTTCTTGTTGTCTGAAACAACTTTTTAACTCACCAATTTGCAACTTCGAAACTTCTATAACTTAATACCTAGAAATGTAGTTTGGTGGTTTTGACTATCCTTCACGATGCTCCCTAGAACTCTGTAACTTAGTAGCTAGTAATGCTGCCCAAATTATTCTTGTCTTCAAATCTAAAATTTTTAGATTGTAAAACAATCAATTTCTCCTTTGAAGTGTTGACCTTGAATCTCACAAATTTGGTAGGAAACTCCTCCAAATCGTAGCTGAGATTTTCCTTCAAGAAACCTTCACTTTTCTACTTGTAAAACCAACAATCTCCTTTCTCTGAAATAGCCTTCAATGGCAATCTCCAAATCTCTCAGATTTGGTGGCTTCTTCTAACTCCTTTCTCCTTCAATCCTTATCATAATTGTCTTCAACCTTGGCCTAACTAGTGGTCTTCTTCTCAAGATATTGAATGTCTTGTGGTCTTCACTAATCTCCTCCGAAATTTGGCAAACTCCTTACCAAATCCTTCTCCTTTTGGGCTTCTTCTTGAAACTCTTTCAATGGGTTTCTTGAAAATCTGGAACAAGACCTTTGCTAGTCCTTCAATGGGACCTCTCGTGCATCTCTTCAACTTCTTGAGTTGTTTTCTCTTTCTTCTTCAATCTACAATATGCAGTCTTCAATCTTCAATGGAGATCACCAATCTCCAATCTTCTCCTAGACTCTTTTCTAGAGTCTCTTCTTCCTTCAATGGGGTCTTCTTTCTTGGACCTCCTTCTTGATCTGCAGTTTTCAATGTGGCTTCTTTGGCCTCCTCCTTTCTTCTCAATCTTTAGTTATGGAGTCTTCAATCTGCAATAAGTATTCTTTGGCCTTTTCTCTCTTCTACAATCTGTAGGTCTGCAACTCTTGCAATGGGAAATTTTCCTTAAGGCCTCCAAATATTCAATCTCCAACTTGTTGCTTCAAGTACTGGATTGATTCCAAATAAGATATTATTCCTAGCTCTTTGTAGGAAGCTTCCCAACTTTCTTTGAATCAATTTTTTTGCAACAAAGTATTAGAAACTATAATGGAGAAAACTTTAAATCTAGAGATAATGAATCTTCACTAGTTGATTTGTCAAACTAGTGGAATCAATGTTGAGTCCTAGTCTTCACGAGTTTTTCTGCAACTCTGTGGAAAGACTCCAACCAAATGTATTTTTAGAAATTTTGAAAATGATATTTTTGATCTCCTCTCAATCTCTCTTGTGGCTCTCCCTATTTCCTATTGATCTACCATGTGCTCTGATACCATTGTTAGCTTTTGATGATTTATATTAAAGGAAATGCAACCACAAGATATAAAATGAGCAAGCAATGATAACTATATGATAATGACACTATAATATGCAAGAAAACTATAAGATAAACTTCTGCAATAACTCAAAAATATGCCATTAATGGATGCTCACAAAAATAGTACAATGTATTATAATGGAGGACATGAACACTCCATAATTTCAATGAAAGAACTACATTGCACTCTAACTACAAATCACTATAGTAACTTCAGTCTCTCTCTTTCACCCTCTCTGCTCTCTACCTCAAGGCATATATATATATATATATATATATATATATATATATATATATATATAGGAGGATATGTGCCTTGGCCTTTACTCTACCCATGACTCTTCATCTACCTATCCTATGACTCATGTACATGTGGACTACATGCACATTTACATCATTGCACATTCTAACACTTGTGCATTTATTACATTGCTTGAAGTAACTACTCAAACCTTAATCTATGATTAACTCCTAATCTAATAATGTACCCAAGGTGGTACATTGACATGTACCAAATAATGTAATATACTCTAACACTATTTCGGGGGGTCTCCCACCTCCTCTTTCTTCATGGTCTTCTCTTTTAGGGGGTTTCCTTTCTTTTTACTATTGAGTTGATCATTGCATTGTATTGAGTTCATTATGGCGCATCCGCCAGGACTCACAAAACACTACCTACCTAAGTTGCGCTTATGGGGGGGTGTTGGTGCATATTTTATACTTTTCCACACTTGTGCTTAGTATTTACACCTTTACATTAGCTTGCTTAGCTTGCTTAGGTTCTTTTGAATCCTTCTGAGCCCCGATTCGACATCTCTAGCTCCTTCTAGGCCTAGAGATGCCTCTTGAGCTTGCTATTTTATCTTCTAGTGGGAAGCTTGTTAGTCCCACATTGATTATTCTTTGTACATCTTGAGGAATCACTTCCTATATAAGTGATTCCTCCCTTCTCATGTTTGGTGGGTGGTGTGTGACTTAATATATGAGATATTGCTTTGTGCGTTCTTGTGTTCGGTTAGTTGAGTACTGCTACAAACATTTTCGCAATTCATCATGTCCAATGTTAACATCATACTTGATTTTAATGGTGCTTCTAAAAAAGACTTTGACAAAGCTACAAAGGTGGTATTTCATAAGTTGGATATTTTTGCAATTCAACATGTCCAATAATCAAACTTGATTTTAATAGTGCTTCTAAAAAAGACTTTGACAAAGCTACAAAGGTGGTATTTCATAAGTTGGATATTTTTGTAATTCAACATGTCCAATATTGGGATCATCAAACTTGATTTTAATGGTGCATCTAGGAAAGACCTTGACAAGACTACAAAGGTGGTATTGTTTCTAGATAACGAATGTAAAACTCTCTTCTTAGAATAATATGAAACGTTCAAAGAACTACATAAAGGCTAATGCTCTTCTTAAGAGGATCCAAATTACTTTAAAAAAAATTATGAAGATATATTTCTATAGAGGGGGGATTAAATGTTATTCTTAATATTGTCAAGAAAAATGGTTGCGAGGATTGAATCCATAAACATTATTTTTTGTCCATCAATTATAGATGAAGACAATATCTTAGAGATGTCAACATTTCTATAAAGAAGAAAATAGGGTGCCAAATAGGTTAGCCAATTAAGCAATGATCTTCATTCTCGAAGATTCTCTCTCTTAATAAAAATAATATCAAGGATTTTATAGAAGTAACAATTTGAGGGAGTTGAAAAATATATTTGATAGAAAGTCAAGCTAAAAAAAAATCATAGGAACGTAGCTTGAATATGATCTAATTGATCTAATAGCATATGTAATGTTTTGATAGAAATGACCCTCAATGGAGGCCACATTTAGCTTATTTATAAAGAAAAATAAGTCAATATTAATATATCCAGTAATGTAATGTTCTAAATGATTTCATTATTGTAAAGATTGTACAAGATTGTTTTGTCACTTTTCGCTTAAAAGTCATGCAAAATCTAAACATAAAGCTTGATACCATATTAGAGTACATTTTTACAAGATAGGTTAACAACATGACAATTATGAGGTGAATGCTAAAAGCCAAAGGATCTATATGTTCTACAATTACCCATATATGAAGACAAACAATTATGAATATTTCCACAAATTGATTTGATTGTATACAACAATTTGTTGCAAAACAATACATCCTACAACATAACTAATGTAATCATTGAGATTGGTATACTATGGTGCAAATATCATATAATATTGTCAAGTACAATGCATACAAGTTAACATTTTAAAATTCCAAAGCATTATGTATATCAGGCCACCCTGTACTTCTCTAAGTCCACTATATAAAGTACCACTTGGTACATAAGCAAAATATAATAGTGGAATCAGGTTATTCTATTGTTAACATAAGCACTCATAAGCTCTTCTTGCTAGAAAAAACTAGCACTTCTTAAAGCTTCCATTTCTAAAGGCCCTTTTTTATACACTCCTTTAGAAAATGCGATCTCAAGATATGTATAAATCAAAATATAAACATGCACTAAAAATTTAGAACAAATTCAAACCGAGCATTGGAGAGTGTGAACAATATAAAAATTTGCTACAAAGTTCACATATTAAAAGTGAGTTATTAATTGATTGGGCGAAGTTGGAAATCAGTTTATAGTCCCCATATTAACCTTCCCCTTAAGTGGAGAGGATCTATAGCATATTTCCAATAATAGGATTAACATTGGATCAAAACCCCTCCACTTCCCCCACACTTTATAAACATTAAAATAATTTTTTTTTTCATTGTTTTGTCTTTTATATGACATTACGCACACATAGGGACCTAATGCCACAAGAGGCATTGCTGAGTGCCAAAGAGGCTTGAACCCTTGATATTTTCACAGTGATCTGATCTTCCAAAGCAAAGATACAGGTGATGTCAATGAAGAAATGTTGCAAGTGACTCAACTCAATAAAGCTCTAGCGTTTTATCAAATGGCATTAGGTCAATTGGTTAGATTCCTCAACTTTCAAGGAGACCAAAGTTCGAATCTTGCCATGTGATACACGCATAATTGTCAAGTCATTGTAATATCACTACATGGTAAATGATGTAATGGGGATGGGGTCTGTTTCAATCCCATATAACCCATTTAAACAATAAATAAATAAATAAAACTCTAGCATTATACCACTTCCAAATAATGGCACATTGATTACATATAAACATGTCATACAATGACCAGTGATGGTTTGGCCTTGTCATTTATCTCATCTATAAGAGCATCAAATGCTGACGAATAAATGAAAGAAACACATATGGATTTTTCCAAGCTTTAGTTCCTAGAGATGTGTTGATATCCAACCCCTTCAGATAATATTTGTATCATTAACAATCACAGAAGTTTGTAAGTGGCATTATGTTAACATGCCACCACATTTTGTTTACATTGCATATGTTACGTTCCAATATTAATATAGTCGACGACTATATTATAACAATATTTAATTATTAATATTCCAAGTGTTTAATTTTAAAAGCATCTACTTTTTATTTTGAATATTCATCTGCGCTATTCGCACACTGCCTTCACGGCGAGGGAGTGCCCACCTTAAGTGGCTTCCATTTAATTCATTTGTATCTGCTCATTTTCTCTGCTTGTTAAAATATAATTGATTATCTATGCTTAAATCTAGTTATTGAGTTTATACATCTGCATGTTAATTCGGCTATTGGGAGTACAAGGAAGTGTTTCCTTCCATGTGGTATCAGTGATCCAGATTCCAATCTTACGGGACTTCTGTTGTTGGTCACTCCCGGATATGCATTCGTTAAGCCTCCTGCAAAACTGCGCACTGCTCGTAGCTATTATCCTTATGCCCTACCATCGCAAAAAGGAAACTGACGTCGAAATTAAGACTAGTTTCCGCATTCGGTTACAGCATTACACAATGCACGACATGGGAGAAAATAAGTGTTCTAGAAGAGCAATCGCGTCCAAATCACTCCAACCAAACGCTTCATGACCCATTTACATCACAACAGGGCCATAGAATTCATCTTTGACTCCAAAACATCTCCGAAACAAGCACGAGCTGGTGTTAAACGACGTCGTCCAATAAGAATTCGCAAAAAATCAATTATTAAGTGTAAGACTAAGGTGTGTAATTTTTTTATTCTTCATTGGGGATATATATCCCACACGCAGAGTGGGAAGCCATTTTTCGTGTTTATAACTTAGTCGGCACACCTAATATACCGTAAATTCGGTCACATACTACCTATCTTCTCTGTGCACACGTAACCGTGTCCTAGTTGTCCATTGTTCCTCGTGTTGTGTCCTTGTTGTCTACTGAGTATCGTGTCCTAGCTGTCCGTTGTTCGTTGTTCCTCGTGTTGTGTCCTTGCTGTCCGTTGAGCATCGTGTCCTAGCTATCTGTTGTCCTTGCTATCCATTGAGTGTCATGTCCTAGCTGTCAGCTATCCTTCTATGGGTGTCGTGTCATTCATAGTCTTGTCCCTTTTGTTGGGTGTCGTGTCGTTTGCAGTCCTTGCCATTCGTAGTCTTGTCCCTTTTGTTGGGTGTCGTGTCGTTCGCAGTCCTTGTCATTCGTAATCTTGTCCCTTCTGGTGAGTGTCGTGTCGTTCACAGTCTTGTCCCTTCTGTTGGGTGTCGTGTCGTTCGCAATCCTTGTCGTTTGTAGTCTTGTCCCTTTTGTTGGGTGTCGTGTCGTTCACAGTTCTCACAGTCTTGTCCCTTTCGTTGGGTGTCGTGTTGTTTCCTAGGGTTCTGTGTCGTGTTAGGTCCTATCGCCTATCGCGATGTCCTGTCCATTCCTTCCAAAGTTGTCCAGTATTGGGTCATGTGGTTCTACATAGTCCACGGTGGTCAAATTAGAAATTGAATAGTTGTCAAGAGTTGTCAAGAAAATAGGAAAGTTGTCAAGAAAATTGAAAAGTTGTCAAGGAAATTGTCAAAAATTGTCAAAGAACTATTCAAAATTGTCAAAGAGGTGAGCCAAACTTCAAATCCGCGTCACAGTTGGAGTGACAATTCGACGGAATATAAACCAAATTTTTGGACAATTTAACAAATTTTTGAAGCTCAAAGGCTCCTAAGAAGGAGACTTTAAAAATTGCATGAGCAGAAGTTGGACCAAAGGATCTGACGGACGATTAACAAGCTCGAAAACTCCCAACAACAACGTAAGAAGATCTCGTCGAAGCCAAGGTACAAAGAATTCTCCTTCTCCTTTCGGAATTGGTAGTTTTAATCCGAGTCATCCAATAGTCAGCCTAATGGCATCCAATACCTCTCCTACTTCCGCACAAGAAAACGTCACCCAAGTAGAAAATAATCGTCCAGTACTCAATGATGAGTTGTTAAAATATTTAATAGTAAATCTTCAGATGATGACTACAAGCTTCAACGCATCTATGAAACCATCCCAACCAAATCCTTCTAGTTCCAATCATTGGAGTACGGATGTCTACTATGACGACTATACACACCATAGAGGTCAAAATAGTCAATCCCTGAATCACAATGGTCACCAAAATATGGAGGATGAGGGTAATGAAGAAAATAGGGAGCAACAAAGAGGTTTTCACATACCTTATCAAAATAACAACCAGAGACAGAGAAGTAACGAGGAACAAGATAGAAACAATATTCACACCCAACCAAGAGGTCTAAACGAAGTCAATTATCCACGCATTGGCATGCCTACCTTTGAAGGCCAGGATCCCCGCGGGTGGATTGCAAAAATGGAAGGCATCTTAAATTTCTACAAATTCCAGGAATGGAACAAAGTCTCTTTCGCAGCAACCAAATTTGGCACTGAAGCTTATCAGTGGTTTATATGGTATAAACGTGAGGATTCCCAATATGCATTATATTGGGATACTTTCAAAAAAACCTTTCTTCACAGATTCGACAAAGGTCCCACTGGTTCATACACAGTACGATTGTTGTCACTTAAGCAAACAGGATCAGTAGGGGAGTATATTTCAGAATTCACCAGTATGTTTTCCTATGCACAAGACCTACAGCAGGATGTGGTAGTAGCGGCTTTTCGGAATGGATTAAAAGCACACATTAAAGTTGAAGTTGACCTAAACAACCCATCCAAGTTGGATGAGTGTATAAGGATTACTGATTTGGCGGAGACAAAGGCGCACATAGGCCCATCCACACGACGTGATTCATATGGGCGACATTTTCGCAACAATTCTTTCCGCATAAATGATCAACCGTCATGGTACTTCTGCTACAAATGTCGCACTCAAAATCAAAAAGATCAAGCTTGTACATCACGACAAAATTTTCAGATTGAATATGACGACTAGGAAGAAGAAGAAAGGGAGGAGTACGACACACCTAAGTATCTCCCAGTTGAGGACCAAAATGCACAAGACGAAGTTGTCGTTGAGGAGGATACCATGACTATTTCAGTACATGCTCTCATGGGGTTGTCCTCTCACCATACAATCAAGGTGGCAGGTTTCATTCGAAAACAATGGGTGACGGTATTAATTGATTTCAGAAGTACTCACAACTTCATTGATGCAAAACTTGCAAGGACATTGGGGTTGCACGTCTTCTCTTCTAATCAAGATCGGTTTCAAGTCAGAACTGCAAGCAAGGAAATTTCTCACTGTCTAGGTAAGACATCTTCAGTTTCATTACAAATGGGTACGTATACTTGGCAAGGTCCTCTTTTTGTTATGGAATTAGGAAATTCGGAAGTTATTTTAGGCGTTGCATGGATGGAACAATTGGAAACCTGTTAGTCAAAAAGTGACTAACTACAGAAAAACAGCTGATGCACCTTTTTGCATATTTTCCAAGAAGACCGAAGTGGCCCATATGCTAAAGATCAAAGAAAAAGCAAAATACCGCAAGGAGGTAAAAGTGTCGCGATATCGCGACATGTATTTTCGCGGCTAAGAGCAACAAAGGAGAGCAAGGAGGCAAAAGTGTCGCGATATCGCGACATGTATTTTCGCGGCTAAGAGCAACAAAAGGGAGCAAGGAGGTAAAAGTGTCGCGATATCGCGACATGTTGTATTTTCGCGGCTAAGAGCAACAAAAGGGAGCAAGGAGGTAAAAGTGTCGCGATATCGCGACATGTTGTATTTTCACGGCTAAGAGCAACAAAAGGGAGCAAGGGGGCAAAAGTGTCGCGATATCGCGACATGTTGCATTTTCGCGGCTAAGAGCAACAAAAAGGAGCAAGGAGGAAAAAGTGTCGCGATATCGCGACATGTTGTATTTTCGCGGCTAAAGAGAAGAGAAAGAGCAAGAAGGAAAAAGTGTCGCGATATCGCGACATGTTGTATTTTCGCGGCTAAAGAGAAGAGAAAGAGCAAGAAGGAAAAAGTGTCACGATATCGCGACATGTTGTATTTTCGCGGCAAAAGAGAAGAGAAAGAACAAGAAAGAAAAAGTGTCGCGATATCGCGACATGTTGCATTTTCGCGGCCAAAAGAGAAGAGAAAGCACAAGGAGGCAAAAGTGTCGCGATATCACGACATGTTGCATTTTCGCGACCAAAAGAGAAGAGAAAGAGCAAGGAGGAAAAAGTGTCGCGATATCGTGACATGTTGCATTTTTCGTGAGCAAAAGCACAGAGAAAGAGCAAGGAGGAAAAAGTGTCGCGATATCGCGACATGTTGCATTTTCGCGGGCAAAAGCAAAGAGAAAGAGCAAGGAGGAAAAAGTGTCGCGATATCGCGACATGTTGCATTTTCGCGGCTAAGAGCAACAAAAGGGAGCAAGGAGGCAAAAGTGTCACGATATCGCGACATGTTGCATTTTCGCGGCTAAGAGCAACAAAAGGGAGCAAGGAGGCAAAAGTGTCGCGATATCGTGACATGTTGCATTTTCGTGGCTAAGAGCAACAAAAGAGAACAAAGAGGTAAAAGTGTCGCGATATCGCGACATGTCGCATTTTTGCGGCTGAAGGCAGCAAAAGAGCAACGCGAAGGAAAGAATGTCGCAATTTCGTGACATGTCTCATTTTCGCGACTGGAAGCGGCAGAAGAGCCTTCCAAGAGACGAATGTCGCGATATCGCGCCATGTCGCATTTTCGCGGCTGAAGGCAGCAAAAGAGCAACGCGAAGGAAAGAATGTCGCGATTTCGTGACATGTCTCATTTTTGCGGCTGGAAGCGGCAGAAGAGCCTTGCAAGAGACGAATGTCGCGATTTTGCGACATGTCTCATTTTTGCGGCTGGAAGCGGCAGAAAAGCAAAGCAAGGAAAGAATGTCGCGATTTTGTGACATGTCTCATTTTCGCGGTTGGAAGCGGCAGAAGAGCAAAGCAAGAGACGAATGTCGCGATTTCGCGACATGTCTCATTTTCGCGGCTTGAAGCGGCAGAAAAGCAAAGCAAGGAAAGAATGTCGCGATTTCGCGACATGTTTTATTTTCACGGTTGGAAGCAGCAGAAGAGCAAAGCAAGGAAAGAATGTCGCGATTTTGCGACACGTCTCATTTTCGTGACTGGAGGCGGCAAAAGAGCAAAGCAAGGAAAGAATGTCGGGATTTCGCGACACGCCAGCTGTAAAGGAATAAAACGTATTTTTGGCAATCAAAGGCATGCACTGACACCAAGAAGTGATTTCTAACATGATTATCGTAAATCTAGGATAGAGCAGAGCTTGCGAGATGATTGAAAATGTGACAGGCCCGTCTAGAATCTAATCTGCAGAGAAGATATCTAATTCATAGAAGACTTGTTGTGTATTATTAGAAACTGCAGATGATTGCTTGTAAAATAGTAAGATGTACTTAGAAAAAGATACTCTTTTAGGGTATATATAGGGGTGAGCGACTCCAAAAAAAAGGTCGGCTCTTGGACGTTTATAGGCTTGATGTACATGTATTGGATTACAAGCAATAAAAGATTTCTTCTTCTGGCTTCCGAAACTTTTGTGTGCAAGTGTATGTATCTGATGTTTTAACTTTTATTCATTCTAAGTTTTATAATGTATCTGTTATGAAATATGGACTGTGCACGTATAAACCTTGTTTCTAGAGTTGAACATTAAAGATATTTACATGTATTTAGACGAACATCTAAAAGTCACACTCGGGAATTCGTGTTTTCTATAAGAAGATATAAAGAAAACTTCGAAAGTAGTAATCTGCATCATCAATGTTTGTTGTTGTCTAATCTGTACCGTGAGAAAAGTTCTAGCTTAGGCTATATTTCCCTTATCTCTTGTTCCCCTTTTCTCTAAAAAACTCAAAGGAACCAACCTTCTCTAGAGACTAGACAGATGATCTCAAGCAAGATCTGTCTATTCAATGTTGGCAAAGTCTAAGGCGCAAGACTATTAATCGAAGGCAGATTTTGTTCCAACAAAACCACAGTGGTTTTTAACCACAAACATCGCTTTGTCGAATGGCAAGCCAATGGGAGGACTATTCGTCTTCAAGGACTACCCACACCTCCATCAAAAGTTGTAAGTTCACATAGCATGGAAAAGATATTAAGAAAAGATGGTGGGGGATTCATAGCCCGAATCAATTGCATAGAGAAATTAGACCAAAATACTCCTGAAATCAAAGAAGATGATCTCCAAATCATTTTGGCTAACTATGAGGAGGTTTTTCAAGAACCAAAGCGATTACCCCCCAAACGATCTCATGATAATGCCATACATCTTGTGCCTGGTAGTCTTCCACCCAATGGTCGTCTGTATCGATATCCCCAACCTCAGAAAACAGAAATTGAAAAGATTGTCCAAGAGCTATTAGACCATGGTGTCATTCGTCATAGTACAAGCCCTTATTCCTCACCAGTAGTCTTAGCCCGTCGAAAAGACAATTCTTGGCGTATGTGTCCTGATTTTCGTCCTCTCAACAAAATCACGATCAAAGATAAATTTTCTATCCCTGTCATTGATGATTTACTAGATGAATTACATGGTGCCAAATTCTTTACCAAATTAGACTTACGTTCAGGGTTTCACCAAATCCGAGTTAGGGAAGAAGATATCCCCAAAATAGCTTTTCGAACTCATGAAGGTCATTATGAATTCTTGGTCATGCCCTTTGGTATCACTAATGCACCATCTACATTCCAAAGTCTCATGAACCAAGTGTTTCATCCATTCCTGCGAAAAATTGTTCTAGTCTTCTTTGATGACATACTCATCTATAGTAAATCATGGAAAGATCATTTAGTACATGTGGACAAAGTTCTCCATATCCTACGCAAAGAAAATTTGTTTGTCAAAAGATCTAAATGCTCCTTTGGTGTTCAAGAAGTTGAGTACCTTGGTCATATAGTATCTCACGAAGGTGTTAAGGTAGATCCCAATAAGATTAAGGCAATACAAGATTGGCCCTTGCCTAAAACCATCAAGAAACTTCGTGGTTTTTTGGGTCTCACAGGATATTACCGCAAATTTATGTGTGACTATGGTAAAATTGCGGGTCCTCTCACGGCTCTCACCAAGAAGGATGCTTTTCAATGGTCGGTAGTAGCTACTAAAGCCTTCGAGGCTCTAAAAAAGACAATGTGTACGACTCTAGTTTTGGCCACTCCAAACTTTCAAAAACCATTTGTCATTGAATGTGATGCCTCAGGAACGGGTATTGGTGCAATACTCATGCAGGAGGGTCATCCCTTGGCATTTGAAAGTAAACAACTTTCAGGAAAAAAATTGGGTAGATCCACCTATGAAAAAGAAATGTTGGCTATTTTACATGTAGTGGAAAAATAGAGGCATTACTTAATCAATAGCCATTTTATTATTAAAACCGATCACAACAGTCTCAAACATTTTCTAGAACAAAGGTTCTCGTATCCCGAACAAAATAAGTGGTTGACTAAATTATTGGGATATGATTTTGTGATTGAATATAAGAAAGGGAAAGAAAATGTGGCAGCGGTCTAAAAAATACGAAGATGAAGTAGTTATTAATGTCATTTCAGGACCATGTTCACAATGGGTGTCTCAGTTGCAGGCAGAATGGTTGTCTAACAGTGTAAGAACTCAAATCATTCAGGAATTATCTATGGGTTCTTCTAAATACCCTCTTTTCACATATGATGACCAAATATTACGTAAGAAAAATCGCATTTACATCCCTCGCAATTCACCAATCAAAGTACAGATTCTAGAGGAGTCACATGCTTCTCCTTCAACATGACATTCAGGGTTTTTGAAAACGTACATACGGGTTAAACAATCCTTTTGTTGGCAAGGATTAAAAGCAGAAGTTAAGCAATGGGTAGCTGAATGTGAAGTATGCCAACGTAATAAGGGAGAAACAATCAAATCACCAAGATTGCTTCAACCGTTACCTATTCCGGATAGCCAGTGGAAACATATTTCCATGGATTTTATATGAGGTCTTCCTAAGTCATAGGGTAAAACAGTAATTTTCGTAGTAGTTGATTGCCTTTCCAAATATGCTCATTTTCAGGCTCTACAATATCCATTTTCAGCAAGCAAAGTGCCCAAGGTATTTATGGATTCAATTTTTAAATTACATGGAATGCCCAAAAATATTGTAAGTGATCGTGATCCCATCTTTACTAGCAATTTTTGGAGAGAATTGTTTCAACTTAGTGGTACCAAATTAAATATGTCTTCTGCATACCATCCACAAACAAATGGTCAAACGGAGGTGGTTAACAAATGTTTAAGTACCTACCTAAGATGTTTTGTTCAGGATAAACAATATCAATGGAGTCAATGGTTGTCATTGGCCGAATGGTGGTACAATACTTCTTACCATTCTTCCACTAAGATGTCTCCTTTCGAAGCATTATATGGAACAAAGCCACCAACAATAGTCGATTATGTACCGGGATCTTCCAAAGTGGCCCAAGTCCACGATTGGTAACAGAAGCGACAAGCAATGCTCACTATATTGAAAGATAATTTGGTCCAAGCACAAAATCGTATGAAGCAGCAACAGGACAAGCAACGTTCAAAAAGAACATTCAATATTGGTGATATGGTATTCACGTCTTCAGCCCTACAAACAGCTATCATTGAAGCTCAAATCCAGTCAAAAGTTGTCACCACAATTCTATGGTCCCTATAGAATTGTGCATCGTATTGGTGAGGCAACATATCAACTGGAGTTACCCCAATCTTCTCGCATACATCCAGTATTTCACGTTTCATGTCTCAAACAGGTGATTGGCTAGAAAGTACACTCTCAGTCGGAATTACCAGTGTTGGATGAAGAAGGGCGTATCTATCTACAACCAAAAGACGTACTACAAACTAGAACATGCAGACTTAGATTTCATCACATCCAGGAGTTTCTCATCAAGTGGCAGGATTTACCTGAAGAAGATGCAACCTGGGAATCTGAAAGTATCTTCCAGTCATTTCCAGCTTTGAGGACAAAGCTTTCCGAGGAGGGGAGTCATGTTACATTCCAATATTAATATAGCCGACGACTATATTATAACAAGATTTAGTTATTAATATTCCAAGTGTTTAATTTTAAAAGCATCTAATTTTTCTTTTGAATATTCATCTGCGCTATTCGCACACTGCCTTCACAGCGAGGGAGTGCCCACCTTAAGTGGCTTCCATTTAATTCATTCGTATCTGCTCGTTTTCTCTGTAGTTAAAATATAATTGATTATCTATGCTTAAATCTGGTTATTGAGTTTATACATCTGCATGTTAATTCGGCTATTGGGAGTGCAAGGAAGTGTTTCCTTCCAGCATATAAACATGGCTTATAAAATTGTATTGACATATTTAAGTGAAAATTACTGAAGCAAAATTCAAATAGAAAAACAAGCGGCTCATGTATTCAGTTAAAAACAAAGCACAAATATACCATAAGAAACCATAATGAGAATCAAGGCTTGTTCTTCCTAATTGTATACACAGTACTTACATAAGAATATGTCAGTTACAAAATACATTTAGGAAGTGTAAATCAAATATGATTACAAATTCCAACTGACTACAAGTTGAGCAACCTAAACTGGGGTAAAGAGGAGTCTTCCATAAACACTCTTTTTCTAAAGCAACTTTTGATTTTCTTATAGCTGACTATAATAGCCACTACAAACTTATTTGTGGTAACTTCAGTCAAGTTAGAATGATGATTCTCATTATTGAATCAGTTGCTGTCACCTAACACAGACTCATTTCCTTAAAGAATCTCAGCTCTATAATGGTTGGCACTGAAATTTTGGAATCCTCGTAAGCTGCAAATGTCATCCGTTTCAAATTGGAAGAGACTCATCTAATCACTCAGAAGGCATTTATTCCACTTTTACAAGCAGTTACACATTACAGAACACAACTGACTTTTTGTAAGAATTATCTCCTATTGAAAGATAAGCTCAACCAGTTGTTGGACCATATCTATCAAAGCAAATCCACCTAGTCTCCAGGAAGACACTTGAGGGAGAGAAATTGCAATCTAAGGCAATCTTTGCAAATAGTCAATAGCTGCCATGTTACAGATTCAGAGAGTATCATTAACTAGTTAAAGATTTTCATTGAGTTACTGTATTGTCAGACTATTCCCAAAAAACTAAAAACAAAAAGGGAATCGACGGCTAGGAAAATTTTAAATAGTAAGGTCATCATCAGGAGTGATGTAGACCTCATATTGGGAAAACAAACATATTTGATGTATTAAAACTACAAAATGGTAGAAATTAAAATTCCATGACATGGCTGCATAAGTTACAGCCATTGAAAATGATGCTACCCTAAAATATGCAATCACCCAATTGGAGATTTCCCAAAAACTTCAGTTTTGCAACAGAAAATCTGTATTGAGGACTTGATTTATAAATCTTATCTTGTCACTCTGTATGCCTGCAAATCAAAATGCAAAAAGCCCAAATTTCAGAAATTCTGCCTCAATATTTTGTATCCTGCTAATAAAATATTGTAGAAGTCTCAATAAAGGCAGGATGTCATTAGGAAATTTAAATTCACCTTAACTTTCTTGAGAAGATCTTTTGCTACTGCATTAGTTTTGAAATGCTCACGCACAGGCTGCAAAGCAATTTAACATAAGTGATATTGCTACTTCAATGAGTAAAAATGTAAAGGCTTATGAGCTCAAGGCATATACCTGCAAGATTTGGTTCAAAGACTTGGAGAGAGCAGGTTTAAGATCAGCTGGATGCAGTGCTCCTGCTTCATACTCTGTTTTTAACTCCTCCATGGTAGCATAGGTCCTGGTAAGAAAGCCAGGATACAGAAGCTTCAACTTTCAAAAAAGAAAATAGGAACCAAAAGAAGATAATAATCTCCTATGTAAGGACCATAGCAACAGGATCTTCCCCAAAAGAACAGACTAGTATAGGGGATAAAGTTTGAACAATAAAACTACAAGAAGATAATCATCATGTTGAAAAAGATAAGCTAAAAAATAGCATTCACTGTAAAACTACAGGAACCAGTTAGGAAACATGCTTACTTGTCACCACCATTTCCCTCAGTTCGATGTACTTCAAACTTTCCAAACCATGGAAAAATAATGTATTTAATGTACTCCAAGCAAGGATTTCCTTCAACAACATTTGGAGGACAATATGCTTTCTTTATCTTCAGATTCACATCTGCCTGACAAAACAATCATATTAAAGACCCATCAGAAAACTATAAATTAAAATCCGTATTCTTTTATTAGTTAGTGGTTTAGCAAACTTGAAATCTCCTCTACACTGCATGAACTTGCTAGAAAATCATGTAGGAATTTACACCACCTCTTCATCCTCCATGAAGACAGCAGAAGTGGGATCACTCTTTGACATCTTTTCTTGTCCTTGTTGAAGCCCAGGCAGCATGTCTACAATATTTTAGATAAAAGGAAAAGCAAGGTGAAATGCGAGGCTAGATAAAAATGGCACAAGCTGAAAGGATACGATGAGATAATATAATTGGCTTAAATTTTCTTTTGGTATCATCACAAAACTCTCTTGCCAGCATGTTTACTTTACGCTGGTCCATGCCCAGCTGACAGATATCAGCCTGTAACAACACAGGAAACAGCCACAGGCCATATTCAATAATAGTAACCATAATTTGTGCGTTATAGATTGTGCATAAACCTTAAACAGACATCCAGAATCATCAAACTATAAGAGGATTCAAGAATGAAGACGAAACCTTCAGAAAGAATATGTCTGCACATTGCATGCATGGATAGAATATCTGAGCAGCAGTTAAGTCCTCTTGTTCACTACGACCCATTATTTGGCAACATCTGCATATCATAATAATCACATGTTAAAAGCCAATGCAAAAAAGCACACAAAAATGACAATATTAATTATGCACTGGACCCACTGAAACTAAAGGATGTGCAGATCAACTCGAAATGTCTTTTTTTCATCTTCTTTACAATGATTTAAAAATAAAGAAACAAGAAATAGACAATTAATTTCTAGGTTGGTGACTAAAGTTTAATGAATATCAAAGTGGTCAAAAGGACCGGAAGTCATGGTGTACGTATGAGTTACAACCAGTAAGAGTGCCTACTGCATCTCAGAGGTAAATACATGGAAGCAAACTGGAGCTTGTTCACAAAGTAACATGGAAAAAAAACATAAACCAAATAGAGGAATGACAAACAGATGTGCCCTCATATATGAGACTGTTCAAACAACTTGAAAACCAAGTTGCATAAAACTTGAAACAAGTACAGTTTCCAAAACAGAAATACTTTCAGAAACGTGAAAACCCAAACCCCTTGGAAACATGGAAACATTAAGGAGACGGCTAGTATTAATGATACTACACGTCATACCAACAAGAATTACATAAGATACACTACAAACTTATCTCTCAGTCGTTAAAATCATCGAACTCAACAGCACCACCAAAAGAGGCAACCACAATAGCTCCAACGAAAGGTGCACAAACAGGATGTTCCTCATTCTTGAGATCAAAAACAGCCAAAAAAATGTTCGTGTTCAGAGTTTTGGAATCCACACCAATTTTTTTTGTTAGTCATGTTATGCACTCCTATTTCTTATGAGATTCAAAATGAATATTAGAATGCAAAACCTAACAGGATGCTCCTCATTCTTGAGATCAAAAACAGCCAAAAAAATGTTCATGTTCAAAGTTTTGGAATCCACACCAGTTTTTTCGTTAGTCATGTTATGCAGTCCTATTTCTTATGAGATTCAAAATGAATATTAGAATGCAAAAGCTAGAGTCTCTTGTTGCTTTGATTCCAAACTGTTTCATTTCTAAGTTATTGTAGGTCCCACATGCTGTAGGCAAGTCTCATATAAAGCCTATATAACCCTTCTAAACCCCAAAGTTAGACTCATCTTCGCTCAAAATGATACAGAACACATCAGGAAACGCTAACGGAATGTAAATGGAAAAACAGCACTAACAGCTGACTTGCAGATGGTGAAGCAACCCATCCTCCTTTGTTTGACAGCACCAAACCATTGGTCAACAAGCTTGGAGGTGCCTAAAAGTGCTAAGGAAGTCATATGGTTGGACTGTAGTTGCGAAGGGAAAGAAGGAAAATCTATGACAGCAAAGGGATTGAGACGGAGATGGAAGGGTTGAAGATCTATTGATCACTAATCTCTGATCTACTTCTGATCTATAAAATGAGGAATGGTTTGAGCATTTATAATCATGAAGAGGGTCAATAAACTTCCCCTTTCAACCAATGGTCGGATTGTATTTCAAGGCTATAGAATCGCAACCGCTGTTCAAGGTGACATGTCAATTTAACCCCAAACACCTAACACATAAGGATTTTTGACGCACTGCAAAATACCTTGGTTATGATCAATGCAACACCTTTGATTTTTGAGATGAGCATGGTGTCCAAACTTAGTTCCTAGAAGATCATTTGAACACACAATGGTTATGAAAAGTGACACCTCTGGTCATGTTATGGGGGTCACAGTCCATGGAAGGTAAGGAAGCTTCTTGGTCAACTGATTCGCCACCGTCCTACCCAATGACTAACAAAATTAGTCCACCGTCCCATAATTAAGACAAAGCTCTCCACTACCTGCAAGTTTGTTGTTGGTGCTCTTTTTCCAATTACATGGAAATGTTCTGAAAGGTGGAAAGTATAGATAACAAGTTTCCAAGAGATTCTGACCAGTTTCCAATAGTTTCCGTTTAGGAAAATTTTCCAAAAGGGGAAACAGAGACACCCTAGGAGTTTCCTTCAACATAGCTTAAGAGTAAAGCCTGACCTCATTTTAAGTGTGTCATACAAGTTGTCAATCCCAAAGACAAAATGTTATATCAAGTTATTTCAAGTTCATAAAGGTGAGGGAGTTAATCACAGTATTTGAAGTTCATAAATGAGGTCAATGCTCAGGATATTCACACCAAGTTTTAGAACATATATGGACTTCAAGCAAAAAATAATAATTGTAAAAAACAGAAAGGTAACTCCAAAGGTGTGATGTCGAAATTCATTGTCATGCTGAAGATGAGGTTATTCATTTCAAACCCTAGGTTACCTTTCCTGAGGAGATGAGAGAGTAAAAAACATTCAAATAATAATCTCTCTTCTAATGAACCACCAAAATGCTCCTAAATGGTCTCCAAGAAACCAACTTTTTTAGCTTCACATAAATGAAACCCATAGACTGTTGGTTGATACGGTCAAAAAATAAATGAAAACAGCTCACTCTATGTGGCCATAACTTTCTTACACATCATTCGTGAGAGTTGTGAAGGTTTACTTCAAACAACATGATAAACTCCTCCAGTGCAAAGAAGAGCAGACTTTCATGTGTTATAAATGCATTTATTGACAATGTAGAATTAACATACCTGAGAATAATTTGAAAAATTTCGACTCTGTTGGAGGTATTACCTCCCATCAAGAGCTTACTATTTAACCATTCCTGCACTCGTTGTGAAATGAATCACCGATCTTTATATTTCCCGTGATTGTCCTATGTCGGCAATGAAATAGACTAAAGGAGCCTTTATACATATTCACTACAGTTTTCTTATACTTCAATTACAATGACCGTTGCTTCTAATCTTCTCTTGATCTTCATTATAGAACAGATAGATCAAAAGGGACCTATGGTGTCTTTGTTAGGTAACCCAATGTATGCAGCTATGTTTGGATCTAGGCCTACTAATGATGCTCCTCCTAAACAACTCAGAACTTGCATTGTGAGTCTTCCCATGTCGCTAACTCTCAGCCACAGCATTCTTCCTATACATGGCTGGACATGCACATCCAAGGATGTGCCACTGCCACCTCTGATGATTTAAACAGATTGCTACTCCCCAATTTAAAACAGTAGCTAGCAGAACTATTGACTTTCATTTTAATGGATGTTTACCATCCAAGAGAGATTTGCTGAGATGTATTTCAAATACCTGGTCCAATACAAGTTTTGATAGGATAACCTATCATTTCTTATCTAGAGGTTTCTGTATTATTATTAGTTGATCTTGAGGAGAAGACAGGCTGAGATCTGATGTTATGAAAATGTTGTCTTCATTGCAAGAACCTTATCAGCTTGGGCACATAGCCGCCAGCATCTAGCTTCTAGAGATTCTGTCTCTAGGTCAAATTTGAAAAGCTTCTATCTTGGCAAAGAAAAATAGGCAGCAAAATGAAGTTGGATTCAAAAAGAATATAAAATAGCTGGGAAGCAGAGTTCAACACACACAATCGGGAACACCAAGTGGACCGTGTAACAAAAGCCATTTAGAAGGATGTTGAACCAGAATTTGTAGAAGAAAACCAACATAGAGAACAGAGGGTATTCACAGTGAAGCTTTCAGCAAGACCAATACAAGGACACCATCTCTGATGATTGTGTACTGCAGAATCACAGATGATAAAACAGTATCAAAACTGATTGCCAAACTCAGAAATATCAAGAATAGTTAAGATTAGTTTTACAAAGGTTCATGCTTCATAAAATTTTCTTTGCAACATAACCTTTTTTTTATAGGTTATATGAGATTGAAATGGACCCCACCCATAGTACATCATGACCACGTTTATCATGATATTTCAACGAACCACGTTATTGTGGTATTAGATTAAGCCGTATAATCATGGCACTTGTGGGAATTGAACCCTAGCAGGCTCTTTGTGAGCACAAACATTCTCACTGATTGGACCTAAACCCTAGGCGGTTCTCTGTACCATAAGAAGCACATAGATATGTATTTCTGAATGCTAAAGACACACATTAGTTACACACTAAAAGTGGAAATTTTGGACCCTCCTTTTACCAAGATAAAAGGGGATCTCAGCAGTGATTAATTCTTTGAATAGAATAACTAGCTATGTGCATCTTTAAAACAAATGTCACCTGTTTAAACTATTTCAAAAAAATTGTCAAAGTTTTAGCTGACAAAAAACAAGTATTTCTAAAAGAAACCAAATATATATTGGGCTCCCTTTTCACAATTAATAATTTCACTAGGTAAAGCATATTTTCTGAAAACCACATCTAGATGTATACCCTTACCTCAGAATCCTTGGGAGGTTGTTGTGTCTGGCAACTTCCATAACAAGTGGCCAATATTCGTGTGCTCTTGAATTGATCTCATCCGATGACCAAAGAAATTGCACTCTGTCAAGCTTCATGCCAACAGCTTTCCATATTTCAATCATGTACTGACCTACAGTTCTTATCTTTTTCAAATCACCTCCCATCTTATTGTTTAACTGGGCAAACCAATCTGCAATCCATAATTTCATAATGCAGCCAGAATCTGTCAACTTGTTTACATTTATTGCCTTCATGACTCCCTGCAACATGAAACAGATTAAACATTAAAAAGATAATACTCGGTAACCAAGAAGAAATAGCTGCAGAAATCATCAACAATATTCTGAGTCCAGATTCCTTACCGTTTCAATATGCATAGTTCCTACATTACATATATTTAATTTCCAGTAACCTTTCCAGTTGAGTATAATAGTTGTTCAGCAAATGACCAATCTAAATATCATTCAATTGGTGCACCCATGATAGATATCTAGTTGTTCAAGCCATATCTAAGAGTGAGATGGTTGAGGGAGACTGGGTGTTTCAATTGTTTGTTTGCACCTGTTTATTTTTATCATTGTCAAATGGAGAGGGCCAATGCTCAAACACCAAACTATGCTTGTCAGGATGCCCAAAATTTCAATGTTTAGCCATGGAGAAGTCATCAAGCAGTGAATACAGACCAGCTCCCAGAGGCCACAATATCATGTTTAACTGGGAATTATACCTAATCACAGGAAATCAATCCAACCCTACAAACATTAAAAGTCCAATAGTCTCACTTTTGCATACCTGGCATGAGTGTTTGCCCTCCCTGATTGGGTGCTTATTTGAAACATCCATGATCAAGTATAGTGCATGATCAACCACCCCGGATATTTTAATTATTAACGGCCAAAGGATATAACACAAGTGATTAAATCAGAGCACCTATGCAAAGGAATCACCTCAACCCTGCAAACAATAAAAGCACAATAGTCCCACCATTGCATACCCAGCAGAATGATTTGCCCTACCCAATAGGGCATTGTCTCATAGGATTTTACAGCCAAACATGAACGGTATGAATACCTATGGTTTGCATTTGTGTTTAGGTAGGACTGTATAAGGTCACAAAGAATAGTGATTAAGTTCATTCCTAATAACTTCGAATTCTGTTAAGAAATCATCTGAAAACAAGTTAGAATGATAAACTGATCAAAATCTGAAACTTTAAATACACTCCAACAAAAAAATCAAATGGCATGAGCTTAACTCGTTAAAAACTTGGACCTCCAATCTAAAAATCCAAGTTTAAATCTTGACATGTGATATTCACAAAATTATCAATCATAATACCAAAATATTGTGATAAGATGGTCATCATGCAAATTATCTAAAGATAGAGCATACTGGTGAGGCAGCATTCTGGACAGTGCTCATTTGAATGACAATTTTCAATCATGCAAATTGTCTAAAGATAGAGCATATTGGTGAGGCAGCATTCTGGACAGTGCTCGTTTGAATGACAAATTTCATCGTTTGAATTACGATTTTCAATGAGTTTCTTGCAGTTTGACAGATTCAAAAATAAAACCTGGCAAATCTGAATTGAAATTTTAAATAAAAAAATGCAACTGCCGAAGCCTTGCCCAGCAGTTGCGATTTGCTACACAAATAGACTTCTCCATTGTGATGTGCTTTAGATGAATTTGTTTCAATCTCATATAATCTGTTAGAAAATAAAAATAATTTTAAACATAAGTAGACCCTTGAGGATGGATCCAAACTTAAATTTGAAATGTTTGGAATTTAAATCTTCATATGGTGAGTCTAGTGTTATTAATTCAACTGGTTAGATTCCTGGAAACCAAGATTTGAATCTTATCCAGCGATACATGAATAATATTCAAGTTTTGTTGTAATAATGATAATGTAATACAAGTGGAGCCGATTGAAAAAAATCCAAATAGCTTTTGCAACAACCTATCATAAAGTGGAAGCCTCAAACAGTGTATCCTAAACATAATATTATTGTTAAAATGTGAGAGTACAAGGTTCTTAAGCTTTCTACTGTCCACTACATTTGATCCAGATGCACAGAATTCAATTCCAAGATCTAAAAAAACATCATCATCAGATTTCTTTTCATAAAATGCGTTTAACCTTCTGACATGGGTTTTGACCATCCCATCAATCACCCACAGTTTTTCTTTCCCCGTATCATTTACTGTAACCCATAACACTTTAGGGGGCACTTAAGCCAATGGGGCTTAGACCTTTCCTTTGATCGGTCAAAACACCATACAAAACGGCTCCAACAACATTGGAAATGGCGCACATCCCAGTCCTCATTTAGGTCAACCATATGGTTGATCTTCACGACTAATAACATCTCCCAAAATTAACATAAGTCTTAACGAAGCACAACATCTTGTATCGCCTAAACTCGAGTTAAAAACTGAGTAGCATTTCCTCCATGATGGTTTGGATATCACAGTTGCAAACGGGTGGTCATGGGCTGGAATCCCGGTCAACATCAAAGCACAACCCACATAATTAACAAAAACAGAAAGTTTTAAAAATATGCTATTCAAAAAAATATGCATACTTGAGCAATATGCATGCGTCCAGAGGGTTCAAATCCATCGTAGCAGACAGGTTCTTTCTTCTTCTGCAGAAGGGTCATAAGCTCGCTCTCCTGAATGCATTCCTCCCCTACGCTGCGTATCAGCTTGAACTTCTCCTCCACGCTAAGCCTGCCCCACATAACAGACCCATTAATCCCACCATAACAGAAACGCAAAAAAACAACGAACCAAGATTATTAAGACTATTACTCTGGGCTTGACGCCGAGGCTTCTTCACTTGAAGGCTGAGGATTGAGAGCTAGATCTTCCATTGGAGGCGCAGCTACAGATACAGACTCTGAAGGCACAGGACTGTTGTTTTGGGATTCGTCTGCCATGGATTCGTTAGAGAGACGGGAAGAGATGTGCTTGTTATCTCTTTGCTCGGAATTTTGCAATCGACTTTCGTTGTTGCTCAGAATTGTTAATAGAGTTCCGTTGTTGCTCTGTGATTTCTTTTAATTCTATGATTAATTTTTAGGCAAGTTTCTTTTGGTGTAATAGAGCAAAACTCCGCCTTAGGGTTCTGGCATCTTATTTCACAGCTCTATATATATATAATTGGAAAATTCCAAATTCCAATAACGTTTCCAAATGTCCATTTGGATGGGGGTCAAACCTTAAGTTTGGTGCCTTAGGAATCCACTTTTGGGCCAAGGAAGTAAGGTTTAAAAATAAAATATTAAATATGAATAATTAATAATAGAAGAGGTAGTAAAATGAAACGGTTCTTTTTCGATAGGTTCAAGGTTTAAATCACTGTATGTATGTGTGGTCTTGTGTTAATCCTTTATTGATAAGTTTAGCTCTAGTGTCCCCAAGAGCTAGGTGGATTGGCAAAGGCTTGCTAGGTAATAAGAGACCTAGGTTCAAACCTTGGGGGCACTTTGTCAGCTTTAGCAAAGGTGGTAATTCGTGTTGAATCCTCTGAGTGCACGTCAAACCAACGACGATGATACAAATCTCGAGCGATCGGTGGTCTTCATCTTATGTCGGATCAACAACAACAAAACAAATAAGGTGTTGGGAGCAGTCCTTCTGGTTTGAACCCTACACTTGTCACTTGCTAGTTACTAAAAATAGTGGTTGTAACCAACTCCCTTATGTAACCAAAAAATAATAAATAATAAATAAGTTTAGCTCTCAATCTTACAAGAGGTCATGGTTAGAGGGGACTTCTTAGCTGTAAGCATCCGTTGTAGAGGTTTCTCACACTAACCTAAATCAAAATAAATAAATAAATAAAATTTTAAAATCTAGTATAGAAGGTTTATTGTTGGAATTTAGCCGATAGAGTTGTACACCATATTTCAAATAACATATATCAGATAAATAACATTTGAGGATCATTTTATATAACATAACACTTTCATTATAAAATCCACCCCAGGTACCTTATTGGCAAGTTTCTTCAATCCTCGGAAGGAGGTTCGGGGTTCAAGTCTAACGACCTACGTCGGATACTAAAACACCTTCCGACTAACTTGATGGATATACCCGGATGGGATAGGCCTCATGGAACGGAAAGTCCTAGCTCCTAGGCGATACAGGGAATGGTTTCCTTAATTAAGGTTATATAGTCCCAAGGGACAGCGCAACGGTTCGGGCTTTGGCTCTTCTTCGGGAGGTTTAAAGTTCAAACCACGACGTGGGTGAGTGTGTGAGGGGGTGGGTGTGTGGTGGTTGTGTGTTAAATTCCCTATTGATAAGCATAGCTCTTAGCTTTAGGAGGGATCATGGTTGGGGGAACCTACTCAACAATGTGCGTTGGTCGTAGGGGTTTCTCGCGCACTAACCAAATAAAAAAAAAACACTTCCATTATAAATTATTTTACTTTTACCCTTATTTAAATTTTATAAATGATTGTAAAAAGGTAATTAATGTTTGGTTGTTATAATATTAATAATGTTTGTTAACAATTAAATGGTATGAGTTTATAATGGGAGACTAAAGCAAGCGCAAGCTAGAGCAAGCCTTAGTCACGAGCAAGTAGGAAGCATGAGGGAGGAGTACAAAGTAGAAAGCAAAGTGTGATGAAGGAGCAAATTCCACTTCTTGTTCCAGATTTTAAGAGAAACTTAAAAACTAAAAGGATTTATGTAAGTAAAAACTAGGTAACATGACAAGAAAGTCATTTTTGGAAGTCCTTACTAAAAGTAAGGATGCCTTAGTTGGAAGTAAGGATTCCTTAGTTGAAAGTATGGATGCCCTAATTTAACAATAAGAGGAAGAGTGAATCTATGGCAAACCTTGTTCAGGTAGCAGATACTACTCCAAAAGTGATTATCAAGGATGAGATGATTGAGCATGATATAATGGTTCTTAAAACCAGAAGATTAGTTTCATGGATACTAGCTAGGTTTTATGAGATTCAAATTTGGTCAAGTGGATGTAGGGATTGAATTCAAATTATTTCATGACTTTTCTTCTAAAAGAATTTTTCCTCGTTATCTTCTCCAATTCAAAAATAAAGGATAATATAATGAATGGAGGTCATTTGTTTAGGGGCAAAGATGTATCATATACAAGACCATGTAGTGAGAATTTTTTATTAAAAGGCTTTTGATGTGGAATAGGCTCTTTGGACTTCCTTATCAACTCATTAATAAGGATGTTTTGAAGAATATGGGTAATATTCTAGGTGAATTCATCTAGGAGGAGCTAGCTAAGGAGAGAAGGTATGTTGTATACACTTTAATATGTGTTGCCATGAATATTTCAAGTATTTATCACAATCCATTAGGATTAAATTTGAATCAAGAGAATGGGTTTAACAAGTGGATTGTGAAAACATTACATTCTAATGTTGCAAATGTCATGAAAGTGGACACATGGAGAGAGACTGCAAAGTGAAAAGGATGAAGAAAAAGATGGAAATTTTTGGGCATGAGATCATATCATAAGAGAAACTAACTCAAATCAAGGATTTTTCACTCCTAAGAAAGTGGCAAGAAATACCCCTCTGCATCATCAAATGGCAAAGGCCATTATAGTTTACTTGAATCAATCATTAGAAAAAAAAAGTGATACAAGGGATGAGGAAGTACAATGCGCAAGTTCAAATATAAGAGTTAAAGTTGCAAAGAAATATGGGAAGACAAATTTTAAAGCAAAGGAAGATAGGAAGGTAAATTTTAAAGTGAATGAGGTGAAGGAGGTCACGCTTAATCTAGGTAGATCATCTTCATTTTTCTTGAATAGAATAAAATCTTCTCCTTACAATAAAAATGAAAAGTAGTACAAAGTGTATTTGTTGCACTTTAGAGTTTCAAGAGCAACAGAATAAAAAAAATTATATGGAGGATATCCAAGGAAATTTAGGATTTCCAGGCCAACATAAGAAAGTAATGACTATGGAGGAGCATCTGTGCAATTTAGGGTTTTTAGGGAAACATAAAAAAGAAAGTGTTAATGAGGTTATTCCTTGCATTTTAGATTCTTTAGGGCAATATAAATCTTTAGAAGATAAGTCTCATTACGAACAATATGGAAAAAATAGAAGAGATTGATGAAGATGATAGTGTTAATGGGAATGGAAAAAGAAGAGGAAGAGCATCAAAGCATGAACAACCAGAAAAAGAAACTCAAAGAGATATTGATTTGGGAAGCCAAATGAAAATATCATAGGTGTTAACAAGAAGTGGAGATAAACCTGCTAATAAAAGTAAAAAGTGATGATGATAAAATGGTATCATGGAATATTAGGGGTATGAATAAGACCCCTAAAAAATGTTATTAAGGAATTAATAGGTTGTTATAGTCTTGAGTTTATTTTAATAAAGAAATAAAATAAAGTAGTGAGGAATGTAAGGATGTTTTTAAAAAGATTTGGAAGATAGATGATTGTCTAGCAGTTTCTTCTATAAGAGCTTCAAGCAGTATTGCAATAATATGGGACAAATGCAAATGAGATGGGCAATTATTAGAAGTAAAAAGTAACTGGGTAATTGGACTATTTTACAAGAAAAAATATATAAAAGTTGGGGTTATAAATGTATATGCTCCAACTATAGTTACTCCTCGTGAAAGATGTTGGAAGAACCTTAGCATATTCTTGTCAAATACAATGATGATTCATTATGATCTATGGATTCTTAAGAGTTATTTTAACATTGTTCTATCTCCATTAGAAGAGAATGGTGGTATTCTATGATGGTCTAAATCAATGCAAGATTTTACCTCATTTATCAATTAAAATAACCTTTGGAATGTTAGTCTTTCAAGTTTTTAATATACATGGGATAATAGATGCATTGGACAAACTTATATAGTAGAAAGATTGGATAGATTCTTGTTATCCAATAAATGGTTGTAAACAAAGTATATAATCTCTTCAAATATTTTATTGCGATAAGGATCAGATCACAAACCCATTCTTTTGAATTGTGGTTTACCCAATAATGGTCATCCAAAGCCATTTCTAAGACCCTGATTTTTCCAGATGATTATGTTAGGGTGGAATGAATCAAATTTTTAAGGATCATGTATGTATAGGTTTGTTCAAAAGATGAAATATTTAAAGAAGCAAATGAATATTTGGAATGCCAAATATTTTGGTAACATTTTTAAAGAGAAAAAAGAAATTGAATCCAAGCTCAAAATTTTACAAGATATAGTAGAAATTAAAGGAATAGACAAGGATTCTTATGTGAAAGAAAAACAATTACTCTTTTATTATCATAATGCATTGAAACAAGAGGAATCATATTGTATTAAAAAATCTAGGAAGAAATGGATCAAAGGAGATAAAAATACAAAAAAAAACATGTTACAACAAAAATAATTTTTTTCATCACATCAAAAATATTTTAATTTCAGATGGAAAAAATATTGAGGATGAAGAAGATTTAGGAAGGAAGCGATTTATTATTTCAAAAATATTTTATCCGATACAGGACAAGATAAGGAGGCACAAGATAAGCTTTTGCAAATATTCTATCAATTATAACACAAGGACAAAATGAAAGCTTAATGAAGAATATATCTATAGAGGAGCTACGTGAAGCAATTTTATCTTTCTGTTCTAATAAGGCACCTGGTCTTGATGGATTTCTTGTAATTTTATTTTACAAAATTTGGGATTTATTGAAGAGTAATATGTTAGTTGCCTTTGAAGAGGTCCGAAAAAGGAAGACTATAATAAGTGAGATCAATGCCACTTTTATTATGTTGGTTCCCAAGAAAGGCAAGACAAAATGTTTTGATAATTTTCATCTAATAAGCCTTTTAATATCTCGGGCCTCGTTGGACTGAACGCTTGTCCCTTTCTTGGTGCTTTCAGCGGCATAAAAGGTTTAAAATAATTATGGCATGGTGGTTATAGGGGCGGACTACGCGAAGATCTGTGTGGCGGCTTCTGGGGCGGACAACGCAGAATACTGTGGCTGATGAGCAAGGTGCAACCAAAGTATTGTCATTGTTGTCAACACAGTCAGGTTGATCAGTTAATGCAATGGAAAGGAGTGGACAGGAGTTCATTGATGAGCAAGGTGAAGCCAAAGTATTGTCATTGTTGTCAACACAGACAGAGGATCGGTTGATGCAATGGACAGGAGTGCAGAGGTCATTAGATGGATCAGTTGATGAAGTGAACAAGAGTTCAGAGCAGTCAGAGCATGTACAGTGAATTTCCAAGAAGACAGAAGTGGCCCAGATGCAAAAGCTCAAAGAAAAAGACAAGTAAGAAAATTGTCGCGATATCGCGACATGTTTTCTGTCGCGATTTCACGACATATCGGAGGAGAGAGAAAAGTTGGAAAAACTATCGCGATATCGCGACATGCTGAGAAGCTGGAAAAGAAACTGTCACGATATCGCGACATGTTAGAAGAGAGAGAAAATGCTAGCAAAATTGTCACGATTTCGTGACATGTTGAAAGCAAAGAAGCCAAGTGGAAAAACTGTCACGATTTCGCGACATGTTGGCAAAGAAAAAGCCAAGTGGGAAAACTATCACGATTTCGCGACATGTTTGAAGAAGAAACGCATGCAGGAAAATTGTCATGATTTCGTGACATGTTTGGAAAGAAGGCGCAAGCAAAGAAAACTGTCACGATTTCGCGACATGTTTGAGAGAAAGAGCTTGCAAGGAAAAGTGTCACGATTTCACGACAATTTGCAAGAAGGATGGTACGGACGAAAAAGTGTCACGATTTCACGACAGGTTCGAGAGAAAGAGCTCGCAAAGAAAAGTGTCACGATTTCATGACAATTTGCAAGAAGAAGCGCTAAGGAGAAAAAGTGTCGCGATATCGCGACATGTCGGGTTTTCGCGACCCGAAGGGAAGAAAAAGTGCTAAGGAAAAAATATGTCACGATTTCACGACATGTTCCATTTTCGTGAAAGCGAAGGAAAGAGGAGAGAGAAAAAGATGTCGCGATTTCGCGACATGTTCCATTTTCACGGGTGAAAGTGAAGGAAAGAGGAGAGAGAAAAAGATGTCATGATTTCGCGACATGTTCCATTTTCGTGGGCGAAAGCGAAGGAAAGAGGAGAGAGAAAAAGATGTCGCGATTTCGTGACATGTTCCATTTTGCGGTGCATGCAAAGAGAAGTGCAAGGTAGAAAAGTGTCACGATTTCGTGACATGTTCCGATTTCGCTGGTGCATGCCGAAAAGTGTCACGATTTCGTGACATGTTCCATTTTCGTGGGTGCATGCCAAGAAGAGTGAATGAAGGCGAAAAGTGTCACGATTTCGCGACATGTTGTGTTTTCGTGCCTGCATGCCGAGAAGAAGACAAAAAGGTCGAGCGGGGGGATAAATACGTAGGTAAGATTGTCAGAGCCATAAAAAGGTAGGTAAGACGGTCAGAGTCGTAAATAGAAAGATAAATCTATCAGAACAACGGATTTACTTACAAAGCATCGGAAAGGCTGTCAGTGCCGTAAAGTGGGCAGATAAGTCTGTTAGAAACGTAAGTAAGCTTTTAAGGCTATTAACAGCATAGTAAGTAGAGCCGAAAGAATGTTTTCGTGTGTAGGAAGTTAGGGTTAGGGTTGAGCTCTGCACGTGGCAAGAGTGTTGTGATTTGTCGAATAAAAAGGAAAAATGAACTGTGAGAAAATACAGAGAGCCAGTGTGTTGCTGAGTAGAAAAGAGTGCTGTTGTATAGAGGGATAGTGTTGTGGGCTTGAAGAATGCTGTAAGAAGTACAGAACTGTGAGAGCTGCAAGAGCAAGCCATAAGAAAGGGTTGTAAGTGCTCAGAAGAAAGATGTGTTTCCTGAATTGAAAGAGAGGTTGGATGAGCTATAGACCAATAAGGGTCTTGTAGAAGTGAAGGCATATTTATGTCAATCTTATATTCAAAATAGAAATCCAAGTTGGTGCTTGGAATCAGGGGTTGGTGCTCCTTCCAGTTGGTGCTGGTAAATTAGGGGTTGGTGCTCCTTCCAGTGGTTGCTGGTAAATTGATTGTAAAGTTGGTGCTTTGCAATGGCTGGATTTGGATGGGAGTCCAAGCAGTCTAATTTGAGGAGTAGCCAAAATTGGTGAACCTCGTTACATCTTGTGTTATGTGATGCTCTCTTGTGGTACTTGTTGTTTCTAGTTTTAAGCTTTCATTGTTTTGGTTTTAAGAGTTAAAGTTTTAAGTTTTAAATAGCTGCACTGATTCACCCCCCTCTCAGTGCCATTGTAAGACTAACAATTGGTATCGAGCCAAGTTCCCGGTTTTGGGCTAAATCGAGTCGAGGTTGATCTTGGATTAGTACACAATGGCTAAGAAGAATAGATCCTCCTCCAAAAAGGCATCCCGCTCAGTTTCAGTTTTTGTAGAAGAGAAATTTGAACCGAAAAAGGTAGAAGAAGTGAATCCTGAAGTTTGTGATGAAAATCTTGAGGCTGAAGTAGATTTTGAAGGAGAGTTGATATCTGCACTTGAAGAGTTGAGTATAGAAAAGAAAAAGAACAAAAGAATGTCCAAGAAGTTAGAAGAATATGGGGATGAGATTGAAGATCTCTTCCTACAAGTTCAAAAGGCCAAGGAATCAGAAGAAGCCTTGAAGACACACCTGGATAATAAGGATGATGTATGCAGCACAAGTGAAGAGGAATCTAACAAAGTTATTGTTGATCTAAAGCTACAAGTAGAATAGTACAAAAGGATTGAAGATATTCTCAGGTCTCAAATCAATGAGAAAGAGACTGTATGTCGCCAACAAGAAGAAGAGATTGTTTCATTGAAGAAACAACTAAAAGAGGCCAATATAAATCTCAAATTTGAGAAGAGCACAGAGTTGCTAGATACAATGATAAATCAACAAAGAAGCTCCACGGCTAAGTTTGGTCTTGGATATGAAGTTGAACAACCTTCATCCTCCAAATATGGAGAGAAGAAGAAGTCCACGGTTGAAGGATTGAAGCAAGAAAAGTCTGAAGCTGAATCCTCAAAAGGAAGAAAATATCAAAGAAGATCTACAACAAAGCAACCACAACAAAAGAGGTTCTCTCACTCTCACTCTTTTAATAATAATGCTTTTAATGGCTATTGTTCTAAATGCAACCACTTTGGTCACAAGGCAATTTATTGTGGATTGAACAATAGATCAAAGAGTTATGCTGATAAAAATACATCTGCTTTTCTGAGTGAACACCCTGTGCAATGTTTTAAATGTAATGGCCATGGGCACATAGCAAGGTTTTGTCCAAGCACTTCTGCATCCAATCTAAGGCAAGACCATAGATTTCATCATACACACAGAATGCAATATAGACAGGGAATAAAACATGTGCAATGTTTTAAATGCAACGGTCAAGGGCACATAGCAAGGTTCTGTCCAAGCACTTCTGTATCTAATCTAAGGCAAAACCCTAGATTTCATCAGACACAAAGAGGACAACACAGACAAGGAACATATCATGTGCATAAAAGAAAAGAAAATAATCATCCATCAAGATTGCACAAGAGACAACCCCGCAAGAGAAATGTTCAAGTTCACGAACAGGGGCAAAATAGGGATGTTGTTGAAAAACCCAAGCCCAAGTTCAGGAAAGTCTGGAGAAAGGCAGAAGAAAGGAAATCGTGTCTCCTTGGACCGAAGGAGGCTACTCTGCCATTGCTCTAAGCAACTCCAGGTGGCACATCCTCAGGGGGAGCAATATTAAAGTTTTATTTTTAATGCTCCTATGTATTTGTCTAGGTATCTGAGGATGAAAGACCAGCAGTCGAGAAATTGTTGTACAGTTGTCAAAGTTTTTTTGTTGGTTTATGTAGTGGACTATTGAAGTACCGTGAAGGGTTGTGATTAAATTGAGAGCTGGCACCCTTGGTAGTTTTGATATTTGTCACTATTGTACTGTTGATGATTCTTCTGCCACTGTTCAAAATTATGGATCATAACAGTTCAGATTTCTTGGTTTAATGAAAGAATGCGTGCGTGCCCTAGCTGCATACTTGTGTTTCGATGCAGCAGCTGATTGGCATTTTCTGAGATAGAACATGCAGCAAAGAGATGCCAGAGTCAAAGCAAATAGTGGCACTAGCACCCAGTTTGCCAAGTGGCACATGCAAGGCAGAGACGTTGAGAGAATAGCGCCCAGGTGGTGAAGTGTCAAGGAGGACAAGTTGCATATGCACCTAAGAAAGTCTTGCATTATTTGAGGAATGCGAGATATTGCCTGAGGAAGCAGAATACCGAGAGTTGATGACTGTGCGTAGATTGAGGTTCCAACGCTAGAGGTAACGGTCCAAAAGTATGAGTATGAGTAAGGTGTAAAAGGATACATTGTTTGTATGCTTTATATTTTTTTTGGTAGTTGACTTCTAAGGATTGGAGTCATAAGGTGTTTTATGGAATAAATACTTTTGTGGTTACTTTTATAATCTAACCCTAACTTGGTGGCAAAGTTGAGGGTGGTGTTGGTAACAGGTTGAAGAACTATTCTCTTCTTCCTCAAACAAAGGTATGGGCAACTTCTTCCATGTATATTGTTGATGGTGTATTTTCTGAAATTGAGTTTGGAGTGAAAAGGTTGTCTACTAGGTATTCTTGTTGGTGTAAATCCCAGTTTCTGGATATTGAAGATTGTTTATACATTAAAATCTTTGATGAGTTTTCTTTGGGTGAATGCATAATTCTGGTTGAGGAAGAGGAAGCATTTTGCACTAGGGTTTATGTTAGTAAGTCTTGCTATTTGCATTGAGATGGTGAAACCCTTAGTTGGCTGTTTTGAGATTGATGGTTGAGTTGCTCTCATAAGAGGTTGTTTTGATCAAGTTAATGCTTTACTTGATACATGATTTGGGCTTACTCCATTGAGATTGATTTGAGCAAGTTATTCTCTGCATTGGTGATTTATGTTGGTGGCAGTTTTGTTCAAATACCTTTGGAAGGAAAAGGATGTCTACTAGTTTCCTTTTCATGTAGTGAATGGTTGAATGCTTCAAGGTTAATCTTGAGTTGAATGATGTTGATTAAACCTTGTCTATAAGCATGGTTGTCAAAGCCCTAATTGGTTGAGAAAAGATATTGGTTGTGGAAAGAACATGAGTCTCATTGTTATTTGAGTTATTGCATGGTTGGCAATTGATGGGTTGTGTTTCATGTTCTTGAGAAAAGCATACTACATCTATCTTATTCTTTTGAGATTGAGATTGAGCTGAGATTGAGATTGGGAGTTAAGTATAGAACATATTGAGTCTCTAACAATTCTCTTTATGCTTCTATGAGGTTGATGAATCACATTGGGTCTCTAACAATTCTCTTTGTGGGTTCATGCTAAGCAAGTTTTTCTTGATGAACTTGTGAGCTGATTTGGACAAGTTCTAATGAAGACTTGTGAGCTGAATTGGACAGGTTCTAGTGAGGACTTGTGAGCTGATTTGGACAAGTTCTATGTGAGCTTGTTAAGCAGGTTCTGTGTGAACCTATTGATAGAGTACAGAGAACAGAGTCTCAATGGATAGAGATCCAGTAGCCAACACAGTTGAAGATAGATCTGAGTAATGCCCTTTATGCTTATCATGATGGTGTCAAACAGTGAAATGAAGTGGTCACATATTCCCAAGAATAATCTAAGAATTGACTAGCTATCGGGATCAAATTCTCAGGGGGAGCATTTATGCATCTGTTTATCATATTGCTCATGTTTATGCTTTTTGCTAACCATCATAATTTTTGCCTGAGAATGTTGTGCATGGACTCAGGGGGAGTTTTGCAGCCGCCCTTTGGTATTATTGTCAAAGGGGGAGAAGAATTACGGGTAATTGCACACAATTACGTGTGTTGCCAACAATTCCAAAGGGGGAGATTGATGAGCAAGGTGCAACCAAAGTATTGTCATTGTTGTCAACACAGTCAGGTTGATCAGTTGATGCAATGGAAAGGAGTGGACAGGAGTTCATTGATGAGCAAGGTGCAGCCAAAGTGCAATGGACAGGAGTTCATTGATGAGCAAGGTGAAGCCAAAGTATTGTCATTGTTGTCAACACAGACAGAGGATCGGTTGATGCAATGGACAGGAGTGCAGAGGTCATTAGATGGATCGATTGATGAAGTGAACAAGAGTTCAGAGCAGTCAAAGCATGTACAGTGAATTTCCAAGAAGACAAAAGTGGCCCAGATGCAAAAGCTCAAAGAAAAAGACAAGTAAGAAAACTGTCGCGATATCGCGACATGTTTTCTGTCGTGATTTCGCGACATATCGGAGGAGAGAGAAAAAGTTGGAAAAACTATCGCGATATCGCGACATGCTGAGAAGCTGGAAAAGAAACTGTCGCGATATCGTGACATGTTAGAAGAGAGAGAAAATGCTAGCAAAACTGTCACGATTTCGCGACATGTTGAAAGCAAAGAAGCCAAGTGGAAAAACTGTCGCGATTTCGTGACATGTTGGCAGAGAAAAAGCCAAGTGGGAAAACTATCATGATTTCGCGACATGTTTGAAGAAGAAGCGCATGCAGGGAAAACTGTCACGATTTCATGACATGTTTGGAAAGAAGGCACAAGCAAAGAAAACTGTCATGATTTCACGACATGTTTGAGAGAAAGAGCTTGCAAGGAAAAGTGTCATGATTTCGTGACAATTTGCAAGAAGGATGGTACGGACGAAAAAGTGTCACGATTTCACGACAGGTTCGAGAGAAAGAGCTCGCAAAGAAAAGTGTCACAATTTCGTGACAATTTGCAAGAAGAAGCACTAAGGAGAAAAAGTGTCGCGATATCGCGACATGTCGGGTTTTCACGACCCGAAGGGAAGAAAAAGCGCTAAGGAAAAAAGATGTCGCGATTTCGTGACATGTTCCATTTTCGTGGGCGAAAGCGAAGGAAAGAGGAGAGAGAAAAAGATGTCACGATTTCGCGACATGTTCCATTTTCACGGGCGAAAGCGAAGGAAAGAGGAGAGAGAAAAAGATGTCACGATTTCGTGACATGTTCCATTTTCGTGGGCGAAAGCGAAGGAAAGAGGAGAGAGAAAAAGATGTCACGATTTCGTGACATGTTCCATTTTCACGGCGAAAGCGAAGGAAAGAGGAGAGAGAAAAAGATGTCGCGATTTCGTGACATGTTCCATTTTCGCGGGTGCATGCAAAGAGAAGTGCAAGGCAGCGAAAAGTGTCACGATTTTGTGACATGTTTCGATTTTGGTGCATGCCGAAAAGTGTCACGATTTCGTGACATGTTCCATTTTCATGGGTGCATGCCAAGAAGAGTGAACGAAGGCGAAAAGTGTCACGATTTTGCGACATGTGTTTTCGTGCTTGCATGCCGAGAAGAAGACAAAAAGCTGTCAGAGGAGGGTGGGGAATCGTAAATATGTAGGTAAGATTGTCGAGCCATAAAAAGCGGTAAGACGGTCAGAGTCGTAAATAGAAAGATAAATCTGTCAGAACAATGGATTTACTTACAAAGCATCGAAAAGGCTGTCAATGTCGTAAAGTGGGTAGATAAGTCTGTCAGAGACGTAAGTAAGCTTTTAAGGCTATTAACAACGTAGTAAGCAAAGCCGAAAGAATGTTTTCATGTGCAAGAAGTTAGGGTTAGGGTTGAGCTCTGCACGTGGCAAGTGTGTTGTGATTTGTCGAATAAAAAGGAAAAATGAACTGTGAGAAAATACAGAGAGCAGTGTGTTGCTGAGGAGAAAAGAGTGCTGTTGTATAGAGGGATAGTGTTGTGGGCTTGAAGAATGTTGTAAGAAGTACAGAACTATGAGAGCTGCAAGAGCAAGCCATAAGAAAGGGTTGTAAGTGCTCAGAAGAAAGATGTGTTTCCTGAATTGAAAGAGAGGTTGGATGAGCTATAGACCAGTAAGGGTCTTGTAGAAGTGAAGGCATATTTATGTCAATCTTATATTCAAAATAGAAATCCAAGTTGGTGCTTGGAATCAGGGGTTGGTGCTCCTTCCAGTTGGTGCTGGTAAATTAGGGGTTGGTGCTCCTTCCAGTGGTTGTTGGTAAATTGATTGTAAAGTTGGTGCTTTGCAATGGCTGGATTTGGATGGGAGTCCAAGCAGTCTAATTTGAGGAGTAGCCAAAACTGGTGAACCTCGTTACATCTTGTGTTATGTGATGCTCTCTTGTGGTACTTGCTGTTTCTGGTTTTAAGCTTTCATTGTTTTGGTTTTAAGAGTTAAAGTTTTAAGTTTTAAATAGCTACACTGATTCACCCCCCCCTCTCAGTGCCATTGTAAGACTAACAGTGGCGGCCATAAAACGCTGGACAGCCTGCCCAGATTCATGGCGGCTACCGATTCCACCATGTAAATTAAAAAAAATAAAAATAAAATAAGCCTTTTAATATGAATTTTAAAATCATTTCAAAAATTATGGCAAAGAGGTTGAAAGCCATTCTAGTTTTTGTTATCTTAGAGGAACAAGGTGGTTTTTTTTGTGATAAACGAAATCTAGCTGGTATAATCATTGCATAGGAGGTCGTAAATTCTCTTCATTCCATGAAAAAATCAAGTTTGATTATGAAATTAGATATGAATAAAGCATATGATAGGGTTTATTGGAATTTTCTAAGTGGTATTTTTACAACGTTTGGTTTTGATTATAGTTAGTGTGAATGGATTAAATGTTGTTATAGTACATTGAAATATTCTATTTTGATCAATGATTCTCCTGTTGGTTACTTCAAGTCATCTTGTGGGCTTTGTCAAGGTGATCCACTATCTCCTTATCTATTCGTTATTCTTGCTAAAGCATGAGGGAGAGCTTTCTCAAAGGCAAAATAGAAGGAAAAATCAAAGGTATTCAAGATGCAAAAAATGGTCCCTTCGAAACTCATCTCCAATTTTTTGATGATACTTTTATTTTGGGTCATCCCTTAATTAATGAGGCCATGAATTTTAAATCAATATTATCATGCTATAAGAAGGCTATTTGATGGTTTATACTACAAAATTCATGATTTTTCATTAACACTACCCTAGATTTACAACAAATTATTGTGAATATTTTAGAGTTTAAAATTGAAAATTTTCCATCAACCTATTTGGGTATTCCTTTGTCTCATAAAGGAAATAAAAAGGAGCTTTGGATCTCTTTTTTGGATGGAATGAAAGCTTTTTTGGTAGGTTGGAAAGGTAAGTTATTAATCATGGTGGGAAGACTACAACTCATATAGACTACATTGCAATCCATCCTTATTTTTATGATGTCACTTTCAAGATTGCGAGCATGTATAACATTAAGAATTGAAAAAATTCATAGAGACTTTATTTGGAAAGGTTGTGAAGAAAAATTTAGGTTTCTTCTTTGTAAATGGGATAAGGTTTGCAAAGGAAAGAATATTGGAGGAGTAGGCTTGCGATATTGCAGAATTATAAGTTTGGCATTAGGGGTTAAGCTTGGATTGAGATTATTAAGAGATCAAGGAAATAATTGGGCAAAAATATTACTTCAAAAATATCTAGTTTCTCTTAACACAATAAAATTATTTAGGAAAATAACCCTATCCAAAGGATTTTCAACATGGAACTTCATATCAAAGAGTTTGAAATTGATAAAGAAACATATTAGATGGTCTGCCAATGAGGGGAATTATGCAAATTTTTGGTCTAATGCTTGGTCAAAGCCTTATCCTCTCATATCTTACTCAAAATGGCAACCATTGGATCAAGCATGATTGACTTGTAAAGGTCCAAAGGTCAATTACTATATTAATATGAACAACAACTCCATATTATGGATTTTTTTTAGTAATTCGGTTGAAGGAGAGGAACTCAAACAATTTGTAAATGAACTTTAAAAGTTACTTCAAAAATTTTACTGTCAATTTTTACATGAAAGAATGAGTTGTTTGGAATCTATCAAAGGATGGTGGATACTCAGTCAAGTTGGAATATGATAATTTAGTGCAATCAAAAGTTTCCATTTATAAATATTTTCCTTGGAATAATGTTTGGTCATTAGAGGATTTTCCTAAGGCCTTAACATTCCTTTGGTTAGAAATTCAAAGTAATATTCTTATAGGAGAGAGTCTACAAAGAAGAGGATATCATGGACCTTTTAGATGTGCCTTGTGTGATAATTATTTAGAGACATCAAACCTTTTCCTTCTTCATTATTCCTTTTCTCACACCATTTGAGGTTATTTTTTAAAAATATGAAAATATATTGCGTAGCTCAATCAACATTGAAAGAGTTGATGGAATTTTGGATTAAGTATTTCAAAGCTAAAGCATTGCATATCCTATGAAGGATTGGCCCTGCCATTATTTTTTGGAATTTATGGCTTGAAAGGAATAATAGAATTTTTAAATTAATCTCAAAATCATGCCCAAATTTGGAACCATATTATTGTCTCTATTACAAATATCTACAAATATGATGTTTGTGTTGTCCTCTCCAATTGTCTTGGGTGATATAACAGGGGTCTTATAGCTTTCTTGAAGGATAACTTAGAACCCTTGCCTCTATATTTGGGCACGAGGTCAAAGCTTTATAAATCCTGCAAAAAGAAACATAATAAAGAAAATAAAAGTAACAACAAAATCACAAGACCAACAATCTTTTCTAGTGCTTGTTGAATTTTGATGACTCCACACTTTGATAGGTACCATATCCACTTTATCTACTTAGACTATTGTTGTGTTCAAGGTTTGAATTAGCTCAAGGGTAACTATGTAGATGAATTTCATTTAGAGTTATACGGAGAACATCTCCTTCCATGTTTTTTAGCTCAAATGAATTTCCATCCTTCAAATTAGTATGGCCCACTCTAGAATGTATCAAAATTAGTATGATTTCTAGGATTACTTTTATGTTCATCCCATTTAAGAACTATATTTCCAACTTCGAAGGTTAGTGGAGTATCCCTTTTATCAAACCATATTTTGTTCTTCAAGTTTTAACAAATATCCCATCTGTATTTTTTCAATGAGTTTACACAAGTTTTTATGAGGGGTCTTGGTCCCCTTATACGAAGTGGGGTTTCAACCTTAGACCTCTCAAAGAGAGGCCAAAGCCCTTACCACTACGGTAAGAAATTTAAGTCTACATGAGTTTTTAAGAGGGGTCCCAGGCCCCTCGTACCAAGGTTTGAAGTTGGGTCTCCTTGATGAAACTCTCCCAGCCTTATTGCCATTGGATCATTTTCCTATAATTATAATTGATGCAGTAATTGAAGTTCCAAAAATTATATGGAAATGGGTAGCCTAGCTTCCTTCCCATACACTAAATTGTATGAAGAACACTCCAATGCTTTTTTTGGAGTGATATGGTCTGCCCAAAGAGATATTTTTAGGTGAAGATGCCATTTCCACTGGTTTTTTTATCCAACCCTTTTTTTAATTCTTAGTAGGTTTTTATTTGTAGATTCATCCAAACCATTACCTTGGGGATAATAATTTGAAGAGGCTTTTAAATATATACCATGTTGAAATATAAATTGAGTAATCTTTGAACCCATGAATGCTTTGGCATTGTCTATTATTATTGTATTGGGGACACCAAACCTAGTTAAGATGTCTTCCAAAAGTTATATGATTGCATTTGTCGTGGCCTCTTTCAAAGGAATCGCTTCAACTCATCTAGTGAAACAATCTATAACCATCAAGATCCATTTGTGCCCCTCACTAGATGGTGGGTTAATCATTCCTATGAACTATAGTCCCCATTGAGCAAAAGGTTCATCTGCTAATATGGGTCTTAAAGAGATGGGGATATTTATCTTTCTTCCCATGAAAAATTTACACGTAGCATAGTTCCTTACCCATTGGTGAGCATCTTTGAATATGTTAGGCTAGTAATATCCTACCTTCATGATTTTGTTGGTGGTCATCTAAGCTTAAAAGTGTTCACTGGCCAATCCTTGATGAAATTCTTACAATATGGATTGCACTTGCTTTCTTTTTGAATAATGGGGTAGTATCCCACAAAAAAATATCAAAATAAAATTCCATCAATAATTGTATAGTAAACATTTTGTAAATGAAAAGCTCTTACTTGGGCTCTATCCAAATTCAGGGGGTACCCTCCTATTAGCATGTATTTAATCCTTTGTTATATCCTATCTAGTTCTTTCTCCTCCTTGTTCATTACACATTCCTCTAACTTTGCTTCCTCATTGTCATCTTAATATATTTTCTTTTTTTATTGCATCTTCAACTAGATATTAACAAAGTGCTCTTCCTCTAACTTGTTTTGTAGGTTTTATTTTCATGTCATAATCTAATATCTTAGTGATCCATCAGGCTCAATTCTTGCTTATTTCCTTATCCGTTATATATTCATTGACACCAGGATGTATGACATTAGCAACAATCTTATTATTTAAAATTGTGTGTTTAGATTATTTTAATCCTCTTACCAAAGCATACATCTATTTTTCAACAAAATTATATTTTTCTTCATATCCTTTCAAAGTCTAACTAAAAAATACCACTAGACATTCTTGTTGGTTTTCATCCTTTTGTGTCATTAAAGATACTATACTAAGCTCTCCCCCATATACAAAGATTATAGAACCTTTATTGAAATTTGGGTTGATCAGTATTGGAGCATTTTTAATAGCCTCTTATTTTTTTGAAAGCTTTTATTTCTTCTATCATCCATATAAATGGTCAGTTCTTTTTTAAAATGAGTATCATGGGTTTGACTAACCATAAAATCAAGGACAAATCTTTTGATGAAGTTGATTTGGCTGAAGAAATACTGTAGCCCCCTTTTGTACCTTGGTAATGAGAGGTTTTTCATAGCTTCAATTCTATCTAGGTCTATGGTGATACCATCTTTTGATACCACATGACCTAGTAAATTCCCTTGTGGTATACAAAAGATACACTTCTTTGGGTTAAGGCACACCCCAAACTCTTGGTGCTACAATCTATTTTTAATATAGTCGACGACTATATGTGATCTATTTGAATTATTATTTATGGTTGTCCAAAGTTTTATTTTTTAATCATCTCTTTTATCGAATCTTCATTTGTGTATCCATATTTAGTTTACCCTTTGGTGGCGGGGATTAGCCCTCCTAAAGAGGCTTGTTCATTATTTATTTCGTTACTTCATTTTCTGTAGCACATTCTAGTAGTTTATGTTGTATGGTTTATTATTTAGTTTCTGTATTCTTACATGGTTTATTACTTGACACAAATTAATACATAATTCGACAGAGAAAGGAAGGTGGTTCCTTCCACTTGGCATCGCTAAAATATCCTTTTAAAGTGCTCTAAATGATCCTATTTTCTCTTTGAAAATATTTTGAGGTCATCTAGATATATCAATATTATTTTGCTTATCAGGTTATATGATATCCATGGCTCTCTAGAAAGTTGCTCCAGCATTAGATAGTCCAAAAGGTATTCATTGATATGCAAAAGTCCCCAATTTTATAGTAAAGGTTGTCTTGTGTTGATTTTCAGCTTTTACCCATACCTGATTAAAACCAGAGAAACCATCTAGTAATGAAAATATTTCAGAATGACCATTGTTTGGAGAATTTTTTTCATGGAAGGCAAAGGGTAACGATCTTTTAGAGAAGCTTTGCACAATTCCTTAAAATTTACACATAATCTACTCTTGTTATTTTTATTTCTTATAGGTACCAAGTTAGAAACCCATGTGGTGTGTTTGATTGGGTATATGAACTTTGACTCGCTTAACTCACACAATTCTTTTTTCACGAGGAGTTTAATTTTTGGATTTATTGACCTTTGTTTCTGCCTCATAGTCTTGGCTTCAAGATCTAGTTCAATTGTGTGCTGGATAATATTTTTGTTATATCCCTTGAGGTCCTCATAAGTTCGGTCCATTACCTCTTTAAAGTTTTTGCATAACTTGATAAGTGATTCATTTTTCTTTTGAGTGGTAATCTTTCCTATCTTTAATATTTTTCCTGAAGCTACTTCTATTTCCTTCTAATATTCTTTATTAGTAATGATTCCCCTTTTTTCTTTGAACCCGTCATCTAGGTTGAAGAGAGATTCTAAGGTGATAAACCCGTTTGGCAATTTGTTAGTTCTCAATCGGATGATTTGCTCTTTGTATGCTTCCTCAAATTTTTGAGATATTTCTTCAACATATTCGTGTGCTTGTTGTAAAAAATTGACAATTTGTTCATCATTTTCAAATAATTACCAATTTTCATCATTATCAGAAATTGTTGGTCTCATTATGATTTTTACGAACTAGTGTTTTTACAATAGATTATTGGTTGCATTAAACTCTGAGCCAATAGCCAATATTATATCTACATCTACATTTTGACCCCTAGGAATAACTTCTATATAGACAACATCAATATATTCCATCAGATCCCAAATCCTATCTATAAGATCTCATCAACTTGTTCTTTGCTTGACATTGAGCTCTTGTTTAACAATCAATTATGTGTCCCCAAAGATATAAAGCATTTTAATACCTTTTATTTTGACCATCTATAGCCTAAGAGCAAGCACCTCATACTCAACCTTTGTTGAAACAAGAAACTGCGGTCTATATGCTTGAATTTTTTTGACCTTGTTGGTGAAATTAGGCATACCCTAGCACTAGCACCTATTTTGCTTCTAGCACCATCGAAGTAAAGCTTCCATAGTCTGAATAATTAATTTTCCTCTTTTGAAAAATCTAGTATAATCATGTTTTCTTCTTGAATTATATTGTACCCATGCTCATTTCTCTACAATCTTGATCAGGTTCAGGTCTATGCATATCAATAGACTGTTGACTCATTTGTCTTTTGATAGCATCTAGATACATTATTTTACCAACTTATCTTTTCACTGATATTTTCTCTTGGTGCTTGGGTTGTTCTTCCTTAAAGGCTTCTCTTAAGTGTTTCTTTTTTTTTGGCATGGACATTATCTCCCAAAGTAGTATGGTTATGGTAGTTTTTTTGAGGTATTCCACTATGTTGAATGATTTTGGCGATTGCATTTCTATTATGGGGTTTTGAGTCCATAGAGGTTGAGCCCTCACTATTGATGATTTATCATATTTTTTATAGGCTCATTCAAAATTCTTGAAATCTGTGTTATCTTTTGACAAAAAGTCCACTTAGAAGATGCAATATTTGTGTGCCTATTATATCATGTTTCTTTGGTTTCCTTTCCCTTGTCTTTAGCTATATGACAATTATGTGCCTGGGTATTTATTGATTTTTTTCTAACAAATATCTTTGACATTTTATCTACATTTCAAGATATTAAGATTTGCTTAGGGGGATTCCACTTGTGTAAGGTTCGTAATTGTTTAGGGTTTTTGTTACAATGCTCGATGAAAGGGCTAGGCTCATCTTGATTCTCCCTTAAGATTTTTTTAAGGTCTTCAACCATACTATCTTGAGTATTACTAAGTAAATCAGGGGGCATGAATGGAGGTCCTATTGGTTGTGAGGACATTAGTTGGCTATTATGATCATATTGTGATATAGAAAGTAGAGGTATAGAGGGTAATTTACCTATTTATGTTAAGTCATTTTCAGCCATAACAGTTGTCTCATAGACCTATGGTAAGGATTTTTCCTCCTTTTACTTTTATCATTATAGATATTTCTATATCTAAGGCCCTGAAATAAAATATTATTGCCATACCTAAAGGATGATGGAGCTCTTAAGGTAATTTGTACCAGGACTTGTGAAATATGAGGTTGAACTCTTCTATTGACTCCATAGGAGCTCTCTTTATGGTAGATAATCATTCTAGGAGAGACACCCCATCTACCTTCTCTTTAAACCTCTCAATGAATAAAGTGTTGAGCTAGCCCCAATTAGCTATCAAACCAAGTTGGAAAGGAAGGTATCGTTCTCATGATTTTCCCTTGAAATAGGTTGTTAGGAATCTCAAAGCCATGTTTTGATTTGATATGTTATGGAGCATACATAGGCTCACGACGTGATTCATATAATCAATGGTATTTTTGAGGTCTCCTCTGAAGTATGTTAATGACTTAAGAGCAGACTATGTGTAGACACCTAAAACGCGTCATGTCGAGGGCGACTACTCATATGGACATGCTACAAGACCATATGGAAGATCTTGGATAGACTCCAAGATAGAGCAATGGTTCTAACCACTCAATTTGGGCTCCTTGGCCTAATCAGTCTGAACCACAGCCCAGACCTATGGTTTATAGCTGAACCATGGCTGAGACCTATGGTTTGCAGTCTAGACCATAGCTGTGACCTACGGTCTTAACTGAAGTTCAGTTGGCCTTCAATCCGAGCCAAATCGGTTGAAACGACCATTGGATCTAGAAGAAGGTGGTTAGAGGGTAGAAGCTTCCATTCCAACTATCCTAACCACCCCTTCTTGATCTTGGCTTCTCTAGGAAGCCACCCCTAGCCCTTGGGTAGTCCTATAAGTACCCCTCAAAATTAGGGCAAAGATATAGATGATTTTTATAGCGAAGCACAAATATAGAAGAGAGAGCATTGGAGATTTGAGCAACGGAGCCCTATCGAATTGTACACTCAATCGAGTATACTAAGAGAGAGCTATTGCACTTATCCCCTACCTACTTGCCAAGATTCATGATGAATTGCATTATGGATGCCCTAGGAGTCTAGGAGAGCCAAGAAATGCAAATCCGGGCAAACGAAGGCCCATCACAGTGATTTGACCACCAAACCTATCAGAAGGACATCGAAGGTGACCCTTGAACATCAATTGGACAAGGAGGTTAAGCCCACTACCCTTGGAATTGAGGGTAAGCCTATCAGAGTGCTAACCATGGTTGTCAGCCATGGTTTATAGTGCAGACCACGCACCAGAGCTGCGGTTTGCAGCAGAGGTATAACCGCCTTCCTATTTCCATTTTTGTCCGGCTAATTAGGTTAGATTAGTTGTTTTTATGGTTTAATAGCATTTTAGAAGACTTCTGACCGTAGAACTAGGTTAGATTTACATTTTATGCTTATGCTTCAATTAGGACTTAAATGCTTTCTTTATGCATGTTTATGCTTCACTTTTCATATCTGATCCATGCATAGTGTATCTGCTACTTTCCTTTATGCTATTACATGAATCTTGATTCACTTTGCATAGCTTAGAAGCATTCTTTATGTTTTCTTGATTATGCATGTTAATGGTGTCATTATGCAATTTACCTAAAAGGGCCTCATCATGAGAGGTTGCCTATATTTTTGACATTCTTGTTGTTTCTTGACCGCAGGGAATAGTTTCAAAGGAGAGCAAACCATCAAGTTCCTTCCCCATCGTGAAGAAGAGGGCACCTCCACCCTAGAGCAGTTCGTGCCATTCTAAGAGGCATTTGGAAATCACACCTACCCTTAAGAGGGAAAACAATTGTGCACTCCTATTGTAATATTGTATCAAAATGAATATCCCTAAGAGGGACGTACTTGTAATTGGATTTTGACTTCAAATATAATGGAATAAAGTGTTTTCTTTCTTGTTTCATTTGTTGTCAATTTCGTTTACTTGTATGCATGTTATATCTTTACCATTTATCGCAATAGGAGCCGCTATCGGGTGTGACCCTTTCTGGTGGTTATAGAGGTGATCACGGTGGCACCCCATATTTTTAGGATCTGACTATGTTTTGTTGGCTTTTGTATTTGTAGGTACAGACCGTAGCTATCAACTACGGCCCAACAACTGAACCGTAGGTACAAGGCATGGTTCACAGTCAGAACCGTAGGTCAGACCTACGGTTTCCTGCTGACAACACAGACAGACAATTCCAGAATTCCAGATAGTGTAGGACATGAGGTAGGTCCTTTTTCTAGCCCTCTGTCACTTTTCTGTTCTCTGTGTTTTTATAGTAGGTCAATTTCGAATGCAAATTAGGAAAGCAACTAAAAAAAATGGTAAATCAATTGTCCTAGTTTGCTTTTCGTACTTTGCTTTCACTAGAAAGGCGTTGCTAGGAACAACGGACCTCTGATTGTAGTCCGCCCTAGGCTACAATGTGCTTGATAGATATGTGTTGATGGTTTGCATGTGTGAGGCCCGATTAGTGGCCATTTAGCATCGTAATGTGCATAGTCTTAAAGAGCATCTAGAGTAACTTGCATTTTCTGAATCTGAAACGTCTTTCATTTGCATAGCATTTAGAAAATGAGCATGTGTGCTATATGATGCATTTATTTTATGTACATTAAAAGGAACCACACACACCATGTTTCATTTAAACATTAGTGAGTTGGGCTCTCACATCCAACCACTAGATTGGGATCAACAGTGGATGTCATTACCACTTCGTTGGCCCATTGAAATTGTATGATGACCCTCGATAGACCAATACCGATCCAAGAACTATCCGTATCCATGCAAAATTGCATGTACTCCTCTTCGAAGAGTGTATCACTGACTCGGTGTGATTGGGTGAGGATCTGGTAGGACCTATGCTACCTTGTTGAGTATGGACTTCACTACCATATTCAAGCATTGTGTGAGTATATAGGTGAAAACCATTAAACAATTTGAGTATAAAATCCAACAAGTTTTGCAAAACATGATAAGAGTTTCTACAACTGATACAACACATATTGAAAACACATCAAATAGTTTAGGGCTCAACTTTTAAAATATAAAGGAGATAATCACATTGTTTACTTTGTATGCTTCTTTATTGCTTAATTCATCAAGATAAGGCCCTCCTTGAGGCCACAATTTTTAGTAAGAGAGGAAACCTCTCGAGTCTTGTTTAGTCGGTTCATCATGATGACTAGGCATGATAGAGCTCAATCACGAGCTAATGAGTCGGAGAGTTCATGGAGGGGCTCTGAACGCTCTCGATGTTCTCCTGAGGATCTTTCAAACCTCGTACACCTCCTTGCTAGGCATCACACTCATTGTGCACCTGAGGATCCAATCCTCCAAGCATGACCTTCTGAGAGTCATCACGAGCTCCCTTCATCATGCAGGGGGTTCACCCATACAGATCATGGGGTTTCTTCACATATGGTGAGAACCCAAGTCCCTAGGTCTCCATCTAAGGAGATAGAGAGTCATGGATCATACTCCATGAGTCAGTCCTATAGGGAATCTGAGTCTCATGCAGCCCATGAGAGGCAACTACTCCAAGACCAATTGGAGGAAGCACGTCGTCAGCGTAAGCGCCTAGAGCATGAGTCCACAGAAAGAAAGAGAGCACATCAACAAAGGTTGGATGAGCTCCAATGACATGAAGAGAGGATTTACCAATAAAAAGCACATGAAGAACAATCATGTGAGGTAATTCCCAAAAAGAAGCTCATACCTAGAGTGTTCAGGCAACAAGTCAATGCGACGCACCCAGTGCATCATCAAGAGTTGCCACTTAAGCAAGTAGATAGCCATGCTTCTAGATAGATAGACATGCCTAGGGTTATCGAAGAGCAACCGAAAGAGACATCTAGGGATCCCATGCGTAAGCGTGAGGTCGAGAGTAGTCAAGTCCGATAGGTGAGCAGTGTCAATGCTCGAAGGTCATCACAATCCTTGGGGCATATACAGTCTATTCCACCATATAAGGAACCTGTGATTACTTTCCATAAATAGGAAGTCAAACCTGTCCCTATCCAGGAATCTGATCCTCCATTGCATATCATAGCGAGGATACAACAGATTACGTATAAGCGAGTGTTGGTGGATACAGGATCATCGATTAATATCATTACCACCTCAGCATTCAAGCATCTCAAAATTCCACTTTCTCACATCAAGGAAACAAATTTCATATTGCAAGCCTTTAATGATGTGGAATCCCCTATAGTAGGCACAATAGTCCTCCCCATCGAGGTGGGATAAAATATTATTCCTACATTGTGCTACATTTTAGAGGGATCAAGACAATATAATCTACTACTTGGTAGACCATGGATAAGAGCCATGGAGTGCGTACCATCAATAGTGCATCAATGCATTAAGTACACCCATGGGGGTGAAGTTCATGTAGTTGAAGTGGACCCAGATCCCTTCAAGTATTATAAGCCTGAGGATAATCCATAGGAACTAGATGAGATGCCTATGCATCTGCAAGCTAAATTGGATGAGCCTATCCAAAGTGTGGATGCAACTTCATAGATGGTGTTGGAATTGCCATCCCCACCGCTATCACCTGTGGAGTCACCTACAACCCCTACACTCTCGACACCGCTTAGCAGGGAAGGATTAATGAATGCCCTTATGGAGTTGCTCACAACCACTTTGGAGGTATCATTAGAGGATCTTCACACTCCTATCAAGGAGGAAGAACCTAGCATGGTCATGGATGCACCCGAGTGTATCACACCCTCTTCATCCATCATGACACCAGATAGTTCTTACGAGGACTATGGTGAATATGAAGAGCTTATGGAGGCTAGTATTATGATGCTGCCCACCATAGAGTCCACTGAAGATTTAGGTCAGCTTTTCATCGAGTCTCCACCTACGGATCCTATCTCGGAGACATCGTGTGAGCATGAGGAAGGTTCAGTTATCACAACTGAAATAGAATAGCCTTAGTATATTGACAAAATACCCATGATGCATGAAGTTGTGGAGTTTTCTCATGAGTTTGTGGGGATGGTCGACATTAGGCCAGATGATCAAGTGATTCTTAATCACATAAAGCAGGAGATGGGGCAACCCAGTGGTGTTTCCACATTGCCAGGTCCAAAATTTTTGAGATTAGTCACTCCTGACTCATTTCTCATGGCACCATCTCGAGAGCACAAACAAGTAGGTTCCTCACATCAGATTGGGGGTACTGAAAGTGACACAGTTCAACACAATGAAGTGAAACAAGAGCTTGAGCTGAGTCATATGCATGAGCATGTGGATAACATTGATGAAATGTATCATCAAGAAGCATCCACATCAACTCAAGTGAAGGAAATAGGTGATTTGCAATTACCTAATGGATCCATAGCATCCACTTTTCTATTTCCTTCAAATGACAAAGGTATTTCGAATCAGTCATTGGAAATACATATGAATTCTTTGTCAGTCTTGCGATCCATTTTAAGTCATCTAGAATGGATGGAGCATCGAATGGACGAGCAAGATAAGTCATTGCATTTTATCAAGAACCAGATTGAAAATCTAGAATTACAAAAGCAACCCTTGCCTGAGGATGAATCGCTTCCTATGCAAGTATAGGAAAAGCCTCAATGGAAGCAAAAGCCCATGCGGCCAACCCAACCATTGGATTCTCAAAGCAAACCAATGCGGGGCAAGAGCCCAAAATAGTCACAGCATAATGGGACTCCATTACAAGAGTCTATGTCTGATATCTTTTAGAAGCTGCAAGAGGCTAAGGTCATCACCTTGCCTAATGTCATCCCTTTAAACCCAAATAGAGTTAAACCTATGGGTTATAGGGAGCATCACTACTGTCTCTACCATCGAATAGAGGGTCATGGCATTCGATATTATCATGAATTTAAGAGTGTGGTGCAAAATTTGATAGATAAGGGGGTTTACCATGTAGATGGTTCTCTTAGAGTGCCCCAATATGATGAAGTGGAGGTCACACCTCCTCATGAGTGACCTCGGAGTCGTCAGTCGCCTCGTAGGCCCAATAGGCTAGTGCAATGAGTAGTTTCATTTTAGATGACTACTCTAACTTTGTTTCAAAAGTTACACGAGGCATATGCATTCATATTACCTAAAGTTAAGCGTAGGGCATCCAAAACTGGGTCACCTGATAGAGGTCCCTTTTGTGTGTATCATCGAGTGCATGGACATGACATTCGAAGTTGCCAATCATTTAAGAGGGTCATCGAAGACCTAGTCGAATGGGATGAGATCCATGAGGATGGCTCTCTCGTTCACCCATGCCGAAGCATAGGCACACCGGTGAGGTCCAATATTCACCTAGGGGAGTTGAGTTCTGTCACTCTTCCTGAACAAGCTGATTACTTTTTAGTAAATAGCATGCACGTTGGGGGTCTTCAAGGTAGCATACCTTTCCCACTAGCCATGCCACATTCGATAAGGAAAAATGAGGAATTTAGAGGTATTTCACCTCCCTCACCATTGTCGAATGGCACACTCACTAGGGGTATATAGGGCAGCATGCCCTTCCCAAAAGGCTCCAAGGGTTCCTAAAACCGCTTGGTCAAGTCAGTCAAAAAGCTCCAAAGGCATTGTAAGCCCTTTGGTCAACCTCAAAAGCTTCGAGGGTTTGGTCAAAATCGCTTGGTCATCCCAAAAGGCTCCAAGGGTCCCTGAAACCACTTGGTCATGTCAGTTAAAAGCCCCGAGGATTTGCTTATAATCACTCGGTCATCCTAAAAAGTTCCAAAGTCATCTGTTTATCTAAAGGTGTAAGCCCTTTGGTCAAATGCAAAAGGCACCAAGAGTTTCTGAAAAACTGCTTGGTCAACCCCAAAGGCTCCAAGGATTCTCAAAATCACTTGGTCATCCCAAAATGCCCCAAAGGTACCCATAATCCCTTTGGTCAATCCCAAAAGCTCCAAGGATTCCTAAAAATTGCTTGGTCAATCTAAAGGCTCCAGAGGCATGTACTCATCGTTTGGTCAATTATGAGGCTCAAAACCCATAAAAATTATAAAATCAATAAAATCCAAAAAAATTGGTAAAGCATAAAATCCAAAAACATTTGCATTTGCATTTGAATTTTGCATTTTCATTTTGCATTTACACATGCATTCATCGCATTACTGCATTGCATATAGGCATTCGTCATCCGTTGCATTCCGTAATAGAAGGCATTGTGTTTGTCAGTCTTACAAACGATGCCACGTTTGTGTTTAAATCATGCATCTCTGCATTTATCATGATCCATCATTCATGTGAGTAATTGTGTTTTTCAACACAACCTATAATGTTGCTATGGAGATATACTATGGTTTTTCGGTCACTCAGCCATACCTAGTAGTCTTATCAAGAGTTGGTAGAAAGCTTGCTTTGCTTTTGTAGCTAAGGTTCAGTTAGTATAGCCCTTAGCATATCAGAAGCCTATCACTAATCAACAAATTTAAACAATCCTAACAAGGACTAGGGGAAGATGAAAGCCATGAAGCAGGACCGGGTATCCTGAAGTGAAAAGAGTTATTCTTGCTTATCCCTCTGTGCGGACGGTATGGGAAATGTTGGCAGTTGGCAAAAGGACAGGTTAGTTCCCTATTCAGAATCCCTTGCTTATGATAAAATGAGCATATCCCAAAGAGATATCCCATATCAATCCTCATGATTGATACCCTAGATCGATATCATAGATCGACTCCCTAGAGTGATATCCCATATTGATATCATAAGATCGATATTCTCAATCGATATACCAAAAATAGTTTTTCCAAGTAAATCTCCCCAAAGGAAAGTTTCTGAAGAAAATTATCAAATGTAAATGCTAAAAAGTGAAGATCAAATGAAGATCATAAATCAAAATTTCGAGCGGAGATCAAATGAAGATCCAAAATCCAGTTCGAAGAGAGATCAAATGAAGATCCAAAGATAGTTCAAAAATAATATGGAATCGACTCCCTTGCTTCACTACATATGAGCAAGTATCCCAAAAATTGAAGGATAGAAAGGAATGAGCCTGAATCCCTGGAATTGTCAACACTACTATACCTTACGCATGATGATATGTCTGATGCATTAGCATCTCGCTTATGAACAAGACCAATGTTTGAATGTGGAAGAGCTAGCTTCAGGTGTCCTGCATTGCCTAGTGGCTTAGTCCAACTAAAATCTAAACTTGAGATTGGATAAGACATTTGTGGAACCCCTATCTTAGCAATGGGCTGAAAGAATCCCGCCTGACATCGGGGAACGCTCGTGTCTTATCTTAAAATAATCATTTGCACACACAGGGATAATGAACAGTTAGGGTCTATCCTAGCAAAAGCCTTTTATCTCAGAAGTCTAGTGTGGTTAGTATGCAACTTTTGATAAGTCTATTAGGGTGTTTGAGTCTCATGGAAAACCTCAAAAATTTCTCCCATAGCAACAAAGTGTCAAAAATTGCAACCATATAAATCATCAAATTGCAAAGTATCAAACCCATGATACATCATTATAAAAAGCACAATCAACATATAGGATAGATACCGGATGGATATTAGCAATAATATTTAGATGACCACTGACTATATCATGCACATTTTTCAAATTTGCAAAAGAAAATCGAATGACACATTATATCATTCACATCATAAACATTGCATACCATTGCATTTCATATATGGGTGATTAATTGATTACATTCTTATCTTAAGGATTTTCAATTACATTCATGATTTTTATACATTCTATGGCATCATCCATTAGATTGATAAACATATTTGCATTCATTCCTTATGTTTTAAGTGATTAAAGCATACAGGTTCATTTACATTAGATTAGCATCATGTAAATAAAGCATTACATACATTAATGCATGAAAATAAAGCAATATCAAATATGCGTTAAGAGAAAAACATCGCATCCATATGCATCCATCAAAAAGCACATCTAAGCATCTAAGATCACTGCATATCATCATCATAAATCAAATAGCTATCTAGTGCATGTCATCCATACATCACATCATATAGCATCAACATAACATAAGCATTGCATCCATGTGCATCACATAAACATAAAATTAAAAATAAATGAGTACACAATAAATGAGCCATAATAATGATCATATCATATATATAATGTGTGTCTCATAGTACATCGAGAGTACAAAAATGCCCATAGGCTACAAATGTGTAGGTCCTCGACCTTACACCAAAAATGAGATATATCAAAAATGTGTCCTATAATAGTAGAGCTCTAGCTCTGATCTGCTCCCCCTGTACTGGAGCTCTCACCTCCTCCCTCAGTGCTATGCTCAGGAGACTGCTCTGCCTACTACCCTGCTGACTGCTATGGATCCTATTATGAGCCCTGAGTACCACCTAACCCGAAGAGGCCTAGCACTCATCCAACTACCCCCTGAGCTATGGGCACCTCTATCCATCGGGACCTATGACTGGATGTTGTAGTAGACTACCCTACCTCCCTGGTCCTGGTATGACTACTCCGCCATGCGTACTAGAGGACCTATGTGTCCTCTCACTCCGATGGGTGCGATGGCTAGAGCTAGCAGTGGACTATCCTGTAGTTCGAGATCTAGTCCATTGGGACTCTACAGCATATGGATCCTCAAGAACCTCTACGCCCAACATCTGAATGTATCCAACTAACTGGTCTACCCGAGCAACCCTAGATGCGTGCCTCTCATTGGCACTCATAAGTAAACCCTGTAGGCATTGAATCTCTACCATAGGATCTTGACCACCTGGTAGTACTACTATTGGTGCTATTAGAGGCCCCATAATCACCTGAGAGGATGGAGGACCCCCCTTTATGCCCTGAGTAGATCCCGCTCTACTATGGCCGCATCCCTCTGTGCCTCTGCCAAGTCATGAGCATGGGTGAGCTCACTAACCTGGGTCTCTACTGTAGTAGCTCGGGTGGTTAGGCTAGCAATCTATTGGTCTACCTATGTCAATCGATGATCTCTCTCTATCAGTTGTGCCTATAGAGTAGCGATAGTAGTGTCACGCTCCCTCTATTGCATCTGGAATCGATCGAGCTGACTCTGCAAGTCAGCCACCTATGCTAAGAGTAGCCCCTCTACACTATCAGGAGGGACCTCACCCTCCTCTGGAGCCTCCTCATTAGGATCAATCTCGAGAGCCTCCTTGGTAGCCTCTACACCCCAACTACCCTCTATCCCTGGTGCACCCTACACCCATCAGGATCCACCTCTACCCCTGCCTGATCTGTAGCTCGACCTAGAGGCCCTATCCCATACTAGTAGAATATAGACCACCATCCATCATACTCTAGAGTGGTCATCGCTATGTCAACCCTAGTCTCTTGGAAGTCATCTGGAGCATCACCTAGAGTTGGAGGCTGGATCCATGATAGATCCCTCTCCAAAGCTAGGTGCTTGTAAGTGAATGGGATCTTCGGGATGTCTTACACCATGCCAAACTATCATAGGATATGAGAGAAAAACTAAAACTCTTTGATCTCGGCCTTTCGATCGAGTAGCCATCTATCTCGATGAGCCTATCGAAGCCTCTCGTCGGCCTTAGGCCAGTCAGGACAATCCATGTAGGGCCACCACTAGATATCATCCAGCCCAAGTGCTACAAATCGGGTAATGTAATGTTGGGTCTCACTAGCATGAGTCCTACTATGGAAACCCTCCTCCTCTCGAGGCCAGTAGGTAGCATAGCACTGATGCTCATCATCAATGTCTGTAATGTGTAGGGGTAGCTCCCTAGGATGCTCTACTCTGATATGCTACTAGCCCCAGATCTATAAAAGTAGACTATAGTTGATGCCCTTATGGCTACGCTTAGTAATCTGATATAGCTCTCGATAGAGCTAAGCTAATAGTGTGCTCCCCTAGGCTAGGAGTAGTGGCTGGTGGATAGAGCTCTGTACTACTCTACGTATAGTAGCTAGAAGGTTCTAAGGAATCCTCATGCTCGAGGAGTCTGAAGCACATATTGCACCACTAGGTGCATGAAAATGGCCTCACACATGGAGAAGATGTTCTTCCCCTACCAGTAGCCGATGTGGACCCCTCCATGGTCGATAGCTAGTTGAGCCTCCTCACTCCGAGCATCAAAGATAGCATCGAAGATGGACTCCTTAGCCCTAGAAGTAGAGCATACGATGGCCTCACCATCAATGGGGATCTTGAAGATCCTATAGACGTCCTCTAGTGTAACTATCATTTCACCTGTAGGTAGGTGAAATGTGTTGGTCCACATATTCCAATGATAGGCCAACGTAGTCAGATAGGATTGATCTACCCTAATGGTGGGTAGATCCAGAATGTAGCCGAAGTCGATAGCTCTGAACCACTCTCGCTCACCATCAGTGAGCTCTCCATGGAGAGTCTTTAGAATGTCAGGCTCTCACGCTCTAGAGGTCAATCTCTGAAATAAATAGCATAATATAAGGAAAAATCTAACTAAAACAAGCAAAAACATTTAAAAATTGATCTAAAAATCATCAAAAATAGTAAAAAATTGATAAAATTACAAAAACATGTCATCATGCAGGCCTACAAATCAAATTTGTCAATCAGACAGGTCAAAAATGCATTAAATGATATTAATTGCCTCTAAAAATTTAGAAAAATTAAAAATTTTGCAAAATTTTCCTAAAGTTGGTGAACCGCGGGTCAACCCTACGGTCCGCATGCGATCAAAATTTGACCATTGGGATTTTGAATGCTGACCATAGCTAGTAGTTGTGGTCCCCAATTGACCAATTGGGAACCATAGCTGGTACCTACGATCTCCGATCGAAGTCCGGTCGGGTGCGATACCGTGGCCAAAAATGCAAAAAATTAAAAATCTAAGCTACCCTAGCCTAAGATGAGGTTCATTACCAGTATTTTAGTGAAATTGATTTACCAATTACTTAATTGGGTTCATTTTACTGGTAATGGATGCGAGGTCTTGGTTTTTGAGTTACCTTGCCCTCCCCTCATCCCTCGTGGCTAGAAGACGCTTGCCCATGCCCTGCCATCGTGTTGTGAGTCAGTATGCGGGTAAGGTGTGCTAGGTTGCAGGTCAGTTTAGTCAGCTGTCACTGTTAGAGCTCCAGTTGCAGGTCACTATCAAGGAATAATGAGAGATATTTGAAATTTGGAATTTTTATAGACTTCTCATATTCAGCACGGACCGTAGGCCCTAGCCATGGTTCCCAAATTTGCAAATGGGAACCGTAGACCCTAGCCACGGTTTGCAACTGGTAGACAATTTTAGAAAATCCCACCATGGGAAGGGCCAAAAAGATCAATTAATGCCTCCCATTGGGTCAAAATTCAATAAAAGCAAGCTAATTTGGAAATTTGGTGATAATCAAGCATCGAGATCCAATCAAAAATTAAAAATTTGGCTGAGATTATAAAGTACAATCGAGGTCATCGCTATGATAATCCTTTCATGGAGCGACACACCTCCCAACCAAATAAATAAGCTCAATGCATAATTCAAAACATTCAAAAAAATCAAATAATTAAAACACCAAATGCGCCTCGTATTCAGTAATTTACCCTATACACTTGGCGGTTGCAGCGACTTGCGATCCATGCAATCCGACAAGATGAGTAAATTACCATAAGGACATTTGGGGCAAAAATTGTCATCGTTGATCTGATATGCTTCTTTTCAATCCCTAAGAAGGCCTTCGTGGCTGAACTGCTCCACGGGAATGAGGCATTGCATGCCATTTCTTCTATGACCTCTTTTTTAGCAAATCATCGATAATTTGATTCAACACAAATCTGATTGGATTTGTATCAATTCGATTCCCTAAGATGACTATTGTAGCCCGACTGCTCCATGGGATAGAAGCGTGCAAATACTATTAATAGTTGGAATCAAAAGCTGAACTAGGCCTAGCCAAGGCATTAATTTGCTCAAATCTAAATTTGTTCAGATCATCCATGGTGGTCAAGCGACATCGTCACTTCATTCATTGTCATTACCCTCATCGACTCATCGCTTGAGGGGGTAGTCATAATATCAAATCATAATCAAAATCAATAGAAGATCCCAGAGATCGTAGATCCCTTGATCTTGTCAAAATTGTGTTCGTCCTTGTGAATCATTGTAAACAACTATCATAAGCTTACCCCTTTGCTTGGGGAAAATAGCAAATATGATAATTTGCTTGTTGTTCTCTGCCTTTCGGATCTATAGGTCATAATATACCTATGGAATGCACAACCACATCGAATGATATGAGAAGGGCACAAGCTTTTCAAGTTTAAGCCTCCAAAGAGTTGGAAGCAATGATTCCAGGATGCGCATCCTTTTGTTGGACCTGGGGCATCTAATGTTGATCTGACTAATGATCATCATAGAACCTTCGACATCATTTTAGGAGGTCTATTTTTGCTCAGCGTTGTTCGATCTCACAATGCATCTCAAAAGGGGCATCTGTAGACACCTAAAATACGTCATGTCGAGGGTGACTACTCATATGGACATGCTACAAGACCATATGGAAGATCTTGGATAGACTCCAAGATAGAGCAGTGGTTCTAACCACTCAATTTGGGCTCCTTGGCCTAATCAGTTTGAACCATAGCCTAGACCTATGGTTTATAGCTGAACCATGGTTGAGACCTACGGTTTGTAGTCTAGACCGTAGTTGTGACCTACGGTCTTAACTGAAGTTCAGTTGGCCTTCAATCCGAGCCAAATCGGTTGAAACGACCATTGGATCTAGAAGAAGGTGGTTAGAGGGTGGAAGCTTCCATTCCAACTATCCTAACCACCCCTTCTTGATCTTGGCTTCTCTAGGAAGCCACCCCTAGCCCTTGGGTAGTCCTATAAGTACCCCTCCAAATTAGGGCAAAGATATAGAGGATTTTGATAGCGAAGCGAAATAATAAGAGAGAGCATTGGAGATTTGAGCAACGGAGCCCTATCGAATTGTACACTCAATCGAGTATACTAAGAGAGAGCTATTGCACTTATCCCCTACCTACTTGCCAAGATTCATGATGAATTGCATTATGGATGCCCTAGGAGTCTAGGAGAGCCAAGAAATGCAAATCCGGGCAAACGAAGGCCCATCACAGTGATTTGACCACCAAACCTATCAGAAGGACATCGAAGGTGACCCTTGAACATCAATTGGACAAGGAGGTTAAGCCCACTACCCTTGGAATTGAGGGTAAGCCTATCAGAGTGCTAACCATGACTGTCAACCATGGTTTACAGTGCAGACCGCGCACTAGAGCTACGGTTTGCAGCAGAGGTATAACCACCTTCCTATTTCCATTTCTGTCTAGCTAATTAGGTTAGATTAGTTGTTTTATTGGTTTAATAGCATTTTAGAAGACTTCTGACCGTAGAACTAGGTTAGATTTACATTTTATGCTTATGCTTCAATTAGGACTTAAAATGCTTTCTTTATGCATGTTTATGCTTCACTTTTCATATCTGATCCATGCATAGTGTAGTTGCTACTTTCCTTTATGCTATTACATGAATCTTGATTCACTTTGCATAGCTTAGAAGCCATTCTTTATGTTTTCTTGATTATGCATGTTAATGGTGTCATTATGCAATTTACCTAAAAGGGCCTCATCATGAGAGGTTGCCTATATTTTTGACATTCTTGTTGTTTCTTGACCGTAGGGAACAGTTTCAAAGGAGAGCAAACCATCAAGTTCCTTCCCCATTGCGAAGAAGAGGGCACCTCCACCCTAGAGCAGTTCATGCCATTCTAAGAGGCATTTGGAAATCACACCTACCCTTAAGAGGGAAAACAATTGTGCACTCCTATTGTAATATTGTATCAAAATGAATATCCCTAAGAGGGACGTACTTGTAATTGGGTTTTGACTTCAAATATAATGGAATAAAGTGTTTTCTTTCTTGTTTCATTTGTTGTCAATTTTGTTTACTTGTATGCATGTTATATCTTTACCATTTATCGCAATAGGAGCCGCTATCGGGTGTGACCCTTTCTGGTGGTTACACTATGGTACATACTCCCATACTTCATGTGCAATGGGAGGTGTCGAGGGACCTCTATCATCCCAAGCAAGGAATGTTTTGGGTGGCGGTACCTACTCCCACTCTTCTTCTTAATAGAATGGTGATAGGTGGTGATAACTCTTACAAAGACAAGTCTTTCGTTTATATATTTCTAGATTCTTTGTTGGAAGTGGAGTCACTAGGTGATTGTAACTTTTTCTTTGAGAGTAAATAGACTGAGGTCTTCATCAAAACATCAATATAATGTCTTCTAACAATGACTTCTTCTGATGTTTGTTCTCAAATGCATTTTAACAAGCAAAAATAGGTAAATATCCTCACCAAGTCTAAGTCTAACTTGTTGCGATTACAAGACCAGTGATGTATCACTAGGGTACCATTAGGTATACCATTAAACTATTGTCCTTTTTGATTGTCTTGAGGGATAGAATTAGAATAATCATGCCTTGCACAGAGCGACACAGTAAGGCTAGTATTGAGAGTGTAGGAGTTTGGCTCAATCAAAGGCCTTCAAGAGTTTTTTACAAGGCTGTCACCTTATTAAGATGTGATCTTTAGGTGCACTTCCATAATTTAACAATTTGGAGGGAAAAGGGTTGGGGAAAATAAGAAAAGCAAAGATAGTAGAAAAAAGGGTCCTAAGATAAGAAAGCGGTGATGCACCAAAGATTAGATAAGATCCCCTTGCACAATAACTCTGGATATAATGCACCAAAATGAACACTTCCTCTCCTCAAAATATATGAGCTTAGACGAGAATCACAAGCATACACACACATAAAAGAGATGGATCAGGGTATGAGAACCATAAATGACTACTTAAAGTAGATGCGTAGGACTTCAATATACACACATACACAAGTGAAACTAAAAATAGGTAAAGCTTACACACATACACACACATAAAAGAGACGAGTTAGAGCACGAGAACCATAGATGACTACCCAAAATAGACGTGTAGACCTCTAGTCTATATATATGCAAGCAAGATTATAGATATTATATGCTAGAAGTAGGGGTTTGGTTACCCATAGGACCACCTAGATATCTGCATACTACTATATAAGGAGAAATTAAAGGGAAACTTTACAAACTTGTTGATGATTTGCAAATCTAAAACTACTACTATTTATACTTTACAATCAGGATGAATTTCTCTCAAAAACTTGCAATATGATTTGACCTTTTCATATTTAGAAATTCAAAACATATACTTTATGCCATAATAGTTGCAAGATGCAAGATTGCAATCATCATACTTGCTTTTAATGTCTTCTCCAACTGCTTCGCTGAGATGACATCGGTAGGTAGTTTTTACTTTTTTATAAACACATGTTAACTTATCTCACCTACCATTCATGGGGTCTTGTGCATTATAACTTCCTTTTGTACAACTTAATTTGAATCATCCTAGGCGTAGGTGATAGATTTTGAATTTTGGTGTGCCTTTGATATTTTTAGATCTTGTTCCATCCCTGTCTGCTAGTCAAAACTTTTTGATGCTAATATTTGTTGGGTCTTGCAAAACTTTTGCTATCAAAAGTTATATAGAGGCAATTTAAATCTTTATTAGGTTTCCCTAGCATTTTGCTCTCCAAAACCTTTTTTCTTCCCATTCTATCGATAACTTTTGATTATCAATATTTTTTTGGCTTCCTAATTTTAAGTCACATCAAGAAGGCACTTAGGACTTTGTATTTTTCCTTAGTTTGGGACTTTCACAAATCTACAATCACCTCTCATTGGGACTTTTATGTCCATCGAGAGTTTGCATTGGTTATTGTTTTATCAAGCACAATCTAGTAGTGAGAAATTACTATAGTGCTCATCATGGGAAGTCTTAAGTGCAAAAAAGGAGGTGTTAACAACTTGGTTATAGGATTTGAACATACATGGAAGAGTAATCTACAACAATGAAATTTAAACAACAAAGGATCTGCTTCAATCTAGGGTAAAATAGAAATGTCTAAAATTTGGATTTATAAAAATTAATTTTGATGGTGCTTCTAAAGAAAATATGGGAAAAGCTGGTGGGGATGGTGTTTTTAGAAATAATGAAGAGAAAATTCTTCTCACTTACTTAGAATCATGGAACTTCAATCAACTATGCAAAAGCTAGGGCCCTTATTACAAGGATTAAAATTGCAATAGAAAATGGATGTAAATATATTTCAAGTGAGGGGGATTCATAAATTATCATCAATGCTATCAACAAAAATGGAAGTGGGGATCGGGTAAAAAATAATATTATTGTTGATGTTCATCACCTATTATTGGAGACAATATCTTGGAAATATGGGTATATTTATAGAGAAGAAAATCAGATAGCAAATAATTTAGCCAATTGCAATGTTGATCTTCACCTCGATGAAATTCAAATTTTAGAAGGTAAATGACCAAGTGAGATTTTATCTCTTAATCAAAATGATGTCAAGGAGTTGATTGTGGAAACATATCACTTCATATATATCTAATAGAAAATATTTGTTATCAAAAAAGCATGTTGGATATGGTTTAACTGACCTAACAACAAATATAATATTTTGGTATTTTGATGGAAGTGGCCCCCAATAGAAGCCACATATAACTTATTAACAAAAATTAAATGGTATAAGTTTAATCGATTTTTTTTCTTAATTTTTGAGGAGGAAACTTAGGTTTGAATCTAATCAAGTAATACATACGTAATTATCAAGTAATGCCACTATGTGATCATATAATACGAGAAATAATTGTTTCAATTACATATAATCAATTAAAATCAACAAATTAAATTTGTTTTGCATCAAGTTTAAGTCTCCCTTTATTCTAATAGTTGAGTACTTTGTACTCTCTATTCCTAGGGTTCTTTTCATTTTCCCATCCCTAAGGTTCTAAAAAAAGTGGTTTACCTGCCAAACAATTTGTTATCAATTGACATGAATTTCATTGGTTAAAAACATAATTTTTTAATATAAAAACTTGGCTTCAAATCTCACTAAGAAATAGATGTATAATTGTAAGAAATTTTATTATAATACCACTATTTGATATGTTGATCCATATTGTTAATATGGTCACAATGTAATATGGGTGAGAATTGTTTAATCTTACTTAACCAAAAATATTTTATGGGTGTTGTGATAATGGGATTTGTTTTAATATCATGATAATGTAACTCATTAAATAATGTGATGTTATGGATGTTTTACCATAAGTAAATTTTCTTACCATAATTATAAACAATAATTATGTCATAAAAAATGTGTCAATTATTATTAATGATGCATCAAATGACATTAGCTTAACCAATTGGATTCCTCAAATTTAAGGAGAAGACCAAGGTTCAAATATTATCAAGTGATACATGCATAATTATCAAGCTTGTTGTAATACTACCATGTGGTCATGATGTAATATGGGTGGGACCCATTTCAATTCCATATATCCGATTAGAAATAATTATTAATTATGCTTTATTTTTTAGAATGTATGTATCATTCAAGATGTGGATGTAGATAACCCAATATAAACCCCTAAAATTATGGTATATATCTATAGCATAGGGTGAAAAAAGTTCAAATGTAGTTTTTAACATTTATATTTCCATAGGCCATATGGGACAATCTTCATAGATATCATGATTATCCAATAATTATTAACAATGCATTATTTTTTAGAATAAGCATGTTATTCAAGGTGTGGATGTGGATTACCCATTGTAAATCCCCAAATTTGAGGGATGTATGTATACAGTTACATAGGTGATGGAATTTGGAACACAAATTTTTATTGCACATAATTGAACATCCTCAAACATTACATGCATATATTAATACATATAATATCTCTTGGATGTCTCAAGAGACTCTTGGTGCTTCACCTTCATCTCTAACTATTCAACTTCTTTCAACCTCTCATGAGGTAAACATATTAATCAAATAATATGATAATTATTCAAATAATGTAATAATGGTCTAACATCCCTCATTATTATATTATTTGATATAACAAATATTTGAAGGTGTTGGCCAAAGCTGAAAATGCACCTTTTACAAAAAACTACTACCCTCCTTGATTTTTACTACCTAGGTAGTAAATGAAATTGTGGTCTGGCTCTAGCTCAAGCTTGGACTTAGGCTTTGGCTTTGGATTTGTCTTGGGTAATCACCTAAGGGTAATTACCTCTAAGTATTCCTTTGGGTCATCACCTTAGGGTTATTGCCTTTGGGTCTACCTCTAGGTCATCACCTTTAGGTCAGTCTTGTTTAAAAAATACCACATTGGGAATCTTCCACATGATAGTTCACTATAGAATCTATCACTGCAATCTTTCCAAGCATAGCCTGGATCACATCCCAATATTATATTACTTAATGGGAAAACCATCACTATAGTTTTTCTCAACCACCAAACTTTATCTTATCCTTACTTTCTTCTAAGGTTAAAACCTTCTTTTGTAAAATCCATTCAATATTTCTTTCATTCTATCACATTCATCCATCCACAATCAACATGTAATTTTTTGGTCATTATATCTTTGTGCCAACAATGTTTGTGAGAGTGATTATTACCTCCATAAATCTCAAAAGTATGTACATTCCAACACCTAGCTATCACATGTTTGGATCATCCATAATGACTACAACAATTTATTCTAGGAGTTTCATTCTCTATATAGGTTTATTTTTCACAAACTTGGTCTTACTACTTTCTTAACCATCATAACCAAAGCCTTTATTCTTTTGCTTTATATTTAGCATTATGGGTTTTTTCATGCCTTATCCATTATTTCCCAATCTTGTGCCAATATGACCCTTTCTTTTCATTGATTTTGAGCTAATCCTTTTAGTGTGCTTTTCAAAGCATCCAATTTCTTCATCATCATTATGGTATTTAGCAACATAGCCTTTATCATGACCAACACCACTATCACCAACAATGTTCAAACACCCAAACTCTTCATCATCTCTATGCTCTTCAACAAAATAGTATTTGTCATGGTCAATACAATCAACAAGATCATGATGCTTATCTTAAATATCCCAAAAATGTTCAAATCACCAATATCATACGCAAAATTTATGCTTTTGATAAGGTTGTTTGTGTTACAACAAATATTTGTCTCTATAGACTAAATCATTGGTATTGCAAGCAATATCTATTCTTTTGACAAGATTGCTTATGTCATAATTGCCATCATAGGCTTGATGTCGCTTGTGTCATAAAAAGTATTTGCCTTCATAGGTTTACCTTAAATCTTCCATTTGTTTCCCCTTGATTTTTAAGCTTGAACATATCAAGAGTGATTAATCCCATATATATTATCTTCACAACATCTATAGGGAAATAATACTATTTTCAAAATGATCTTCACAAGATTTTACTTCTTTGAGAATTATTTGCAAGAAACTCTTTGATATTAAGAGTTTTTTATCTTCATAAAGATCTTTCCCTTCTAAAAAATAAATATCTTTATTTAAGTCACACACTTTTAAACTTTAGCTTGCCTCTCTCCACCTTCACTAGCTTCTTGAAAATAAAGATTTTTATTTAGTTTTGCACACTTTTGAATTTTAACTTGCTTCTTGGCTTGTTTCCTCTTTACCTTTCCCATTTTGTAAAGTGATGTGAAATCTTCTTCTTGTACTCTTTGGAATTTGTTTTCTTCAACACAATGGTGAGGGTACCTTATGTCTCCCAAATGGTCCCCATTTCTATATACCACTAGTCCAGTATATCAATCCTTTCTATGTAACTACTCTTTCTATATACCTATATGTATGGAAAATATGCTGGTCCTCTCGATATACTCAACCGTACATAAGAGAGGCCTTACGGTATATGAAAGAGAATGATATACGATACCAAGGTACTATGAAAATGGATTTGCCCTATCAATGAAATATGCTTAAAGAGAAATCTTTGTACATGGGCGTAACTTCCCTATATAATTGGTATTTCTCAATTTTAGGATTTATGTCTAATGATAGTGACAGATAGGGTAAAAAAATAGTGATGAATTATAAAAAATGATGATAACCTTATTTCTCCTTAACAATTTATAGGGTTGATGCCCAAAAATTATTATGGTAAGTCTATTAGGCTATAGATAGAATAACTGACATGACAACTTTACCTGCAAACGTAAGCTAGAGGTGTCATTTATACCAAATGCTATGATTGTGTTAAGCACAATTCACAAGGTTTCTTGACCATAGATCAACCTTTTAAAACACACCACTTTTGAAAAATTATAAATTAATTTGACACTCAAAGTAGAATGATTCCTCACCGCATTATCACAAAACTATTAAGTATAATCCCTTGACCTTTGACTAATAATAAGTATGACTCTTTTCACACTTTAACACTATATACTAAAAGATAGTAACTTAACATTTACACTAAGACATAATAGCTTGACACTTATAACAACATGTGTCTTGAATTGACTCTCATAACTTTTAATAACGCTCACAACTCACCTTGACTTGAACTTTTAAAATATATCTCTTTCTTGACCAACATTATTAACCTCCATAAGAAGCTTTATATGAATTAAAAAATGTTGACTCTTAATAACCCTTGACTTCATAATTTTAGTATGCCCTTTTACTTTTTTTAATACTCTCTTCTCTTTTTTATTAATTATAATGAAAATTAAAAATTAAAATTGAAAATAAATATATATCATATCGGTTGGGAGTAAGTGCAGCAACGAGAACGAGCGTGAACCGGGAGTAAGTGCAACAGCGAGTGCGAGCACGAACACAAGTTGAAGGCGCTCAAGTCGAAAGTAAGTGCAACAATAAGTGAGAGAATGAGTTGGGAGTAAGTGCAATAGTGAGTGTGATCGTGAGCTGGGAGTAAGTGCAGCCACAAGTGCAAGAGCGATATGGGAGTAAGTGCAGTAACGAGTACAAGCATGAGTCGGGAGTGAGTGCAATCAAAAGAAAGTGTGAGTAAGTGCAGTCGAAAGCGAGTGTGAGTTAGTGCAGCCAAAAGTGAGTGTGGGCATGAGTTGAAGTAAGTGCAACAACAAGTGTAAGTGTGAGTTGGGAGTGAGTGTGCAAGTCGAAAGCAAATGAGATCAGAGAAGGAGTGTGAACCAAGAGGGAGTGCAAGCCGAGATTCAATCATGGCAAGAGAGTGGCGGATTCATCTAGAGTGCATAAATGCTTCAAACCCTTACCATGAATGTGTGGAACATTATTTCTAAAAAATTGTTGAAGCCAAGGAACGCCAACAAAAAGAAGAGATAAAGGCAATTATGAGCCAAGAGGGAGTGCAAACTGGGAGTGAGTGCGAGGCAAGAGAGAGTGCAAGCCAAGAGCGAGTGTGAGCCAAAAAGAAGTGTAAACTAAGAGGGAGTGTGAGCCAATATTTAGTCATGGCAAAAGAGAGATACGTTCATCCGAAGTGCATCAATGCTTTAAACCCTTACCATGAATGCATGGAACATTGTTTCCAAAAAATTATTTAAATAAAGAAATACTGAGAAAAAGAAGAGACATTAACAATTGTGAGCTAGGAGGGAGTGCACATCGAGAGCAAGTGTGAGGCAAGAGAGAGTGCAAGCCATGAGTAGCAACAAGTGCAAGCAGAGAGGGAGTGTGAACCAAGAGGGAGTGCAAGACAAGAGCGAGTCCCATTAGCTATTGTGAAAGGAAAGTCATATTTGAAAGCCCTAGCTAGAAATTAAATTATCATAGTTGGAAGTATGGAGGCCCAAGTTGGAGATAAGTAGAAAAGTGAATACATGGCAAGTTCTATCTAGATAGTAGATGTTACACCAAAAGTAAGTATCAAGATGAGATTATTGAGCATGATATAATGGTTCTTAAAAGTAGAGCGTCAATATGTAAGTTCCATAAATTATGCCTAGGGTTTTTAGAGATTCAAAATTGGATCAAGTAGAAGTGGGGATTGAATTCAAATTATTCTGTAATTTTTCTTCCTAAAGGTTTTTTCCTCATCATCTTTTCCAGTTTAGAAATTAGGGATAAAATAATGGTTGGTGGTCCATGGTTTAGGGGAAGAGATGCACTTTATTTGAGACCATGGAATGAATTATTTTTGTTGAGACAGAAACTTTTAAGAAACTTCTAGTGTGGGTTAGGCTTTTTGGACTTCCATATCAACTTATAAATAAGGATGTTTTGAAGAATATTGGAAATACCCTAGGGAAATTCATCAAGGAAGGACCAACAACTAAGGAGTGAAAGAATGCTATATATAATCAAATATGTGTTGCTATGGATATTTCAAAACCTTTGCTACAATTCATTAAGATTAGATTTGAATCAAGAGAATAGGGTCAACAAGTAGATTATGAAAATATTGTAATTCCTTGCCACGATTGTTTTGAGATTGGACATATGGCAAGATTTTGCAAAGTAAAAACTATGAAGAAAGAGACAAAAAATTATAGCCACGAGATAAAATTCAAGACGAAGCAAGGAAATCATACAGTAATAGAAGCTAGGTCAGATCAAGGATATTCTCCTCCAAAAGAAGAGGTAAATAAAGCCTATCTACAATATCATTTGGCAAGTTCGGAAGGAATTAAAGATGCAAAAGAAGATGTGGAGATAAAACCCAAAACAAAGACAACAAAAGAGGTCAAGTTTATTCCAGGTAAATCATCTTCATTTTATTCAAGCAATATAGAATCCTCTTGAGGTAATAAAAGTGAAAGTGGAGAAGATGTTATACTTTGCACTTTTAAGGTTTCAAGAGCAAAATAATATAAAAATGAGATTGGAGGAAACCATAACAATTTAGGGTTTTTAGGGCATAATAAGAAGGTAATTTCTACAGAAGAGCATCCTTGCACTTTAAGATTTCCAAGGCAACATAAAGAAAATTATGCTTTTGAGGTTATTCCTTGCACTTTAAATCCTTCATAACAAGGCAAACCTAAAGATGATAAGTCTTACTATGAACGGTGTGAGAAGATTGAAGAGATTGATGAAGATGAAAGTATTGTTGGGAATGAAAAAAGAAGAGGAAGACCCAAGAAGCAAAAACAAAGAGAAAAAAAAACACGAGAGGGATATTGATATGGGAAAACAAAAGCAAATATCACAAGTGTTAACAAGAAGTGGGACTAAACCCACAAATAAAATATAAAAAAAACAACAAAAATAGTATTTTGGAATATTAGGGGAATGAACAAGAACCCTAAGAAAGGTATTAAGAAATTGTGAGGTTGTTATAGACAAGATATTTTTGGATATAGAAGTTGGGCAGCAAATATTTTAGTCATTTGGAATGTTGAATTTCATCTTGACGGAATTTAAATTTTTGAAGGCATTTGATATAAAAAGAGTTGATTGTGGAAACTTAGTAGTTTGAGGAAGATGAAAAATATCTTTGATAGAAGGGCAAATAAAGTTAATTTTTTGAAAGCATTTAATATAAAAAGAACTAATTATGGAAACTTAGCAGCTTGAGGAAGATGAAGAATATTTTTGATAGAACGGTAAATAAAAAATATCTCTGATAAAAAAATAAAGTTAAATATGCTTTAATTAACTTATTAAAAATGTAATAAAAACAATATAATATTTTATTTTCGTAATAAAAATATTCCTAATAAAAACCACCATAACTTATTTATATATATATTAAAAATTAATAAACATACATTCTTAATGAGTTTTGATCTGAGATATCCATCCTTGTAATCACCATGATACTAACAAGAAACAATGACCTTCAAAATATAACTTCCACAATGGTCACGGCTTCGATTCTAGCACCTTGAAAGCTCTGGAGAATTCCATCACATCAGTTGGAAATTCTCATGTCAAATGCAACAATCGATACAGGCTTTTGGCTAAAAGACATCTCCCAAAATTTTCTCCATCAAACAAGTCTTGAATAGCAAGTCAGAGCTGCTAATGAATATGGAGTTCCTTCTTTTATTTGGTTGAGAGGTAGCATGTGGCAACTTTTAGGTTTTCAAATTCGCAGATTAAGAACAAACGTACACTATAACCGCACAATTTTTGCATTTTTGCTTGCTAGTTATGGGTTATTATTTATCTATGTGATATAGATGTTATGTTCGACCTTTCGTTGGAATTTCTTCTCGATTTAAAAAATCACCATTAGGTATATTTTTCTGTATTGAAGGACAAATGGCCACACATTGGGCACTAAGGGAGACGACAAAGAGTATAGGATTTTTCCTAAATAACATATTAATCAAATAATATGACAATGATCTCAAAAGCAGATAATTATTTTTTAAGTATTTAAATAATGTTTTTACTTTTTTAATTTGTAATTAGGATTAGTGTGAACTCCACATGGGTGTGATTATTCTACTACCTATTTTTTTATTGTAAAGTCTTTTAATTTTCAATTAATTAAATAACCATTTTCATCCAAAAAAATAATAATATAATAATTATTTAACTAATGTAATAATGATTTAATAAGGTATAAAAAAGTTAGAAGATAATTTTAACATTTATAAGGTTAAGGTTTATTTGGAGTTCTAAAGTCTTTACCATGAGATAAATGGATTCATATTTTAAAAACTTAAATAGTATATCATAAAGTTATATAATTGAAACATAAGTTGGATATGTTGTAATGAAACGTAAAGTTGAATACTGTGAGGGAGGAGTTAGAGTGAAGAAGTAAAAATTAAGAGAGAATTTTGCCTTTAAAGTTTTGCTCTAGATCTTTATAGAAATTTGAAGAATGAATCACTTTTATGTGTATATGTTAGGTATAAAAAATAAACATTTACAAAACCTCTAGTTGGAAGTAAGGAAACTATAGTCAAGGAAAGTAAACTTTTGTTGGCCAAGGACAAAAGGAAGGAGTATATAGAAAACCTATTAAGGCAATAAATAATTCACTAGAATTCATTATCAATATTGAGAGAATCAATCGTGATATAATGTTTGTTAAAAGTCTAAGGTTAATCTATAAATTCAATCATTATTTTTCATGATTTTTTATAATTTTACATGGTGGAATCGGTAGTCGCCACGATGATTCGGGTACATTGTTCGTCTTTTATGGTCGCCACAGTATTCTACGTTGTCCGTCCCAAAAGTTGCCACACAATACTTGCACAATTTATCCCTATAACCACCATACCACAATTATTTTAAACTTTTTACACTACTGAAAGCACCAAGAAAGGGAAAAGCGTTCGGTCTATATATATATATATATATATATATATATATATATATATATATATATATATATATATATATATATATATATATATATATATATATATATATATATATATATATATATATATATATATATATATATATATATATATGTTTGAATTTACAATATTTTCTAAAAACCTTCCAAAACATGCATTCACCATAATCGTATGTTATTTAAAATTTACTCAAGACTATAGAATTAAAAACATTGTAGAAACAAAAGCGCTTGAAAGGTTTTTCTTTAGATGAGACTATGTAGACTTTTGTATGAGCTTATCAACTAGAATTTTTTAAAAAATATTAGTAATACCTTTTCTAATATATATATATATATATAGATGTTTGAATTTACAATATTTTCTAAAAACCTTCCAAAACATGCATTCACCATAATCGTATGTTGAAAAAATAGAAGACAATCAAAAGATAGCAATGGTAAATGAAAAAAGAAATAAAGTGATATGGTAAGAAGTATAAGGTGGGTGCCCATGGGCACCCCAATATATCATGTTTTATTCACACTTATCATACAAATGGATCCTCACTGAGGGATATTTATAGTGATACCAAAATCCAAATGAGAGGTTAACCTCAAGAAAACATTGACTTAAATTGAAGGTTAACCTTACACTAAAATTTAGGTTGACATTGACTTACCCTTACAATAAAATAATAATAAATTACCCTTTTAAATAAGGTTATCCAAAAGGGTGATTACCTTGACTGGAGTAATGTTGCAGGTATTGCGGTAGGAGCAACATCTAGGGTTTTAGGTCGATGCTGAAAAATTATGTGAAAACCAGCGTGTTGGTTGGTGAAAGGTGTGTTGTAGTTTAGCTTTAGATATGGTAGCTTCAGGAGGTCCTGGTGACCCCGATATTTGTCTTTTAAGGACATTGTTTTGAATAAGGATGTCTCTTCTTCTGATCATGCAAATGCTATGAATTTTTTGTTGCATGCAACCGTTGATCATGTTTCTAATTTCTCTTCAACTTCGACGTCGAAGAATAATGGATGTTTGGAAAAATAAAAGATCATCATGTCTTATTATCAGTCCCGATTCTATTGCGGATGATGTTTTATATTTGTATGAGCATGCGCTCATCTACAAATTCATGGGTCTCAGAATTTCTATGCCTTTTTTAGAAAATTGGGTTAGGAGAAATTGGAACCCTAAAGATGATCTAGATATTATTCTTGCAGCTAATGGATATTTTATTATGGTGTTCTCCCGTATGGCAGATCATAGTAAAGTGTTCGAGGGGGGTCCTTACTTTTATAATTAGTATATATTATTTATCAAACCCTGGAATTTAGGATTTGATATAGTGGAGGAGAGGCCTTCTAGGATTCCTATGTGGGTTCGTTTGCCATGACTCCCTAGGGAATATTGGAGGTTGGATATTCTTCATTCTATTGCAAAGATTATTGGTTGATCCGTCTCACCAAACTTTGGATAGGAAATTTGCTTCTTTTGCATGGCTCTGTGTTGAAGTAGATCTGAATAATCCGTTGCTTGAATCATTGGAGATTAAACTAGGAAACATGTCTTGGGTCCAACAGTTAGATTATGAAGCTCTCCCATTTCGATGTCGTATATGCCATGAATATGGGTATCTTTAGAGAAACCGTAAGAAAGTGAATTATCAATTTTCATCCTCTTCATTTGAATTTCAATATACATCTACAAAGGCAAAAGGAAAAGCTCCTTTGGTTAATGAGATGCCCGGTTTTGATGGATTTATTCATGTTAAGTCTTGTTCAAGATATAAACCTTTTTTCATTAGAATAAAGGTGTTGGGAAGGGAGGTACTAGTAACATATTTGATGTGCTTGAGACTTTTGAGGAGTCGCATGTTGAGGAGCAAGTCTGGAACGAAGGTTATGTGGATGCTTGTATTCAAGAGCCAAGTACTTTTTCTTTCCTAAATCCTTCTTTTGAAATGCAAACTTTTGATAAGGAAGGGGTGGTGCCTAGTAACCCTCTTGTAGGAAATGAAGATAAGTCCAAAGAGGTGTTGGATTATCTTGATAAATTTATTGATAATTTCCCTTTGGTTGAAAACTTGATTGAGGGAAATGAGGATGAGACTAGGTTTGAACCCTCTTAGGATAGGATTTTCAAAGAGGAATGGAAAAAGAAAGTTTCTTATGTGTTAGGTATTCACCCAAAAACTATCAAAAAAGGTGGGGTGGAGAAGGTGGTAAAAGAAGGAAGAAATAAGGATCAAGAAAAAGTGAAATTGATAGGGGAATCCTTATTTGAGTCTGGTGTTGTTAAGACATTAGATTCTCACTTCTCTATTCCCCCAAAATGAAAGTGATATCTTGGAATGTTAGGGATTTTGGTACCAGCCCTATACAAAAAACTACTCAAAATTTGATCAAAGATCATAGACTTGATATTATTTTCATCTAGGAAATAAAATTATCTTGTGAAGATATGGTTAGAATTAATTCTAAGATATGGAAAGGTGGTCATTGTATTGCTATTGGAGCCCAGGGTTCAGTGGGTGGTGTTGCGTGTTTGTGGGATCCACGAAGTCTAACTTCCTCTTGGTGGGTGGGTAGCAGGAACTATCTCTATGTGGTTGCTACCTGCTTTTCATCTAGATCTTCTATTCTTCTATATAATGTGTATGCCCCCAGTGATTTATCAAGTAAAATTCTCTTATGGAATCATCTTAGATTCATTCGATCTCTTACTCCCAGTTATCCTTGGATTGTGGCTGGGGATTTTAATTCTATCATGTACCTGGAGGAGAAGAATGGTGGTGTGGATTGTTTGGTGTCTTCTTCTACTTTGATGCGGGATAATATTTTTTTCCTTAATCTTGTTGATGTGAAGCCTCGAAATGGGCTCTTTACTTGGACTAATAGAAGAGTGAAAAAAAAATTATTTTTGAAATATTGGATTGGTTATTTACTTCAGATAGTTAATTTCATGATAGCTGGACTTCGTTCTCAGATATTCTAGGCTAGAGGGGCTTTGATCACTGGCCCATTCTCTTTCAGTCCTCGAGATTCTCATTGCCAATAAATATGCCTTTCAAATTTTAACTTATGTGGCTCAGGGATAAGGATTGTATGAATGTGTGGAGAGGTGGTGGGTCGAAGGGAAACTCAAATTTGGCATTGCTATGTTTACTTTTTTAAAAAACCTCTAGCTTGTCAAATTCAAACTCAGGCAATGGAACAAATTTTCTTTTGGAAATATCTTTCAGAAGAAAAAGCAACTACAGGATAGCCTGGAGGAGATCACTTTTCAAATTAAATATGAAGGATTGACAAAGGATTTGTTGGAAATGGAAGCTTCCCTTTCTAGTCAGCTTGTTGAATGGGAGCTTTGTGAGGAGATTTTTTGGAAGTAGAAATCTCGGATTGACTGGTTGTTGGAAGGGTATGGAAACACCTCTTTTTTCACAATTCGGTTAAAGACCGCAAGAATGGTAATGCTATAGTCTCACTTACTTCTGATCAGGGGGAAACTCTCTCATCCTTTGAGGATATCTCTAATGAAGCAGTCAGGTTTTTCTCCTCTCTTTTCTCCAAGCAGGGTCCTCATGATGTTGTTAATATGAGGCTTATTTTGGATTGTATTCCTAGGTTGGTCTCTAATGATATGAATAAGATGCTAATGGATCCCATATCGATGGAGGAACTTAAAGCGATGGTTTTTCAAATGAAAAAAGGTAAAACACCTGGACCTAATGGTTTCCCTATAAAAAATTTCTAAGAATTTTGGGAAGTGTTATCTTTTGATCTGCTAAAAGTTGTTCAGGAATCCCAAGTTAATAAGAAAATGCTTAAAGCTATTAATTCAACCTTCCTTGCTCTTATTCCAAAATCTAAAAATACTAGCTCGTTGGGGTCTTTCCATCCTATTTTCCTATGCAATGTTACTTAAAAAATTATTACTAAGATTATTGCAGATCGGTTGAAGAAAGTTTTTGGTTTTCTTATTTCTCCTAAGCAAGGTGGGTTTGTTAAGGGTCATCATATTTTAGATGGTGTGGTGGTTGCTACTGAAGCTATTCACTCTATGGATATATCTAAGGAAAAGGCTATGTTCATTAAGCTTGATATGTCCAAGGCTTATGATAGGGTTAGCTGGACTTTTTTGTAGAACATCCTTCAAGCTTTTGGGTTCTCATATAATTGGATTGAATGGGTCATGAGTCATGTGACTTCGACCTCCTTTGCAGTTTTAATCAATGGTTTATTGTCCACTTTCTTCTCAACCTCTAGGGAGATTAGTCAAGGAGATCCTTTGTCCCCCTATCTTTTCATCCTTATGGATGAAGGTTTGGGAAGACTTCTCAAGAGTTTTTAGAATCGTGGTGCTATCCAAGGATGGTCTTGGGTGAAGAATTCTTTATCCCAGTCTCATATTCAGTTTTTCAATGATACTACTCTAGTGGGGAGGGCAAAAATTGAGGAAGAAGTGAATATTTTAGGAAGGATTAGATATTTACTTATTTGCCTCTGGTCAAATAATTAATGAAGAGAAATAAAAGATCTTCTTCTTCAATACGGATGGTCGGATTCAACATAGGATTGCTAATATTCTACATTTTTAGGTGGGCTATTTGCTAGTGGAGTATCTAGGGATTCCTATTTCTTCTAAAAATCTTGGAAGGGCTTACTAGAAAAGCATTTTGGATAGATTTTGATCAAGGATTAATAATTGGACTTTTCGATGGCTATCATTTGCTGGTAGATTAACGCTTTTGAATTTTGTCCTTCATGCTTTGCCTATTTACAAGTTTTCTATCTTGGTTGCTTTTAAGTGCTTTCTCAAAGAATTTGATTCTCTTTCTAGAAAATTTTTATGGGCAGGAAACTTGGATTGTAATAAATGGAGTCTGGTCATTTTGGATATGGTGTGTTGCCCTAAAGATATGGGGGGTCTTGGTTTGAGGTAATCCGATCTGAATAGTCTCGCTTTGGCTGCTAAAATTTATTGGAGGTGGTGCAGTAATCCTGATCAGCTTTGGGCTAAAATTATTAGCCTCAAATATTTTGGTGGTGCTCTAGCTGATGAGATTTCAAGATTGGAGTTGAGGGGGAAAGGTTCCATTGTTTGGGACACTCTCAAAAAAGGTGCCATGCTTATTAAGCAGGGTCTCTTTTGGATTGTTAATAAGGGAAACAATGCCTTATTTTGGGAATATTCTTGGGATAATCATCCTCCTATCATTTCTTATTTCCCCCACCTTCGTCTTCTTCAGGATATTTTTTCTAATGCGAGCTGGTCTAAGGTGGCTGACTTCAAGCGATAAAGTCCTCTTAACAGTTCTTTTACTCACTACTGGTGGGATTCGCAGGGCTGGCCAAAGGGTGGTTGTCTTGAGGATCGTGACACTTTGGATTCTATTTTGGCTAAGAGACCATGTTGTTCTATTGAAGACTCTGATATTCTTACTTGGGGCCATAATTTGAAAGGGAAATACACTGTTGCTCTGGGTTATCAAACCCTTATTATGTAGAGAAGAGAGGAGATTGTGTCCCCCTAGTGGAAGAAGATTTAGAATAAGTTTGGGTGGCCCAAATATAATTTTTTCTTTGGCTTCTTTGTCAGAAGAAATGTTCAACTTGGGATGATATTCAGAAAAGAGGTTTTTAGGTTCCTTCACTATGTTTTCTTTGTGAAAAGAATGAGTAAACCATTCCCCATATTTTCTTCGAATGCTCATATTCCCTAGAAGTTTGGAACTTGTGGTGGTAGATATGGAAAAGACCCATAATCCATACTACTTCTATTTTTGAGTTTTGGGAAAGCTTGGGTAGACCCCCTACCTCTGCTTCATGTCTTCAAACTACCTGGGATATTGGTCCTTCCTTCATATTTTGGCAGATTTGGTTGGAATGCAACCGAAGAATTTTTTAGGGATGTCAACTTGGAGCCTTACAGGTATGGCTCTGATTCAAAAGGATGATTAAAGAGACTATTAAGGCCAAGTATGTTTAGAGTTCTCCTCTTACTTCCTTCGACTAACATATTATCAATAGATTGGAGATTTCTTTATCATCACTAGCTGGAAATAGAGGCCCTGTTAGGGGGATTGGTTTGTTGAAGGTCAATAGATTTGGGAAGTGGAGTCCGCACCCTAGGGATGTTATCAAAATATACACGAATGGTTCTTCCAGGGGTAACCCAGGTAATGCTAGTATAGGAGGAATTGGTCATGATAGTGAGGGTGTGGCCCACCTCTTTTTCTCTGTGTACAAGGGAATTCATTCGAATAATCATATGGAAGCGTTGGCAATTCTTCATGCGTTGGAAACAACTTTTTCTTTGGGATGGATAAGGTTTATTTGTGAATCTGATTCCATGATAGTGGTATCTCTTCTGAAAAACAAGCATTTTCAAGATGCTTCCTAGTTTATGGCTTGAATAGTGACACAAATTTTGAGCTTGGTTGAGAATTTTGTTGAAATTTCTTTTGTTCATATCCCAAGAGAATGGAATAGAATGGTTGATTGTTTGGCGAAGTGGGATTCTGAAGGATTACCTTACTGGAAATTTGATAGCTAGAATGATCTTGATTAGGAAAAATCTAGACTCCTTAATCAATTAATTCATGAGGACCATGAAAGATAATTTCAAGGTGGAGACACCCGATTGTCATGGGTTATTGTATCATGTCGAAGTTGTTGTCAGAATGATCCATGGATTTCCTTGGTGGATTTATTGTATTTCGTATGATGTGCTAGCTTGGATCACTTGGAAATCATTGTGGAATGTATTGTTTTAGATGCTGAATAAAAAAAAATCCCCCCCAAAAAAAATATTATCCAAAAGGGTGGATTAACCAATACCACTAAGGGTGAAATACGAAAGGGGCATGTAGGCTTACATGAACATACCCATAGAATTACATAAATGAGGAATACCCATAGGCTTTACATAATCACATATCTGTAGGCTATATAAATGGCACTCATAAGCACCATATCACACATTTGACCTTGGACTAAACAAGATCAAATTACAAATTTTAACACAATTCATATATATAATTTAATTTAATTTAAATGCATTTTAGATCCAATTGGGATCGAATCTGTGATGACTTGCTTCATAGCAAGCACATAAATTATTTTACCATGTGCATAGCCAGGATATGAATAAGGTAACTAGATATATGAATGCAAAGGAATAACTTGTTTGGATCAAATAAATAAAAGGTTGACACTAGTTTTGAACTTGGCACCTTATTCTTGCAAGGAAGAGCCTTAACCAATATGTCATGAGACTTGGACAAGATGGATGAATAATTTATTTCATATGGTTATAGCCACATTTTTTTGTAGAGAAAAAAAAAAACTCTTCAAAAAATGCTTGTAGGATTTCAATCCGTTGACATCTTTGTTACAAACAGAACACTCGTCCAATGCACCATAGGTGTGAATGTGATCAGAATGTGAATTGTAGGAGACCTTGAATCATGTAAGTCAAGATACCTTTAAAAAAAAACTATCATAATCCAAATCAACTAAATTTTTTCCAATATATTTTTTAGCACGTAGCCTCAAGCGTGTGGGGATTTGGTCTTGCAACAACCTCCCAACAAGCAACAAACCTTGCCAACTTGCCATTACCTATGGCAAATGGAAGGAGAAGGACCTGCTAAAGAGGACCAAGCAATAGAGAATAGGGCATTGAGAGTCAAATATCATTCCTCTAGGATCCAAGGTGGATGACTTAACTATCACTTGTTCATGTTAGTGAATCATGTATTTGAAAAAAGTCATGAATGAGCAGGGTTAGGTCATTCACAAAAAGACTTGCAAAGATTAAGTGAAAGATGCCAAAACAATTGGCACCAAAAATTAAATATTTAATTTTGACTTCAAAAAATAACCTGAGAGATACCCTTAATCACCAAGGAAAGAAACTCCTCTTCTATAACTAAGTGATATCGCTTCATATCTTGCTCTAATACCATGTTTGAATTTGTAATATTTTATAAAATCCTTCTAAAGCATGCATTCACCACAATTATATGCCAAAAATAAGAAAATTGATTAAAAGATACCAGTAATAAATGATAAAAAAATAAATGAATGAAGATGACAATAAGTATAAGGTGGGACCTATAGGCACACCAATATATCATATTTTGTTCACACTTATCATACAAATGGATCCTCGTTGAAGTGTATTTATAGTGACACCAAAACCCTAATGAGAGGTTAACCTTAGTTTGACATTGACTTAACCTTGAGGTTACCTTCTATTAATTAATAATAAATTACCCTTTTAAGTGAGGTTATCCAAAAGGGTGGATTAATCAATACCACCAAGGGTGAAATATGAAATGGGCATGTAGGCTTACATGAACATGCCCATAGGTTTACACAGATGAATAATACCCATAGGCTTACATAATCACATGTCCATAGGCTACATAAATAGAAATCACAAGCACCATATCACACATTTGGCCTTGGTCTAAACAAGATGATACTACAAAACATTGTCATAGAACTTTCAAAACCTTTTTCAAATTATCATTACAATTTTTGAATGAGAAAATAAGACTTACAAGTGGACTATGAAAGCATTGCATTCCAGTGTCACATATGCCATAAGTAAAGACATCATGACAAGTTATTAGAAGTTGAGAATGATTGAGAAATATGTGAAAGGTTATAATCATACAACAAGTCTAGAGTTGAATCAAAAGGGGTTGTATAACAATGAAGATGACTCAAATAGTATTTTTTACCCCTTTAAAATGTGGCAAATGAAGAACACCTATCATAATAAATGGAAAACACCATCATAATACACTTGGAATTTACTTTGAAACTATCCAAGAAGGATCCATTATATGGATAGTTGAAATGTGAAAGATCAAATTGAGAAGGTATTAAAGTTATGAAAAAGTCTTTAAGTTAATTTTCAATGGAAAAAAATAGAAGAGGGTGATTATGTGTTGGGTAATTTATCTCCATCCTCATAAATAATGGAAAATCATCATCTTGTAATAAAAATAAAGTAGTCTATACATTGTCTATTGCACTTTAGATTTGCAAAATACAAAGGTCATAAATTGAATTGAAAATAGTTTGAAAAAACAAAAGAGATATAGGAGGATAAATACATTGGATGAAATAGTAAGAAGAGAAGAAGACTCACTAAGTAGAATCAAAGAGTAAACAAAACCTATAAGAATATTGATTTAGAAATCTAGAATTAAATATTATAAATACTAATAAGAACTCATTTTAAACTAATGTAATATGGGTGCACATAACCATGATTCTACGCTTGCACCTAGGACACATACTCGTGTGGAGTGCTTAGGTATGCATATCACACCTTAAAAAAGCATTGGATATGCATCAAAAGCATCAATAAGACATAAATATACTTTAGAAATACATAGGTCTTTTAACATGCATCCCAAAGAATCTATATCCTCACACCCCTAAATCTTGCATACCCCCACACTCCCACATTTGGAGGTTTGAATTGAGCACCCCATATCCATACCCTACATAACCCCACACTTGCATACTTATAAAACTTAGGTTTAAACACAAATAAGAATAAAATTTGATAATGGAGATGGTATCTTGGAATATTTAGGGTGCAAATATGGTCAAGAAAAAGAACTATCAAGCAATTAATGGGTTATCTTTGTCCTTAACTTAATTTAATACAAGGTATAAGAATATGTGGTGAATAATAGAGTTATGAGTTTAAAAGTATATGGAAATTACTTATAGATGTATTATCCTTAAAATATCAACATATCTATTAGAAAATAGGATTGAAGATAAGTCAACCATTCATGGTATCAATCTTATGCATGATGAAATTCAAATATTAGAAACTGAATACCTAAGAGAGATTTATTTTTTGTTTAAAAATGATAGCAAAGAATTAATAAAGGAAAAATATGATCTAATATTAAGTAGGAAGAAAATGAACTATATACAAGCTTCTATAAAAAGGTAAGTTAAGAATAAATATTGGAAAGACTGCTTGGATATGGTCTACTTGACCTCATAGAAGATATATTTTTTATAAGAGTGGGATTATAGAGAAGCCACATATGAATTACTAAAAATAAAATAAAACCATAAAGTCAAAATAAAATATTAACATAAAATTTATTAACACAATAAGTCAAAAATGTTCGATTGGGACAAACAGTATAGCGAAGGATTAGGACCTTTTTGTTTTATAAATATCTCATCTTTTAGAAGCCATATCTTCATGAAGGGTTTTCTGATTTAGTTGATTTTTTTTAAAGCGAAAAAACCCTTGTAGGGAAGCCTTGGTCTGAGAGACCATGAACATGGGGTTCTACACGTCAAAGTCACCTGGGAGTCACGCCCGACCTTGCCCGCACCAACATTATCAATTGGATTTTGGGTACCCAATTCAACATTTTGGTAGGGTGGAGATTCGAACCTGGGACCTCCCTTGGAGGATTGCCCTCTCCTCTCCAACTCACCTACAACACCTGGGTATTTAGTTGATTCTTGGACCAACTTGTGTGGAATTTGAATAGCTTTGCAATGAGTGGTCATATGAAGGAATCTAAGCAATATTGAGGGAGATATAATCCTCTAAAGTCAACCATTTGAAACAAGGGCAGTAACAAATTTTCAAGTCACAAAAATTAAATTACAAATATTTGTTAGCTAGGGTTTGGATGATGGGAAGAGCAATGAAGGGCTAGGACTTCAGTGAGACAAGACATTCTATTTGGACATAAATTTTTAGCTAAGTTTTTTCTCCCTTCTTTATCTTAGAAATTTTGCATGCAAATTATTATAAATTCTTTATCAAATATTATATTTTCTATGGGACATTCTGATAAATTTAATAGATTTTGAGTTTTAGTATCCTTTCAATGGACTAATTTATAGTTAAATCCTTAGAATAATCTCTAGTGGTAGAGGTTAGTGGGTGCACCTCAAAGAGATCCTTGTTGCTCCAAGATAGGGCAATTTTTAGTAAATTTGATGGGTGTTGGCCAAGGACTTCTATCTTGAGAAAATGGATTGATAGGAGATGGAAGTCTCTAGGAGTGATTCTATCATTTATTCCCAAATGTTTCTTCCTAGCTATTTTTTATTCTAGTAAATAAAGAGAAAATATTAAAAGGTGGTCCTTGGTTTATGGGGAGAGCAGGATTCTTCCTTACCCATTGGTATGAAGGCTTTTCACTTGAATATGTAAATCTATCCCTAGTACCAATATGGGTTAGGATGTTTGGGTTACATATTTAATTTTGAAAAATAAATACCTTCAAGGTAATAGGCAACGCTCTAGGAGAATTCCTTGAGATTTAAAATACTACAGAAGATGGATTCTTGGCTATTTATGCTTAGAAATTGGTCATGATTGATATAAGTAAAACATTACTATAATCAATCATTATTAAGTATGGGGATAAGATGTGGATAAAATCCATATATTATGAAAACATATATTTTAAATTTAGAATATGTCATGAGGTGAGGCATATCGAGAGATTATGCCCTAAGAATAGCCCAATAGAATCATATATAGAAAACCGCAAGAGAAACTTACAAATGGATATGGATGAAGATGGTTTTCAACTTCCAAAAAAGAGATCTAGAAAAAAGAAATAAAATAAATAGTGGAGACTAGTAAAGAAGGATATTAGAAGAAATATCAACTCTTTTGAGGCTTTAGCCTATGAAGAAAAAGTATATCAAAATTTACAGGATACAGTCTAATAGGTTTAACATATTAATAAGGAATTGTCTATTTAGTATGATCCTGATTTAGGAAATAAAATTCTTGATGAACCTAAAGAATGTGTCACATCAGATTTTGAATACTCTCTTGAAGTACCATGCACCATTCAAGAGAAAAAAATGGTAAATAAAATGCAATTTTAGAAGTTAATACTTCTACCACTAATAAGGAAATACCATAAAATGAGCAAGACAAGTCAAAAGATTTTGTAGCAAAACTAGGAGAGGATAAATATGATGAAAAAAAATGTGAAAGGATATTGAGGAATAGAATAGTAATACCTACTCTTGATATAAGCAAGGTAAAAATAGGAAAACCCTCAAATTATCAAGCAAGATCCAGGGAAGCAAGAGCAAACATAGAGAAAGGAACACAAACTAAGTTGGTTGAACTTCTCTTTACCAAACAAAAAAATGATATTAGTAATATGTAGGTGGGACCAATAGTACCTACCAAGATATGATTATCACCTCATGGAATATAAGGGGTGCTAATGCCCCCTCAAAGCAGAGGTGTATCAGGGACCTTGGTTTAAGTAATAAGCCCGATATTCTTTGTATCTAGGAAACTTAAATGACAAAAAAAGAAGTTTCAAAAACTATGAAAGCAATATGGAAAATATGTGAATAGGATGCTACATATTTTGAAGGAGTAGTAGGGGGAATTCTAACTTGTTGGAATCCTTATATAACCTCATGTGTAACCATTCATAAAACTAGGCATTGGATAGCCTCTTTAGTCACTTGCTACTTTGCAGATATTCGTTTCATCCTTATCAATGTCTATGGATCTACAACTCAATTAGGTAGATTAAAATTTTGGAGTGGAATTGAAACCTTTATAAGAAGTAAAGACCAAGAAACTCGATTCATGATCATAGGAGATTTTAATGCCATAACCAAGTTGGATGAAAAATTTGGGGGAATTAGGAAATTAACCCAAACTATGAGAGAATTTTCAGCTTTTATTCAAAATAATAATCTATGGAAGGTTGATATTGAAGAAGACAACTATAAATGGACCAAAAATAGGAGAGGCTAGAACCTAATAGCAAAAAAATTAAACAAATGCATACTCTTAGATCATTGGCTATACGAAGAAACTTGTGCTAAAATTAATACCTTAACAAGGATTGGTTCAGATCACTGGCCAATAAGAGTTAAAATGGTGGTAAGTGAATTAAAAAAGATCATGTTTTAAATATGAGTAGATGTGGGAAGACCATCCTCAATTTGTTGATATGATAGCACAAACATGGAATTCTTTAGAAAATGGTGGGTTGTATGCTCTTCCTAAACACATTAAATTTATGACATCTAGATTAAAAGAATGGAACAACAACACTTTTGGAAATATTTTTGAGAAGAAATAACTAAAAAGAAACTTTCAAAATTCCAAAAAGGTGATCATAATAATCTAAGCTCAGAGGAAAGGGAGTTTCTTAGTGAATATCATAATATTTCTAGTAAGAAAGAGAAATTATGGAGATTAAAATCAAGATAGACTTGGTTAAAAGGAGATAAAAAATACAAAGTTTTTCATAGGATGGCTATAGGACAAAGATCAACATCCAGAATTAGTAGAATATAGTCATTAGAAAGGGTTTGGATTAAAGATCATAGTGAAATTAGAAAAGAGGTATAGTATTTTTATCAAAATATTCTAGGATCATAAGAGACTAAAGTTCTTAATGATAAACTTCAAGATGTACCTTCAGTTATAACAAATGAAGACAATAGGAAACGTATGGAGCCTATTATTCTAGAATAAGTTTATTTAGCTCTTTTCTCTTTTAATAAGGATAAATCCCTATGTCCATATGGGCTCTTTACAACTTTTTACCAACATAATTAGGATATAGTGAAGGATTCTTTATTGGTGGTAGTGGAACAGTCTAGGGTAAAATAATACATACCTTATAAAATAAATGCAACATATCTGACCCTAATTCCAAACAAGAAGAGGGTTTGAGGGTTTGGTTCAACAATTAAAATGCTTATGTAGGCATGCGAAGACTAGGGTTCCAATCCCTTGGCCCCTGTAGTACCGGTGGGTGTGTCACGTCAGTATAGTTGGCTATGTAAAAGGTTCACCCGATGCAACTAGAGGTTATAGTGGCAACAAGGAGCGAGATTCGAACCCACGAAGAGGTGTAGAAAATTGTAATGAGTTACCAATTCCTCTAGTATAATGAAAAACATTTCAAAAAAGAAGGATGTTGAATTTTTTGATTCTTTTAGACCCATAAGCCAATGTAATATGGCATATAAGATTATCTTCAAAGTGATGGCAAATCAATTATAAGACCATTGTTAGACAAAAGGAGGATTTGTGAAAGGAAGACAAATTTTGTATGGGATCATAGTAGCTCATGAAGTTATACATTCAACAACTTCAAGAAAAGAGAAAGTAATGATCTTAAAACTTGATATGAGTAAAACCTATGATAGGATTAAATGAGAATTTGTTTTTGCAGTTTTAGAAAAGTTTGGATTTGGGAAGAAATGGGTTAGATGGATTAAAGATCATGTCTTTACAGTTTCTTATTCGGTGTTGGTCAATGGCTTAGTAATATAATATTTTAAAGCTAATAGAGGCCTTAGACAAGAAGATCCTCTATCTCATTTATTCATTATTATGGCAAAGGTTTTGAGTAGGAACTTAAATAAGGATTACAAAAATGGTCTTATAAGTGGAATTAAAGTTAGTAATAGCATCGATAAATAGTTTGTAGATATTACAACCCTTTTTGAAAGGGTAAGGATACCCTCTATACCACCATATCATATGACTCCCTCATCCTTTGCATATTTACCAATAGTAGGTGGCCTCCCTTGCCCTGTTGGTTGCCTACAACGACGGCCATCCTCTCTACCTGGTCCTATTGCCATGCTTGCTCCAATTGACCCATATTCCTTTTAAGGTGCTCTTCCCTGGACCTCATCTTGTCCCACTTTTCTCATGTCTGGTCCAACATTGCATATGGTGTCCATATTTACTTGCATGGTTGCCACTATGGCCCGTAGCACCTCTATTTCCCTCACCTGCTCCTTTGGTCCTATGGTCTCATTGGGTCCTACCTGTATTGTTGTGAGAGTAAATCCTATTGTTCTCCTCCCCTTTACTGGATATGGTTATCATCCCCCTCATGGCCATCGCTATATCCACCTAAACGTGTGTTTGTGTCAATCTTGGAGAGCCTATACCCCTCTGGTTGTCGCTCTGTGGTACATCGAGTGACCTCTCGAAGCGCTTATTGCACTCATTGACTCATAACCTAGCATCTCTACATTAGCACTCATGGGAATATCCTCGAGGGTGCAATTCTCTTGTACCATCTCCTATAGTCGAGGGCCACTTTGATGTCATCCATTCCTAGATCCACATATAATGGGTCATCTAGGTCCTCCTCCACACATCTACCCACATCAAAATTTTCTTTGAATCCTGATGGACCCCTCCTCACCCTCTTAAACCAGTAATATCTAATATGTGATATCTCCTATAGAATGTAAATTTGATGTTGTACTCAATCAAATTGATATAGCTATCGCTTGCCCTTCTTAGTGGCGATCCACCAAATAATCCTCACCTAAACTAGCTCCTTCGTATCCTCCACCCAACCATGATGTAGATACCATATTTGTGATATGATTTGGTGCTCTTGCAGCTTGTCTATAACTCGCTTTCCTAGTGGCAAGACACCAATGTATGCCATGTATCCATGCTCATAGTGTCAACTCCACATATATATTGTTGGTCGCTCCACATTGGGCAATGGTCATGGTAGTGCATTCAGTCTCTAAACTACTATGTGCTCCTAACACCACACCTGGAGAAAATTTGTACATATCAACCCTATCTATTGCTTATACATGATGTCATGCAACATCTTGTACAAGTGGGTCAACACATATGGTCCCTAAGTGAATCTAACTCTTTGATATTGCATGTTTGCCACTAATCCTACCAATACCCATGTCAGGTGTTTCCTACTCGTGTGGCACACCAACATTCTTACCATCACCCCATATAGTATGGATGTTAGTGCCCCAACTCCATATCGATGTGGAATCCACTATGATGGATCACATGTGTTAGATCACGCGACATCATCTCAAATGCCACCATTGACACTCGTACCATGTAAATAGTCCTCCTCTTAATGGGGATCCCCAATATATGCCATACATCCTCCAATGTGATGATCATCTCCCTTGTTAATAACTAGAATGTGGATGATTCTGGATACCATCTCTCTGTTAGAGTCGTTAGTAGTGCCCTATCATCCTCAATGTAAGGCATCTCTACCAGATGTAGTAGCACCACATTCTATAGTATCTCTCTTTCCACCATTATGAGCTCTCTCATAACCTCCTTGAGTGTGCTCGACCACCACTCTTCATTCTCAAGTACATCTACTTGTGCAATCAATATAAAAATATTAACACATTTCATCAGGCTCATTAATTTTAAAAAAGAGAGGCTTTGTTTACAAAATTTACTACTTTTGCACCCCAAAATGATCGATCATGAATTTGGCATGGCCACATGACCAAATTCGTACCCAGTGACTGATGAGGGTCGTTGATCATTCATCATTTAGTAATTATATGTCAGTCCAGGGCGGTGTCCAAAGGCTGTATTCGATAGGAGGTGTCACAGTTGTAGGTTCAGTTCGTCCAAGAACAAGCTTTTATTGATAGGTTTGTTAGCAATGCTGGGGGTTGTTGTAACTTCCTAATTTCTAACAAAGGAAATCAAATTGCACAATCTAAAGCTGAATTTAAATTACAGAAAAATAAAACTGTAGAATCTGAAATTGACAAGAAATAAAATGTTGCTGAATTGACCAAAAAGCAAATTACAGAAAAGTAAACTACAGAATGGAAATTCACACACACACTTGCAGAAATTAAACCAATGATAAAACTCACAATTTTCTAAACATAAGTTGAATCTGAGAAACCAAATTAACATTTATTACAGTAAAACTGAAAATGATATCATTTTGGAAATTACAGAAAATGCTGAAAATGATGCCATTACAGGTCAAATACTAAATACTGTTCTAACACATGATTGAAACTATTCTAGATGCTATGGTGCAATTCTAAAATGAAACTAATTCTGCAAATAAATGTTGACAGAATTCTGTTGATCTACTGCAACAAGAAATCAGCAAGAATTTTCTATCACTGTGTTGCCCTTCCTCTGATCCTGCAAGTGGCCCTTGCTTCCAGAACCAGAAGAGGGTGAATAATTATACCAAGTAAATTAAATGTGCACTATCAACCATCAAATGCCAATAAAATCTGAAGAATGCACCTTTTATTCCATCTGAAGCTGCATTATAGTACTACAGGAAAAATCTATAATTTACTGTAATGCTACAAAGACTTTATCTTCTGCTAATAACTATCTCCTATTCCTCTATCCCTATTTCTCCATTTATATATCTATATATCATGCTCAACCGTGCTGGGAGCTTTATTTATAATACAAAGTTGATATATCTGTTTGCTGGGTTTCAAGGATTTCCAACTGTTTACAAAACAGTTTCCTAGAATGCAGGGTTATAATTTGTCAACCTTTATCCCTTTATCCTAGCTGGTCCGCTTATGGTGAAGGAACAAAGTCCAAATAGGGTGGACTAACCGCTTGGTCAATTTCCAATCATGCTTTCCATAGTTTTGGGGCATTTTGACCATTTTCAATTGTTCCTGTGCTATTCCCAATTCTTGTGTCGCTTATTCTTGTGCTGCTTCGAAATAACAAGCAAGTGACAATTCGTTGCTTATCTGCACTCCAAACGCATAGGGAGGAAGTTGTTGACCGTTTGGATTATTTTCCCTTATCTTGTACACCCTTTTGCATTGGTGTTACGTGATGAAGTGATTGATTCCAAGCCCTGCTATATATGTACAGCTAGCTGGAACTGTCACAGTCACAACCTATTTTTCTGCATAGTCAGCTACAGTGGACAAGTTCTTGATGCATTTTTCCATTTGAATTAGTTTAAATAGAGGAACACAATATTGTTAAGCACCAGATATTCAACAAGGTTTATATTATGATTCTGAATTACTACAATACTACTGATTAATTAACTGAAAAAAAGTGAAATTGCAGTGAAAATAGTAAAACAGAGTATATGCACTTTGCCATTTCAGAATATGCAAACACCACTATATAATGCATTTTACCCATAATTAACATAAAAACATAATAAAAATGGTGATTCAAATAGTTATAATGTATAAAAAAGTGTCCATTGATGAGGCAATTCTCGGCCTCATCATTCCCCCCCAACTTATGGTAATGCATGCCCTCATGCATTCTGTGCAGCTATAGAGGCACATAGATCTAGGTCTAGATATCTCTCATGAAATTTTAACCACGCGCCACCAATTTCATAGAATCCTCTGATTGCTTTTATGGACTGAAACCACTATTGGAAGTGCATATCAGGTTGTGGGTCATTATCAAAGAAATAGGGGACATGAGTGATAATTATAGGCATCATGTATCTCAGACCTATCCAAAGCTCCTTGATTTCTAATATAATTCGGACAATGCCTTCTGCCTTTCTCCTTGACCACAAAAAATTAGTGGGAGAAATTGGCTCTCATTTCTATAGAGAGAGATAACTCACCCCATCTATTTTTGCAGGCTGCCAAAGCATCATCAAAGAAGTCTGCACAAAAACTTTGAAACTGAGTTATACATCTTTGAAGGTTTCCTAGATAGAGCTGTTTAATTATGGTATTCCGCATGAAGGTATAATGATTACTTGTACAATCCCTATGATTCAGGGGAGCAGGCCTAATAAGTAAAACAACTTATGATTCCAATTCTTTAGTTGACTTCTTTTCTATGTTCTAATAGATATGATTTTGTAGAGTGGACATGAAGGCTTTCAGCTGTAAGTCACCTGTATAAATATGTGGCATAAACATACTTTCTGTTGGTAGAAAGAAATTATGCAAAAATAACTCATATAACAAGTGTTGCTGCTCTATTGGACTCTGCACAAATGCCTCCACAAACTCTCCAGGAGTTTCCAAATGATGAGGCAGCTTAGAAGCAAGTCTCATGATTTGCCAGCGAAGGTATCACTCCTTGAGTAGGAGGCTATAAAACCTAGCTGGTCTTCTGCATTGTATTGCATATTCTGCAATCTGGCATACATCCTGCACCTGTGATTTTAACCTATTAATTTATGTTTCCTTCTTTGCTAATTTGGTTGTTGCAGAGTTCAAAATGGCAACCTTTCCCTCTAACTGATGACACTGGGTCATCCAATATGCTAGGTCTTCATTGTACCTAATTAAAGACACTGTATCTGGGGGCCTCACAATGGGTTGCATTTGTGCCACTATATTTACTTGTACACCAACTTCCATAGTTGGTGTTGCAAATGGCAAATCTGTTTGTGTTCCTTGTTCTACTGTAACTGTAATAATTGGATTTAATTTAGTAGAAACAAGAGGAGAGAGTGTGGATACCTGGTCTTGAGCTGCAACCTCTTGTTCCTCCACAGAAAGTGTTTGTGTTTCCTGCTGAAGGGCAGTGTCATTTTGCATCAAAATTCTTGATGGATTTTCATGCTAAATCATACTATCAGATATTTCTATTCTTGCTTCTTCTCCAATAGGTGATATTTGTGCAGGTGTTGTGTTAATATCTGATTGTTCAGCTAAATCCAAGAGGATCTATGCCCATTCATCAGGTGATGCCTTTGCTAACCCTGTAGATTGATGTTCTAGATGAAACAATTTGTTCTGCAGATCTTGAATTTGCTGTTGAAGCAGAGAAATTTGTTGATCTTTGTGTTTTATGGCTTCTTTAGCCTGTTCAATCCAATGGGTCTAGGTTTTAATGACACTCTTTGCAGCATGCAATTGAGTGTGGATATCGATTTCTTCTGCGAACTCAGACTCAAAATATTTCTCAGACTTAGCATGCACTGAAGTGCGCACATCAACCTCAACTGGTTCAAAATCAGAATTCAAATGCTCCTCAGGATCAGAGTTAGCATAATCAACTAGTGAATGTATAGGGCTTATTAGAGTTTCTTCCATAGTTGTGTCCAGTTCCATTGGTTGTATCCCTTTGTCTGTAATTTTTGTTTCAATGTCTTTTTCCTGTGCATATTATGTTCTAACTTCTCCTTCACTTGATAGACTAATTGGGTCTATGATATTCATTGGTGTTTCTGGCAGGGTTTTAACTTTTCGAAGTCTAGAAGATCTTCTTAACCTTGCAGAACCTGGATATTTCATAGCAGGTGCAACTTTTGGATGTTCTGGAGCAACTGTAGATTTTGCTATTGATTCAGGGGCAGATATAGGTTCTGTTGTTGATTTCAAAGCAGATGCATGTTCACTTGAACTCCTAATTTCTCTGTTGGGTTGTACAATTTCTACAAATATTACCTTCCTTCTTTTTAACTGGGAACCAGATGTGGATGCTTGTTGTTTTCTAGTTCGTGAAGATGGGGGACCGTCATGAGAAGGAGAAATTTTGCTCTCAGAGGGCTCTGGATTAGGGTTTTCTTCAGATTCTTCCTATGTTTCCTCTTTCTCTAGTGTAGAGTTAGAATCATTTGTTTCTGCCCAAGGAGAGAAGAAGCGGTCAAAATTCCTAGGGTTTACCCTAAAGTGATACTTGCAAATGAGTTTGATGAGCCCATGGTGTTTAGGGCTTCCCTTCCCTGCTTGGTATTTTAGGGCCATAGCTTTTAGCTCCTGATAAAGATATAAGAGAATATTGACCCTATATTCTGGTTTGATTGATCCATGGCATAGATGGTTGAGAATACGAAGGTGTGGGCCAGATACAACAGGAAATTGGCCATCACAAGTAATGTATCTCATAACCCATATTGCAACTTCGTCCCAAGGGGACGGTAAACTAGGTCTTTTTACCCCCTTACAAACATTCCTATGCATCAAGAAATCAATTTGTCCATCCCCTTCTTTCTTAAACTGATTAACTAGGTCAACTAAAATATTTCTCCCAATTTTCACAATCTGCAAACCCTGAAGGGGTAATTCAGTGATTTGGCTGAGTATCTCGGGAGTTACCTGGATGGTCATCCCACTAATGTTTACTCGGTTGTTGCGAAATGTGCGTGCGAACTCTGCCACCAAGCCCTCTGAATAACCATCAAATTTTTGCAGGAACGACAGAAATCCCCCATTAGTAAAGATTTGTAGAGATGCAGGATCGCTCTCCAGGTAGCTGATATTTTTGGGTTCGGCTTTGATTTTCTTTCCACCCATGGTGTAGTTTTCTACCTTCTGTTCTGTGGTGTCTGTGAATTTTTGGACAGTACGAGATTGCATTTGTTTTTAGGGTTTTAATAGTTTTAGCAGGAATAATTATAGCAGCGTAGGAACTGCTTCGAAACATGTAGAGTAATCAGGATAGGTGACGTGGTAGCGTACATGAAGTTTTCAACCCTTAATTTTGCTCGTTCTTGTTATGGATGCCAGCTATCACATGCCACCTTGAATCTGAGACCTGTCCTTTTTCAAAACCAATTAAATCACTACAGGCCACGTGTCATAGAATTTATTGCACAAAACTTCATTCCTGCGCTTAGTGATTTATTTCGGAGCATAGAGTAAACTGGTCTATTCCTGCACTTAATAAGTTATTCTAGCACTTATACACAGCTCGTTCCTGCGCCTAAAACATAAACAACTTATTCCTGCGCTTGATGAATCATTCCTACGCTTTGGAATATAAACAGTTTATTCCTGCGCTTCCCTTTCTGATTTTGACGCACTTTTGTTTTTTCATTCTAGAGCAGAACTAGGCAGAGGCATTTTTGAAACACTGACAAGAACTTTCCATTTTTGATTCCCCTTTTATATGATTTATACTAATCAAGGATATATACACTATATACTAATGATTTACATTATTCAGAAAATAAAAAAGACACATACTTGTTATAACCATTTTAGCTACATTTTGGGGTGCTCTTGCTGAGATTTCCAGCTAATCAATCTTTGAACTAAGGTAGGTGCAATCTGAAAACAAATGAAACAACGACATGAGACAAGACCTAACAATGATGGTGAAACCAACTAGGTAAACATGCTGGAACACCGATTTTCATGTAAACCCAACTCAGGAGCGCCTCAAAGAGGTTTTCACTTTCTGAATTTTTATTGTTTTTTTATTTATATTATTTTAATCTGTTGAATTCGGTATGGAAGAAGTGTTTTCTTCCAAAATGTGTACATCCAAATTTTCCACTTGCTTGAGAAATTCGTCCTTATTGTGTGGTTTATGGTACATACGAAGACGATGTCCATTCACCAACAACTTGCGTCGTGAGTCATCAATAGGTGTAAGGCGAACAACTCCATTGTCAAACACTTCCTCAATTTGGTACGGTCCAAGACATATGGTCTACAACTTTCCAGGGAAATCCTTGTATTGTGAATCAAACAACAAGGCCCAATCACCTTGCTAAAATTTTTGTTGTTGTATGTGACTATCATGCCACATCTTTCGTTGTGCTTGGATTATCTCTATCTGATGTAGTGCATCCATGCGTAGTTCATCCAATGCATCAAGTTGCAGAATGCGATCTTCTTGTGCCTGTGATAGATCAATACCTACTTCCAAAGCAGTTCGAAGAGTTAGTAATTCAAAATTAATAGGCAAAAGAGGTTTTTTTCCATAAACTAATTCATATGGCATAAATCCAGTGGTAGATTTCCAAGTGGTATTATAAGCCCAAATAGCTTTTGGTAACTTGTCTAGCCAATTTCTTCTATGGATTGCTATGGTTTTGGTTAGAATTCGTTCTAATTCCCTATTAGTCACTTCAACTTGGCCATTGGCTTGTGGATGATAAGGTGAGGACTTTCTGTGTTTGACTTGATAGAGTTGAGTGAAGGCTTCAATAACTTTTGAAGTAAACTAGGGTCCTTGATCTGTAGTGATGGATTGTGGGGCTCCAAAACGTAGAAAAATCTGTGAATACAGAAAATCAACAACTTTTTCTTCTCAAGCATGCTTAAAGGCACGAGCCTCTACCCATTTGGTAACTATTGGTCATCAAATCCGCACAGGAAAGGACTTTCGGTGGGTTTGCGCGCCCTGGACCTGCGACCAACATTGAAAGGCCGAGAGGAAGAGATGCCCCTCGTGCCAATCTCCGGAGAAAGGCCGGCTCCTATACTAATCTACTTTTGGGGTTTGAGATAAGAGTGCAGGAAAGAAATAAAAGGAGTTCGGGTTAGAGAAAGAAATAAAAAAGGATAAGGGTTAGAGATTGATGATTTAAGGTGGGGAAGAACAGGAAGCACGATCACTCACTAATAACTCAAATAGCAGCAAAAAACACCAAGAATAGAACGAAAGAAACGAAGTGCCGAACTTCCTATGTATCCTCTGGACGGGTTCGCAGGGTTCTCCTCTCTCTCTCGCTGGAATTCAGGGTTCAGAGTAACAACGATTAAGAAGAGGGAATAACAGAAACCTCGATCCACCAGGCAACATAAAAGAAAATGACAAAGCGTTTTTCCTCTCCTATGTATCCTTCAGGGCGAATTTTAGGGTACAGTTCCCAATCGCACACCGGATTCAGGATTCAGAGTCTCAGTATACGAGTGCAAACAGACAAAAGAATTAAGCACAGAAGGCAGCATAAAAGAGAGAAATGGAGCATAAAAATCTTTAGTATTAGACGCAGGACATTAAGTTACAGTAGCTTTCTAGCAGAAAGTTCCCCCCCTTTTACATTGCAAAGCCTGGGTTTTTATAGAGGACCCGACCCTCTGAATCATTATTACAAAATGGCGGAGTACGCCCTCGGGCCCTGAGAAACGGCTCCTCGTTGCTGCTGCGGATGACTTCTCAAATCGGCTACCAAAATTGGTAATGGTGACCGAGTCAACCAGGGAAAGATGCATTAAATGAGCCACCTGGGTGTCCTCGGATTGTAGGTGCGGTGCTCGAGTGGCGGCCATGCTTGTCGGGCTCTCCTTCTCGGACTGATACTTCGCATCCAATTGCCAAAAATGAGCAACGGGCTTATCGGGCAAGAAAATATGCATTTATGAGGCCCTCTGACTGCCTCGAGAAAAATGCCCAACTCGGGAAGCGTTCCTGGAAGCGCCTCGCTGATTTTCGCTTCGCAAAATTACTTCGGGGGCGTGGAGTGCCGAAGCGGATCTTTCTTCTATCCTTCGCTGCTTCGCTGGCAAAATCGCTTCGCTGACGGGTCGGGAAAACGCTTCGGGCCGATCTTCTTTTGAAAAGGCGGTTCGGGGGAGTTTCGGCCGAAACACTTTCTCGACCTCTATTGCTTCGGGTGAAAATTGGCCGAAGTGGATTTTAGAAATACTTCGGGCCCGAAGTATTTTCCTTGCCTTAGCTGATTCGGCCTATCTTTTCTTCCTCGACGAAGTTGTTTGAATGCCGCTTCGCAAAACTTTCACCCGAAGCGGCTGTCAAAAATGTTTCGGGTGCGAAGCGTTATCTTTGTATTTTCGGCAAACTTCTCGCCCGAAGTGATGATTTGAAGCGCTTCGGGCCCGAAGTTCTTTTCTTTTCATTTTGTCCACCAGGGGGCGATAGGGAAAACCAAAATTGCTATAACTTATAAATAAAAGAAAACTTTCAAGAAAACAAATATTGTACAAAGTTTCAATTTTTCTGCCCCTTGGTGGAATGTGACAATATTGTCAACATTCTTGGCGGCTCGCGGGGCAACGAGCTCGTCTCGGTGGTAGAACCCTCAGCTTTCATCCATTGGGCCAGAGTCACCTCCAGATCCTTCTCCTTGTTCCTTTTCTGGGGATGCTTCCATAGCTTGTCCTTCCTTCTCCTCTTCTCCTACTTCTGCTTCTTCCTCTCCTGTTGCCATTGCTTCTGCTACGTCTTCGGCCATTGGCAATGGGGCCAGGCAGACGCGGATGTTTCTTAGGGTTCGACGAATCTGAGACCAGACCCTTTTCATGAACAGCTCCTGATCTCCCAGAGATTTGACCAAGGCGCGGAACCTATCGATCTGCCCGATTTCTGCATGCTGGGACCTGGTATACAGATCGTTTAGGGAAGCGATGATTCTATAGTATTTCAGTATGTAATCAGCAACCTGCTTCTCTGTTATAGGTTCGGCCCACTCGTCTATCTCCGAGACGTTGTCTTCAAACTGCTGCCACTTCGGCATGATTTCTTCCTTGGCTAAGGGCTTTCCATCATCATCCGTGAAGCTCGGGAAGCCTAAGGCGACGAGGTCCTCGAAGTAGCCCATTGACGTGCGCCTCTCACTTTCGAATGCGTCCAGTAGGATTTTTGCCTTTTGAGCCTTCTTGGCTATGGAGAAAAAGGCGCGAACTGTGTCCTGGGCCGTTGACCAATCCCTTGTTGTCCGACTCATTGCTGCGAGCTTCAAATCTTGATACCCTGCATCTTGGACCTTCAGGGCCAGCTTGAGTCGGGCTCTGACATTCTGAATGACTTCTTCGACGATTGGTCCTCCTTCGACGGCAGCACTCTGGGCTTCTACGGTGTAAACTAAAACCGAAAGGGCACTGACAGCCCGAGACCTAAAATTCTTGAGCAGACATGAGCGAATCTCTTTGATTTTGCTCCTATCAAATAGCCCTAGGCCCTCCTTCTCGTGCAGCTGGATCTGAGCTTGCAAGATCCTACTTTCAAGCTCCTTGACCCTCAAATCATTTTTGATCTGCCTTTGCGCCTGATTCTCAGCTGTGCATTCCAGCTGTGCTATCTGCAGCTTTAGGGCGTGTGTTTCTTTTCGCATCAGTTTGCACTGCCCCTCGGCCTCTGCCAATTTGGAGCGAGTCCTTGCTAGCTCCTCCTCCAGCTTGATGTTAGCACTCTCGGCTTCGAACCTGCGCTTGTTGGCAATGTTGGCGTGCGCCTTGAAGGTCTCGATTCCAATGTGCATAGAGGCGGATTCCTTGTCCACGTTCAGATGCTCCAGGTCCTTTTCTTTATCTTGATATTCATAGTCCGCTGGAGTCATTTCATCCAGGGGCTTCTGGACTTTGGGTATCTTCTTTACTTTATGCACCTTTCCCGCCTCGAAGTCGAAGACGACACATTTCTCAACTTGAGCGAGCGAACGCCCTCTCTTCTTTCTTGCCTCTTTCAACATTCTCTCTGTGTTCTGTCGGGCTTGGAGGAGTTTTTTGGCTAAGGGGGACTCCCGTATTGAGGACAGCTCGGAGTCGAATGCGGTTGGGTCTAAAGCCGAGGGGTTGAACAAATATAGGGAGCTGAAAGGGATAGCTTCACCCGAAGGTTCGGCAACAGGGGTGACAGGGGCTTCGGCGAGTGGGAGCACGTTATGTACAATGGAGGAATGAGCCTCGGGGTTCGGCACTGGACTATTAGCTTCACCCTGGTTGATGACTGGAGGATTGGCGGTGTGGCTGGGCGAAGTAACTTGGATGGGTTTGTCCTGGCCGAAAGACTCGGGGGAAGTAGTTAGGGAGACGGCGTGAGAAGGTGACTGATTTTGTGGAGGCAGGGGGGACGGGTGAGAGCTTTCGGCCAGGACCGGGGTAGACTTACGAGCAACCAGAGCGTAAGGCAAAGAAAATGTACCTGCGTGCCCTCCTGGCAGTGCGGCCATGGTGACCTCCTGGGCCTCGGTACCCTCGGCTTCAATGACTTCCATGAGTTCCTCCACGTCAATGACATCTATGTTTGGAATCGTTTCGGCACTTGGTGGAGTTTCTCCGTTGTTTGCTTCGACCGAGCCCGATACAGATCTTTCGGTAGGAGCGCTCGGAGCGTCTGTACGCGGTCGCTTTGGGAAGTTCGGGGGTGCCTGTGTAGGTTCCCGCTCCTTTCTTTTCCTCCTCTCGAGGGGTTGCTCTGATTCCTCTATCGTTGTCTCCAGATCTTCGGATGGACTCTGTAGTAAAGCTTTAGGCGCGGCCCTGACTGCTCTTTCCTTGGGGACATTATCAGTCTTCCTGGGGCCTTCATCTGAACTTGGAGTGGCCGGTGGAACGAAATCGATGAAGGACAAGGGTTTCCAAGACCCGATATTGGTCTGATACACAATTGCGAATTCCCTGTCCATTGTTAGAAGCCCGTAAGAATTCATCTTTCGACGATGGACTCTCATAATCCACCATTCTCTCAACTGCTCCTCGTCCCAGTCCTTCAACTCCTCTTTTAAATCATCCTTTGCTTTTCTCTAGAAAGTGGAGTCGGGAGTTGGGAATGGGTACTGGTCTGGGTCGAATTCGACCTCCATAGGATAGAAGTCATGCCAAGGAGGCAACGTCCTCATCTCCTCTAAGTGCCACTCCAGGTCCGTACCATTGGGGTTATTTCTCTGCTCCAGAACTTCGGGCGAGGATAGACATGGAAGTTTTTGCTTTTCAAATGATCTCTCATCACCCCCAACGGGTCGTAGAGCCACCTCTGTGGTATTTGGAGCAGACCAAAATCAGCGAGTTTCTCCTCCAGGTATATGTTCTGCTTTAAGGCAAAGACTTCGATCACTCCCATCTTGAAAGGGAAGTCGCAGGTGTGTGCCCACTTTCGCCCGTGACCATAGGTTTCGTCGGTCGCGTCACTTTGCCGAGCAACTTCCAGGGCAAATTGGTATTCCGAAGGGAAAAAAGGCAGCAAGAAGGGCTTCCCTGTGAAGCCGAAAAGGCGGATCACAAGCCCTTGCGTCAATTGAAACACATCCCCTTTTCTCTCCAGTACCACTTTATTTCTAAGGCCGAGAGGCACCCGAGGGCTAGACCCTGTCAGAATGTGCATCGCAGGTCCCAAAAACTGCTGATTGAAAGGGTAATAGGACTCCGACCTCAGCAAGAGTCGGGTCCATTGATATACAGGCAAAGGGATTCCATCCTTGTCAACTGGTGAAACATCACAATGGGGAAGGGCTTTATGTACATGAAAGAAGAAGAGCCAAACCAAGAAGGAACAGGGCTGGAAGTACGGCTCCTTGCTAGCATCCTTCATGGATGACAACCGCATATGCAGATTTTGGGCCACCCATTCTGCCCAATCAAAGAAAATTGGGTTGGTGTTCGACCGCGAAGCGTCGGGAGCGTAGAACTCTCCTCTGGAAATGCATTCGGCTAGCGACACCTGCCATGGGCATACCGAAGTATCACTTGACAAGCCCCCTACCCATGCAATGATAGAGAATATGTCTGTGTTCTTAAAGGCCTCCAGGGGCAGGGGCATCTGGGGTCGCTTATCGGAAGGAAGTCCGCTTTTGAGGCTTTCACGCAAAAAACTCAGAATGAAGGGATTAGCGGTGAACTTATCCGTTTGTTCACTCAGGCTGACCTTGCGAATGGTATAGCCTTTTGGTGGCCTTTGCTGCGGTGCGAATGCCGCCTGCACATCCTCCGTCAGAATGGAAAACAATTTTTTACCCGAGGCATCCAACACCTGCCTGGTTTGCGGCTGATAGTTCTGAGCAATGGCGTATATGAGCTCGGGGTAGTGATGTGTAGGAAGGACCAGATACCAGTATATGTGGGAATAATATGCCATGGCCCTCTTGTTCTCTGCTGAGAGCCTGCTTTTCATGAAATCGATAGTATACCGAAGCTCGGCCATAGTTTTTGAGAGCTCTGGGTCTCTGATTTTTGCCCACTTATCGACAGGTGGTTCTATACTGGGCTCATCATCGGACTCTTCCCTTCCTTCCATCACATGTTTTCCTATGCGTGGGGGAGGATTGACCCTTCTGGGTGTCTATTTCTTTTCTTCCATGGCTCTCGCCTTCTCTGGAGTCGTCGCTTCTGGTTCCTTTCCCTTCCGTGTGGGGTTCCTCCGTCGTTCACTTCCCATTGTGAACGATTGCAGCAGAATAACTTGTAGTGTAGAAGAGTTCAGCACCGCAAAACAAAGGACTGGGTAATCACGATGAACAGGAGTCCTTGATGCAGAAGCTCTCCGAGGTGACAGAATGCAGACTCGACCCTCACACTTGCAAATGGTTTTGTTCTTAACGGGCATCTGCATTTTATAGCTTCGGAGGGCAACCTCCGGCATTTATGGCAACCATCGTAATTACTTTGTGGGCCTGGCCCGAAAGTATCACTGTGACATCTGATTGGCCATACGGTGGCGTCGTACGTGGGGCCATGCAATTCGGCAGTTTGATTTTGTATCTAGAGCGCGGATCGCTGCCACCTGGAACCCTGGCGTGGCATTTCGGTTAACGAACTGTCTTGGGAGGAGTGTCATTTCTTTCGCATTGATTTCATCTGCTTCGGTCCCCTTTTGAGGCTGCTATAGGCACGTTCCTCGAGGTACATCCTAAACATGTCCGCCTCGCATGCGCGGTTCGGTGATGTAGGGTTGGCGAAGAAAATACTTCACCGCGAAGTGCTTCTTCGGGCTGATTTTCTTCGTTTCGGGTCCGAAGTTCTCCTTCGCCACATTGTCGCTTTGGATTATGAACACCGTCGACCGAAATCCATTTCATCGAGGAGGGCCTCGCCAAGAATTGCTTTGGACAACGCCTTCGGCACATTGCTTTTAGCGAAGCATTTTCCATGTCTTTGATTCGCATGTGGTTCGGTTCTACGAGGATGAACTGCTTCGCGGCGAACTTCCTTTCGTCGGCTACTTCGGACCGAAACCCCCCGAAGGCGATTCCGATCATGCTTTGTGAAGCCGAAGCCAGGAATCTAGCTTTTGCGGTTGAAGTGGCACTTGCTCTTCATGATCTTTTGAACAGAGTATATACAAAGCATTGAAATCCTATATACAAAATACATGCAAGAGATATATATATATATATATATATATTTTTTTTTTTGGCTGTACATATCTTAGTGATTGAAGGCCTTCAGGTGAAGACCATTGACTGAGATTGGTAAAACTTGGCCATTCGCATCCTTGAGGATGAAGGAATTGGCCGAATTCACTTTTACTATTTCAAACGGTCCATCCCAGAATGCATCCATTTTGTCATGATTCCCAGGCTTGGCCTTCCATGAATCCCACCTCCATACCAGGTCTCCTGCTTTGAATGTGCGATCGGATGATTTCCTTTTGAACCATTCTCGGGTGACCTCAGCATGCCGTGCGAAGTTCTGGTAGGCCCTTTCACGTTCCTCTTCTAGTTGTAGTAGTTGGACCAGGCGTTCCTCCATCGGGTTGGCTTCATCTTCTTCTAGCAACTGTAATGCAGGGATCTCGAGGTGAGTGGGCAGGATGGCCTCCTTACCGTAGACCAGAGCATAAGGCGAAGTCTTAATTGACCTCTTAACAGAAACCCGATCGGCCCACAAGGCCCGATCCAGAAGGAGGTGCCAAGTTCTTTTGTTTTGATCGATCAACTTTCTCAATATCCTCAACAGGGTTTTGTTGGTGGATTCTGCCAATCCATTCCCCTGAGGGTAATAATTGGAAGACACCTTGTGATATATCCCATACTTGTATAGGAACTCATTGATTTTTGCACCTGTGAAACCAGGACCGTTATCTGTAATAATTGCTTCGGGGATGCCGAAGCGGGTAATCAATCCTTCCAGGAAGGCGACCACAGTATCTTGATCGGCATGTTTTGTGGGAACTGCCTCGGCCCACCTGGTGAAGTAATCCGTCGCAGTCAGAATGAATTTGTGCCCAGCGGAGGAGTTTGGCGATATGGCTCCTACGAAATCTAGTCCCCATTGCTGAAAGGGGGCCTCCACTTGTATCGGTCGGAGTGGCATCGAAGCATTTCTGCTTCGACCGGCGAATCTCTGGCATTGCTCGCACCTTCGGCAAACGGAGAAGGCATCGACAAAGAGGGTGGGCCAATAGTAACCCGCCTTGATTATTTTTAGCATCGTCGCCCTTCCAAAAAAGTGTCCTCCAGATAATCCTGAATGAAATTCGCCCAGGATTCTCCTCTTGTCATCATCTTTTATGCATCTGAGGAGGACGCCGTCAATGTTCCTGAAAAATAGGCCTTCTGGGCGCATAGCGTATCGGGCGGACCGCATCCTGAAATGTCTCCGCTACGAAGCATTCAAATGCGAGGGGCATCTATCGGTGTTGAAATATTCCACTATCTCGCCAACCCAATCTCTCTCGGCCTCTTCCTGATTAGCGAGGCATTCTCCTGTTGGCAAGTCCTCCGACTGACAGTCTGTTATTTCGGCCGTTGCGTTCTTCGCCAACTCTTGACATAGTGCGCGGCCGTGAACCAGCTTGGTGGGCTTGATCTCAATATCGAACTCTTGGATTTTGCTTACCCAACCAGCTCTCTTGCTTCCCAGTTCCCCTTGAATAATGAAACTACGCACGTCGGGGTGAATGACGAAGACTGTGGTTCGACTCTAAGAGATGAACTGTTTGAATTTTCTTGAGAGACTTCATTACTGCATGCACTTGACGCTCGATGAAATTGTACTTTTCTTCATGGGGATTGATTATCTGGCTAAGGAACGCGATGGGACGTTCCTCTCCATCTTCCCCCTTTTGCGTTAAAACCGCGGCATAGCTTTCAGGTTCTCCTATTGCATACAGGATAAAATCTCGATCGTAGTCGGGGTTGATCAAGACTGGTGCCTGAACAATTTGGGCCTTGATTTCTTTGAATGCTTTCCTCCTCTCTTCTGTCCGGAAAAATTCTGCGCCCTTCTTTAAAAGCTCAGACATCGGCTTAACGACTTGGGCGAAGTCCTGGGACAAACTTCCTGACGAAGTTAATCCGACCAAAGAAATATTGAAGGCCCTTTTTATTCGCTGGGATTGGGAGCTTCATCAGAGCTTCGGCTCTGTCAGGATCCACGGCGAGACCCTTTTCTAAGATTGCATGTCCCAGCAGCTTTCCTTCGCTGACTGCGAAGATAGACTTTTTTGGATTGATTGAGATGCCAAATTCTCGGCATTTTTCAAAAATTTGTTGAAGATGTTCTGGGTGGTTTTCTCTCTTTCGGGAGAATACGGTCATGTCATCCAAATAGATAACGATAACCTTGTTCAGAAGCTCACCAAAAGCTAGGTCCATCGCCCTCTGGAAAGTAGCTCCCGCATTCGAGAGGCCAAAAGGCATTCGCTGGTAGGCGAATGTGCCCCACTTGGTTGTGAATGCGGTCTTATGCTGATCTTCGTCCCTGACCCAGATCTGATTATATCCGGAGAAACCATCAAGCAGGGAGAATCGTTGAGCTCCAGCCATCGAATGCAAGATCTGATCGATCTATGGGAGAGGATAGTGGTCCTTGAGGGAAGCATGATTCAGGTTGCGGAAGTCCACGCATAACCGGATGTCTCCATTCTTTTTTTTGACAGGGACCAAGTTCGCTACCCAGGAAGAATGCTTGATGGGATAAATGATCTTTGCTTCGAGCATCTTTAGCAGTTCGGCCCTCATCAGGACCTCGATCTTTGGATTGACCGGCCTTTGCTTCTGTCGAAAAGGTTTGGCCCCTTCTTGTAATTCGATTGTATGTTGGATCAGCTGCCGATCATATCCCTTGAGGTCGTGATAAGACCAAGCCACAATATCTGGGTACCTCTTACACAAACATCGGATCCGCTCTTTTTCTTTCGAAGTACAATCGGTCCCGACCTTTATTACTTTCCCAGGTTCCAGTTCTAAATCTTGATATTGTTGTGCACTGATCTGGATCCTGTGGGAGAGCGATCGATCATTTTGATCGAAAAGGCTCTCAAGCGTGATCAATCCCTTGGGAACGTGGTTGTTCTTCAACTGGACCAATCCTTCATATTCTTCCTCATCCGGGCTTCGGTCCTCGACCGTAGCGGCTTCTTGGATCATGAAATTGACGATCTACTCGTCGTTGTCAAAAACTTGCCAGTGTAAATCTCTATCGGGGACAGAGGGTCTATAGATCATCCTTACAGCCTTCGGCTTATGCACCATATCATCCACTGGAGAATATCGGGCTGCGATGGATGCTAAGACATCTGCATGTCGATTCTTTTCTCGTGAAACAGACTATAAATTGAGGGATTCAAACTGGTCAAACAGGTCCCATACCCTATTGCGGTATGATTTAAGATAGTGCTTCTTTGAAGAGCATCTATTGGTAACCTGGTTGCAAACTAGTTCGGAATCGCCGAAGATTTGAAGATGCCTTATGCCTAACTTGTCGGCTTTCTTGAGTCCCAAGCACAAGGCTTCATACTCTGCTGCATTGTTGGTGCAGCTCCATGTCAATCGGTAGCAATATTCTTTTTGCTCACCGGACGGCGAAATCAGAAGGATTCCTGCCCCGACGCCATTTTTGCATCGGGCACCGTCGAAGAACAATTTCCATAGTCCTTCTTGAGCAGAAACTTTTCCTTCCCTTTTAGCTGGTTTCTCGGACTTGGCGATGGTGTAGCACCCCACCTCAGTTTCTATCATGGCATTGAAATCTGCCAATGAAAATTCATCTTCACAACACAACTGTGCGAGGGATTCCTGGACCAAATCCACGTGCTCTAGTTCCTCCACGATCGTATGCACAGGGCCACTGCTTTCTTCTTCGGACATCTTCTCAACCAGGAACGTAGAAGGCTTTTCATTATAGATCTTCACCTTCTTCCCTTTGAAGGGGATCTCCAGATGAGTGTAATCCATGGACAGATATCCGCCCAGCTTTGCCGTGAATTCTCTTGACAGGCACATGCTGAAGTAAGGCTCAAGGTCCACGACTACCACCTCTTGTATGACTATGATTTGAGGTGTCTTATGTAGCCGAATAGGAATATCTTTGATGACACCTACAGTCTTCACTGGGGTACCGTCCAACTGGAGGACTCCGTGACTGCTTCGTGTGTACTCCATGCCTATTTCTTCGCATACTGCCTTCGGCATTACTGTCGTCGCAGCTCCAGAATCTATCATACAGTTATGCACGATATACCCTTCCATTTGTAAGGATAAGTAGAACGGTGGTGGTCTATTTTTCCCCGTGATGGACGCGGACAGGGTCTGCACTAGGGCGGGTGGCTCTGCCTTCCTTGTATTGATCCTCTTCAATGACTCTTGCAACAGGTCCACTTGTCCAGGAAGTTGCAGAGCATCATACAGACTGATCTTGGCTGGGATCCTCTTCAACTCTTCTACAATGTTGTAGGCTGGGGAGCTATGCACCTCAGGTTCCTTTCTTGGTTCGTACTTGGTGCGATATTGCTCTGTTGCTTCGACCCTTTGTCGCTTGGTGAGCGAGGGAAACTTGAGCTTCTCCTTAGCCTATTCTTTGGTCTCCACCTGAGGTGGTTCGACAGTGGCCTTTTGGGCCTTTTCCTTGACTGGAGCTGGCGGAGGAGCTTCGCTCGGGGCCGAAGAGGATGGTTGTCCTTTTTCAAATCGAGCATGTACCTTCAAAGGAGCCATCTGAGTAGCATCCACCTCTATCGACCTTTTACCTCCCCTAGTAAGGACTGCGACTGGCTCTTCCTCGCCGATTGACAAGTTCTGATCCAATTGTCTGATGACATTGACTTGACCGCCTTGGCTGCTGCTTGTTAGCGTCTGCACGTAGTGTTGATGCAACATGCATGTATTTTCCTCGTGAGGATCATTACATGTAGAGCACCAGTATACATGATCGAAAGTGCTTGGGACTTCTTCTATCGCAACATTTCTTGCCGAAGCTTTCCCTTGATGGACCGCTTGATCTTTGGTAAGTGCAGGCGTGGGATAAGACCTTCTTGGTAGAAACTCTTGTTGCGCTTGCTTCTTCTTGACAACGGTCATGTCATTGGACAAGGTCTGCACCGTGGCATTTAACGATTGCATTTCTTGCAATATCTTGGCTTGCATATCATCGACCTTGGGAACTGATGGTAAAGAAGCCATGGTCGGTATCGGAGGTAGGGCAGGATGTTGAAGGGGTGCTGGCAACATCGGAAATGTTGGGGTGATAGTGGGGGGCATAGTTGAAAATGTGGGGAAATGTATCTGTGGAGCCGTGATCTGTGACACAACAGGATTCGGGTTCCAAGATGAGATCGGATATGCAGGGATTGCAAAAATCTATGGAGCGACTGCGCTCGCATACTGGGCTTGAAGGAACTCGGGGAGTATGGGCATTGGCATTCTCTGAGGGAGTTTGCCTACGGCTATGAGGTCCGTTTTTGCTTTCTTGGCTAACCCATACAACTCTGGAAAGGTATTGACATTGGAGTACCTTATCATAAGGCCGATATCAGGATTGAAGGCCCGAAGGAAGTAGTACGCCGCGGCTTCATCAGTTGGGCGAAGTCCAACTGGGACTCTTTGCCAGGTTCGGGCGAACCTAACATTGAAGTCTACAATTTCTTCTTGCGGATGTCTTTGGATCGAAGTGAATTGCTGTAGAAGAGAAGTTGGATCAGCGGACTCGTTGAAACCTTGCATCAACTGCCCGACTAATTGGTCCCATCCCGTAATAGTGTCGGGTGGCAGAGATCTATACCAATAGAGGAGCTTTCCTCTAAGGGAGAGAACCAGGAGCTTCACCATCACTCGCTCTTCTGTGATATCATGGATTGCCGCTAGGGAAATGATGTCCTGGATATGCTCCAGAGCAGTCTTTCCGGTTCCGTCGAACGTCGGGAGCTTTTTGATTGCAGCAGGTGGAACTTGCCCTTGGCCCGCAAGATTCAACGGTGACGAAGAATTCCATGCTGGAAATAATCTAGGCGGCGGTTGCTGTTGTTGTTGTTGTTGTTGTTGTGCCATATTTGTGCCTGGGTTCTGTGGAACAGAAGTCCCCGAAGTCCCTCTTGGGTTGCTTGTCGAAAGGCCAAAGGGAACGGAGGCACTAGGATGCTTCGGTGAGTTGGGAGGATTCGGAGGAAAACTAGCTGCTGTGCTATCGAAAGTTAGGCCTTGCTCGTCAACAGCAGCCTCTTGCGAGGATGTCCCGCGTAAGAGATATTCGGGGGTAACTAACCTAGAGCGTTCCCCAAAGGCGTCGATATCGAGTTCAAAGAAATCGGTTTCCTCTCCTCTATTCCTAACTCTCCATCTTGTTTGCATGAAGGCACAGGCTTTAGTACTGGTCTTTACGACTTGAAGATTCTCGGGTAAAACAGAGTCGCCAGATGCTAAGAGTCTCTTAGTAATGAGAGCATCGATTCTCACTACTACTCATGGGATGAGACTGACCGGGTCTCATCGGGAACTTTGTTAGAACTACTGGCTCCGGTGAAGACGGGCTAGGGATTTTCTCAAATATGGGACCTTGAGTCCCACCGGCGTGCCGAAACTCGTTGGTCATCAAATCCGCACAGGAAAGGACTTTCGGTGGGTTTGCGCGCCCCGGACCTGCGACCAACATTGAAAGGCCGAGAGGAAGAGATGCCCCTCGTGCCAATCTCCGGAGAAAGGCCGGCTCCTATACTAATCTACTTTTGGGGTTTGAGATAAGAGTGCAGGAAAGAAATAAAAGGAGTTCGGGTTAGAGAAAGAAATAAAAAAGGATAAGGGTTAGAGATTGATGATTTAAGGTGGGGAAGAACAGGAAGCACGATCACTCACTAATAACTCAAATAGCAGCAAAAAACACCAAGAACAGACGAAAGAAACGAAGTGCCGAACTTCCTATGTATCCTCTGGACGGGTTCGCAGGGTTCTCCTCTCTCTCTCGCTGGAATTCAGGGTTCAGAGTAACAACGATTAAGAAGAGGGAATAACAGAAACCTCGATCCACCAGGCAGCATAAAAGAAAATGACAAAGCATTTTTCCTCTCCTATGTATCCTTCAGGGCAAATTTTAGGGTACAGTTCCCAATCGCACACCGGATTCAGGATTCAGAGTCTCAATATACGAGTGCAAACAGACAAAAGAATTAAGCACAGAAGGCAGCATAAAAGAGAGAAATGGAGCATAAAAATCTTTAGTATTAGACGCAGGACATTAAGTTACAACAGCTTTCTAGCAGAAAGTTCCCCCCTTTTACATTGCAAAGCCTGGGTTTTTATAGAGGACCCGACCCTCTGAATCATTATTACAAAATCGACGGAGTACACCCTCGGGCCCTGAGAAACGGCTCCTCGCTGCTGCTGCGGATGACTTCTCAAATCGGCTACCAAAACTGGTAATGGTGACCGAGTCAACCGGGGAAAGATGCATTAAATGAGCCACCTGGGTGTCCTCGGATTGCAGGTGCGGTGCTCGAGTGGCGGCCATGCTTGTCGGGCTCTCCTTCTCGGACTGATACTTCGCATCCAATTGCCAAAAATGAGCAACGGGCTTATCGGGCAAGAAAATATGCATTTATGAGGCCCTCTGACTGCCTCGGGAAAAATGCCCAACTCGGGAAGCGTTCTTGGAAGCGCCTCGCTGATTTTCGCTTCGCAAAATTACTTCGGGGGCGTGGAGTGCCGAAGCCGATCTCTTTCTATCCTTCACTGCTTCGCTGGCAAAACTGCTTCGGCGATGGGTCGGGACAAACGCTTCGGGCCGATCTTCTTTTGAAAAGGCGGTTCGGGGGAGTTTCGGCCGAAACACTTTCTCGACCTCTACTGCTTCGGGTGAAAACTGGCCGAAGTGGATTTTAGAAATACTTCGGGCCCGAAGTAATTTCCTTGCCTTAGCTGATTCGGCCTATCTTTTCTTCCTCGACGAAGTTGTTTGAATGCCGCTTCGCAAAACTTTCACCCGAAGCGGCTGTCAAAAATGTTTCGGGTGCGAAGCGTTATCTTTGTATCTTCGGCAAACTTCTCGCCCGAAGTGATGATTTGAAGCGCTTCGGGCCCGAAGTTCTTTTCTTTTCATTTTGTCCACCAGGGGGCGATAGGGAAAACCAAAATTGCTATAACTTATAAATAAAAGAAAACTTTCAAGAAAACAAATATTGTACAAAGTTTCAATTTTTCTGCCCCTTGGTGGAATGTGACAATATTGTCAACAGTAACATAATCAGTACATACCAAGATATACACTTTACCTTGGGAAGGAGGATTAATGGGTCCTACGAAATCTAAACCCCATATTTCAAATGGTTTTGTTCCTAGTTGAGGTTGTAATGGTATTTCATTAGTAAAGGTAGGTTTTCCCATTCGCTGGCAGTCATCACAATGTCTAATGTACCTTTTTACATCTTTGTGCAAAGATGGCCAATAGTATCCGGTACCTAAAATTTTGTGAATAATGCTTTTGACTGAATAATGGCCTCCTAATGGTTCATCATGGGATGCTCGTAGGATATCATATACTTCATCCTGGCAGATACACCTACGTAAAACATGATCAGGACTGCATTTAAACAGTAATCCTTCTATCCATTTAAAATAAGAGCTTTGCTTGATTAATTGTTTCTTTTGTTTAGGGGTAAAGTGAAGAGGAATCTTCCCCGTAGCTAAGTAATTAGCTATGTCTCGCAAACCATGGAGATTGTATAGAGACAGCAAACAACTTTTCATCTAGAAAGATATCTTCCACCACTTCTCTTGTATCTGCATTTGGTATTCTTGACAAGAAATCTGCGACTACATTAGATTTCCCAGGTTTGTTCACTATTGTAACATCAAATTCTTGCAATAGAATCAACCAACGAATAATTCTTGCACTAACCAATGGTTTATTCATCAAATATTTTATTGCAAGCATGATCCGTATGGATGAATACTTGGTACCCTGTGATATAGTGTCGAATTTGTTAATAGCATAGATTACGACCAAGAATTCTTTTTCAGTGGTAGTGTAGTTTTTCTCAACTCCCGTCAAGTTTTTACCGATATAATAAATAGCATAATGTTCCCCATTTTCAATCTGTCCTAACACGACTCCAATAGCGATATTGGAAGCATCAGTTTGAATATGAAAGGGTAACTCCCAATTAGGACCTCTTAGTATAGGTGGAGTGGTTAACTTCTCCTTTAAGTCTTCAAAGGAATTTTGACATTTAGAAGACCAAACAAATTTAGAATCTTTCATGAGTAATGCAAACATGGGATTCGCTATGGTACTGAAGTTAGCAATGAATCTACGATAAAAACCAATGTGTCCTAAGAAACTGCGTACATCAATCTGAGTTTGTGGAGGAGGGAGGTTTTTGATGACTTCAACCTTCTTAGGATCAACCTTGATTCCATAAGAAGAGATATGATGTCCAAGAACAATTCCTTCCTCTATCATTAAGAAGCATTTCTCAGGATTAAGAGAGAGGTGGTATGTTTCACAGTGAATCAACACTTTTTCAAGTTGTTCTAATGCATATTCAAAACTATCTCCAAATACTGTGAAGTAATCCATATAAATTTCAACACTTTCATTTGTTAAATCAGAAAAAAATGCTAAAACAGCTCTCTGAAATGTTGTTGGAGCATTACATAACCCAAATGGTAAAACCCTGTAAGCAAAGGTTCCCCAAGGACATGTAAAGGTAGTCTTTTCCTGATCTTCTGGCGCAACTTGTATCTGGTTATACCCGCTAAAACCATTAATAAAATAGAAAAATTTATTTCCAGCAAGGGTATCCAATACTTGGTCTATGAATGGTAATGGGAAATGATCCTTATGTGTGACCTTATTTAACTCCCTATAGTCCACACATACTCTCATTTTACCATTTTTCTTTGGAACAATGACCAATGGTGAAACCCACTTACTATCTGAAATTGGATAAATGAATCCAACATCTAAGAGTTTTTCAATTTCCTCTTTCACAATCTCCTTCAGAGTAGGATTCAAGCGTCTATGAGGTTGCCTTACTGGTTTTACATCTTCTCGTGTATATCCTATGTGTACATACCTCGGGATGAATGCCTGTCATGTCCTTATAGTTCCATGCAAAAGCTTGAACATTTTTTTGTAAGACTGCAAACAATTTGGTTTCTTGGTCCTCGCTTAGCCGCCTATTAATGTTCAAAAATTTACCTGGTTGTATTTTAATTTGTTTGATCCCTGGATGGACAGAACTAGTTGCTTCATAGTTACTGATTAATGCATTTAATGGACAATGATGTGGCTATAGAGTATGAAATATTCTAGAATCTATCTTAGAGATGATACCTGATGGAATCAGAGGACATTTGAAGGTGTTAAGAAGATGATGATGCCATCCATGTGGTAGTATGAATGATCTTTCCTAACTAGGAATGGATGACAAAGGTTCTAAAATTTGTTCCTCCTCTTTCTACAACAACCGATGAACAAGAATTTGATCATCAGTTAGTCCTTCTGATTGTAATGTTTCAATTAGGATAGTTTCATTCTCAAATATTTCTCTTTCTGGTGTAGTGATTTCCTCAATATGTTCCTTCACTACAGCTCTAGCCAAAGTGGCAATGGTTTCTTGTTCTTCATCAGATTCAAGATACCAAATTTGTCCAAAAAATTTAGTTGAAGGTTGAGTCGGTGGATACAAAGAAATTTTCTTTAGGTCAACACCATTAGAAATGGTCATTTCCCCCGACCTGTAGTTTATAAAAGCAGCTGCAGTAGCCAGCCAAGGTTGTCCTAGAATGATAGGGTATCCATTGACTGAATTTCTAGGCTACAACACTAAGAAGTCTACAGGATATTCCTAAGAAGAGACTTCAATGGCTACATCTTCTAGGATACCTTCTGGTTTAGCAACTGACCTATCCGCCATTTCCAAAACTGTGGTGGTAGGACTGAGATTTTTGAGCTGCAATTTTTGCATTGTGTCCTTAGTCATTACATTAATTGTAGCTCCAAGATCAATTAGCACATTAGGAATTTGCATTAACCCAATAGTAATCGTAACTATTAGACTACCTGGGTCACTATACTTGGGAGGAACTAGTTTCCCAGATAATAAATCAGCTAATTTTCCTTCTACCTGAACACTTTTAGGAAAGGCCTTTTTTTACCAGGTTTCTTGATACATAACTCCTGAATAGTCTTTTTGATTAAAGGCACATCCGTTATTACTTGTAACAAAGGGAGAGAAATTGACATCTTTTTAAGTTCTGTCACTAATTTTGATTCAGGGGCAGTATCAATATGATCAAATCTTTCAAGGTATGGTAATGCTACTGGAGAAGATTCTTGTCTTTTTTCTATTATTTCTTCTTTTTGTTTTTGTTGCACTGTCTTTTGATTTGGAGGTTCTTGTTTCTCACTAATTTCTTCAATGGTGGGTGGAACAGTGTCTGGGTAAAACCTTTCCCGAATGCGGTCTGGATGTTACTACAATCAAGTACATGAACTGCAAGAGAGTCTTCGGACTCAACCTCATAAATAAGGGTTGTTTGTCTGGTATTATTTGGGTTAGTCACAGGTTGAGCTGGGAGTGGAGGTTGTTTCACTAGTTGTGTTTGTTGATGTTGTGCTCTTCCCTAAAAATTTGGATTAGGAGCGGGCATCAAGTTTTGAGCTTGCCCTTGATACCTTTGCTGTCCTTGATACGGTGGATATTGTTGTCCCCATTTTTGTCCTTGTTGTGTTCATTATGGATGAATTGTATACCAAGATGGGTTCATCCATCCAGAATGTGACCAATCTGTAGGAGCTGTCCAAGGTTGGTTCCAAGGTTGTGCAGAGACTTTTGCATGTCCCCATGGCATATTCATAATCCAAGGAGATTGTCCCCAATTTGGAAACCAAGGAGCATTGGGATATTGTGCATAGCCACCATCGGATATCTGCCCAATAGCATTAAGCTCTTCTGTTTGGGTGCCCAAAATAGATTTTAGATGAGGCAACAAAGGACATTTATTTGTTGAGTGTTCCTTGGAACAAATTCCACAAATAGAAGTTTTGTTTAAAGGGCAATCCTGCAAGGCATGCTTATTTCTACATATCGGGCAATAAATTTCCAAAGGTGGTGTAGAATTGGGTTTTATGGTTCTTTCACCTAATGCAACATTAAGTTGAACAAGGATATCCGTTTTTAAATTAGCCATTTCCTCCATCAACTCCTTTATGTCACTATTTCCAAAATTTCGCTTCTTTCTTCGTTGGTGAGTGCGGGAATAATTTTTGCATAACTCCACAATATCTTCAATGTCAAGTTGATCTATGTCTCCTTTTCCCATTAAATCTAACACTTCTCTAGATTCATCCTACAATCCTCTTAAGAAGATAGGCTTTAAGAAATCTGGTTCTACAGGACCACATCTCTTTTGGACAAAGGCAAAGCGATCAAGATAATCCTCTAAACTCTCATCTTCTTCTTGCTTGATCTGAAACAACTCATCTTTCCTGTTTCGTACTCTATAATAATATTGATATTTATGTAAGAATGCAGTCTCCATGTCATCCCAAGTATGGATTGAATTAGGTTTAAGATTACTCATAAACCATCGGAGAGCAGCATCCTTAAGCGTGGAAGGAAACAATTTCAATTTTGACTATCATTTATGTAGTCATAAGTCTGACATAACACTTTGAATTCAAACAAAAATTGATCAGGATCTTCTGAAATAGTTCCCCTAAAAACTAGCAATATGGATGGAGAAATAGTTTTCATGGGAGCATCTAGATCTAGATCCAACTGTATGGGGTATTCAAAAGTCCTGGGAGGATCATCAGCATTATTATGCCCACTTGGCGGTGGTGGTGCTGCTTCCATAGTTGTTTTATTTCTTGGGTCTGATGTGGATTGTTCAGGCTTAGGAGTATGTCTAGCAGCAAGTGCTTCAATAAGTTCTTGTTCTAATATTTCCAAAGCTTCAGTTGATGAAGAAGGTATTTCTTGCTTAAGTCTCTCAAGGATTTCATACACAGGCAATTCTTCACCTGATCATGAAGAACGCCTTGGTGGTACAGAACTGGTTCTGATAAACCTCCCTCTTTCATCTCTTGGCCTATGCATTCATGCCTATTCACTAAATAAACTAAAATGCAGTATTTCAAAAATTGTAACACAATTCTTGACCTGTTTCACTTTTCCTAACAACACCGTGTGGTCCCCGACAACGGTGCCAAAAATGATGAGGGTCGTTGATCATTCATCATTTAGTAATTATATGTCAGTCCAGGGCGGTGTCCAAAGGTTGTATACGATAGGAGGTGTCACGATTACGGTGTTCAGTTCGTCCAAGAATAGACTTTTATTGGTAGGTCTGTTAGCAATGTTGGGGATTGATGTAACTTCCTAATTTTTAACAAAGGAAATCAAATTGCACAATCTAAAGCTGAATTTAAATTGCAGAAAAATGAAAGTGCAGAATCTGAAATTGACAAGAAATAAAATGTTGCTAAATTGACCAAAAAGCAAATTACAGGAAAGTAAACTGTAGAATGGAAATTCACACACACGCTTGCAGAAATTAAACCAATGATAAAACTTAGAATTGTCTGAACATAAGTTGAATCTAAGAAACCAAATTAATGTTTATTGCAGTAAAACTAAAAATGATATAATTTTGGAAATTGCAAAAAATGCTGAAAATGATGCCATTACAGGTCAAATGCTAAATACTGTTCTAACACATGATTGAACTTGTTCTAGATGCTATGGTGCAATTCTAAAATTAAACTAATTCTACAAATAAATGTTGACATAATTCTACTAATCTGCTGCAACAAGAAATCAGCAAGAATTTTCTGTCACTATGTTGCCCTTCCTCTGATCCTGCAAGTGGCCCTTGCTTCCAGAACCAGAAGAGGGTGAAGAATTATACCAGGTAAATTAAATGTGCACTATCAACCATCAAATGCCAATAAAATTTGAAGAATGCACCTTTTATTTCATTTGAAGCTGCATTACAGTACTGCAGGAAAAATCTGCAATTTACTATAATGCTACATAGACTTTATCTTCTTCTAATAACTATCTCCCATTCCTCTATCCCTATTTCTCCATTTATATATCTATATATCATGCTTAACCATTCTGGGAGCTTTATTTATAAGAGAAAGTTGATATATCTGTTTGCTGGGTTTCAGGGATTTTCAACTGTTTACAAAATAGTTTCCTGGAATGCAGGGTTATAATTTGTCAACCTTTATCCCAGCTGGTCCGCTTATGGTGAAGGAACGGAGTCCAAATAGGGTGGACTAATCGCTTGGTCAATTTCCAATCATGCTTTCCACGGTTTTGGGGCATTATGACCATTTTCGGTTGTTCCTGCGCTATTCTCTATTCCTGCTCTGCTTATTCTTGCGCTGCTCCGAAATAACATGCAGGTGACAATTCGTTGCTTATCTGCGCTCCAAACGCATAGGGAGGAAGTTGTTGACCATTTGGATTGTTTTCCCTTATCTTGTACACCCTTTTGCATTGGTGGCACATGATGGAGTGACTGATTCCAAGCCCTGTTGTATATGTATAGCTGGTTGGAACTGTCACAGTCACAGCCTGTTTTCCTGCACAGTTAGCTACAGTGGACAAGTTCTTGGCGCATTTTCCCATTTGAATCAGTTTAAACATAGGAACACAATATTGTTAAGCACCAAATATTCAACAAGGTCTATATTATGATTCTGAATTACTACAATACTACTGATTAATTTACTGAAAACAGGTGAAATTGCAGTAAAAACAGTAAAACAGAGTATATGCACTTTGTCATTTCAGAATATGCAAACACCACTATATAATGCATTTTACCCATAATTAACATAAAAACATAGTAAAAAGGGTAAGTCAAATAGTTATAATGTATCAAAAAGTGTCCATGGATGAGGCAATTCCCGGCATCATCAGTGACCAAATTTGCACTCCACGACAAATTTTGCAAAAAATTGCTTAAAATTCAAAAAAATAAAAGATTTGCTAACAAAATTTGACTTTTTTGTAGGAAAAAAACTAAATCTAGTCAAATATAGAAATGGGTTTTGATTCATACCTTTGCCTGATCTACAAGAGCATCACCTCTTGCCACGATAGCACAATGAGTTAGGAGCGTCATTCTCCTTTTTCTTCTCCAAAGCTCTTTTCTCCTCCTCGCGTGGTGAAAATGAGCTCATTTTCCCTCCTTTTCCTCTTTTCTTCCCTCTTTTTTTCCCTTCCTTTCTTCTCTCTCTTCCTTTTTCTTTTCCCTCTATTTCTTCTCTCTCCTCCCCTTCCTCCTTTTTATCTTTTCTATTTTTCTTCTTTGCTTTTCTTTGTTTTTCTTATTTTCGCTTCATTCACCTTTTTTGAGTTTTCTTCAAGAATTTTGCATTCCTTCTAAACCTCGAGGGGGCACCCTAGCCTTAGAGGCATTAATGAAAATAATTTCTTGATTAGTGTGTAAATTTGCAATGTTCAAGGTGACACCCCTTTTTGCACTGCCCCTCCATCCAAACTCGGTTACCCTTTTTTTTTTTGTTCGTCGTTCTTTTTTCATCCATAGGAGTCTACAAATTTATTTTATGCATTCATTTGGCCATAAATGCATCAAAGAGGGGGGGGAATGTATATATAGAAAATCGACCCATGAAAATGAGTCAATCTTTCCTTAGATCCTTAAGAAGCCACTCAAAATTTCCAAGTGCAAATTTGGGGTTCTTTTTCCCTCTTTCTTTGTCCTTTTTCCATAGCCTTACCAAATTCATGCTTGGTCCATACGGGGAGCGAATTTGGCTTTTCAAATTTATACCCTATAAATACTAGGCACAAATTTGATATTCTAGGGATTTTTCTCTCAAAAAGCTCACCCCTCGTCGATCCATTTTGGTGTTGGCCTTTGCCCATGGTGAACTTTTATTTTCTTGCTCTTTAACCTTACAAACCTCTCATAAATAGGAGATTGGATTCCTTATTTCACCCCATCTAGATCTAGAGAATGAATCCTCTTGAGAACCCTAGTCTTGGCTTGTTCATTTGCTAACAAAATGCTCTTTTGCTATGGGATTGTTGTTTTATTGTTTTTCTGGTTTGGTGTTGGCTACCCTTGGGGATCAAGCGGAGGAGTCTTGATGGTTGAAAAAGTATACCATTATGGAGTGCTTCCTTTATCTCCTCATTGTTCCTTGCTTTCTCCATCAACTAAGTTATTTACTTTCGTTATTAGTCATTAGCTCTATTTTTACTATTTTACATCGTATTTTTTGGCATTTTGAGGACCCAAAAAGTGTTTTGAACCAAATACATGCCTCACTTGTACAAGGTGTGAATTTGGAAAGTTAGATTCACACCCACCTATTTTAGAGCATGAATTTGGTCAATCAAGGCTTAGGGCCAAGTTCTTGCTTCCCAAAATCCTAATTTGCATCTTGCATGTTAGGTTTTTTTTGGACCCATTTTGTTTGCATTTCATTTTGTTGTTACATGTTTGTTTCATATTGTTTTTACTTATTCTAAAGGTCAAATATCATTTCATTTTTGAACGATCATCTAAAAGGACCAAGGGGGCTTTATTGTTGTGCCTCCAAGCTTAGTCATATAGCGACCTAAGCAAGCCCCCAAACGTTGATCAAAGTTTCTAGGTTTTTGTAAACTGTTTCTTACATTTGAAGTTGTTTGGATATTTTGGACATAAGTTAAAGCTAGGATTAACCATCAAATTAGGTAAGTAACCTAGTAGATATTTAGACTATTTGGTGAGTGTCTTTGTTATTTCTATTTCAGATTTTGATGATGAAAGAAAAATAAGATATTTGACTTTTATTTCTAGGCATTCAAAAGAGAAAAAACATGTAGTTTGCAACCTAGGTTTAACTTTGTTTGTGAATTCTCTTAAAACCTTCAAAATAAAATATCTACTTTATTGCAAGTTAGGGTTTAGTCATCATCAAAAATCAAGAATCATTTTAGGGTTAGTTTCTTGTCTTCTTGCATCTTTGGTTGTCTTACATTCTTTTATTTCCATAGCTTCGATTTTAGAAAGGTCGAACATAGGTGTTTGTTCAATTCACACATCAAACACTCTATCCTAGGACTTAGAGCAAGTCCTTAAACCATTCCTAATGAGCCCTTTGATCCCCAAGCCCTCGAGTGTAGAGAATATAAAACACTCTTGCGGTCACCTCGATTCCTAGCAAATCCAGGTGAGAATTATATGTGACAGGGCAATTTTCTTCCTCTACACTTGTTATGAATCTTACTAACACATTATAGAATCTCTTTTGTGTACACAATATCATCTCTCTCAATTGAATTCATAGCCTTCTATAAAAGAATAATGACAAACATAAAGGTTTAGGGTATTTACCATGAGGGAACTATACTGGAAAACTCTTCAATTATAAGATAAACATAAATAAATATTAAGAATCAAAATGATACAAATATTTAGATGTTTAGACCATCTTTGATACACAAAAAAGAGAATTTTCCTTTTATAATATATAGAGTTAATATTTTAGGTAGTGCAAGTGATCCTGCAACTCCTCAAATGAATCACTCACATGGATCTCTCTTCATATTAAATTATGCAATAATATACTTTGATCAATCCATCAAAACAAGAGAAAACATAGCTAAAAGAATTACAATAGAACAATGAATTAAAAGAACCATTAGCAATTAAATCAATTCAATAAAACAAGTGCACCATTATTTATATGGGGGAAATGCTTTAAGGAGAGAAAACCCACACAAATATACTTTTGTAACTTATATTGTTGAAAAATTATTGACAGTACAATGTGCATGGGAAAAACAATGTCTCTCCTAATGGAAAAGAGAAGAGGACACAAGAACTCGTACAACTCAAAATTACTCCTAGAAGTTCCTTAATGATGACTACAAAAAGCAACAACATCCCCAATTTTTGTTTTTTCAATAAGAAGGAAGGAAAAGAGTTATGGAAAGTTAAAACTCATGTTGTTTCCTCTTTAAATCCTCCTCTAGTGACCTTTAATTTTTCGTTCTCTTCAAATGTAAAATTAAGATTTTTCTTACTTAATCAACGTTCAATCCTAATTACACCTTCCCAATGAGAGGCTTTTGGTCACCATAAACTCATTCAAAGATACTAATATTTACTCAACATTCTAGACAAATGCAGTTCAATCTAAATTTAAACTATAACAAAAATTTGATAAGAGTACAATTATAAATGCTCCTCTAAAATGGTAAAACTACCGCCACTATTAATGCCATATGTTGGTCCTATAAACTTATCCAAACTTTTTATATCCTCTATCGAAATCCAAATACTAAAATGTTTTTCCTTTCTTAAGTTATATATTCCATAAAAGAGAGTTGATATGTTTATAACGACGAGGATAATATACCAATCTACAAATAAGAAAACGTTAAAATATTCCTCTTCATCTAAAGTCCTTTAGCATGAAGATTCTCTAAACAATTTACAACAATTATGAGCTATTATGAAGTCCTCTCCCAAATTATAAGCACCAAAATTACCCATACAACCAAAAACATGAATTGATCACAACCAACATGATGAAGTGAATAACCATCATAATTGATCCTATATAGAAAATTGTATCTTTTGTCTTCTCCTTATTTGAAAAAATGACAAAGTGGCTATAATGCAATCCAATTGAGAATATCAAGTGTAAAAGGATCTCATTATATGCTCTAATTACATGAATATAGAGGTCAAAATATTATTTATTTTTACCAAATTTTTCATTCTTATAAGAAAATATAAAAAAATTGCAAGTGAATAATCATTTGTGCTATGCTTATGATAATAGCTCATGGATGTGGATTCCAACTCCCCTCCTCTCAAACTCATTTTCTTTATTGATAAAGAATTCTACACTCTATGAATAAATCTAAGATCGGGATCTAAAATAGATAGCTATTCAAAAAATATACAAAGTTATTTCAAATGGACTCCTATTATCCTATTTTTCTCCTCTTTCTCTACATACGAAATCAAAATTAATATACTTGCCAATTAAGAAAAAACCACTAGTTAACAAAAAGTAATACCATAAGTTACCAGAGTTGTTAGGATATTATATTACATTATTATTAAGTCATGCATTATTAGTTGGAATATTATTTTAATATTTCTTATATGTAACGATCTCCTAATCGGTTGCCAGACTGAACGCTTGTCCCTTTCCTAGTACTTTCAACAGCATAAAAGGTTTAAAATGATTGTGGCATGGTGGTTATAGGGACAAAATGTGCAAATATATGTGTGGCAGCTTTTGGGGTGAACAACGCAAAATACTGTGGCGGCCATAAAAGCCGGACAGCCTGTTCAAATCGTGGCGACTACCAATTCCACCATTTAAATAAAAAAATAATAATCTCCTAATCAAAAGTATCGATATTCTAGTTTGTAACCCTAAAACATGTATTAAATAGGCTCTTGCCTCAATGAACAAATTATTTTTTGCTATCATTGGTATTAGCGCAGGTTATTTCCTACTTGAACCCTAATGGGGGAATTGCCTCTTTGGTGATTCTCTCCTCCCCCTCTCTCTTTACAGCTTGAGAAGAGGCCCAGGCGGTTTGTGTAGAAGAGTTGAATGGATCCATAATGAAAGGTGAAGAGTAGAAGACAAAGACCATAGTTGAAAAAATTAGAATCAGATAATGGAAAATTAATTGAAAAAAATCAAAGAAAATGTAATTTTTCATTGAAAAATGGTTTTAGTGCATATCATATTTTTTTGGAAAATTTTGATATTTCAATGCAATTTGAATTGGAAACCTTGCTAAATAAAAAAAAATTGGATTGGATTAGGAATAAATCAAGATTTTTGTAACTATGACAAAGATGCCCTTGTAGTTGGCCTCAAGTGTCATGAAGGCAATGGGTCCTCATAATGATCAATGTTGTTGCCACTCCTAAGGAAAATCAAGAGCACATTGACATGCTTTGAAAGTAAAATTAGTGATCACAACACCATGAAGGCGGTGGTGTAGCAGGGACAACTAGTGTTGAGCCCCATGTAAGCATTGGGGTGCTATGATTGAATACTATTGTTGACAAGGTCCTTTGTTGTTATCTCAGAGTTGGTGCTAGGGAGGTCAATGGTGCAGTCTTGCACTTCCACATCAAGAGAATCCTAACTTTGAAGTGTTTAAGGGTTGATATACTATGTGGATCCATAAATACAATGACCTAGAATGACATGAATAGATTGAACCTCTCTTATGTGTCATAGGATTACCCACTAGGTTTGGGGAACTGGGAATAAAGCGGGTTCCTCTTGTATTATAGCTACAAAGTGGAAGATTTCTTTGATTGGGAGTCCTTCATGCCCCACAATTTCAATTCTACTATGGTGGATCACAAGTTTTATTTCAAGGGAGTCATGAGCATCCAAGAGTTGCTCATCCTAAAAGTGATAAATTCCTATGCTATATGCTTGCCTTGTTATTCAACAAGTTACACTGACAAGTCTCGAAGACCATGCCACAAATCAAGGGCTAAATTGCCATGCAAACTAACATAAATATAGAATAGGTTTCCCTATTAGTGTGATGACTCTAAAAAATGTTGAGGCATTCACCATATGACCACCTTAGACCTAGAATTCATGTAGTTTCTTCTCACATTCAAAAAACCTATTGATATCCCATATTTATTTTTCCATAGAATGCCTTTACCATCCATGACATCATTGATATAACCTTTAATGTGGATTGTGGATCCTCTTTCGAGCTCAAGATATGGTACTGTGAAGTGCTAATGAAGCTTCCACCAAAAATTCTCTATGGAAGAAGGTAAATCAAACTATTCTACCAAAAATGTTCTATGTGAGAAGAAAGACCCACTAAGGTCCAAGTGCACTTTTGCTTTTGTGTATTCTATGCATTCATTTGGATAAACATCTTGTTCAAAAGAGTGTCATGTGAATACCTAGGAAAAAACATTGTATTCCATGTTAACGGTGGCTCCACTAATCATTAGCTCTCTATGCTTATTGAATTTGAATATGGTAACAATGATCTCGAAGTTGTCTATCTAAATAAAGCAAACTCTAATATGTGGGAAGCAATGTAACAATCATGGGTTACTTTGAACTTAGGCATGGGACAACTTATTTTGTCTATGGTAAATCCAACCAATACAACAACAAATGGACTCGTTAGCATTACTAACAATGTGTTGTTTGATGGATCTAGTGATAAGAGTGGTCGTGTATATGCCAACAAATGGACTCGTTAGCATTACTAACAATGTGTTGTTTGATGGATCTAGTGATAAGAGTGGTCGTGTATATGCCATGGATGTCAAGAGTGAAAAGTCTTCGTGGGAGAAAAACACGAATATCATAGTTTATGGTGGATTGTCCATGAGTGAGGTTTGTGGTTATTTCAGGCATGGTCATAGAGTTATCAATGTAGAAAACATAAGGAATTGGACATCTATAACTTTTCAATTTACCTTCTAGAAGGGGGATTCGCCTTTACAATAGTGTTGGTGCGAAAGAATTCACAACACTCCATCAAAGGAGTAAAATGATGATATTATTATTAGGATCAAGAGATAAGCTAAAAATCTTGAAATGGTTGGTACAACAAATCTTCAAAACACCTTGGAACCGTCTCCATCTGAACCTAATCACCCCGAATTTGCACCATTTGTCCTCAATAATATTAACTTCGTAGGACGAACTACAGGAATTGATGATAATTTTACCAATTAACATAGCGTTCACCATTAAACTTCTCGTGCCTTGCACATTTTCGCTTGATGATGCGTGCCGATTTTGATCTGGCCCCGTACGTGATCCAATCTTCCAGGCATAAAAAAAAACAAGCACCAATAAAAAGTTTCCAAGAAAGCTACTTTTGATCTCCTCCGCTATGAGATTATGTGGCTGTAGCAATCTGAACCACGTCTGCCTACAAGTCAAACAAATGTGTAGGTCCTCGTACTCATCCGTATCGGTATAGACCTCCAAAATGCCCACATTAATGCATGGCCACTAAATTCATATAACAAGATGGTTGGTGCACATATTGGGGAAAATCCCACGGACGCCGATAATGAAAAATGCTCACGGTAGTCTACATGGTATTCACAGTGTGCTCTCACGGTCACGTAGTGACAAAATGCTAGAAATTTTGCCAAAATTTTATGCTCCACGGTACACGTCCGAAGCGGTTTTCAAACATTTCGTGAACACAAATACAGGCATCTAAAGGCAATTACTGCAAAAAAATTGTGAACACAACTACAACAAACCAGACTATTCGTAGGAGGGTGCTCAAATAGGTATGAAAACCAAGTCTACACGCTGCTATACCCACTTCTTATAGAATCGCATCTTCTTCATCTGTGTTCTGGCGAATCCTTCAGCACTGAAAATCTGCCCTCAACATCTACACTTTATTGGTAAACAAAAGCTATTTCTCAGATACCAAGGAGACATAAATCGCCTCGATGACGGCTGCAAATACTGCCAGTGTGGATCTGGGTTTTTGACGATGTCTCGTGGTCTGTAGTAGCAGTGCTGGTTGCATCCATGATTTTTAGTGTACACTCAAATATGTCTTGTTGATAGGATCAAACCAGTCATATGGACAACATCCTCCTAGAATAACTAGTATTATGGGGCGGATCCGCACGACGTCGTGAAAAAATTTATCCTCTCTCTGCAGTATCTTCATGCTAAAAAAAAATGTATTCTCTGAAAGTCTTGATGGGCGCCAAAAAGATTATTTTCCTTGCTTTGTGTATACATCAAATATAATGCTAAGAAAACTTGTAGTAAGGAGCTCCGTAAATAGGAAAGACCTACGCAGAAGGCCAGAGGCGGCATTGCAAATCAAAGGCATAAATTCTTCCAAGAATCTTCAATTGTTGGATGATGGCACATTTTTGCAAACCCTAAAAAAACATATTAAAAAAAACTCCCAAACTAAAATTGTAACCATTTGATTTTTTATCCATTAAAAGATGGAGAGCATACTCCCTCGGTAAAAAAATAGGGGAAAAAAGAGAGGGGCAATTTCCATGAGGGAAATCCCCCATGAGGAAAAGCTCCTTAGGCTCACAAGGTAGGGAAGGCCTGCTCTGATACCATGTTAGAAAATAGAAGACTTGATATTATTGAATGAAAGGAGCCTTGCTTAAATAGCAAATGTATACAATATGATCCATTGGATCATAACTAATTGAGCTAATATCAGCCATATAGATTATCCTAGTAACAACTTAGGATATGAAATATTATTCTAACATTCACCTTTACAACAGTGTTAATAATTCACAACACTTCATCAAAGGAGTAAAATGATGATATTATTATTAAGGTCGAGAGATAAGCTAAATGCAACTAGATGAGGGTTATTTCTCCTTTCAGCGAGTTCTCCATCCAATTCTATTTTAGAAGGGGAGAGCATGAATCACTCAATTTGTCTCACATTGAGGGCCATGTATCCACCTAAAGGTAATAGACCCAGAGACGAAGATTCTAGAGGCTACAAACCTAAAAGCAACAAACCTAAAGGTAGTAGCACCAAAGGTAGACCTAGAAGCAACAACCTAGAGGCATATTCAAATGTGATAGACCCAAAGATAGACCTAGAAGTCATAGACCTAAAGGTAGACCCAAAGGCAAAAAACCTAGAGGTACATAGACCTAGAGGTAGATTCAGAGGTGACAGACCTAGTGGTTATGAATCCAAAGGTTATAGAACTAGAGGTAGACCCAAAGGTGATGGACCTAGAGGAAAACCCAAAGGTATAGACCAAGAGGAAGACCTAGAGGTAATGGATCCAGAGGTAGACCTAGAGGTGTTTACCTAAGCAAAAGCCAGATCAACCTAAGCTAAGAGCTAGAGAAACCAAAGCCAAAAGCCAAGAGTAAGATCCTAGACTCCTCTAAATTAATGGAGATCCTAATATAACCTATTCCAAATAATATAATAAGAGGGATGTAAGGATATTTTATTACATTATTGTTAAATATTGCATTATTAGCTAGGAGATTATTTTAATATTTCTTACATGTAACGATCTCCTATTTAGGAGTATCGATCTTCAAGTTTGTAACCCTCAAATATGTATTAAATAGGATTTTATCTCAATGGATGTATTACTTGTTGCTATCGTAGATGTTACTTTCCATGCTTTACCAATTTATTTCCTTCAATATATTATGAGAAAATTATCTTCGAGTGACAACATAGAAAACAAACTTGAGTATAATCAACAAAACCTCATTGCCACCATTTTTTGGAAACTCTTAATAAACAAGTTCATAGTTGCATTCTCTAAATGAATTGACTATTGATAAATGGATTCTTATTTAAATGTACAATTGGATGCCCCTCAAATTCATCTCTCCAATTGGATTGCTAAAATATTTTGGCTTAAACACTTCCATGCATCAGATATAGATTATTGTTTCCTCTACAAATAATATGCTCACTATATTTTCTTCACAAACAATATTCTCACTATAGACACCCAATTTTATGCAAACAACAAATTACCAATCTTTGCATTCCCTTCATCAATTAGTCTTTCAATTAGCCAAACTAATTCAACCATCCTTATACCCAAATTTTGAGCATTTATTGCTAAAAAGCATAGGGGTCATGGCATGAGTAGTAGCACCAATAGTGCTATCACTTCCCTAATAGTTCTTTTGCCAAATCGTATTGTTTGATATTTTATCACCCAATTTTTACCTCCCATAGTCATCTAGTGGTATTGCTAGTCTAGTAGCACTAACGATGCTTTTGCCTCCTGATGCTTCTACCCTATCCTGCCAAAACCAAGATTCTTGACTCTTTAACTCCTTGTAATTGCCTATTATTTCTAAATCTAATATTGCCAACTCAATTATACCTTTTAGTTGGCAATCTAATCTTAAACTACCAATCTTATTTACTCATCATCAGTTGCATGTCCATATTTACCTTCAATCAATTCCAACCACTCCATGCAAATGTGCCACCTCTCCACCTTGCTAATTTTGGTATATCCTCTTGTGGATCCTTGAAAGAAGCATTGGCTACCTATAAAGCCAACCCTTGGGGAGGCCATTTCAATAAATATTTTAGGTACTAAAGCTCTATCAAAATTAGTTTAGAATTAAGTCTTTTGTGTACAAAAATACTACCAAAATTATCCTAACATATTAGGCATCCCAGACATCCAAATATCTCATCCTCGCAAGCATTATCTTAATCATATAAACCTCGTATCAAGCATAAGTCAAACAATCAATTTCTAATCTATCTTCGTCGATCATTAAGCATTTGAGAGGCTACCATCAAGAAAATAATAGGCTTCTCAACAAGCCCCCATTAAGGAGGAAAGCAACCTATTATCATGGATTGTATTCTTTCCCCTTCACATTTACTTATTAGCTTTCCTTTTGTTTTTATCTTTTAGCTTTTAGCTCAATATTATTAGCATTTATTTCACAATCACTCATTTAAAGTTTGTTCACATTAAAAAAATTTAAATTATTTAAAAACTCTAATGATAATAGCCCACTAGGTAATGCGGATGTATGGGGATATGGTTCGGTAGGAAGAGGGAAACCTAGCAATGTTGCCTTAAGGCAGAAAGAAGCAGAGCGAGGAGTGGCTGATGGCACTCAAGCAGTATTGCTCTTTGGGGCGAAGGCTCGAGGATCCAAAGCCCATAAATGAAGATTCTTTCATGGAATATTTGTGGGAGTAATCCTGCAAAAATAAGAGCTTTGTATGCTCTTAGACAAGAACACAAACCGGATATGATTTTACTTGCAAGAAACTAAAATGGAGGAGAGTAGAGTTATTCCTTTTAAGAATAGGACTTGGCGAGAAGTCGAAGTAGTAGGCCAAGAGGCCACTTGGAACAACGAGGAGGGTTACTGGTTATGTGGAACAAAAATGTGATTGATAGTAGAGTGATTCCGATGTCTAGTTGGTTTATTTGTCTCTTATGTGTGGATAAAACCACGCGGGAAGAGTGGATCTTAACGAATGTATATGCTCCGGTTAGACAGGGATTGAGAAGGGTTCTTTGGAGTCAGCTAGCTGAATTGAGGGAGACGGTCCCCAACTACCCTTGGATTGTGGCGGGGGATTTCAATTGCTACCTTAATCCTGTAGATAAATTGGGGGGCTCTCAAAGAATAACTGCTGATATCTACGAGTTTAGAGATTTTGTTGAGCAACATGAGTTGATGGATGTGGACTGCGTAGATTCTCCTATACATGGTCTAACAAAAGATTGAAGGAAAACCAAATTCGGATAAGATTAGATAGGTTTCTTCTTTCTCAATAATGCCCGGAGAGGTTTGGGGACTCTTCATTAACGGCACTCCCAAGAATCGGGTCCGATCACAACCCAATTCCGTGGGAAACAGGGGAGGACTCTAAGAAAAGATACATGAGACCCTTTCGATTCGAACTTATGTGGTTCCAACATCGGGATCTCAAGGATCCGGTTGCCCAATGGTGGGACAAAAAGTATAATGGTTCGAAACCGGCCCAAGTGGCATGTAAACTAAGGAATGTGAAGGCTAACATTAGAGAGTGGAACAAAACTTCCTTTGGCAATATTTTTGTTAAAAAGGCGAGAACTAAAAGACAAGATCAATGAACTACGGGAGAAGTTGAAGTCGGAGCGACTTACGAGAGGATCCGAGAAACCGGGAGAGGAGAGTCGTTAGCCGAATACCACACGATGTTAGGATTTGAAGAAACCTTTTGGAGGCGAGAAATCCGAGCTGCGTTGGTTAAAGGAGGGTGACGAGAAATACAAAGTTCTTCCATGTCTCTACTCTTCGCCACGGGAGTACTAACAAAATTAAGGAGATCAAGATGGCCGATGGGTCTAACACCAAAGATATGGAAGACATAAGGAGGGAAGCGGTTGAGTACTTTAAATCGTTGCTAGAAGATGTAAATCCGACTATTGAAGAAGAGGACTCTCTGTTGGCAGCCATTCCACCCCTCGTAACCGATAATCTTAATGGATTCTTACTTAGTCCTTTCACAAAGGAGGAAATCAAGAAGGTCGTTTTTGACATGGATGGTAACGGCTCCCCGGGACCGGATGGCTTCCCTGCGGCTTTCTTCCGAGAAGTTTTGGGATATCCTAGGCAATGATGTAGTGGAAGCTATAATTGAGGCTCAAAAGGACATGGAAATCCCGAGAAGGAGTTAATGCTACTTTTTTAGTTCTCATCCCTAAACTAGTGGGAGCAATGGAATTTTCCAATTTTCGCCCTATCAGTTTATGTAACACTCTGATGAAGATTCTCACAAAAACAATCGCCAATAGGTTGAAGGTTATCCTTCCTTTCATCATTGATATGAACCAAGGTGGCTTTGTGAAAGGGCGACAAATATTGGATGGTATCATCACAATTCATGAGGTTATTCATTCAATGGTGACTAGTAAGGAAGCGGGTATGTTACTAAAGCTTGATATGAATAAAGCCTACGACCAGGGTCTCATGGCGGTTCCTCACCAAGATTTTGGGTAAGTTTGGTTTACGTCCCCGGTGGATTAAGTTGATTTTTAGTTGTATCTCTACTACAAGATTTTCTGTCATGGTGAATGGGTCACCCTCCGGTTACTTTAAGAGTGAAAGGGGGTTGCGACAAGGAGATCCTTTGTCTCCATACTTGTTTATTATTTTAGCGGAAGCATTGGGTAGGAACATTTCAGCGGCGGTGGCGAGATGGTCAATTGGAAGGTTTTAAACCAGCCTCAACAACGGGGCCGGTGTCTCACCAACGGTTTGTGGATGATACAATCATTGTGTCCAAAGCCTCGGTGCCTCAAGCTAGGAAGTTGAAGAGAATTCTAACCAAGTATGAGACAGAAGCAGGACGGTACATAAACTATAAGAAGAGTAGCATCTATTTCTTTAACACGCCTGGTGGGAGGGAGGAAAGAATAGCTAACCTCTTCGGTTGTGGAAAGGAGCTTCTACCGGCAACTTATCTAGGTATGCCTATGTTCGAAGGAAGAATGAAGGCTACTTTGTGGAACTCGATCATTGACAGGATCTCCAAAAAGTTAGCGGGGTGGAAGGGCAGCCTTCTCGGCTCCGCGAGGAAAAGCCTTATTAGTTCAAACTACTTTACTGAGCATTCCAATTTACTTGCATGTCTCTATTTAGAATGCCTGCAAAGGTCCGAGCTACATTGGAGCTAATTCAACGCAACTTCTTGTGGTCGGGTTCGAGAGGAGAGAAAGAGAATTTCGTTGGTAGCATGGAATCGGGTGTGTGCAAGCAAGGATCGGGGGGCCTGGGGTTAAAGAGAATGAAAGAATTGAATCAAGCTACGATTGGCAAACAGGTATGGAGATTTATCAATAATGATCAATTGGGATGGGTAAAACTTCTTAAGGCAAAATATATCGAAATAATCGGGACTTCTCGAAAGTCGATAATCTTCCTAGAGGATCCTATTTTTGGAATTGTTTGCTCGAATGTCGGGAGGTAGTCGGGAAAGGCATCGGATGGAGAATTGGTAATGGAAGACAAGTGGACTTTTGGAAAGACCCGTGGTTGGAAGAGGCCCCTCTGAAAGATAACTTAGACCTTCGGGTCCTCCAACATAAACTTTCGAAGGAAATGGGAGGAAAAGTAGGGGATTTTATTGCTTTGTAGCACGGAAACTTCTTCCTTGGAAGAAAATCACGAGTTCATAATCTGTCGAGCAAGAGAAGGTGGCCCTAACCAAACTCAATGATGCTTTAAGGGTGTTCCCGATCATTCCTGGGGGAGGAAGAGACAAGGCAATTTGGGGCAAAACTACAATTGGGATCTATTCGGTAAAAGCGCCTATAAGTTAATCCACTCGGGATTCAATGGGCTGGACTCCGACTTCGTTATTTGGTTAAATAATTTAACCCCAAAAATAGCTTTCTTCTTTTGGTTGGCGAGTTCAAAATAAGATCCCGACAACGAGATAATCTGCAAAGGAGAGGTTTCCAATTCATCAATCGATGTATCTTGTGTGAGAAAGCGATAGAATCCGTAAGTCATATATTTCTAACTTGTGATTTTTCTTGTACGAGTCTTCCAAATGATCTGTCCAAATTTCATATAGATTGGGTCTGTCCAAATAGCATGTCCGACTTACGCATACGGTGGGCTTCCCCTTTCGGGCAAAGCTTTTGACTTGGCTCTGGAAGCTCAGCTTACCCCATTTTTTATGGGGGATATGGAATGAGAGAAATAAGAGAGTATTTAAAGGACGTAAGAAAGATCCCAGGTTATGTGGTAATAAAATAATCAGAGCTTTGAAAGAAAACTGGAAAACTTTCTTCTTCAAAAATGAGACCATGTCTCTAAGGGAAAGGAGGATTTTGCGAAGCTGGGGAGAGGAACTTCCAGACCTAGACATTACAACCAACCCATGGGATGGTGTCAAGTGGATACCCCCCACACAAAAGTGGGTTAAGTTTAATTTTGACGGGGCAGCTAAAGGAAATCCGGGGCTGCGGGAGCGAGGAGGAGTTTTGAGAAATGAGGAAGGAAAAGTGGTCCTTGCCTTTCTCGAGCCTTTGGGAACTCAAACAAATCATTTTGCCGAAGCCCGAGCCTGCATGCAGGCAATGAGAATTGCCAGACTTGAGGGTTATAAGGAAGTTATCTTTGAAGGGGATTTGCTTAATATAATCAAGGCAATTAAGGAGGATAAAGACCCCAGCTGGACCATATTGGAGCTTATCCTAGAAGCAAAGATTCATAAATCTCATTTGGTTAATGCCCGAATCCAACACACCTTCAGAGAAGGGAACCGAGGCGGCGGATCTAATGGCAAATATTGCGGTTTACGTTGGGGAGATGCAAATTTGGAAGGATAACTTCCCTCAAGAACTATTGGTGTTGTCTGCTAGAGAAGAGCTAAGATCAAACCTGTTAGAGCATCGGGGAGATCGGAGGGGCTGATGATGAGTAATCCGACGAGATGGAATTAGGCGAGAAAAGGCATCCCATTTCTTTGGGGCCCGGGAGGTGACAAGTGTACGGTACAGACAACCTAGTGTTAGTAAGTGCTAGGTGTTTTTTGGTTTTTGTTTTATCCTGAATAGTCAAGCGACAAGTATAGGATTGTGGACTCTAAGTATGGCTTAATGTGAGTCTTAGAAAGATCCATTTTGTATTTTGATTATACGGGCTTGATGCTAGAACCAGCCCATTTTGACTTTGTAAAAGGTTTGTGGACCTTATAACCACCTCTACCTTATACCAAAAAAAAAAATAGCCCACTAGGTAATATTCCTCAACTTTCGAGGAGAACCATGTCCAAATCTTGCCAAGCTATATATTTATAGTTGCCAAGTTATTATAATACCACTATGTGGTCATGGTGTAATATAGATGGGGCTCATTTTAATTCCATATAACTCTTAAAAAATTAAAATATTTAAAATTAGCTATCGAGGCTCATGACTCATGAATATTATGCATATCAAACTAGTCTACATTCCTGTTAGTTTTCACAATGCTTTATAGAAACAAACAAAATTAAAACATTGCCCGTAAATAGAAAAACTCATGAAAATAACACAAAGCAAAATGAAGGGTGCATGTAGACACCAAAATAATCTCACCAAAGAAAAGAATAACACTCCAACTCATAACTCATTGAAAAAACACTCCAACTCATAATCACGTAATTGGTCCCAAGGGGTAAGAATACTCAATTATGTATGATCATTAGATCAAGGTTAAGGAATCGATCTTAAGGTTGATAAAATATAATATTACAATAAACCCGCCTATACAAGGTGTATAAAGGCCTAAATGGTTGTACAAAAGTAGAGTAGAGTAAAGTATATTTTAATGTCCATAAGGTTATAGACCATATGGGACGATGTGTTTTTACCACGTTGTGTTTATCCAACAAAACTTTGGTTATCTATAATAAATATGATACTAAAAATTATCATGGCCTCAAGTGAAGCTTAATACCACATACTCTAACTTTTTCCCTTAAGTTTAACAAGGGACATGGAGAGAGATCTTATTAGTCATCCCCCTTGAGGAGCACTCTCCTACTCCAAGATGCTCTTGCAATCACACAAAATGAACCTTAGACATGACATTGGTTAGGATATTTAGTGTCTACTTTTCCAATGCCACATAGATTGAATTAAGCATCCTATTAACATAAAGCCATAAAATATAGTGCATCCTAACGTCAATGTTCTTTGTCTATTGATGAAGCACTAGATTGTGAACAAGCTTTATAGAACTTGGATTATCATATTGAAGGGTAATTGGAAACTACTGAGAAATACCCAATTGCCCCAAAATTATGGGCATCCATCGAAGGTGTTTGGCAACTTCATTGGCAACACAATATTCAAATTTTGTAGAATATTGAAATATAGTGGACTATCATATACAACACTAAGGGAATAGTCAAAATCCATGATAAAAAGAAACCTAGTAGTGGAATGTCATGCAATTTTGCATAAAAAATCCTTTCAAAACTACCTTGATGTATTGAAGGATCCATTTGAACACTTTATACCGGCTCTCTTAGGGTGTCTGCATATGCATAGAATAATAGTTGACAAAGAATACATTACTCGATTGAGTGTGGGTGACATAGATAAGGCCTCTAACAAATGACTAATACAATGTAGTATCCACAAAGGAGTAGTGCAATCTTCTTGCAACTTCAAACTAGAAGCAAAGGGAGTTTGAGTAGGTTTGTAATCCTCCATCCTAAATTGTTGTAAAAGATCTAAGGTATACTTGGGCTAAGAAATGGTGATTCAAAAGTATGAATAATCAATATGAATCCCTAAACCTATCATGTCAAAAGTATCATGAAGTTGTGACTTCATCTTCTTGATCAATAATATTAAGCTTCCTATGATAAGAATATCACCAACATACAACACATTCACCAAAATATATTCATCCTAATGCTTTATGTAGACATCATGATCCAACTTGAATCACCTAAACCCATAACTAGAAAAAAATGAAATGGGTCTTCTTATACCACATATGAATTAAGCCCCATATAAAGACCTCTTCAACCAACATACCAAATGAGTAGGTCTATCAAGCTCAAAATCAAGTGGTTTTCACATGGAATTCATCTCTTGAAGCTTGACATAAACAAATACACTCTTCACATCCATCTAATGTGCCTCCCGACCATAAGAGTCAATAATATAAAGTATCATTTGAATAAGGTCCATCCTAGTAACAAAACCAAATGCCTCCAAATAGATAATCCCCTCCTTATGAAAGAATACCATAACAAGAAAGCATGTCTTGTGCTTCTCCATTTGACCATCAAAAGTGTACTTAGTCTTATTGTTGGCTTTTTAGCCAAATTATCACTTGTCCTAATGTTCAGGTTTATAATAAATTATTCAATATTTGAGCATTCAATATATGTGGTCAATATTAATATACAAATATTGATATAAAAATAACAATAATATGAATTATAATAGCCAATATTATTCATGCAGTAACATAGAGAAAACTTATAGTAGAATTGCTCAAACTATATACAAGCTTCTATATTTTTCATGCTTGAAATACATATATTCTTTGATACATAACATGGACCTTCATCCAGGTTAAAAAGTTGTGACGGATGGAGCAGCAAGGAGGAGGAGCGAGAGGTCTAGGGGCATCAAACCCTAGGTGTGGGACTTCAAAGGGCAGATCAGCAGACGCGGCAGGTGGGGGCTCTGGCGAGATAGCAGGCCCCCGGGCGGAGGATGTGGACAAGGAAGTTCTATTGGAACCGGTCCAAGGGCGTTGGGCGGATGCGGTTGAAGATTTCTACGAGGGGGACCCGGGACTCTATGCGTCGGGATCAAAGGAAGACCCAAGAAGGAGACAAAGAGAAACACAGCAGCTGGAGACCTTCATATCTTAATGCTCTTCGCGGTAAGCAAAAATTATCCGACTCTTGTTTTAATCTAAAATCTGTCAATGGTAGGTTGCACATCCCGGATTCCTTAGCTCGGCATGTGGCTATGGAGGGCGAGAACATCTTTGGTGGCTAAATTTATGGGGGTGAGGCCGGACATGGAAGTCATAAGGAGATGGCCCATCCAAAAATGGCGGCCAAGGGCCGGTATGATGATTAAGGCTTTACCCAAGAGTTTTCTTTTGGTGACATTTCAATGTGAACGGGACATGGAAAGGACTCTCCAAGGAGGTCCTTGGTTTTTTGGGAAAAGGGGCTTGTATACGAAGCGTTGGTCCCCCGATTTCCAACCCCCGGACTCGGAGTCTTTGGATTTGGCTCCTATTTGGGTTAAGATGCCGGGATTACCTCTGCTTTTTGGAACGAACAAATATTGGTTGGGATAGCTACGAGAGATTGGAGAACTAATAGCTATTGATCCTGCAACCTTGAGCAAAACAAGACTCTGTCCGCTCGCATGTGTGTGTTGGCGGACCCGAGTAAAGAGCTCCCTAAATCCATTATTTTGTCGTCTATGTTTGGCCTTCATACTCGGGTATTTGAATATGAAAATATGTCTTTTAAGTGTAGTGTTTGTGGGAAGGTAGGGCACCGGGGTATCCACTTGCATTTCCAAGAACCGGCCCCCACTCCAAAATGCTGATCCTCAAACCCGGAATAATATCCCTCCCCCATGAGATCTCCATTCCTACCCAACTTGGGCCTCAAGGACGTGGAGCTCGAAATCCGAATATCAGAGACACTGTTCGCCCTATTGTAAGCAAGAGGCAACGTTTTAACCCTCCTCCCAAAAATTCCTATGCCCCAAAACCCTCTCACGGGGGAGCTGGTCCCTTTGATGGGAACCCTCAAGCTCAACTTTGCTCCTAAGATGTTACGACAAGCCTCGAGCCAAATCACAAAGGAAAGAACCCCATAGATCAACGCCACAGGGCAAGTAAGTTTGATTGGGTGATACGGGAGGCCTATGGAGGCTCGGTGGAAGTGGTCCCATGTCTTGCGAGAGGAATTTATGGGAAGAAATTCCAAGGAGATCAACATCCCAGTGGAGAACGGTTTTGATGCATTAAATCATTTGAAGGGAGATCAGATGGACGACCAAGAAGTGGAATGCGAGGTAGAGGAGACTCAAGAGAAGGATTTAGAGGAGAAAAATCGAGAGGAAGGAGCGAGGAAACTAATAATACGAGGCAAGGATACTCGGGAGGAAGAGGTGAACCACCAAGATCGGTGTAACCCCAAAGCGGGGAAAAAAGAATCTACTAATCAAGAAGCTAAGAGCACGGAATCATCTCCATTGTCAAAAAGACCGGTTAACCTGGAAAGCAGATTGTTACCCCAAATACCAAGGCCGACCTACCCAAGATGGTTACTAGAAGCCAAGTGAATCCCAAGGAACTTCAACCTAGAGCGGATGTATGGGGATATGGTTCGGTAGGAAGGGGGAAACCTAGCAATGCTGCCTTAAGGCGAGAAAGAAGCGAGAGCGAGGAGTGGGCGATGGCACTCAAGCGGTGTTGCTCTTTGGGGCGAAGGCTCGAGGATCCAAAGCCCATAAATGAAGATCCTTTCATGGAATATTCGTGGGAGTAATCCTACAAAAATAAGAGCTTTGTATGCTCTTAGACAAGAACACAAACCGGATATGATTTTACTTGCCAAGAAACTAAAATGGAGGAGAGTAGAGTTATTCCTTTTAAGAATAGGACTTGGCGAGAAGGCTGAAGTAGTAGGCCAAGAGGCCAGCTTTGGAGCAGCGAGGAGGGTTCTTGGTTATGTGGAACAAAAATGTGATTGATAGTAGAGTGATTCCGATGTCTAGTTGGTTTATTTGTCTCTTATGTGTGGATAAAACCACACGGGAAGAGTGGATCTTAACGAATGTATATGCTCCGGTTAGACGAGGGATCGAGAAGGGTTCTTTGGAGTCGGCTAGGCTGAATTGAGGGAGACGGTCCCCAACTACCCTTGGATTGTGGCGGGGGATTTCAATTGCTACCTTAATCCTGTAGATAAATTGGGGGGCTCTCAAAGAATAACTGCCGATATCTACGAGTTTAGAGATTTTGTTGAGCAACATGAGGTGATGGATGTGGACCTGCGTAGATTCTCCTATACATGGTCTAACAAAAGATTGAAGGAAAACCAAATTCGAGATAAGATTAGATAGGTTTCTTCTTTCTCAAGAATGCCTGGAGAGGTTTGGGGACTCTTCATTAACGGCACTCCCAAGAATCGGGTCCGATCACAACCCAGTGCACGTGGGAAACGAGGGGAGGACTCTAAGAAAAGATACATGAGACCCTTTCGATTCGAACTTATGTGGTTCCAACATCGGGATCTCAAGGATCCGGTTGCCCAATGGTGGGACAAAAAGTATAATGGTTCGAAACCGGCCCAAGTGGCATGTAAACTAAGGAATGTGAAGGCTAACATTAGAGAGTGGAACAAAACTTCCTTTGGCAATATTTTTGTTAAAAAGGCGAGAACTAAAAGACAAGATCAATGAACTACGGGGAGAAGTTGAAGTCGGAAGCGGCTTACGAGAGGATCGAGAAACCGGGAGAGGGAGGCATTGGCCGAATACCACACGATGCTAGGATTTGAAGAAACCTTTTGGAGGCGAGAAATCCAGGTTGCGTTGGTTAAAGGAGGGTGACGAGAAATACAAAGTTCTTCCATGTCTCTACTCTTCGCCACTGGAGTACTAACAAAATTAAGGAGATCAAGATGGCCGATGGGTCTAACACCAAAGATATGGAAGACATAAGGAGGGAAGCGGTTGAGTACTTTAAATCGTTGCTAGAAGATGTAAATCCGACTATTGAAGAAGAGGACTCTCTGTTGGCAGCCATTCCACCCCTCGTGACTGATAATCTTAATGGATTCTTACTTAGTCCTTTCACAAAGGAGGAAATCAAGAAGGTCGTTTTTGACATGGATGGTAACGGCTCCCCGGGACCGGATGGCTTCCCTGCGGCTTTCTTCCGAAGTTTTGGGATATCCTAGGCAATGATGTAGTGGAAGCTATAATTGAGGCTCAAAAGGACATGGAAATCCCGGAAGGAGTTAATGCTACTTTTTTAGTTCTCATCCCTAAACTAGTGGGAGCAATGGAATTTTCCGGTTTTCGCCCTATCGGTTTATGTAACACTACGATGAAGATTCTCACAAAAAAAATCGCCAATAGGGTGAAGGTTATCCTTCCTTTCATCATTGATATGAACCAAGGTGGCTTTGTGAAAGGGCGACAAATATTGGATGGTATCATCACAATTCATGAGGTTATTCATTCAATGGTGACTAGTAAGGAAGCGGGTATGTTACTAAAGCTTGATATGAATAAAGCCTACGACCGGGTCTCATGGCGGTTCCTCACCAAGATTTTGGGTAAGTTTGGTTTATGTCCCCAGTGGATTAAGTTGATTTTTAGTTGTATCTCTACTACAAGATTTTCTGTCATGGTGAATGGGTCACCCTCCGGTTACTTTAAGAGTGAAAGGGGGTTGCGACAAGGAGATCCTTTGTCTCCATACTTGTTTATTATTTTAGCGGAAGCATTGGGTAGGAACATTTCAGCGGCGGTGGCGGATGGTCAATTGGAAGGTTTTAAACCGGCCTCAACGGCGGGGCCGGTGTCTCACCAACAGTTTGTGGATGATACAATCATTGTGTCCAAAGCCTCGGTGCCTCAAGCTAGGAAGTTGAAGAGAATTCTAACCAAGTATGAGACAGAAGCAGGACAGTACATAAACTATAAGAAGAGTAGCATCTATTTCTTTAACACGCCTGGTGGGAGGGAGGAAAGAATAGCTAACCTCTTCGGTTGTGGAAAGGAGCTTCTACCAACAACTTATCTAGGTATGCCTATGTTCGAAGGAAGAATGAAGGCTACTTTGTGGAACTCGATCATTGACGGGATCTCCAAAAAGTTAGCGAGGGTGGAAGGGCGGCCTTCTCGGCTCCGCGAGGAAAAGCCTTATTAGTTCAAACTACTTTACGGAGCATTCCAATTTCTTGCATGTCTCTATTTAGAATGCTCGCAAAGGTCCGAGCTACATTGGAGCTAATTCAACGCAACTTCTTGTGGTCGGGGTTCGAGAGGAGAGAAAGAGAATTTCGTTGGTAGCATGGAATCGGGTGTGTGCAAGCAAGGATCGGGGGGCACGGGGTTAAAGAGAATGAAAGAATTGAATCAAGCTACGATTGGCAAACGGGTATGGAGATTTATCAATAATGATCAATTGGGATGGGTAAAACTTCTTAAGGCAAAATATATCGAAATAATCGGGACTTCTGAAAGGCGATAATCTTCCTAGAGGATCCTATTTTTGGAATTGTTTGCTCGAATGTCGGGAGGTAGTCGGGGAAAGGCATCGGATGGAGAATTGGTAATGGAAGACAAGTGGACTTTTGGAAAGACCCGTGGTTGGAAGAGGCCCCTACGAAAGATAACTTAGACCTTCGGGTCCTCCAACATAAACTTTCGAAGGAAATGGGAGGAAAAGTAGGGGATTTTATTCCTTGTAGCACGGAAACTTCTTCTTGGAAGAAAATCACGGTTCATAATACTGTCGAGCAAGAGAAGGTGGCCCTAACCAAACTCAATGATGCTTTAAGGGTGTTCCCGATCATTCCTAGGGGAGGAAGAGACAAGGCAATTTGGGGCAAAACTACAAGTGGGATCTATTCAGTAAAAACTGCCTATAAGTTAATCCACTCGGGATTCAATGGGTGGACTCCGACTTACGTTATTTGGTTAAATAATTTAACCCCAAAAATAGCTTTCTTCTTTTGGTTGGCGAGTTCAAAATAAGATCCGACAACGAGATAATCTGCAAAGGAGAGGTTTCCAATTCATCAATCGATGTATCTTGTGTGAGAAAGCAATAGAATCTGTAAGTCATATATTTCTAACTTGTGATTTTTCTTGTACGAGTCTTCCAAATGATCTGTCCAAATTTCATATAGATTGGGTCTGTCCAAATAGCATGTCGACTTACGCATACGGTGGGCTTCCCCCTTAGGGCAAAGCTTTTGACTTGGCTCTGGAAGCTCGGCTTACCCCATTTTTTATGGGGGATATGGAATGAGAGAAATAAGAGAGTATTTAAAGGACGTAAGAAAGATCCCGGGTTATGTGGTAATAAAATAATCGAGCTTTGAAAGAAAAGCTGGAAAACTTTCTTCTTCAAAAATGAGACCATGTCTCTAAGGGAAAGGAGGATTTTGCGAAGCTGGGGAGAGGAACTTCCAGACCTAGACATTACAACCAACCCATGGGATGGTGTCAAGTGGATACCCCCCACACAAAAGTGGGTTAAGTTTAATTTTGACGGGGCGGCTAAAAGGAAATCCGGGGCTGCGGGAGCGAGGAGGAGTTTTGAGAAATGAGGAAGGAAAAGTGGTCCTTGCCTTTCTCGAGCCTTTGGGAACTCAAACAAATCATTTTGCGAAGCCCGAGCACGCATGCAGGCAATGAGAATTGCCAGACTTGAGGGTTATAAGGAAGTTATCTTTGAAGGGGATTCGCTTAATATAATCAAGGCAATTAAGGAGGATAAAGACCCCAGTTGGACCATATTGGAGCTTATCCTAGAAGCAAAGATTCATAAATCTCATTTGGTTAATGCCCGAATCCAACACACCTTCAGAGAAGGGAACCGGGCGGCGGATCTAATGGCAAATATTGCGGTTTACGTTGGGGAGATGCAAATTTGGAAGGATAACTTCCCTCAAGAACTATTGGTGTTGGTTGCTAGAGAAGAGCTAAGATCAAACCTGTTAGAGCATCGGGGAGATCGGAGGGGCTGATGATGAGTAATCCGACGAGATGGAATTAGGCGAGAAAAGGCATCCCATTTGCTTGGGGCACGGGAGGTGACAAGTGTACGGTACGGCAACCTAGTGTTAGTAAGTGCTAGGTGTTGTTTGGTTTTTGTTTTATCTGAATAGTCAAGCGACAAGTATAGGGTTTGTGGACTCTAAGTATGGCTTAATGTGAGTCTTAGAAAGATCCATTTTGTATTTTGATTATACGGGCTTGATGCTAGAACCAGCCCATTTTGACTTTGTAAAAGGTTTGTGGACCTTATAACCACCTCTACCTTATACCAAAAAAAAACATGGACCTTCATCTCCATAATATAACCTTATAAAGGTGACTCTTGGACTCTTTGTCTATTGATCTCTTCACATATTCAAAATATGTATCTTTTCCTATTCCACACATAAGATAAACATCTCATATCTTTTGGCTTTCATCTTGCCACTCGTATACTTAACTCTTGGCTCTTGTAGAGGGAAAAAATTGTCCTATTGCATATGATTCTCGATTGGATTTGCTAAGAGCCGAGGTGATCGTGGAGGTATGCTATAACTCTACTCTTGGTGGATAGGTAAAAGGGTTCACCATGAACAATTTTAGGACTCGCTCCAAGTTCGAGGTGAAATATGTTTGAATGTGTCAATTAAGCATGCACCTATGTTTGGCCTCTATAAACTAAGACTAGAAATGAAATAATAATGCAAGACACACTAGATGAAAGAAGACAAGGACTAAACCTAGTATGATTATTTGATTGAATGAATATATAACCTAGTTTAACAAAAATTAAATTATTTTTCATTTGAGCAAGGGATCAAGAGAATGTACATACAAGACTAAACCCTAGGTGCACACTATATGCTTTTGTTCTTTTCAATGCCTATAAATATAGTTAAATATTTTTCCTTTACTTATAGTCTAGGTTTTAAACAAAAATAAACATAAATAAATCAACAAATAGCTTAATAAATTATACTATAGGGCACATATTTGATCTAGTGTTTGATCCAAGATTTATCTTGCATCCAAAATATCCAAATAGCTTCAACTTGCAAGACAGTTTTACAAAACCCTAGAAACATATGATAAATGTTAAGGGGTCTACTTAGGTCGCTATGTAACTCAACTTAGAGGTATAACAGTCAAGCCCCCTAGGTTATTTTAGTTGACCTTTAGAACACAAAAGTGAAAGTTGACCTTTTTGGAAAATGAACAAACATAATATAATGAAATAGAACAATACGATGAACATAATGCAAATTAAGCTATTATACTCTAAATGTAACATGAAAATGCAAGTCTAGGGTTTGGAGGTACTTTTTTGTCCCAATCTTGATGTAGATGAAATTGTGCCCTATACGGACCTGCCACAATTTTGTTGTTGATGAAATCACACCTTGTAATTACGGGGCATGATTTCACAACAAAAAGTAAAAGCAACAGATCAATGCAAATGAACTAACAAGAAATGTAAAATTAATATTGTATGATTGCAAAAGCATGAAAACAATCTAATGGTAGCAAAAAAGCAAACAAAAGGATGAAGACCTCCACAATATGGTTGACTCCTCCTCAAGGTTCCAACACTTGTTCACCAAGAGCAACCAACACCAAAGAAGAAGGTAACAAAATAGTAATTCCATAGTAGAAGAGCACTTATTAGCATGAACAATGAGCAAATCAAGATTAATATTCTCAAGAAGATACATTGGGTGAAAAATAGGGGATCCGATCCTTTATTTATAAGAGGCTTGCAGGAGGTTTAGGCAGGAAAACAAAAATAAACTTGGCTAAGAGTCAATGCCATATATGTCGACCAACAACTTGGGATTTTTAAGAGAAAAAACCTAAATTTTACAAAATCGTGCCCCATAAATTACTAGGCATGATTTCATCAAATATTTTTAGACAAAATAATTCCCCATAAATTACAGGGTGTGATTTTGCAAAACCAAATTTACCAAAACCGCATCCCATATGGGACGACCACAATTTCGTGATAACTAAACCCATGTGCAATTTTTTGGCACTTTGGGGGACCAAACAAAGTCAAAATAGGATAAAACTTAAACCGTCGTAAAGCTCTTTCTAAGCTCGATCCAATGGTATAGGTTTTGAAAGTAACGGATAAGATTTGATAGGGAAAAGTTGGCTCAAAGATCACCCTATATTTTTTTAGAGGAAAACTCAAGATCTAAGGAAAATGACTTGTCTTAATAGGTCAATTTTCCATGTCTACAAATGACTCATCTTAATAGGTCAATTTTCCATGTCTACATTTTGCCCCCTAAAAAGTGTCACGATATCGCTACATGTTGCTCCATCGCGGCAGAAAATGAAAAAGTGTCACGATATCACGACATGTTGCTCCATCGCGACAGAAAAAAGAAAAGTGTCGCGATATCGCGACATGTTGCATTTTCGCGACCATACAAAGCAAAGAGAAAAGTGTCACGATATCGCGACATGTTGCGTTTTCATGACCGTACAGGAAAAGTGTCGCGATATCGTGACATGTCACGTTTTTGTGGCTCAGATCACGAGGTAGAGCAGAATGGAAAATTGTCACGATATCGCGACATGTCATGTTTTCGCGACTTCTCATGAAATCAGAGTCAAAGCAGAGAAGAAGAAGAGTTGACCGAAAAATGTCGCGATATCACGACATGTCATGAAATCATGGTTCACAGAGGAGAGAGAAAGGCAAAGTGAAAAATGTCATGATTTTTTTATCGCGACATGTCATGAAATCGTGGTTCATAGAGGAGAGAGAAAGACAAAGTGAAAAATGTCGTGATATCGCGACATGTCATGAAATCGCGGTTCATAGAGGAGAGAGAAAATAAAATGAGAATTGTCGCGATATCGCGACATGTCATGAAATCGCGGTCAAAGCAGTCAAACAGGGCAGTGTTGATAGAATTGTCACGATATCGCGACATGTCGTGAAATCACGATCAAAGGCAGCGAGAGGAATAGTCAACGCAAAAGTGTCGCGATATCGCGACATGTCATGAAATCATGGCTCAGATCACGAGGTGAGAGCAGAATTGAAAATTGTCGCGATATCGCGACATGTCGTGAAATTACGGCTCAGATCATGAGACAGACTTAAAATGAAAAGGTGTCACGATATCACGACATGTCTCATTTTTGCGATGTCAGAGGAAGGACAAGGCTGTAGATATAAAAACGTCATGATATCGTGACATGTCTTATTTTCGCGATGAAAGAAGAAAAGCTAAGCTGTCGACATAAAAATGTCGTGATATCGTGACATGCTATTTTCTTTTGCGATTCATGGTGGACCGTTACAGAGTATACAGGGGAGGCACTGAACATGTGGCACAGAGGTGTAAGGGCTATAATGTAACGCTTCATGACCAACGGTTACATTCAGCAGAGAAGATCAAACGTTTCGACATCGAACATAAAGTCAAAGACAACGAGGAGACGGGGAAGACGAAACGAAAAGACCTGGGAAATGAAACGAAGCGTCACAGAGCGAAACAGAGAACCATAACAGAAAGTTTAAAAGCACGAGCCAAAGACGAGTACAGAGGTCAGAAACCACTATGGGCAGAGTTGCAGAGCCGAAGGCAATAAGCCATTCTGGGCACTGCTTTTGGAGTGTTTTTCTTCCACTTTTTTTGGATATTTTTCCTTTACATTGGACTAGGTAGGAAATTGTTGTAAGCGAGTTGCAGATGCTTGAAGGCTAGAGAGCCATTCCGGGCCTGCTTTTGAGGTCGTTTTCTTCCATAGATTGGGTTTGGGAAACCGAAAGTTCTGTTGTTGTAAAATGACCAATTTTTAATACAAAAAATTCAAAGAGTTGCACCTCATTGACAAGAAAGAAGGAGTTATTTTTTGCATGCAAGATTGAATGTTTATCTTTCCCCTTTTTAGATTTCTAGGCTTATAGGTGAAGTTTAATGCAAGTTCTCTTGGTTGCTTCATGCGAATGTCTAAATCTAAAAATCACGATTAAAACCCCGAGAGACCAGCACTTAACTTATCCGGATTGTGCGTGTTTTGCGGGTTCAATAGGTTAGGTTGTATGCGAGAAAACCTCATTAGCTTCAGTTTTGTCAAAATAGGATAGCATCATACTGAATGCACTTTTCATTTTCCTTTCGCATTTTATTTTCATTTTTTCTGCACTTTATTTTAATTTACAGGCATTAAAATAAAATAAAATAAAATAAAACTAAAAATTCCAAAATCCAAAAATAGTTTCATCATTGCGTATGTTATACTGCAGATTCCAAATACGCATTTAAAATTTCATTTTCGGAGTTGTATAAATTTCATCGCAGCTGCTGTTTTGTTGCAGACTTTAAAATCCGAAAATAAAAAATTTCCATTTCAAGGCCAGAATTTCATTTTTAATTTTGTTTTTCATTCATGAGTCGATGATAACATTCCCTTCATGAAAAATCCAATTTCATTGAAGGATTTATGTTTTATGGCATTTTATCAATTTCCATTTTGAAGTTACGTCGTGGTCATATAAGGGCCAGATCACATTTGCTTTATTTGGGTGCAATAAAAAATCATTAAAGTTTCACAATAAAATAAACCAACATTGCCCCTTGTTTTCAGTTACTTGCAACCACTAAGGTGTTCCAAGCATTTAAATTGAATATCTTTATTTGAGATTATTAATACACAAATGTAAAATGCTAATATAGCGGAGACCTTGGAGAAATTATTTATTTAATTTCTTTGCAAGAGAGGATTTGGAACCCAAATCCTATCGGAGAGTGTGTTTTCACAATCGGGTGAAAATACCACTCAACGGATGCATTTATTTCCTAATAAATGTGTCAAAGAAATATGTAAATACTATTGGCAAAAAATGACAAACACAAAAAGAGGTGGCCAGGTTTGGATGAAGGGGTGATGCAAAAAGTGGTGTTAGCTTGAACACCACAAATTTACATGTAAATCGAGATACTACTATTGTTAGTTCCTTTAAGGCTAGGGTTCCCCCTCAAGTTTAGGAAGGAATCCAAAATTCCTTATGAGAAATAGAAAAGGAAAAACACAAAAGAAGAGAATGACAAACAAAGAAAAGAGACACACTTTTTTTTAATTACAAACATAATGAATGCAATGCACAATGATCCTAACTAATATGCAATACAACCTATCATACAAGCTAGAATGGATGTAAAGCAAAATGTAAGGATGAGTAGATGTAAAAAAGAAAAAAAAAATGCGAAAAAAAAAAAAAAATGAAAGCTCCCAAAGTTCGAAGAAAATAAATAGAGCATAATCTTGTGAGGATGTATGCTTTCAAATGGTCGAATGGAGGCTTCCCATCACTGGTGGCCATGAAGCTATTATCTAAGGGTGTTATGCTCGTAGAGATGGACAAGTGGAGTAATACCCGCTATATATGTAGTGCTTGCTAATGGTTAGAGAAAATAAGAGAGATACCCGTTGGGATGTATGCTCATAAATGGTCAAATGGAGATTACCCCTCGCTTGTGACCATGAAGCTATCCACTATGGGATGTTGAAATGATATGGTTTATTTACCAAAGTGAGGACTACCCGATAAGGGTGTGGTGTGTGCAAAAGATGAGTGAATAGAGCGAGGCATAACCTATGTGTGCATGTGTTGGAAAACAAAGAGAGGAAATAGAGACAAATAAGAATGGTGTGTTTATGCATCCTTGTCGAAGAAGAAGATCGAGAAAGGAAAAAGTGTGAACAACAAGCAAGATTTACAAATGGAAGGAAGGATGTGTATCCTTGTCTTTATGAGGGAGAAAAATTATACGAGGACAAGGATACATAGAAGAACTATATTCCTTGACTTGGGGAAGATAAAAATATGATCATTAAAACTTTCAAAGTCAAGGAACATACAATGGTATAAGCGGATGCAATGAGATGAGCCCTATGTTAGGGATTCTCTAGGCATCAAAGTACTATTGTGAGTGCAATGTATGTGAGCTATGACCTAACTAAGTGTCATCACTTAACATTGTCATGGAATCCCCAGGAAACTATATTATCAAGCAGTCATGCAAAAATGAGCAAGCAACAATGTAATTATATGACAAGTAGAAATGCAGGGAACAAAATATTAGGCAAAATATGCAAAATATGATAGGCAATCATGCAATATGGACAAACAAACCAAATGTAGTATGAAAACTAAGCTACATGTAATATAAAAATGCAGAGTGCCAAGTTATGCATGGTATCTCTTTTAGATGCATTATATTCATTGGGTCTTTAAGTTCTTTACCATCTAAGAGGGCACCAACTTAGGGTGCACCAAAGTTACCACATTGTAAAACAAATACGAAGAAGGTGGTCTCTCATCCTTATTACACTACTCCAAACCTTGATGAGATATATCCAAAAGAGGTTTTTGAAGAAAATGATTGATTTGATTCTATGATGAAACATTGATTAATGGTTCCTCACTCACTTTAAAATTTTCAAGTTGCTTGGTTATGTGAGATGAGGAAGCTGATGGGCATAAATGAAGATTAGATTGAACTTGCTCAACTAGTGAACAATATTCAAATGGACGAGGATCACCCAAAATGGTGATAAATTGATTTTTAAATTTGAACTTTAAACATTGGTGAAAAGTAGAAGGGACGACCTTCATTGCATGAACCTAAGAGCATTCGAGAAGAAGATTAAAATATGCAGGGCAACACACCACATAGAACAAGGTGTCTAAGATATCAAATCCAACCCTAAGGGGGAGAGATATAACACCGTAAGCTTCTTGGGACTCGTTGTTGAAAGTTTTAATGATGATATTAGACTTAGTTAAGTCAATCTCTTTTAATCCAAACTTTTGGAAAAAATGATATGTGCACAAATTGAGGGAAGAACCATTATCAATTAGAAACCTCTTGATAAGAGTTTCCCCAATATATACAATGATGTAGAGGGAAGAATCATCCCATAAGTTTTAGAAGAAATATCGTCATCCGAGAATGTGATATGATCTATCCCAAGAGAAATCTCAGCATTAGCTATAGCACTAGGGGAGATGTCTTAAGTATTAACATGTTGCCTTCTAGTTGTTGCTACCATACTAACCACATTATCATAAGGAGGTGGCACATTCTGATATGGTACTTGATTAGTTGCTTATTGCCCACGCTCAGGGAGAGGATCTTGGAGTACCCTTATATCTTGATTAGTTATGGGTGCTTGTTGAGTAAGAGGATGATTTTTTGGTGGAGGATTAGATTGAGAACCTTCTATAATAAGGTGACCCTCATCAATTAGGTCCTCACAATGTTGACCAGACTTGTACCAATTAGTCGTGGTATTAGGTTGCCTTATGGGAGATAACCCAATAATGTGACCTTCCAAAAGTTGCTTTAGGACCAATGAAAGAGATTGGTTGAGTCTTATAAAATTCCTTGGTGGGGGTTTTTGAGGTTGGCTAAGCACCATCTTTTGCAAGGTGTTAACAACGTTGTTAACAAGCCAACTATTTGTTTTACCCCATCACCAACTACATGATTGTTCTTATATTTAGTTTTCATGGTCTTATATTCTTCTTTTATTGGTTTATTTTTCCTCTTAGAATAAGGGCTTGCTATACCCTTCTTGTCAGATATTTTACTTGGTCAAAAGAGGTAATAGTTGTTTTTTCCAATTCATATGAGATTTGCTCTTGTAAATTTCCAATAAATATCTCAAGCATGTCTCAAGGAGGTAAGGTGTATCTTAACCGTCCAACTAGACTCCTCCAACGAGACAAGAAGTCCAAAAAACTTTCATCCTTACCTTGCTTCAAAAGGCATAAATATTTTATGGTCACATTTTTCTCCACATAAACTCCAAATTGTTGAATAAACAACTCTATTGTCTCCTCAAAATTCCTCAAATAATGATTAGGTAGTTGATAATACCATTTATATGATATACCACCAGGGATCTTAGGGAACATCTTTAGTAACAACATGTCATCATATATAATATTATGATATTTTGTCCTAAATATCCTTAAATTCTCAATTAGGTCCTCTGTTCCCTTATAAATAGGAAAAATTGACATTGAAAATTGCTTAGAATAGGCCCTAGAGGTAATGATAGGGTCTAAGGGTTTATTGCACATTTCCTTAGAGTTGTAGGTGAAGCATATCAATTCTTGAAGCCAATTGTTTCACCATATTTGTTAAGCTTTGCATATCGGGATTGTTCCTATGCAATACCCCTAGATCCCTAGGGGAGGGCCATAGGTAGGATGTTGAAAGGGAACTTGATTAATTTTGGAGGCATTAACACTATTATGGTATGGGTTATGATACGCACTATCTTGTTGTGGAGGATATTTTAGTGGAACATAAGCATGAATGTTGAAACTATCCTACCGCATACGAGTCTCGGTTGGATCCGCTAAGAGCTGAGATGACTGCGGGGATATGTTATAACTCTACACTTGATGAATAGAGAAAAGGTTTCACCAGGAATGGTTTTAGGAATAACTCCAAGTTCGTGTGGAATGTGTTTGAATGTGTCAATTAAGCATGCACCTATGTTTGGCCTCTATAAACTAAGACTATGAAAATGAAAGAACGATGCAAGACACACAAGATGCAAGAAGACAAGGACTAAACCTAATATGATTCTTTGATTGAATGAATATCTAACCCTAGGTTAACAAAAATGAAATTATTTTTCCTTTGATCAAGGGATCAAGAGAATGCAGACACAAGACTAAACCCTAGGTGCACACTATATGCTTTTGTTCTTTTTAATGCCTCGAAATGCAGTTAAATATTTTCCCTTTACTTATAGTCTGGACTTTAAACAAAAATAAATAGAAATCAATCAATAAACAACTTAAGAAATTATACTATAGGGCAGTTATCTGATCTAGTCTTTTATCTAAGCTTTATCTTGCATCCAAATATCTAAACAACTTTACAAAACCCTAGAAACATAGGATAAACGTTAGGGGGCCTACTTAGGTCGCTATGTAACTCAGCTTAGAGGTTCTTTTAGTTGACCTTTAGAACACAAAAGTGAAAGTTGAACTTTTTGGAAAATGAACAAACATAATATAATGAAACATAACAATACGATGAACATAATGCAAATTATGTTATTATGGTCTAAAAGTAACATGAAATGCAAGTCTAGAGTTTAGAGGTAAATTTCTACCCCTAGCTTGATGTAGATGAAATCGTACCCTATATAGGACTACTGCGATTTCATTACTGATGAAATCACGCCTTGTAATTAAAGGGTGTGATATCACAACTAAAAGTAAAAGCAACAGATCAATGCAAATGAACTAATAAAAAATGTGAAATTAACAGTGTATGAATGTAAAAAAATTAAAACAACCTGGTGGTAGAAAAAAAGTAGATAAAAGGATGAAGACCTCCACAATATGGTTAACTCCTCCTCAAGGCTCCAACACTTATTCAATAAGAGTAACTAACACCAAAGAAGAAGGCATTGAAATAACAATCCCACAATAGAGAGCATTTATTAGCATGAATAATAAGCAAATCAAGACTAGGATTCTCAAGAAGATACATTATGTGAAGAAGAGAGGATTCAATCCTCTATTTATAAGGGGTTTGGAGGAGGTTTAGATGGGAAAACAAAAAAAAAGCTGGCTAAGAGCCGATGCCACAAATGTCGGCCAACAACTTGGGCTTTTAAAGAGAAAAAATCCAAGTTTTACAAAATCATGCCCCATGAATTACTTGACATGATTTCATTGAAGGGTTTTAGACAAAATCACACCCCATAAATTATGGGGTGCGATTTCACAAAACTAAATTTGCCAAAATTGTACCCCATATGGGACGATCGTGATTTCATGATAGCTAGACCCATGTGCAGTTTGTTGGTACTTTGGAGGACAAAATGGAGTCAAAATGAGACAACTTATACCGTCGAAAAACTATGTCTGAGCCCAATGCAATGGTATAGGTTTTAGAAGGAATGGAGAAGATTTGATGGGGAAAATTTTGCTCAAAGATAACCCTACTTTTTTTTAGAGGAAAAATCAGGATCTAAGGAAAATAACTCATCTTAATGGGTCAATTTTCCATGTCTACAACTTTGTAACTGCACATTTTACTCTATGACACTTTGTACACTCCTGCATCTATACACATGCACACTCTATTACATGACACTTGCACACTTTCTTATTTAGGCATGTTGAATATTCACACTATTGGATCAAAAAATTACTTGTGAATGAGCCTCCTTGATAAGGTCGGAGGTAGCATTGGACTACCTTAAATAATAATAGCCACCTACACAAGGATTAAACAATGGTGTGTAATATTATTGTTTATTTTATATTTATGCTTGTGTATAGTAGGCATAGAACCAATTTAGCATGTTATTTAAAAATAATATTAATGCTTTAATATATTAATATTAAGGTCAATAATGAGTATTGGCCTTTGATATTAATAAAGTTTGTTTAAAGGAAGATTTAATTAAATCATTAAGGATCCTTTAGCTTAATAAACCTCCATAATCATCTCTTGGCATGTTTTTTTGAGCGTTCAACTTTGAATGAGAAAGTGGCAATTAATGGATGTTCTTGGAAACGTGCCTATGTTACTAAGCCATGCATGTAAGAAGATCGCACGCGAGTTTTGAAAGGGAAGAAACGAGTCTTTTGAAGGGGGTTGGTTGGGATTTTATCAGGGTCTTTTTGGAAGGAAGTAATCGATGGCTTGGAGGAGAAAGGAGCATCAAATTAGATCAAGATCAGGAGGTGTCAGAACAGTTGATTAATGTAGCTTCAATGTTTTTCTTTAGATGGAAGTAAGGTTGTTATTTTTTAAGACTTTTTCTGTTATTTTTTGCTCGAGTTTGGTAATGTTGTACTTTGATTCTCTTTGTTGGTTCTTCTTTGATTGTACCCTTGGGCTAGTGGTTAAGTTAGCCTAGTTTGTTGTTTCACTTTCCTTTTGTTGTGATGCCTCTGGTTTGGAGGTGAGGGCAAACTCTCCAAAGCACATGTGGAATAACTAGCTATATTTTATTGTGTGAGCCATGCTTTGTTGCTTCTTTGATCATCTGCCTGGGTATTTTTTTTATGATGATTCACGTTGGCATCACCCTTATGCTTATCTGTCATGCCTTCCCTTGTTGTGACGTCTTCAATGTGAAGTCGTAGTGGGTTTCGTGGAATGATTTATGGGTCATTCTTTGTGCTCAATCACTGGCTTGTTTCCTAACCTAGGTTGCTATCTTGTTGCCTTCCTTAGGTGTGTGAAAGGTGGTATGTTCTTCCCTCTTAGCCTTGTTTTGCATAAGGAGGGCCAACCTTCACATTCTTAGGATAACGCCCAGGGATTTATGGGATAGTTGTCTTTTATTGTTGTTTTGAGAATCGTATTGGCATGCATACCCACCTTTATGGTCTTACGGCCCATGATTCTTGTTTATGTGTTGTTGTTTGACGTCGACTGAGGTTTGTGCGACTGATTTTGTATTTTAGTTAGTGTCTTTCAAAGAAATCCATTAATAATTTCTTGTTTAATGTTAATTAAAGGAAATGTTTCTCTTATAATGTTAATATGAAGCTTATTTTATATTAGATACAAGAGATATCTTATAATTTTAAGATACAGCTTGTTTTATAATAGATACATAAGGTATCTTATAGTGTTAAGATATATAATGCTTAATTTTAGATAAAGGATGTATTTTATAAAGTGCAGATAAAGCTTACTTTATATTGGATAGAGGATGTATCTTATATGTGAGGATAAAGCTTGCTTTATATTAGATAGAGGATGTATATTTTAATGTGAAGAATATAGATTTATTTATATTGGTATAAGAGGATGAGGTCTTTTACATAATGAAAATTGGAATGTATGTTATTGTTTTAAGAGGATAGTTATTTAAATGGAACATTGTATGTTGGTTTTGAAAGATAAACTATTATAAATATTCTTGAGATCCTTATGGGTTAAGGGATCCTTATAAAGAGAAGTATGGGATTCTCTTTTGTACGATATTGTATGATTGGTTTTGAAAGAGAAACTATATGGTAGGTCCTAAAACTTATGTGAGTTACGAAATCTTTATGAAGAGAAGTATGAGATTCTCTTCTATAAGTTGTTTTATTGTATGATTGGTTTTGAAAGAGAAACTATATAATGGTTCCTGAGACTTAGGTGAGTCAAGGAATCATTATAAAGAGAAATATGGAGCTCTCTTTTATAAGATGTACTATTGTATGTATGTTTAAGAAATGTTTAAGCATAATAATGAAAAAGGAAAATAGATCCTTTGTAGTATTGGATTTTGTAGACACCAAAATCCAGCCACTTGTAAGTCATCTATACCTTCCTGTCAGCCACGTGTCAGTCATCCATCCTTCCCGCCATTATTTGGCCCAAATCCACACTTTCCCGCCATTATTTGGCCCAAATCCACACTTTCCCACCATTATTTGGCCCAATTTCACCTTTCCCGCCATTTTTCATCCCCAAATTTATTTAAATTAATATTTATATATATATTTTAATATTTTAATATATTTTATATATATATATAAATAAAGTTTAAGTGATTTAATCTGAGCCGTCCATCCTTCATTTAATCTCATCCGTCCATCCATCTTAATCCGTTTCACAACCTAGATTTATTCTCTACCCTTGGATCCACTTTAATCTTAGCCACACGTTCAAAGTGTCGTTAAAACCCTAAAGTGTGCCCTAAGAGTAGATTATAAATTGAGTCACCTTGATGGCTCAAACCCTATCTCTTCGGCTAAACCTACTTATCTTCCCTATCTAAGTTTGGAGTTTGCTATTGCTGTTAATCCTGAGTCTTCTGAGTCTTCTACGGCCCTAAGTCTGAACTAAACCCTTTCGTCGCATCCATCGTCGCCACCTGGTCTCGCCGCGTTAACAGGAAAAGGTATAGATTCGTCTAAAGCAAGTAATCTTTCTTTATGTATTAATCTGTTGTTGAATTCTGCATTTCGTTTTATTTTTATTTCATAAATCTAGGGTTTTAGACTGTTTTCGAGGGCTCACACAGTGGAGCCCTCTTATTAGTTTCTAACTCTTTGATAATTTTAATGTGTGCAGGATTCTAATGGTAGATCTGATTTGTTGATAGCAGCTGCTTAAGCTGGAGTGGTCCGAGCCAAAGGATACAACGAAGCCCACTCATTCCGTTGAGGTTAAGGATACATTCTTCGGAGACACCACCACATTGTGCCGGCTAGGGTTTCGGAGAACCCTAGCACAAATTGTAACTTTGTATCACGAAAAGGGTTACAGGCCCTGTTGTACTTAAAAGGAGTTTCTAAACTCCATTGATTAATAAAAATCATTCATTTTGTACAACTGTTCTGCATTCCTTTATTGTGATTTCTTTATTTTTGTTTGGCGTTGTATCTTTAATCTACAAATGGCGATCACGGTGGGACCCCCTAGGGTTTCATGTTTTTAATACTTGCTTTACTGATCTATTCCTATTTTTGTTTTATTTTGCAGGTTCCAAAAATCGTGAAATTCGTTGTTCCAGCGAACTAGGGTTTCTGAGGAGTTTGCAGAAAATGCAGCAGACGCAGAGCGGCGTCTGGAAGTCCGATCCGAAATGCAGAGGTGCGTTTCAGCCTGCAGAGACTCCCTTGGGCGTTTGAAGGCATTTTTACAGAAAAAGCGTAGGCTTCCGAGTAAGTGCGTTTTTTTTTTTTTGTTAAACTGTACTTTTTACGTTTTTGGTTTTTCTGTTGTATTCTGTTTCTTTTTAGTTACATTTTTTTGCATTGCATTATTGGTTGTTGCTTGCATAAAAAAAAAAAATTGCATACCTAGCTGCATATTAGAATAGCTACGAATTATCTGTTTTAGTTATCTAAGTAGGACTATTGATTGGATGTCAATAGTACTCCTGCCATTGGGTGATTCCAGGCAGAGAAGTGGACGAACCTTCCGGTTGCTCCTTTGATATCTGATATCATTGGTAGGCAGGGGGTTTTAAACGGTGTACTCCACTTCTTCAGAGGAAATGGCATATTTTCAGTGGCCTCTTGCTTAGATCATTAGAACTTTTGATTTATAGCTTTGTATGTATACATTAGACAACTAAAACACTTAAAATAAAATTCACTGCATTTCATATTGCATTTAAAACAGTAATATCTGGATTTCATCACCAGGTATTGCTTGAAGTTTAGTGACGGTGGAATTCATCTCCATCCATTAAACTTCCGCCTCAGACACCATAGGTCACCCCCGAGCAAACTTGCTTGGATTTCATCACCGAGTAAGAATCTCGTTGTCCTTTCCTAGCCATAGTTTTTACCTTTTTTGTGAATAATTCAAGATTAGATCACATGCAAAACTCATAAACCGGACACTTAAAATTTACTATAGATTAAGATCAGAAAATAATTAATTAACCGCAGGTAAGACACATTGGTTGAAACCTAGGTTGTGACTGTTTTTTGATAATTTCTTTAGTGTAAATTTATCATTCAAGTTTTGCATTCTTCTTTTCTGAATTTGTTTAGATTTATTGCGTTATGGTCTTAACAAGGAATCAATCTAAAGTGTTAAATCTAAATAATCAAATGAATAATTCACAGAACATCCCCACCACCAACATGGCCACTTATCCTAGTGAATTTCAGGCAGGTTCGCCTGCAGGTCTTTCACGTCCTTCTGTCGTCTACCGCATGGCCATGCCCATGGAGGAAGACAATTCCTATCATATTACCCACATTGATATGGCCCAAGTGCAAACTCACTTAAGAGATGGCACTGGTTATGTCCTTGAGCCAATCCAAGATTCCCCTATGCAAGATTCTATTTTTCAGCAGGATATTGCATCAACCATACCCGTTGGTTTCACTCAGGTCTACACTAACCCCTTTTTTGAGGCTAATGTTGTATCTGCTCAGTCGGCTTCATCTCCAACATCTTCCCAGATGCTCAATTGTCCTCCTTTGGAGACAAATGTAGTGTCTTCCCGACCACTTTCTCCTCCATTTACCCGGGTGTACACCAATTCTCTCTATGAGGTTGGTGGAACCTCCTCTAGCCATGACCAATTTCAACCCTCTTCTTCCCAAACCATTTATGGTTTCACCCTACCTTGGGCACAGTCTACTATTTCTTCCCGGGTACCGCCTACTTCAGCCACCTTCATTGCCCCTGCTATGCAGTCTCCTGTGATTACCATGGCGGCCTGCCCTCCACCTTCATCCAATCATCCCACCTCCCTTGGGTTAGAGATTAATAAGGTTAGGGAGTACCTCGACAAGTTGCTTTAGCAACAACGACAACAAAATGCCCAACCACCTGTCGTAGTAAATCCTACACCCCAACCAATTTCTACCCGACCGACTTTTCTTAGCTCGGGCCCCACCCGGGTACCCCAATCTTCGGTGGTGTCCATTCCTACCCCACCTTTCTCCCAACCCAGTCCAGTTCATCATCCACCCCAATCACCTTCTTTCCGGTATCATCCATACCAACAACTTGTCCATTCCACACCGCCTAATCCAGGCAATTTCATCCCATCTCATCATTTTTCCACTCCTCCATTGCATCATCATAATCATCAAACGAATCAAAATTTTCATGAAGATTCTCGACTCCATGCTATGCAACAACAGATTGACAACCTTATGCTCAACATGCCCGGCTCATCTAGTCGAAACCTACGCTAAGGTCGTTGATCAATCAACCAATTCATCCTTCGGTACCTTCACCGCCATATCCGATCGATTTCACATTACCGAAGTTTGACAAATTTTGAGGAACCGAGGATCCTCATGAACATGTGAGCTCATTCATGCATGCCTGCTTTAGAATCCAAAATAATGATGCTCTTATGCTCAGAACTTTTCCTCAGACATTAGGAGGAGATGTTGTACAATGGTACAATCATTTACCTCACCATAGCATTTATGCTTACGAGCAATTGATTAATCTATTTTTAGAACGATTCTCCCTAAATGTACAAAGGAAAGTCTCATTGTCCGACTTATACAAGCTCAAGCAACATGACGATGAGACTGTTTATGACTTTGGAAACCGTTGGAGGGCTATCATTAATAAATTGCCATTCTCCCTACCAATGGAGGAGTTAACCAAAATGTTCACCCGAGTTGTCTAAAACCTATCTCTTGGTTACTCCAATTACAACAATACAGGACTTTTGAAGAGGCTTTGGCCCAAGCAAGTATCATAGAAGACATTAAAGTCCAAGAGGGTGTTTTAAAACCCCGTAGAAAAGAATGGCAACAAAAGGGCCAACAACGAAATAATAATTATGGCCAAAACAAACAAGCACGAGGCTAGTACGACCTCAAATGTTAACCAAGTTAATCAAGTGGTGGCGAGCCGACCCGTAATGGCTCAACAACAACAAGTAATGCAAAGTCAACCGCAACCAATTGCTTATCATGCGGTACCCGCCCCTCCTCAACCAGACTCACAATATTGGGCCAACCATGGAAACTCGACCTTGGCAAAAAAATCATCCCAAGCGACAGTTCACACCTTTAGATGAACCATATGCGGTCATATTCAACAAGTTATATAGCACAAATCAGTTAACTTTACCTGAGTTTAAACCTTTAGAACCATCTAGAAGGGGGAAGTATTACAAGGAGTACCTATTTTGTCCTTATCATAGGCAAAATGGGCACGATATCAATAATTGTACAGCTTTCAAACATGTGATCCAAGATCTTATTGAGATTGGAGCCATTAAATTGGATAGCCCCTTAGCCCAACAAAATCAAAATCTTGGTGTATTTCAAACACCCCTTCCACATCGGGAGGAAGCTCCAACAACTTTAGGGGGAGTAACTCAGGTAACTCCTCCTAATCAAGTCAACCATGTACAACAATACCAAGGTTTTGTGGGTACTATTAACGTAGTAACCCGGGGTCAAAGGGCGAACCAACCAAATCAGGCTGAACCACAGCCACCTGTACAAACTCCCAGTCCACCTCAAGTAACAGTGACCCAACGACGTGCTAGTACTTCTCAACAACCGCTAAATCATTCTACTCAATGCCAACGACCCATCATGTCATTGAGTAGCCGATTAACTACCGGTTTAAAAATGGCTTCCGCCAAGTTATCGATCTATGACCTCATTCAACAATCTCCCCCGCATAGAGAGGCATTAATGGAAATATTAAAGTCAATCGAGCTTCAAACTCAAGATACTAATGCCTTCAACAACTTTGTGGGGAGTATTCAAACATGCATGGAGCCCTCCATCACTTTCTATGATTTTGAAATCAAACCTTTGTCAACAGAAAGTATAGATCCTCCACTTGCATATCATGGCCAAGATCGATCACAAGCCATTCAAGAGAGTCTTAATTGACACCGGTTCCTCAATCAATATCATTACAACATCGGCGTTGAGTCATCTAGAGCTGTCGCCATCCCTTATCACCAAGTCGACTTTTACTCTTAAAGCATTCAATGATGCTTTATCTTCCACGGTTGGCACGGTTATCTTGCCCATTGAGGTAGGGGCCCGAACTTTGCATACCTTGTTTCACATCTTGGAAGGGTCCATGGCATACAATGTATTGCTTGGACGGCCTTGGCTTAGGGAGATGAGATGTGTCCCTTCTATATTGCATCAATGTCTGAAGTATGTATATGAGGGACGAGGTTCATTGTGTACCTGCCGACACTTGAACCCTTCAAACATTGCAACTATGTCTCAAATCCTTATGAGATTGTGTTGCCATCCACTCATCTTTTCTTGACCCCATCTACTTCTTCTATACCATCTTCTTCTAAATCTCCCATTCTCGAGGAGCTACCCATCATATCGCAACCATCTTCCTCTTCCGCTATTCCATCTCATTCACCACTTTCTTCATCTCCTAATCTTCCTTCTTCTTCATCAGTGACCACATGCACATGTGGCCATGACCAATCATCTCTTTCCACGTCATTACCCCCTTCTTCTACACCTTCTTCAACATCACCTATTATTCCTCCATCTTCCCAACCATCACCGGTGATGTTTCACAAGTCGAGTGAAGCATCAACCCAACCAAATCCTTCCAATTCTTCTATCCCACATTCTTCTATTCCATCATCTAGTCCATCTCCCTCCCAATTCAAGGTCCATCTCATAGATGCAGGTATTGGTGAGTATGCCATCCAAGATGTCCACATCACACCGTTCAATGTGCAAACAGTTAAAGATTTTGGTCGTCCACATGACCAACATTTATCCATTGGATCGGTTTATAACATGGGTTCTATGCCAAATTCCATTAATTTTGTATATGGGGGAATAGAGTCATCTTCTAGTCCTACCACCATACTAGAACCCAAGCATCCGAGTCCCTGCCAATATCGAAAGGATGGAGGGTTTTCCCTCTCGCTATTTCCAGAGACATAATTGGCAGCAATTTGGCCTAGGTCGATACGAGCAAGGGGTAACCGAACGCATCGATATGCCATACCGAGAGACCCACCGAGCGTTTTGGTCCGGGCTACCAACCACTTCCATCCCTTTCTTCTTTTGAACAAGCTTTTCAAAGCATTAATCTTAATTCAGAAGAAGAAATCCTCCACCCCGACGAATCCGAAGATGAAGCCTATGAAGAATTTGACGTCATGTCAAATGGTGATGAATCTGAAGAAGAGTCGGCGCCCATTGTTCCCCTCACTTGAACAAGACGAGTTTTATCTCCAATTGTTCCCTCTCCAAGAGGCCATCTTTCGCTTGCTTCTTCCACAAGAACGAGGTGAACCACCCCCTCCGCCACATCCATAAGCCATAATCCAAACCTGTATTATATGTATATACTAAAATAGTGGTTTTCACCACTACCAAAAAAAAAAATCAAAAAATTCCCAAAAAAAAAATAAAAAAAAAAAAAAAAATCAAAATATATAAAAATACTTTATTGCTTTATGTATGTGTTTAATAGTGGTTTTCACCACTACAAAAAAAAAAAAACTCAAATAAAAAAAAAAAAAATGAAAAAATGTTGTTTTGCATTTGGGTCTTGAGGTCTTAACCGGTTTTCCCTTCCATTCCGCCCATCCTTTCTTCCATAAGTCGACAATGAATTTTGAAGACTTATTCACCCCTCCATAATCCATATGATTCGGATAAGCCAATCCCGATCAACCCAAGCCCGATTGACATGGATCGGATTCATCCCTCCATCTATTTGAGTTCATCCTTCAGAATTGGTTAGGTCCATATATGGTCACCGAAAGAGTGGGTAATGGAACTTATAGACTTGCCCGCTTTAGAGGGAGAGGAAGAACCCGAACCACTTAATGTTATACACTTGAGGGCATTCTACGCATAGTTTGAATTTTATATGTACATATATACATGGCTTGTACAACAAAAAAAAAAAAACAAATAAAATAAAAAGAATTTGCATTTCATTGTTAGTTGCATACATCTCATTCAAAAACATTGCATTTCATGTGCATACATCTCATTGAAAACCATAACATTTCATTTTCAGCCATAGTTGCATATCATGTTAGAGACCATTCTATCTTTTGGATATAAAATTTGGTCAAGCAAAAGTCATGTTGCCTTAATCAGGGGCACCTTCATAAAATCCATCAAACCGAATTGTCATTCGTACACCCATTTTCCATTTGCACATATTTACATTGCCAAAATGTTTTCTAGTCACTCAGCCATTCCTAGTGTTTTAAGCAAACTTCGAAATGCATGTCAAAGTTCTCTAGGGCCATATCACAAATTACACTAAATAAAATCTTGAGTATTGGGAAATGATTTCAAAAGCGGTCTTGAACCTATCACATTTTCACATCTTAAAAACATCTTGTGTCAAAGAGAGATAACACCATCCTTGGGTTGTGCCTTGAAGTGAAAAGGGTAATCCTCGTTTGTCCTATCATGCAAACATAGTCCATAAAACAGTGGTTCTTACCACTATCACAAGCAATCACAAAATATAAATATAAACAGAGTAGTAAGGATAGGGTAAAATTCTCATCATACTTCGGTTGAGAATCCGATTCCCCAAAGCTCTAAGGAAATGAACATTTTTCACACACCATCGATCCCAAATAAGTTGTAAGGATCGTACTACTTGTCCGATCAGACGGATAGGTAGTCATCCCCAAGGCTTACAAAGGTCAAAAACAACATGGACTATGGAGTTAACCTTCATCGGGGCTATAGACGCTTGGTAGCGAGTGGAGTATACTCATTGCGTGGCGACATGTCTCTCCTCAAAAAGAGACCTCCGAATGCTCATACGGACAAACTAGCTTCGGGGTCTTCTCCATAAGAGGGTTACCTAATTTATGCAAGATGAGGTTAATGAACACACTTGCACACACACGAGTTTTTGATTGCCTAGAGTCACTACCATGCTTCTGATTTGGTTAATGAACTCGCATGCACACACATTTGGTCCTAGTTGAATTAGGCGGTGTTAGTAAGTTTGTTTGATACCACTAGCATGTTTGAGTCTTTGTAAAATAGTCTTCCATATCAGCCTCCTCCTATATCACCCTCCATATCTTCTTCCATATTCATGTCATTCCATACGTCATCCATTCACAAGCCACCAAGTTCGGTGCCCCTGATTAAACAATTATGATAACAGTTGGCTAAATCTAACTATCTAAAAGTATGAGTGCTTCTTAGTGCATATTTCATTTACTTAGTCTTGCATTAATCATCCATAGATTTGTATGTTATATACTTAGTCTCGCATTAATCATCTATAAGTTTGCATTCCATTCCATCACATATGCATCAAAAACATTAAAACATATAAAAACATGCATCACAAAAACATAGGCATTCACACAAAAGAGAGTAAAACACCAAATAAATAAAAGCCATGTATATATATATATATATGTATAAAGGTCAAAAATGTACAATGAATGCCAAAAGGCTACAATATACAATAGAGCACCAAGGCTCATAAAGAGTGCATCTAAGCACTAAGCTAACCATCAAAAGAGGACCCCTGAGACCTAGTAGGAGCCCTAGACCTAGTGGTGTGCCTAGACTCACTACGCCTAGAGACAGAGGAGGATGGAGGATCAGGCAACACAATGTGATGCCTAAACAATGTGTCCTCCAGAGCCTCAATGTAACGAGTCCTAGACCTAAGCCTAGCTATGTCTATCCCGTGCCGTCGCTCCCGCTCCGCTAGCTCTGCCTGGAGTCTCGTCACCCTGTCATCCTGGGGCACCCTGGTCGCTCCATCCAAGTCCGCCTACAGCTGGGCCATCCTCTCCTCCTGAGCAGCTAACAGGGCATCCCGCTCTGCCGCCTGCTGCTCCAGCCGAGCTATCCTCTCGTCCCGGGCAGCTAGCATAGCATCGCGCTCTGCTATCTGCTGCTGCAGCTATGCCAGCTCGTTCTCGTGCCCGCTAGGGGGTACCTCCCTAGCCTCTCCTGCGGCCTCTCCTAGGCCCTCTCCGCCATCCTCCCCGTCATCTCCGCTCCCCGGAGCCTACCGTGCCATCTTCCCCTTTCGCCTTCGATTGTCAGATCGAAGGCGGGGACCCTCCCTGCGCTTGGGAACCTCCGCGGTTCCCTCGCCCTCTCCAGCCCCAGCCTCGGGCTCTCTGGCTCCACCAGCCACCAATGGTGGCTCCCACCTCGGCTCTGCGGCCATCCATGCTGCATACTCAGCTGTCACCCCGACGTCGTCCACGTCGGGGATCTCCATGTCCTCATCGTCCTCTGCCGCCTCCCTCCATGGCTCGGCACACGACAAATCCCCCTCTGATCTGTGCCTCCGGTAGCGCACTGGCTCACCGGGGACATCCTGCCTCAATCCGACCTGGCGGAGTACTCGAGACATCTGTATGTACTCCGCCTCGCCGTGGCTCCGCCCCACTACCCATCTGGCCTGTCGCACCCGTCTCAGGTGCTCTCCATCCCCGATCCACCTCGCCTCCCACCAGGGCCTCCAAATGACTTGGGCATCTGTCAAGTCTGCCCATAGTCTCCTATACCATTGCCCCGATCTCACGGGGCGGCTCGGCTGTCTCTCCTCCGCCACTGGCCATCTCCTACCATAAGCCTGGCTCACGTCCCAGTGAGCCCATGGCAACCCCTCCGGTCGGGCCACTCTGAAGTGCTCCCAGCCCCAGCACTGGAGCACCACACTGCAACCCAGGCCCTTTCGGCCCCGTCTTCGAACCTCATACAACTCCCGGTACACCTGCGCCAATAAAGCGGGCGCCCAGGCATACACTACCCTATTAGTGAGCATCTCGCTCACTACACCCATCAGGTTCCATGGGAACCTGCACCCGATGTTGTTCGGGGCCACAATGTTGGCCAACACGAACATCGTCAGAGCCTCCACCGCTCCCAACTCCTTGGCCGTATACATGGCCAAGTATGGGATCCCCCGCTCTCCGTCCGGATCTCCCTCCAGTCATCCCCAAACACCTTGGCCATCTCCGTGGCCCTATCTCGTCCAACCTCCACCCGCGCCCCCTCCACGGGCACCTTGAGGATGCGGTATACATCCTCAAGCGTCACCGTCATCTCTCCAGTCGGGAGCTGGAACGTCCCCCGATCTGGATCCCACCTCTCGGCCAAAGCCGAGAGGTACCCCTCATCCGCCCGAACTACCTCCAACCGGGCTGCCTCCGCTAGCCCCACTGCCTCCAATATCTCCCAGTCTGCCTGGGACAACGACCTCCTCATCCCCGAAATGATAGGGGAGAATCGGTGTCGTGCCTCTAACACCCTAAGCTGCAAAACAACAAAACAAAAATTTGTTACAAATTTTTCCAAAAAAAAAAAAAAAACACATAATAAGTACTTGCTTAAATGAACAAATACCTCAACTGGCTGCACTGGCGCGTCCGCTCCCATCTCCGCCATAGCTCCCGCGTGCTTCACTCTCCCACACAACCTTTCACTCCACTTCACTCCACTCCCTCAGACGCACTTCTCTCAAGCTCGAACGCACAAATGAGCGAAATTCTCGCTGAAACTGTTTAAATAGCTGATTTTGGCGCCCTGAAACGTAGTTGGGCGTTTCATGGCGGATTCAGACGCAGTCCTGCGTCTGCAGAGCGCCTAAACACCGGCGGGCGTCTATGCCAACCACAAACGCAGACCGGCGTTTGGTGTCAGTATTGAATAAAGGAACAAAACTTACAAAATTGAAGCTTACCTCCTCCAAATTTCATCAAATTGCATTCATCCATTCTTCTTATCATAATAAAACATTTTGTGAAGGTTACAACAGTTTTGGACACAAATTTTGTCATTTCGCTCAAAAAGCGCATCATTCATCATTGTTTTACAAATTGGGTTAAAAATATTCAAAACCTTCACAAAATTAACCACATTCATCAATTCTTCTGATCTATCGTCAATTTCATTCATTCTTCTTTCATCATGCATATTTTTGCCAAATCAAATTAAAGTAAACCTCGTATCTAGTGGTATATTCTATCACCTTGGCGATTGCAGCGATTTGAATCCATGCAATTCGGTAAGAGGATTAAACCACCATAAGGACACTTACCATTTATCATCATCAATTATTTCATTGTTTGAAAATTGGAAATCAATTTTGGGTATTCTACTTTTCAAGTGACCTCATACCAAGATTAATTTGCTCAACAGTTGTCATTGATGGCCTAGTTCATGGGGCCTTAAACATGGACAATCTTTCATATCGTCATTATTTTAAGTCTTGCTAGAGATTGTGGCTACCTAGGTTGATTGGTTTCGACCCGAGGAATTATCCATACAATCACTAGGAGCATCTCTGAGTTCTGGACTCTTTCATGCATCTTTCATCTCTGCATATCAATGGCGCCAACAAGGCAATTTCATCAATAGTATGGATTCACACACAGGAGTTGGGGCATCCGTTATCAATTTCTAATTTTCCTATAGTGGAATTCATCTTACATGATCATGGAATTTACAGTTTGGCAAAAATCCCTTTATAACCGTTGGGGGAGAAAACGGTCCATCTTTCACATCACTCATATCGTCTTCAATCATATTCTTTTCTGGTTTGTACACCAACCCCTTTTCTGTTGGGACATAAACAGATGGTTCATACACCAACCCCTTTTTTTCACCGTTGGGGCAAAAACGGTTCATTTTCTTCCGAATTTCTTCCAATTGGCTTGTGAGAACCATTCTCGCTCGCCAATTGAGGGGGTAAGCTGAAAAATTTTAAATATTCTTTTATTCTTTGGTCTTCAAAGTTGTGCTTTAGTCTTGAGAGAGAGTTGCGTCTGATCCGACTTTTCGGGTGTCTTAAGTTTTTGTGCTAGCATTGTGTCTTCACACAAAGCAGCTCAAAAAGGGGCATCTGTAGACACCAAAATCCAGCCACTTGTAAGTCATCTATACCTTCCTGTCAGCCACGTGTCGAGTCATCCATCCTTCCCGCCATTATTTGGCCCAAATCCACACTTTCCCCTTGGTCCCCTTCCCACCATTATTTGGCCCAATTTCACCTTTCCCGCCATTTTTCATCCCCAAATTTATTTAAATTAATATTTATATATATATTTTTAATATTTTAATATATTTTAATATATATATAAATATAGTTTAAGTGATTTAATCCGAGCCGTCCATCCTTCATTTAATCTCATCCGTCCATCCATCTTAATCCGTTTCACAACCTAGATTTATTCTCTACCCTTGGATCCACTTTAATCTTAGCCACACGTTCAAAGTGTCGTTAAAACCCTAAAGTGTGCCCTAAGAGTAGATTATAAATTGAGTCACCTTGATGGCTCAAACCCTATCTATCTCTTCGGCTAAACCTACCTATCTTCCCTATCTAAGTTTGGAGTTGGCTATTGCTGTTAATCCTGAGTCTTCTGAGTCTTCTACGGCCCTAAGTCTGAACTAAACCCTTTCGCCGATCCATCGCTGCCGCTCGTCTCCGCCGTTAACAGGAAAAGGTATAGATTCGTCTAAAGCAAGTAATCTTTCTTTATGTATTAATCTGCTGTTGAATTCTGCATTCCGTTTTTTTTTATTTCATAAATCTAGGGTTTTAGACTGTTTCTGAGGGCTCACATAGTGGAGCCCTCTTATTAGTTTCTAACTCTTTGATAATTTTAATGTGTGCAGGATTCTAGTGGTAGATCTGATTTGTTGATAGCAGTTGCTTAAGCTGGAGTGGTCCGAGCCAAAGGATACAACGAAGCCCACTCATTCCGTTGAGGTTAAGGATACATTCTTCGGAGACGCCACCACATTGTGCCAGCTAGGGTTTCGGAGAACCCTAGCACAAATTGTAACTTTGTATCACGAAAAGGGTTACAAGCCCTGTTGTACTTAAAAGGAGTTTCTAAACTCCATTGATTAATAAAAATCATTCATTTTGTACAACTGTTCTGCATTCCTTTATTGTGATTTCTTTATTTCTGTTTAGCGTTGTATCTTTAATCTACAGATTTGATTTATTGTTGGTTTTGAAATAGAAACTATGATAATGATTTATGAGACTCTTTTGGGTTAGGGGATAATTATAAATATAAGTATGGGATTCTCTTTTATAAAATGGATTTTTGTATGTTGGATTTGAAAAGAAACTATTATAATGAATCTTGAGACTTATGTGGGTTAAGGGTTCATTATAAAGATAAATATGAGGTTCTCTTCTTGTGGTTTGTTTTATATTTTATGCATGGTTGCTTGCATAGTAGTGAATGACATGAAAATTTGCATTGCATTTAGAGATGTCCTGATCCCTAAGTATTCCTCATAATTTGTGGGTGGATTCCCCATCATGAAGAAGGTTGTAGATACTTAGATGGCTTGAAGATCTTTGGCGGATGGCTTCTTACGACTTGGAAATTTTAGATGATGTGGAGAAACAAAGGTAATGTAAAAGAAAATTTTGTTCAATGAGTTTGTAAACTTTATTATTGTTCAAACTGAAAGGTTATGTTGCTTTAATGATATATGGGGATTTTTATACATTAAAGTGTTTTGAGCAATCTTTTATTTGGATAGTTAGTATTGAGTTCTATCAATTGTAGGAATGCATATTTATGTTAAATACTTGGTTATTTATGTTATAGCATTTATGTTATAGAAATGAGTACTTTGAAGCTTATGTCAATCTTTTTGGGTTAAGAAAATATGGGCTTTATTTAAGAGGTATTCTTATTTATCTATTATAGCATTTTGGATTAAATGGATTATGACTTGATTTCAAGTGCTTTGGTATGATATGATGTATGTTGTTTTACTTTAGAATTATGTTTTAAAATGCTATATTTATTTATGTTAAGATTGTCTTGTGGTGGTTAGAATCTCTTGTGGACCTGAGTCAATAATTTAAAGTTGCATGAATGCCATACCCACATAGCCATGAGCCTAGAAGAAGTTACGAGAATGCAATAGCTAGGAACTCATGAACCTAGGAGTTGTGCAAATACAATAACTAGGTTTCTTGTGAATCTTTGCATATTGAACAAGAAGGTTTGGTTGTACCCCAACTACAGTTGTAGGACCATTCACAAGACAATAGTGGTGATCCCTTATTTAGCCCCCAAAAGTATTGTAACTAAGAGTAGGATCATGTTAGTTGTCGATAAAGTGGCAATGACCCTAGTTAGCCCACGAAGGTGTGGTAACTAAGCACTAAGGATCTACGCTAGATTAACCTACCTAGATGGACTTAGAGTAAGGTTAGGGAATATGCGTCCCCCTTTAAGTGTTATGGTCCTTAAAGGATAATCTCTACGTCATGATCATATGGTTCTATGTCGAAGAGGGTATGGGAAATGTGGAGGACCATTTTTGGTGTCCTTCTAAATATGTAGGTTTAGCAAGGTGAACCCCAAAAACTATGAGAGTTGGCCACTCCTGTCCACTAAGTGTCATCTATAGTGACTTGGAAATCCAATGTGGTGAAGCCTTGAATGCTGAGATAATTAAAATAAGGGTTTCTCCCTTTTGAACTTTTGCTTGCAAGTGTTCCTTTTTAAAAAAAAATGGGTTGGTAGTTTTGGGTTGTTACAATAAGAGCCTTAAATCCTTGAACTTCCAAAAGGCTTCATCTTTGGTATAAACAATGTACAACCATACATACCTTGAGAAATAATTAATAAAGGTATGAAATTACATTTTCCTAGAAAGATTTTATGCCCTATGGGTCCATAAATATCACTATGAATAAGCTCCAAGGTTCATGCAATATACCTAACAATAAATTTCGAGAAGGACTCATGATAATGCTTCCTCAAGATGCACCTCTTATACACACTACTAATAGGAAAGATGGGAGTGTTGAAAGTGTAATTGACTTATGGTCAAGACCAATATTGTACGATATACTTATGTATGGGGTTACAAGCATTCATTGTATAATGTATTTAATTATTCATCTATGTAATCCCTATATGTCTTGATTAACCTTGTTATGGTTAAATCCATATTATATTTTGTAATTAACCAAAAACCCTCTTGGTATATCAACTTAGGTTAAGTTAACTATGTAATTTGGTTTGTAGTATTGGTATAAACACTCCCCAACCACTATATCCATTATAGTAGAGTGTTGTGATCTTTATCTATGAATAATACAATGATTATTTATAGTGCTCAAGGGTACCTATCAAATTTGTATCTTTCTTTATTTTGTGTTCTTTTATGCTTTTAGTAAAATATTTAGTGGATGGATTGCTTTATTTTTTTCTACAAATAGTTGTGAATTCCAACCCACTTGGTCATATAGAAGGTCAATTTGGAGACTCAAATACTTCTTTCAACTATAACCCCACCACATCCAACCATATATAAAGAGAAATCATCCACAATAACTACACACTGTTTTAAATGTTCGTTACCATAGTCATGCAAGAGATGGTAATGCTTAGTTATATGTCAGGTTCCCCTTGAATGTGCAATCTACTCTTTAAAAGAAGTGGATATCTGATATGTTGAACAAACAACTATATGTGCCTACGAGCTCTTACCATCATGATCATACTTACCCTAAGGATAGTAGAGAGTAACATTAGCACCCCCTTTTGGTTACATCTACATGTTTCTTAATCCACATGGAAAAAAACTCTTTATTATGTCCTTCCTTCTTCCAAAAAGTGTAAATCAACTTCTTGAAGGGCTTCTTGGATTTATCCTCACCTTTCTTTGGATTCTTGTCAACTTTTGATTTAACCACATTTTTTGCATGAACCCGAATAGTGAGAGAATGAATCTTACTGTAACACCCTTCCTTGGTAGAACTTTTGTGGAAAATGAACTATATATTTATGTGATTATATAATGGTATAGTTTCTTTCATGATGTGGAATGAGTACTTTCTTTAAACATGGAACATGGTACTAGTGATGTATTTATGGATGAAGGATCAGGTACCTTCTCCTTGGTGGAGCTATTGGTAAACCGCCTACCATGAAGAATATATAGGGAAATGACGACAATGCCTTTCTCATCAACAACTTAGAGTAACAAGAAAAATTACTCTTCATGTAGATGCATTGCATTTTGTTTGTTCTCATGATTCACACCGTTGGGCCAAGAAGTTGCTTGCAATGAGCCTCCTTAAAATTGGTCAATGATAGCATTAGCCTATCTTAAAGGAGATCATCCATTTAAGGATAAAATAATGGTGTGAAGCATTGATGAGTGCATATTTATGTTTGTCTATGTTTTACTTAAGCTCTGTTAATATTTGTTTGGTTTTACTATAGTTAGAATTAATAAATTGCTTATGGGATAGATTTAATGCTTTAGATAAGTAAAGTATTAAATAGCTTATTAATTTTTAAAGCTTTAAGAGAAATTATTAAAAATTCAATTTATTTGATTTGTTGGTTAAGCTATAATTTTAATGGTATCTTGAAGCTTTTGGATTTAATGAGCTCGAATGTAGCTCATTAAGGGGTACGCCACCCTAATAGTGACCAGGGTGGTGAATGTCTTTTATGATAATGCCTTCTTGGATGTTACAAGGTGGTCACCTCCATGCATGACTAAGGTCCTCCCTCCTTATGCTTCTTAAGGAGGATGGCAACCAATTTTTGGGCTAGCATGGAAGGGAGGTGAACTCGGGTGGTGGAAAGGTTGAAGATCATGAGGAGCGCAACATCCCATTGGAGAAGCGAAGGTAAGCTTAAGGAGTCCAGACGCTACTTGAGGTTGGCAACTCAAATGTAATTTGCTTTCATTTTTTATTACTGCATGTGCTTGGTTGTTTTGATCAGTATGTGGTTTTACGGTCGATGTTGAGTGTGCCTTGGTTTGAATGCTTTATCTTGTTGCTTTTGTGTTCTTCTCCTTTGTTGTGATACTGGGTTATCCTCGCTATGTGGGCAAGTTCTATTAGTTGTGAGTTTTAGAGTTTTGTGTTGGTGTCTCTCGCATGTGCACCCTCCTTCTTGAACATCATATTATGCGTCAGTTGCGTTGGGGCTTGCATACCCGATGGGATTTTTTTGTAGTTGTATAAGGTGTTGCTAGCCTGTAAGTTGGAAGCTCTTAGATGTTCATCCTGCTCTATCCTGTTGGGTTTCTACCATTCATTGTTTGACCTAGTAGAGGGAGAGTTTGAGTAGTAACCTATGTTAGAGATCATTTTTTGATTTGTTTTGCCAGTGAGTTCAATGTTTGTTGCAAGTGGCTAGTGTTCTCATCCTTACTCTTTGGTTGTTGTGAGTTGGGCTTTGTGTCTTGCTTCCTTGCGTTGTTGAGCGCTCAGTTTTTGTGTGCTTCATTTTAGGGTTGCTTGGCTTTGCTTTTGATTTAATAAAGGTAGTAGTGGTGTCATGCCTTTTAGTTTATATTTATTTAATTAAAGTACTTTGATTGCTTCACCTTTTAACTTAAGGTAATTTTGGTGCCTTTCTAGCTAAAGTAATTAAATTAAGGAACCCTTAATTAGGTTGTTGCTTCGGATGGAATTTTGATTATGAGAATCTTGTATTGATTTTGTAAGTGAAATTATTTATAATGATTCATGAGATCTATGTGGATTAAGGGATCATTATAAAGAGAAGTATGGGCTTCTCTTGCTTTGATATAAATTGTTTAAATTATTTTTGTAAGTGAAATTATTTATAATGATTCCTGAGATCTATGTGGATTAAGGGATCATTATAAAGAGAAGTATGGGCTTCTTTTGCTTTGATATAAATTGTTTAAGTTGTTTTTTGTAAGTGAATTTATTTATAATTATTCTTGAGATCTATGTGGATTAATGATTCATTATAAAGAGAAGCATGGGCTTCTCTTGCTTTGGTATTAATTTTTTAAATTGATTTTGCAAGTGAAATTATTTATAATGATTCCTGAGATCTATGTGGATTAGGGGATCATTATAAATATAAGTATGGGCTTCTCCTGGAATTGATATGGAATGTTTTAGTATAGTTTATTTTAAAAGAATGATGGGATCATTATTAAGAGATGTAGGATTCTCTTCTTATAGCTTGCTTGTTATGTGCATGGTTGTTGCATAATAGAGTAAGGCATGATTTAAGTTGCATTGCATTTAGATTTTTTATGATCCCTAAGAAAACTTCATAAATGGTGGGTGGTTCTTCCCATCAAAGAAGCTAGCAGAGACTAATTTGGCTGGAGGTCTTGAAAATTTTTCTTAAGCTCTTCAAAAAAAAAGATATTTTTGTAAATAATCAAAGGCTTGTATTGCTTGAAAGAATTGTAATCTTGACTCTTGTTTCCAAATATAATCTATGATGCTTCTTTATGCAATAAATAGTTTCTTTAATCTTGTTGAATGGTGTTGCTTTAAATGTGGAGAATTGAGGCTTTGTATTGATTAAGTTAAGCATTAAATGTTGATTTGTGCAATTGAAAGATTATGTTGTTTATTGATAACTTGGAGTTGCACTCTTGAGTAATCTCTTGAGATGGTTATTATTGTGTACCTTTAACTATTTTAAATGTATGCTTATATTAGAGGTATAGATTATCTTGCTAATGCAAATATTTTGATGGGAAGCTTTTGAGATTCAAGTTTTGATTAGAGCATAGTTTGGATTATGGTTAAGAGGAATTCTTCTTTTGTGCATTTCATTTGAGATGAATATTGCAATGCGCTTTTATGCTTAATACTTTGTTTTAGATTTATGGTAAATGATGTTGTTGTTATCTATCCTTGGGATGGGTAGAATTTTTCCTCTTGTAAACCATGAAACCCAATCTTGGAAGGAGTTGCGTGAATGCAATAGCCAGGTAGTCAAGAATCCTAGAAGGAGTTGCAAGGATGCAATAGCTAGGATCTCATGAACCTAGAAGGAGTTGTGTGTATACAATAGCGAGGGTACTTATGATTAGTCGCACCTTGATTGAGTAGGATCGAGAGTGTGTGAAAACCTATTCATAAGACAACTATGATGACTCGATCGTGTAGGATCTGAAGATCATGTTAAATGTCATCTAAGTGGCAATAACCTTAGCCATAGAGACATGGTAACTAAGCACCAAGTCTCTACATAAAATAAACTTGTCTAGGAGAAGATAGATTTAAGTTAGGAAATTGACATCCCCTTTAAGTGTTATGGGCCTTAAAGGGTAATCCCTATACCATGGTCACATGGTCCTATACTAAGAAGGGTATAGGAAATGTGGGGGGACCACTTATGACATCCTTCTAAACGTGTAGGTTTAGTAAGGTGAACCCCAAAAGTTATGGAAGTTGGCATCTCTTGTCCACTGAGTTTTATTTGTAGTGAGTTGGAACTCAAATATGGTGAAGCCTTGTATGCTAAAATCATTATAATAAGAGTGTCTCACTTGGAAATCTTTGTCTTATGAGTGCTTTACAAAAAAAATTGGGTTGGTAGTTTTGGGTTGTTACACTTATGCCTCTATCGTTGAGCTTGGTAGTAGAAAAGGTATTTGAATACATCATCATAGTGGAAACCTTGAAAAGTATACTTGAAGCATCTCTAGCATAATGACAATCATCTCATAAGTTTCAAAATATTGTTGAACAAAAATATTAAGAAGATCAATATGTCATTTTCACTAATGTCTCCTTTGGTAATGCAAATGTCTTCTTCCAGCTTGTTGAATAGACTAATGTACACATCCACTTTCTCAAAAATTTCCATGTTCAAAGTAGCAAGTTCCACATCTAATTTGTTGTTCTATATCGAGTCAATATTGTGACACATGTCTTCTCACTTCTCCAACAACTCCTTTGGATCCAAGGTGTTATTGACATGTGTATCATAGATCTTGTCAACATAAAGGGAAATCGCACCATGAGCTTCATCCTTGTTTTTTATAACTACTTTTCTCATCATAATCATGGTTAGCAAGTCCACATTCATATATTTGAGGAGTTTTTCACTTTAGAGTATAGCCCAAATCTTGAATTTCTATGTGGTATAATTAGGTTCGTTGATCAAGTGTATATGTTGATCCATGGAATCCCTACCATAGTACAACCTATTGTGTGTAGTTGTGACCATAAATAGTACTAATGCAAAAAGCTTGGAAAAAGGCTCAAAATGCTTCCATATGTAAAAGTTATGCCCCATAAGTTTAGCCTAAAGACAACACAAAATGCCACCAAAAACTTTCAAATAATTCATACCTTTAGCAAATGGGGATATGCCATGTATTTTTGATTGAAAAATTGAGGGGGTGCTAGTTGTAAATTGATTGGTATGCTGATAAGACAATAATTTAGTGGACTAGTTATTATCAAGTGTTGTTGATCAATCTAAGGGTATGTCATTAGGATAGTGATTATAGAGACTATTGAATAGGGAATGAATGAACCATAGACTATCATTTTTTTCCTTCCAAAGAAGGGATACAACTCTTATGCACTATGTTTATTGTTGAATTGGAAAAGGCAAATACAAGTCAATGATGAGATGACAACTCCTAGTTGGTGGATCTCAACTTTTTAGGTTAAATTTGTATTTTTTTTCCATGTCATAGTTGTCATGTCCACCATATGACTATATAAAATCCATTTATAAGGATGTCTAAGGGATTTGAATCAAGGATACTTAGGGCAACAAGCCTCAATGCCCACTCCCTTAGCCAAAGTGCCACCATGGTGCCTTACCACCAAAACTTTCCTCCTTATAAACGACTTGTCATCCAAGCACCCAATAAACCTCTTACCAAAAAATGGAGGGTGGATTTCAAACATATTACCAAGGGAAAGTCAATACTTATCACAACATCATCGAGCCACCATGTTACAAGGTGATTTAAGAATGAAAGCCAAAAGGAGAATACAAAGAAGCATTTGTTGTAGGAAAAGGTGAACACATGTACTTCTCCAACCCTCTTCAACTATAGAAGCATCTACACAAGAACTTGAAAATATGACCTCCTAGAACATGCATCTTGGCTATGCATAGGTTAGCTTGTGAAGTACAACTTACCACAAACTTATCACTCATGTGCTAGACAAAATTTCAACTAGACTGTATACTCACAAACAAAACATTACTTCTTTAATTTTCTCTCCTCTTGAAATATTTTTCATAATATTATACTTTTAAAATTCTTTTATTTTTTGAAGGGAAAGAAGGAAAATTTTTAATACAAAAATGAAATACTTATGGCGGTTTGTCCATATCTATGATGGTTTGCCCTATACAACCTCTTTCTAAAACACAATCAATCAAGCATTCCCTCTAGCCAATATAACAATAAAGTTGTTAGACCATGTTAACAACTTTGTTAAGTGTCTCAAAGGTGTATTCATGAAATATTTCCCATGATTTATTTGGTTAAGAAAGGTTGACTATAATTGTTTAGCCTATTTTTATCCTTTGAAAATCATGCAAATTGTCCTCTCATCTATGCTACAACAAAAATACAAAATTTGAAGTAAAAAAGGAAATGTTTTTTTTCAAAAAATCCATAAAAGACAACCAAGGGTTTAGAATACCCTTAAATCCAATCTAGCAACTAGGGCATCTATCTAATTAGGAAATAAAAAGACGAATTGAATTAAGTGTCGAGGGAAGAAAGAGGAACCTATTGATGAACATTTTTCATAAGACAACAATTTTGCTATAACATTATGAGATCCTCATTATTCAAATCCACCGAGGGTTTTAGTGTAAAATCCTAAGTTGTCAACAACACAAAGCTTGCATAAACTACTCAAAAAAATAGACCATTGTTGAAAACAACGTAGAAGAGAAATCACTAAAAAATTGAGGTTAAGTAATGAAAATTTACACCTACTTTAATATCATATTGGATTTCATGATACTTTCTAGAAATGAACACAATCAACACATTACTCAGAAATGGAACAAATCATAGAAAAACACAAAACAATATGAAGAGTGTCCATAAACAACAAAATAATCTCACTAAAGAAAATAATAACACTCCAACAAATAATCAAATATCTGGTTTATGTAGACACCAAAACAGCACCAATCCGATTATGTGACTGCAAACACTGATCGCTTTGACAAACACAGCCCCAGGGGCAGCCCTCAGAGGTCAAACAGTGGTCTTAACCACTTTCATAGCAATTTTGTGAGGTCAAGAAGCAATTTGGCACACTTAGACACTTTGCCTAGTAATCGTCTCACCCAGGGACGATTTCTGAATTGAAATCGTCTCACCCAGGGACGATTTCCAAGTTTAACGGGCAAAAAGGCAAATGGTGCCAAGTGGCAGCCCGAAACAGTCAGTTGATGACTCCTGCCTTGCACGCGTGTGTAAGTGGACAGAGGGACCGTTAGAAGACTGTCACAAAAGGCATTTATCAAAGCCCAAGTCAATGGAGGACTCCCCTCCCTCATGGGAAGACAAGACCGCCACATGGCGCCTATGACCAACACATGGCATTTGTGCTTCCCTCCCAAAAGAGACCCCATGGGTCTATAAAAGGTGGGACTTTTCTCACCCAAAATAGACAGATTGAAGGAGTTTTCAAGCAACGAAGTGCTTGCCGAATTGAAGACCCACTTGCATCCCTTTTGGTTCACCTTCCCACATCCACCAATCTCTTTTGCAAGGGAGGTTGTTGGGTGGCCTTTGGAAGCTCGAACCTTACCCAAATCCAACGCATGGACACTCGAACCAACCAATTCGCCGACCCCCAATCCTAAAAGGTTTTGGGCCCATCCCTAGTGGATTGGCTCCAAAATCGAGGGCCAACGGTGGGAGGCCCACTTGGGCACCCCCGCACCTCCCAAGTCCTATTTTTAGTTTTTGAGCATTTTAGATTATTTTTTAGATTGCATTTTGTGTTATTAGGTTTGATTAATCCATAGCTGCAATTTTGTAACTTTTGGTCAGATTCTAGGATGTTTTGTGTTGCTTTGTCGTTTCGCTGACTTGCAGGTGGCGACATCAAATTCTCGAAGATAGAGGCCAAATTGGGAGAATCCGACCATCTGGGTCGTCCCAAAATGGCCCCAATTACATAACCCCCTTGTCTGCAGGTGTTTTGGAGACCTCGGGAGTCGACATTGGAGCGTGTCAGTTCGGCTTCCCCAACACAGAAGAAATCGTCCCACCCAGGGACGATTTACAGTCAGAAATCGTCCCACCCAGGGACGATTTCCAGTGGAAAGCAGATTGGCCGACTGTATCAGTGGCAGTGGCCTTCTGGTAACTTTTTTTATCTTCTGTCAAGTTTTGAAGCCATTTGGACTCACTGTAATTACTGTTTCAGACAAATCTTTGCATGCATATTTCGTTAGTTTTAGGGAGCAAACGCTTTTCATTTGCGGCAGATGCTACTGACATCTTGGTTGTTTCTTTGTTCGCAGGAGAAGCAGCGGAGGTTAGAAACTCATCGACATCAGCGACGGCATCATCTTGGCCCGCCCATTGCAATCGTGGGCACGCGGAAAGAGGAATCATTCAGTGATTGTAATCAAACTCTATTTGCGCTCCTAGCCCCTGAAAAGGGAGGAGACGTCATTGTAACAGAGATCAAGGGATATTAATGAAAGGGATGTGTTTTCTCTATTTGCTTGTGTCTCTTCCAATGTGTTTCTTTTCCATTTCATGCAATTTACATTTCTAGGACTTAAGCGTACTTGATTTTGAATGCAATCGCACTTGGTGTTTCCTTTGCCCGAAATCTCGTGCTTTCAGTGGCGATCCCATCGCACCAAAAAACCAACAAATGGGGGTATTCAAAGACCCCTTGCCTGCCCACGAGGCACAGACAAAACCGCTCCAGATTAACGAGGTGCGACAAGATCTTCCCGCGCAAGGATTTGTAGGAATGATTAGCATTGTAACAAGGAACAAAAGATACCCAGCAGCTGCCCCGAGGTAGCTACGAGGGAAGTTTCGTCGACATCGTAGCCTCAACAACGCCCAACGCAGTTACCTCCGCCTAGACCTGAGGTCACGATACGAACCAAACTCACGCAGAGTTTGCGGACCACGTCGGCTAGGCTGTCCATCTACGAGCTTATTCAACAATCAGCTCCCCATAGAGAAGCTCTTATGGACATTTTAAAAGCCATTGAAGTACAACCCCACGAAGCAAATTCTTTCAACGCCTTCGTGGGACATGTGAAACAATGTATGGAGCTTGTCATCACATTCAGAGAAGACGAGGTCAAAACGATCTCAAATGACATGCCGGATCCACCCCTGCACGTTATCGCGCGGGTTAACGGGATCCCGTACAAGAGAGTGTTGATAGATACTGGCTCATCCAGTAACATTATAACCACTACAGCGTTAAAACATTTAAAACTGCCAGCCTCTCACATCACCGCTTCCACGTACACACTGCGAGCTTTTAACGATGCAATTTGCTCGACAATCGGCACGGTTGTTCTGCCTATACAGGTAGGACAAAAGTCAATACCCACACTGTGCCATGTCTTGGAAGGCGAAATGGCTTATAATATCTTGCTAGGGCGGCCTTGGATCAGGGACATGAAGTGTGTCCCCTCGATCGCACACCGGTGCTTGAAGTATGCCTATGAAGGGCAAATACATGTAGTCCCAATGGACTTAGAGCCCTTCAAGTATTGCAATGCGGTACAATTCATACCTCAATCGACCCTCCCATCAACGCATTTGGATTTTCAATTAAATCCATCTAAACAGGGTCCGATACCGCAAGTACCATTGGTGGCCAACAAGGCAAAATCCCAGCCAGGTGAGACTTCATCACCTACTCCTTCATCATCAATGCCACCTATCGTGGCCCAACAGAAGGACAAGGGAAAGCAAATCATGGAAGAGGTTAAGCCTCTAGAAGAGGGGTTGCCCACGATTTCAACGATATCAACAGAGGAAGCGCCCAACGCAACGGAAACCAAGATTCCTGAACCACCAAACATGGAATGGACTCAGGAAGGACTACCGTTTCCTCCTACCCAATCATCAACAATCACTGTTGAGATGGCAAGTACGGGCCTGGGAGAATACTTAGTGCAAAATGTTGTGGCAACCCCCACACTGGAGTCAGTACAAGACATGGGAAGACCTCGCCTTCCCATTGGAACAATCGTCCCTCTAGGCTACCCACCGAACCAAACGAATTTTGTGTATGGGGGCCTTGATCATGGTTCCGAACCATGCGAACAAAAGGAAACAGGATGAAGAGCCTTTTGTCAAAAACATCAATTATCTTTCGAACCCAGAATTTGCCCTAAAATATCTCGAACAATGCAATTGGCATGGGTATGGGCTAGGCAGATATGAGCAAGGGATGCGGATCCTTTGCCAACCAAGATATCAGATGCCATATGACAAGTCGGGGGTAGGGTTCAACCATCCCCTGCCATTAGACATCTTGGTTGAAAATATGCAAGGCCTAGAAATAGGCAACAGGGGGGGATTGGCACAAGACCCGTACGCCAATCCAAACATAGAATACACCTTAGGGGATTATCTCCCATGGTCTACAAACACCCCTGGAAATAGCAATAATCCCTCTCCTTTGCTAGAGAGAGGTGAAAGTTCAAAGAGCAATCCTCAAAGAGAACAACAACGGCTTCCAGACATTTTTCTAAAACTGTTCCCCTTAGAGGTTCCAGACGAAATAACACAGTCTCAAAAGAATCAGGTCCCTCCACTAAGAGTGGAACAACCGCAATGGGACCAGATTAATTCACTGGAACAGGAAGAGTCCTCAATGTCGCAAGCAACAGATGCTGAAGAGGATGAACAATTTTGGATCTATGAAAGCGATTCAGAAGACGAAACTGAAATGGACTATCTCAGACATGCGCGACGACATCACCGCGCTCTAACTCATGAAGATCTAATGGGACAAATGGGTATACGGTTAGGACATGAATGGCACGTAGACCCGGCGAGGTGGGACCAAGTGTTAGGCCTATGGCTCCAAATTCAAGATGAGCATCGTCCACCTCGAGATCCCATCAGGACAGCAGTACTGAGGGAAGACCCCGCCTTCCTTTTCACACATAGAGATGAATTTGCACCTAGAGAGGATCCATTCGTGCCTGTTCCCGTAGAGCCAGATCTAGAGTATATGGAACAACTAAAAGAATCAAGTCATCACACCCGTGGTTCTGGAGACCAAATTCATTCCATCCACATGATCTCCATTGATTTGACCACACCCATCCGCAATCCGACCGATCCATCACGGTCATTGCATCTAGACATGGATGCCATCGACTGGGATCGCGTCAATTCACCATTGTCACCATCAGAGTATTGGCCTTTCGATGAAATGCTTCATTTTACCCCAAGGACAACTCAGGATATTTTTCAAGTTGAAGAGGGACCCGAGGTTCCAAACGCAGATCTTAACTCAGCTGATGATATCCATTTAATCCCAACTCCACATCAGTTGGAGGACGGATCTCACATGTCAGTCGAGGAGACGACTGACGTAGACATCGGCACAGATCCAATGAATCCACGGATTCTCAAGCTAGGGGTAGGCCTTTCCCCCGAGGAGCAAGCCGATTACATTGCCCTTCTTAAAGAAAAGAAGGAGGTTTTTGCATGGTCGTACAAAGATATGCCAGGACTAGACCCGTGACTAGTCATGCACAATTTAACGCTTGATCCGAAAATCAAGCCAGTAAAGCAAAAACTAAGAAAGATGCACCCAACAGTGGCCTTGATGGTCAAAGACGAATTGCAAAAGTTGTTGGATGCACAATTTGTCATCTGCATGGATTATCCGCCATGGTTGTCCAACATGGTTCCCGTCAAGAAGCCCGACGGGAGGATTCGCATATGCACCGACTTTCGAGACCTAAACAAAGCGAGTCCTAAGGATGATTTCCCCTTGCCAAGCATCGACGCATTGGTAGACGCTACGACAGGTCACGAAATGCTCTCCCTAATGGACGGTTTCTCGGGATACAATCAAATTCGTATCAATCCTGAAGACCAACTCAAAACGGCATTCACAACGCCTTGGGGGACATTTTGCTATAAGGTCATGCCTTTTGGCCTTAAAAACGTTGGCGCTACATACCAACGTGCTATGACGTATATCTTCCATGATTACATGCACAAAACTTTGGAAGATTACATGGATGATTTGTTAGCCAAGTCTCTCTTGCGCTCAGATCATCTCGGTGACTTAAGCAAGATTCTCGATCGCCTCATAGAGCATAAGGTCAGATCGAATCCCAAGAAGTGCGTGTTCGGCGTCACATCCGGAAAACTCTTGGGTTTTATAGTCTCCAAGAGAGGCATCGAAGTGGACCCAAACAAAGTCAAGGCAATCCTTGAAATGGCTCCCCCAACCACTATCAAGCGACTCGAAGTCTGCAAGGAAAGGTCGCGTCGATTAAACGCTTCATAGCGCAATTATCCGACAAATGCCGACCAATGAACAAATTATTGCACAAGGGGGTCACATTTCATTGGGATGACGAGTGCCGATCGACCTTTGACGAAATCAAACAATACTTGGCTTCGCCGTCGATATTGGCACCGCCTAGACCAGGTGTGCCGTTCTACTTATACATCTCAGCTACTGAGGTGGCACTGGGCGCAATGCTAGCCCAGAAGAATGAACTTCACAAAGAACAGGCTACTTACTATCTTAGCCGCACCCTGGTCAGTTACGAACTTAACTATGCATACGTTGAGAAACTCTGCTTGGCAGTGGTGTTTGCTACAAAGAGGCTACGCCATTACATGCTGAGCAACACGACGTATGTTGTGTCTAAGGAGAATCCATTGCGATACATGATGAGTCGTACTTATCATAGTAGCCGCACGGCGAAATGGATCATGTTGTTGACGAAATTTGACATTGAGTTTATTGGGCAAAAATCTATAAAAGGACAAGTCATAGCCGATCAACTAGCAGAGGCTCCTCTTGAAGACGATCAGCCTCTAGTTATAGAACTACCCGATGATGAGGTCTTCCATGTCTCAAAATCGCCGAGATTCTGAAGAGCCTGAGTCTCGAGCTGACATAACCTTATTTTTTGATGGTTCTAAATGCGAGCAAGGTGGTGGCGCAGGAATTGTATTCTTCACACCGCAGGGCGCTCCAATGCCCCTGTCATTTAAATTAAATTTCCAATGCACCAACAACAATGCGAGAATATGAAGCCTTGCTCCTAGGTCTTCAGACAACAATCGCCATGAACATCAAAAGACTGAACATCTTTGGTGATTCGCTGTTAATCGTCAATCAAGTCAAAGGGGTATACCAATGCAAATGCCCAGTTCTAAAGGCCTATAAAGCCCTCGTGGACAAATTCCTGGCAAAACTTGAGTGGTATGACATCGAGGCACTCCCTCGATCATCGAATCATTTTGCGGACACAATGGCCTCCTTAGGGTCACTAATCCCGCAAGACCTTTCCGGTGATATAACAACCATTCAGGTCAAAACCTTATCGCAACCCGCGATGGAGCGCACAAGCTCAGACTTGACGCCAGGAATCCACATGATCCAGATCGAACCATCTTCGGATAAGTTCTTTCGAATCCGAGACTATTTGAAACATGCCAATTGGGGGTCTTTGTTCTCCCCCACTCCCATTAATAGCAACACAACGCTATTCTTACAAGTTCTATCCCAATCAGCATTTGTTAGGGAAGAACTCCAAAAGGGATTGGTTGTTCAAACTGTCGAGGTATCCGATCAACAGGACTGGTATTTACCAATAAGAGAATACCTCAAGTTAGGTAATCTACCCTTTGGATTGACGCACGCCGCAAAACGAACATTCAAACAGAAAGCGGCAAAATATGTCTTGATAGGAGACATTTTGTATCGTCGCAGCTACGACGGAATTCTTCTTCGTTGCTTGGACCAACAAGAGTCCACTTGGGCGATCACCCAAGCGCATGACGGTACATGTGGCGGCCACTTCAGTGGTATGGCCATTGCAAAGCGCATTCTTCGCATGGGCTATTATTGGCCATCTTTAGAGCGAGATTGTTGCGCGTATGTCAAGAGGTGCGTAAAATGTCAACATCATGCCAATTTAATGCACGCACCTTCCCGGGCCCTACGAGACAGTCCAGTCTGCTTGGCCATTTTCGTAGTGGGGCCTCGATCTAATCGAAAAGATCTCCCCTGCATCGTCGAGGCCGTCACACGTTTATCATAACGGCCACGGAATATTTTACCAAATGGGTGGAAGCAATTCCGTTAACCTCTACGACGGGACCCCGCATTGCGGAGTTCATTTTGCAGTACATCATATGTCGTTTTGGTATTCCATCCAAAATAATCTCGGATAATGGGCCATCATTCAAGAACAAAGACGTGCGTGCTTTAACCACAAAGTACAAAATTCAGCACAACTTTTCAACACCCTATTATCCGCAAGCAAATGGGCAAGCGGAGGCGTCAAACAAAACGCTAGTCGCCATCCTTAAAAAGACCGTCGCGAGACAGTCATAAGGATTGGCACATACAAATCCCACTTGCCCTTTGGGCTTATCGCACTAGTATTCGGACGCCCACGGGGCAACTCCGTTTTCACTAGTGTATGGCTCGAGAGCGGTAATGCCTCTCGAGTTGGAAATTCCTTCCCTCCGCATATCAATGCGGGAATTCATCGATGATGACACCGCACGACAAGCCCGGTTAGACCAACTTACGTTGCTTGACGAAAGACGCGTTAATGCTCTCGAGCACTTACGTATCTATCAAGAGCGGCTTAAGAGAGCTTACAACATGAAAGTTCACCTAAGAGACTTTCGGGTTGGTGATTTGGTTCTGAAGGAAAACCAACAAAACTCTAATTTGCCGTCCCATATGAGAGACAAATTCGTGGCAAATTGGCTAGGTCCTTATGTCATTGATAGCAAAATAGGACCGGGAACGTACAGGCTAGCTTCTCTTGACGGTATCAAGGAAACAGAACCCTTGAATATCAGTCATTTGCGACCATTTCATATCTAAGAAAGCCATATACCAAAAAAAAAAAAAAAAAAAAAAAGCTCCAAGGATTATCGCAATCTCTTGGTCAACCTAAAAGCTCCAAGGATTATCGCAATCTCTTGGTCAATCCAAAAATCTCCAAGGATTATCGCAATCTCTTGGTCACCAAAAAGCTCCAAGGATTATCGCAATCTCTTGGTCAACCCAAAAAGCTCCAAGGATTATCGCAATCTCTTGGTCAACCTAAAAGCTCCAAGGATTATCGCAATCTCTTGGTCAATCCAAAAAGCTCCAAGGATTATCGCAATCTCTTGGTCAACCTAAAAGCTCCAAGGATTATCGCAATCTCTTGGTCAATACAAAAAGCTCCAAGGATTATCGCAATCTCTTGGTCACCAAAAAGCTCCAAGGATTATCGCAATCTCTTGGTCAACCCAAAAAGCTCCAACGATTATCGCAATCGTTTTGTCAAAAAAAAATCAAGAAATTCAACAAAAACAAAACAACAAAAATCATCAAAAACAACAAAGATTTGCATCTCAATCCTAGGCATACTCGAATTCATCAAAAACAACAAAAACACCAAGCATAACTTTTACCACACTACAGTCAGTGGTCTGGGAATGTACCAAGAGTTTCAGTGATTCGGTCATCATTTTCCTCTTTAGCCATGTAGTGTACCAAGTCGAACAGATTTTACGAAGGTAGAGTCATACTTGAAATACACCTTGTTACGTAACATCCCAACACAAATCAAAACACTAAAATTCCCAAATTGTGTGAACGAAAGACGAAACCTGCAAAATAATCTAGGTCACCACAAGCGAAACGGTTATCTTGCTCATCCCCCTGTGCGAATGACCCCTAGAATGCTGAGAGTTGGCAAAAGGACAAGCATCCTCCCTACCCAATTCCCTAAGAATCCCTAAAGTTCTCAACAGTTGCAAAACACAAAAATTTGCAAAATGTCAAAACTCCAAATTTGACAAACTATAGTGCACAAATCAAAAGGCACAAACAACAGTGATTTTCATCACTCCATATCCCCAATCCCTTGCTCAAAAGAAAAACAAATCAAAATAAACAGTGATCTTATCACTACAAAAGAGCAAGTATCCCAATACAATTGAAGAAAAGAAGGGAGTTGACCTTGAATCCCTGGAACTCTCGAGCATTCTGTAGGTCATAAGGCAAGCTTTTGTACCAATTTGGTTGATAGCCTATCGGTAACAGGAGTAAACCTCCCGCATGACGATATATCTGTCACATTAACTTGCGTACGAGATCAATGTTTGCATGTGGATGAGCTAGCTTATGGCATCCTGGATTACAACGCAGATTAATCTTAGTACATACAACAAAGGAATTCGTGGAGCTAATTAGGTGATCCTCAGTACAGGTTCGGTTGAAAGCCCACAGCACTGGCGGTATCCTAACAAATACCACTAAATGAACTCAATTGCACACACAGGGATGTTAAATAACTCGGTCAAAAACAGGTCCGATTCATACCTTGTTCAAAAGTCTTGTAAGATAAAGTACAGTCATGAATAATGAGTTAAAACTGTCTGAATCTCAGAAAATCTTACATTCATTCCAAAACCATCTGCGCTACTTATCATCCTTATGATACCATCAGAAAATACAAAAACAGAAAAAATCATGTAAATAAAGAGCTTCTTAAACAGCCTACAGTGCAATCAACACAAATATCATTCATCCATTTCAATTTGCATATCACATAGACATCTAAAACATTTGCATTCATCATAACATCTGCATTCATCAAAATGAATAAACATGCATAACAAAAATCACATCATCACATGTACAAAACCAAAAATAAAACCGGTATATATATATATCGTCAAAAAGATGCCCGTAGGCTACAAAATCGGTCCTCAGACCTCGCAATCATATCCAAAAACCCAACCTAAGGCGTCGGCCACCATGATCACGCAGGATCGGTGCGACGAGAACTACCCCCCGTAGTGTGGGTCCTACGGGACCCTGCAGGGCGGCTACTACTAGCCCCCGCATCATGCCTACTACCACCCCCCTCATCTAACCGCCTGCGACGAGAGGATGCTGACTGCTCAGTCAAACTATCCCTCGTCCGTCGAGAAGATCTACTGATCGAAGGCTCAGGTAGCCGCCCGCCAAGGCGGATGACCTCCCTCTCCAAGTCTATCCGGTACAGACACCACTCGCCTCCCGTCGATGATAGATAGACAATGCATCATCGCGTCGTGCCAAAACTCTATCCTGCTCCGCCAACTGAGCCCGTAGAAGATCTCTCTCCGGATCCCTCATCCGCGAGTAGCTCCGTAAGTCGTGCAACCTCATCGCCTACATCCGACCCCACCTCCTCTGTATCTGCTCAGGCTCCAACTGCTCCTCCACATCCGGCATATCCGGCTGCTCCGGAACACCCAAGTCCACATCCTCATCTCCCACATCCACCATGTCCGCATCATCCAACGGACCTCCCCAATCAACCCCTGCTGCCTCAGCATCCTCCACTGCCGCCTCCGCGCCTCCCAGTGGCCCCTCTCCTCTCCAACGCCGCAGTACCCACCACGAATCATACTCAGTGGTAGTCCCGATGTCATCCACATCCGGAACCTCAATCACTGCATCGGAATCCTCGCCCAATGGCGCGGTGACCGGTGGCTCCAGATCCCTCTCATCCCCCTACCGTCGATAGACCACGGGCTCACCGAGCAACCCCTGACGCACCCCAAACTGTCGTGTAACCCGGCGGTACGAAAAGAACTCATGCTCCGTCCCGTGCCGCCCGATCAACCACCGCTCCCTCCGTACCCGTCGGAGCCACTCTCCAGCCTCAACCCAGCCTGGACAGTCCCGATAAGGATGCCAAAACACCTCCCCTGGAGTGAGCCGAGAAAAGGCATCAGTGTAGTGCTCAACGGCACCTGCCCATCGCCGACTCTGCCCCTGCTCCGCAGACCGCCGCCACAAAGCTGCATAGCCAATCTCATCGTCATCCATCACCGCCCGCGTCGTCCACGGTAACCCGGTCGGCCTCTCCACTGCTATGTGCTGCCAACCCCAGCACTGAAGAAGATAACTGCAACTCACCCCCTTCCGCTGCCGACAGTGAACGCCGTACAGCTCCCCGTAGAGCTGTGCCAACAATGTCTGTCCCCATCCATAAATCAGCGGTGCCTCTATCGGGCACTCTACCAACTGCCATACCAACTCCAGCAGGTTCCACGGGAACCTCCCGCTCGACGAATCAGGTAGAAGCATGTTAGAAATGAGGCCCATCAAGAATGCGTGCCTCACTCCTAACACCCCCTCTCCTCGCCACCGGCTAACAAAAATCCCGCTAGCTCGACAATCCACCTCGATTGTCTCCACTGGGTTCGTTACACCCGGCCGCTCCGCATGCCCAAAACATCTCGTCGATACGACGATCCGTCGATCATGCGGTGATTTCCTAATAGGCAATCCATCTATCGAAATCCGAAGCAACCGATAAACGTCCTCCAGTGTCACAGTCATCTCCCCTGTCGGAAGATGGAAAGTGTTGGTCCGCGGATCCCAAACTTTGATCAGGGCCGTCAGATAGGCCTGATCCGGGACCACAAGCTCCAGTCGAGCCACCTGCTTGAGCCCAAGGGCATCAAGCCACTGCCAGTCAACATCAGTCAGCGCCGATCGCGCCTCAGCAAATGCGGCAGGTACACGGTACCGGCTCCTAACCTGCAAAACAATAACACCAAAAAAAAAAATTCAAAAACTAATTTTTCAGATTTAGGGTTCCTAACCTAAACTGAGTAATTACAAAAAAACAACACAAAAATTCAAAAATAAATCTTTCAGATCTAGGGTTTCTAACCTTAACTGATTGAATACAAAGAAATAACTAAGTGTCAAGATCTAAATTTTATTTCAAACAAAGAAATAAACAAAAAAAAAAAAATTCAAATCAAAACATCAATTACAAGAATAAACTCTAGGAAGCACTTACGGATTTCGCCTCCGCTCCGCCGCTCGAACTAGTTTGCGCACTCATAATGACAAAGGGAATTCCGGTAGCGCTTCGCTTCGCAGAATTACCTCCTCCTCCCAGAGCTACCAAATCGCAAGAAAAAAAAATGACACAAATGAGCCCAAATCCAAGTTTTGGGCCTTAAATAGGCCTACCAACTGGAAATCGTCCTTGGGTGGGACGAGCGCTCTGGTCAGCGCTCGTCCCACCCAGGGACGATTTCTGAAATTGGAAATCGTCCCACCCAGGGACGATTTCCAGCCAGAAAAGTCAAAACAACAAAAAATCAACAAAAATGAACTAAAAACAAAAAAAATAAATTTGCCTAATAAGAGTGTTGTTGCACTTGACATTCCGGCATACAAAATACGCATTGGCGTTACAAAATGTCAATATCCTACCCCCCAAGAAGGCTAACGTAGCCGGACCGCTCCACGGGCAGACGGATTGCAGACAATTTAATCCCCAAATGGTGTCACAAAAACAACAAAAACAGTACAAAATTCAACAAAAACACAGAGAAACATTGCCAGACATAAGTGCTCATGCACTTAACCTCTAGGCAAAGAAAATAGATGTCGAGGTCCAAATTATCGCTCTCCTACTTCCCTAAGAAGGCTACAATAGCCGGACCGCTCCACGGGAAGTTAGATTTTCGATGATTTCACCTCATTTTGGCATCACCAAAAGGGTTAACACCCACCAAAAACAGGTCCAAATGTTGGAAAAATTGCACACGCTTAACGGTAAACCCTCTAAAGGCACCCTTGCACAAGTCATCTTGGGTCAAGCGACTCGTCGCTTCTCTCACAAAGGTCATTCCCTCATCGATTCGTCGCTTGAGGGGGTAGTCACACTTAGTCACCAACCAACAATCACACACCCAATTAAGGAAAAAGACATGCATTCAAAGAATCATTGACAAAGACAATCACGCTCCTGCTTGGGGCGATAAACAAGCAACAATCAAATCAATCAAACACTTGGCATTTCGTGAATCATGAACACAAGGTTCCCCCTGAGGATAAAAACGCCCTTCACTTGTTCATGATTGATCAATGTCTAAGTTCAAGTCACACCTCACCAAAACAGGTTAATACTTGAAATCAAATTCCTTAGCTCGTCAAAAGCAAGGATTCAAGAATGCATGCCCTTTCCATACTTGGGGCATCAAAAGTTGGTTAGGTTACCAAGAAACCCTAATCAGTAGTGCTTTGGTTATCTATTTTTGCTCAGCATTGCGTCACCCGCAGCGCTTCCCAAAAAGGGGCATCTGTAGACACCAAAACAGCACCAATCCGATTATGTGACTGCAAACACTGATCACTTTGACAAACACAGCCCCGGGGCAGCCCTCAGAGGTCAAACAGTGGTCTTAACCACTTTCATAGCAATTTTGTGAGGTCAAGAAGCAATTTGGCACACTTAGACACTTTGCCTAGTAATCGTCTCACCCAGGGACGATTTCTGAATTGAAATCGTCTCACCCAGGGACGATTTCTGAAATCGTCCCTGGGTGGGACGATTTCCAAGTTTAACGGGCAAAAAGGCAAATGAGGCCAAGTGGCAGCCCAGAACAGTCAGTTGATGACTCCTGCCTCGCACGCGTGTGTGAGTGGGCAAATAGGCCGTTTGAAGACTGTTACAAAAGGCATTTATCAAAGCCCAAGTCAACGGAGGACTCCCCTCCCTCATGGGAAGACAATACTGCCACATGGCGCCTATGACCAACACATGGCATTTGTGCTTCCCTCCCAAAAGAGACCCCATGGGTCTATAAAAGGTGGGACTTTTCTCACCCAAAACAGACAGGTTGAAGGAGTTTTCAAGCAACGAAGTGTTGCCGAATTGAAGACCCACTTGCATCCCTTTTGGTTCACCTTCCCACATCCACCAATCTCTTTTGCAAGGGAGGTTGTTGGGTGGCCTTTGGAAGCTCGAACCTTACCCAAATCCAACGCATGGACACCTGAACCAACCAATTCGCCGACCCCCCAATCCTAAAAGGTTTTGGGCCCATCCCTAGTGGATTGGCTCCAAAATCGAGGGCCAACGGTGGGAGGCCCACTTGGGCACCCCCGCACCTCCCAAGTCCTATTTTTAGTTTTTGAGCATTTTAGATTATTTTTTAGATTGCATTTTGTGTTATTAGGTTTGATTAATCCATAGCTGCAATTTTGTAACTTTTGGTCAGATTCTAGGATGTTTTGTGTTGCTTTGTCGTTTCGCTAACTTGCAGGTGGCGACATCAAATTCCCGAAGATAGAGGCCAAATTGGGAGAATCCGACCATCTGGGTCGTCCCAAAATGGCCCCAATTACATAACCCCCCTTGTCTGCGGGTGTTTTGGAGACCTCGGGAGTCGACATTGGAGCGTGTCGGTTCGGCTTCCCCAACACGGAAGAAATCGTCCCACCCAGGGACGATTTACAGTCGAAATCGTCCCACCCAGGGACGATTTCCAGTGGAAAGCAGATTGGCCGACTGTATCAGTGGCAGTGGCCTTCTGGTAACTTTTTTTATCTTCTGTCAAGTTTTGAAGCCATTTGGACTCACTGTAATTACTGTTTCAGACAAATCTTTGCATGCATATTTCGTTAGTTTTAGGGAGCAAACGCTTTTCATTTGCGGCAGATGCTACTGACATCTTGGTTGTTTCTTTGTTCGCAGGAGAAGCAGCGGAGGTTAGAAACTCATCGACATCAGCGGCGGCATCATCTTGGCCCGCCCATTGCAATCGTGGGCACGCGGAAAGAGGAATCATTCAGTGATTGTAATCAAACTCTATTTGCGCTCCTAGCCCCCGAAAAGGGAGGAGACGTCATTGTAACAGAGATCAAGGGATATTAATGAAAGGGCTGTGTTTTCTCTATTTGCTTGTGTCTCTTCCAATGTGTTTCTTTTCCATTTCATGCAATTTACATTTCTAGGACTTAAGCGTACTTGATTTTGAATGCAATCGCACTTGGTGTTTCCTTTGCCCGAATCTCGTGCTTTCAGTTTCAAGGGGTATAAATGTCCAATCACATGTGACCTTTGGGATAATGTTAAAGAACCACCCTTATAGTTTTTGTTAGGCTATAGGATATAATGTATATTTAATTATTATATTATTGTGGGTGCACATATAGTTGGCATTCCATAAGCCAACGTGTGAATGATATTGTTAGCATAGCCTACGTTATATTAGCTAAGTTAAGAGTGCAAATATTCTCGATGTATTATTATTTGATCATTACAGGCTAATCTCAGCCTGTTCATTGTATATATGCCAATTGATTGAATAAGAATTTTTTTTAACTCCTACAATTTTAAAAAAAAAATATTACTGTAGTGGTTCACTACTACCAGCTCGTGGTTAAGTTAAAACCTCGATAATCGATGGTTAAAGTTTTTTCTAGCCTATGGAGAACAAGCTCAAAGAACTCCCAATAATTGGGACTTTTATAAAAGTTCATTAAATAGAAGTCTTGATATATGATCTAAAAAGCACAAAATGAGACTGCCTTCTAAATAAATCTCAATATCAGAGGTTTTGCAATCAACAATAAAGCACAACGAATAAAACTCTCAATCAATTTGCAAGAAATATCGAAAGACCAAGCAAACATGAATGCTTGAGTCAAATCAAGTGACAAGTGTAGATGAGTTGAATTAATGACTTCCTCAATTGAATAGATGGAGACCACCTACCTAAAGATGACCTTAGTTATTACCTCAGGCATTCATTCAAGAAGAAGTATGGCTCTGACAATCTTGTGTTGATCAATCATTATGATCAAAGAAGTACATCATTCAATGATTAGAATCCCAAGGAAAAGTAGATGGGATTGTCAAATCTAATTGCTAATAATTTTGGAGGGAAAATCCTCCCTTGTAAATTTATAACTAGGAGCAATTTTAGCTTTGTAAATGATCAACAAGTTTGTAATTTTGTGTAATTGTAGATTTTACTTTCATTTCTATTTGTAAAAAAATTATGGTTCTTGAGCAACTCATGGGTAATTTCGAACCCTCACTTCTCGCACAATTTTTTTAAAAGTTTACCTGCATTATATATACATGGGAGCTTGTGTTTATCTTTTGGCCTTTGCCTACAAATCCATTGTTGTGTATGTGTATGTGTTTGTGATATTTTGTGTGAATATCAGATTTGCTAAGTGTATGTGTGTGTGAGGGGCCTGCATCTATTTTCGGACTAAGTCACTTACTAGCTTGGCTCTCCTACGGGACCCACTTGCTCATATATGCATATAACTAGTAGATTTTGATTTCACTTCACTACATCAAGGAGAGGAAGTGTTCACCATTGGCACATAGCGTTCAGACCTATTTTTGTTGGAAGATATTAACGGATCTCTTGGCACATCACACCCTTTTTCCTGTATTTGTTGAGTTTGTTTATTTTCTTGCATCCCTTTCCCTTTGCAGAGCAACTAGTACCTTGAAGATTACATCCTAACAAGGAGTTGGCCTTATAAAAACTCACAAAGTACCCCAATTAAGCTAAACCCCATGCTCTCAACTATGGCTTGCTATTTCTCTCTAACATGATGTATGATTGTCCTAGGCAAGGACAATCGAAGGTGACAACAATTTAAAGGTATACTTGATGGGACCCTAGTGATTGGTCCCAAAATCATAAGGAGTAGGGTCAAGATTTGGTGAGGGTATTAATATGTTTCTCGCTTGTTGAAGTACCTATTTTCTCACTTGGTGACTCCACTCTAGAACGAACACCAAAAGAAACCACAGTTGAAAGTACCAAAATGAGGTTCACATGAAGATCTCTATCTATTTGTTTTTGAGAAGCAAGAAGCCGCATTCACCTAGCTACTTCACATAAACAAAATAATCCTAAAGGTATGTAAACAAAATATGTTGTTAAAATTTATTATCATATCTTAAATGGCTACCCCCTCAGCACATATCCCTTTAGGTGAGGTAGGATCAATCCTCTTGAACCTCCAAAAGCCACCTAATAGATGGAAGACGCTATCTAAATATATACTATAAATATTACCATAATACATTGGCAAAGGCTAGAGCACTCCATTAGAACACCTCAAAGAACTAGTATTCATGTACTAGAAACACAATATAGTGAAGCAAGAAGTGGTCTTAAGGATATTAGTGGCATCTCTTAAAGGGGAGGCATTAAAAAGTATGAATCTCTCCCTCCTTATTCAATCACAAATTGGGACCAATTAGTTTCATTGATCATGAATGACTTTGTCATAAAAAAGGAAAAGGAGCCAATTGTAACCAGAAATGAGCCAACCCAAGGGAAGAGAAAACAATTTCCCCTACCCATCACGATGAGCACAACCAACCAAGATCTCCCTAACCAAAGGACAATAAACATGATTGGAGTGGCAATGTGGAATAAATGGCCATTCAAAGCCACTCGATCGGGGAAGCTAAAGGAATCAAGCATAGGGTTGCCACAAAAACAACATCAATAAACTTAACCAAAAATTTTATTCTCCCTACCTGTAGTGGTCTATGAAAAGTACCATTATGGGTGGGAGAATATTTAAATTAATTCTTAGAGCCTATATACTGTAAAAAGATATAAAATGCAGAACTACTCTACTATGATGTTGGAAATGATAAAATAAGAGGGGTCAAATAAAAAACTAGAATGATTAAAATTCATGGCAATTGCAATAAGCATAAACATCAAAGATCAATTTGGATATGGGACCTTGGTCAAAGAAAATTTGAACTTTGGAGATGTTGGCTAGTCAACATCTAAGTCTCCTTGTAAAATAAAATAAATCAAGAAAATAAGAACAAAATGGGACATGAGCAGATATGAAGCGACACACAATCCAAGGTAAACCAACCATAGAGCAACAAACAAAGTTTGAAATTAAGAAACTTCCTTTCCAAAAAAACTTTGGGAAGGAAAGCTAGTAGTTGGGTAAAAAGGTTTGCATCAAATGCTACCTCAAAACATAACCTCATTTGCAGTCAAGGATTGACAAGGAAGGTTGTAGGAATAAATTAATATTGAAAGGCATGAATATGTATTTAGACACTCTTGGAAGAACATGGTATTCTTCGAAAAATAAGCAAATAAGGAGCAATAAATGCAAGGCATGGAAGGATCGTGAAAAGAGGAAGGTTAAAAGGAGTAACGACCTTAAAATATAAACAATTTTCACTCCCTGGCTAAAAGCCTCTGCAATTTGTTATTTATAAAAAATCTAGTATCAAGCTCAAAATGATGAAGACAAAGGATTCCCACGCACAAGAAATGTTAAAAGTACCTATGCCAGGAAGACCCTAAAGTCTGCAAGGGAACCAAAAAGCTGAGCACATACTCTTACAAGCACTTTAGAGCTAGTAGACCTTCGATATTTGGAGCACAAATATGGTCCAACTTTTTGTTGTAATAAATGGTAATTGAGACACATTTTTGTTATGAACTAATAAGCTCTTGTGCAAAGTTTTATGATCCAAATGCTTAAGAAATCAGAATCATGAATGATAAATTTAGAGTAAGAATTGATGGTCCTAGCATCAAAAAATGTTGTTACCAAAAGGCCAAGTACTTGTTAAGCAACCTTAGAGAAAATCCAACACAGTTCATATCCAATACCTACATCCATTTTATCCAATACCCATATCCATTTTGTTGATTTTTTTATTGGTGGAAAGGGTTTTGAAAGGGTCCCTAAACCTTATACAACAAAATACTGAGAAACTGGAACAGCGAAAAGAGAAGACGCCCAGTCAGGCAACTGAGAAACCGTCCTGGGAACTACCCCAAAGAATGCTAAAAAAGCAACCAAACAAAGGGAAAGGTACAACTTACACTAGAACAGTGGCAACACAAAAGGCAAAGGAAAAACTACTATCAAGAGTCCATCAAAAACCAAGTAGGACAAAAGAACTTACAACCAGGAACACAAACTTACTCCAGAGAAGGCCCATCCACACTGTTATTTTCATCGGGGAGGATGACCTTGTATGTCTTAGATTTGCTAGCAGTGATGGCCTTAGATACACGGATTGCATGCTCGAGGCCGGTTAAGGCCTTCGAATGAGTCTAGAAAATATTTTCCAACATTTCTGTGAGAATTTTAGAGGGGTCTTGTTTGACTCTGGATATCGCTCTCGCATCCGTGAGAGACTGGTCCAGCTCCGACACAGATACAATGGTGAGCTGCTCAAGGCTCTTTCTTTTTCTTGTCTCTCTTCGGGTGCTTCTGTGGTTGGTGGAGGTGCGGTTGTTCATCACAACGTCAACAGTTGACTGGTCCTCCTCAATGCACAGGATCAAATTCAAATCCACCTTGGTGGCAATTTTTTGCAGCATATGGTCTTAAATTACCAAGAATAGCCCTCGGTGTTTGATGTGAGAAGAAACCTTCTTCTGGTAATTTTCGATTGAGACTTCCACAAAGCATTGAAGATATTCGGGGATGTTAATCTCTTTAACGTCTCTAAGAACATTGAGGAAAGCTAGGTGAAATCTCCTAAAAGGTTCATCCACTTTTTCGACGGTGATGTATTGAATCACTAGAATCAAAGCTCTGCATCAAGGATCTGCCAACTTCTCACAGATGATGCCTCCTTTATCATCTCTAATCAATTTCTTCCCCTTATCTACGAAATGCTTCAATTCATCTTGAATGGAATGATTATCTCTGTGGAGCTTGAATCCATCATTAGGAAGCTCGATGATCTCTGCTAGAAGGTCAACAGAGACAACAAATTTCATTCCTCTGACTAGAACTTGGCCATTAACCCAGGTGGAGGTGAAGTCCTTGGTGATCACATTGTCATACCCCTTGAATTTCTTAAGGAACGGGAGGAAGCCATGGTTGCGAAATATAATTTCAATATCAGACTCAAGGTTTAGGTTATCAGGTTTGAGGGTTTGAGGATGGCCATTGCTGGAAAGGAGTGACTATTGGCAGGTTTGGGCTCACTGTACAAAACTTCATATAGAGGAATACTGATGTGCTAGAGGGAAAGGACATCATGGGCATTAAAAAATGATTCAGCATGATCACAAGATAGCTTATTCCTTTTTTATTTCCAAGACATTCTCGGGATAAAGTTAAGGAAGACTTTGCCATGGGTAACGGTAAAAATTAGGAGGGTCTGGGTAGAGAAGTGTCCATTCGAGAGTGGTTTGCCTAGAGGGAGCTCTACAAAGCTAACCCTGAGCTTAGTGATGATCCAAACCACAATGGGTGAAGCTTGCCATGTCAGAGGAGTCCTACCATTTATTGGATGATACGCCATGAAAGGAGCTTGACGATCCAGGGATCGGCCATTGGAGTGCTTCCCTTTGAAAAATATGAGGAGGGTACAAAGATTGATGATTTCCAGGGAGTTAATGACTTTTTGCACCTGACTGCTGATACTAAGGTTGAGGTCAAGAAGATTGGACACTTGAGTGGACACGTCTCGGTTGGGGAAAATACCATGCTTTAGCTTTCTTATCTTGTTATGGACACCGTGATTATGAGTCGAGGAAGGCCTGACCCTGAGCTTAGTGATGATCCAAACCATAATGGGTGAAGCTTGCCACATCAGAGGAGCCTTACCATTGATTGGATGATATGCCATGAAAGGATCTTGATGATAAAGGGGTCATCCATTGGAGTGCTTCCCTTTGAAAAGGATGAGGGGGGTGCAAATATTTATGATTGCCAGGGATTTATCGACTTTCTACATATGATTGTTGCTATCAAGGTTGAGGTGAAGAAGATTGAACACTTGAGTGGGAACGTCTCAATTGGGGAAAATGCCATGCTTCAGCTTGCTTATCTTGTTATGGGCGTCATTATTATGAGTCGAGGAAGGTCAAGCCTGCTGAGTCAGACAACTATGATATATCATGGGAATATCAACATTTTTCTTACCTAGGCTAGGACAATGCTGCCATTTTCTAGGACTAGGAAAAGTGTGAGGAACATAAATTCTATGAACACCAGAGTTGAGATTTGCCATGAAATTAACCTTCTTCCAGTTTCCAAGAATGGGATAATACCATCAATTTGACAGCCAAATGGGTTTATGGGAAACCTCTAATTGACAATAGCCACCCCTAGACGCTTGATGCATAAGTTTCGGGGGCCATCCTTGGGTCTTGGTGGTGCTGACTTAGACTCTAGGTGGATGAGTCATAATCTTAATTATGGCCCTGAGGTAATGCAAATTGTATATTCTGACATGTGCCATAGGTGTGGAAAACTTTGCATTAGAGGCGCTGGGGGGTGCTTGGTAGGAGGAGCCAAACCCTTGGAAATCTCACCCTGAGGCATAACCTGAGACTTGTAGTGATTACAGTGTATAGACATTCAGATTAGAGGTGTCGGTTATGAGATTATGGGGAAAGGAATTCCTCCAAACCTGAATGGAGATTTCTCTAATGCCTTTGTTTTCCAACCAATTTGCCGCTCTGTTCCCCTATCGATATTGGTGTTGAATGATAATTTTAGTGTATTTGTTGATGAGGGCTTTGCATTCCTGGAGAATGTTAGTCAGTGACCAAGGTGGAGTTGAATTAATTTTGAGACAATTAATAATGTGAAGCGAGTCCCCTTCGATGATCTAATGATGAATGCTCATGTTGTCAATGAGAAGGAGGCTTTGAAATAAGGCTCTGGCTTCAACCATGTTATTAGTTTGCATTCTCAAGTTTTTTGCAAATGCTAGCACAATTTATCCCTGGTGGTCTCTAAGGATGCCTCCTCCTCCAAAGGCACCCAAATTTCCTTTTGTTGCTCCGTCAAAGTTCAGTTTGAGCCACCCAAATGGTGGAAGAATCCACCTGATTGAAGACCTATTGACAGAAGCACGAGGTACACGTAAAACATTAGAGAGATTGAACTTGATAATGAGGGTAACCTCAATGCCAGGGGGGAGCTTCAGGAGAAGAGACGAGAGAAGTGTTCTCGACCGCTAAGGACAAGATTTTCGGAATGGTCCTACGAGAGTCATTAGCTTGAGTTTTGAAAATCCTAGAATTTTGTTCGAGCCAGATTTGCCAAAGATAATGGTGGAGACAGGAGAGCCATAGGAAACTGAGCTGCTGGTTTTTAAACAGTCGGGACCACTGTTGAAAAAGTTGGTGGATAGTGGGAAGGTGAACCAAAGAGACACTAAATTTTTTGAAGACCTGGTTTAGCACAACTAGGGAGAAAGGACACTCTAAGAAAATATGGGTGATGGATTCCCATTTAGCTTTGCACATAACACACTAATTAGGAATAATGAGCCCTCTAGACATGAGATTGTTGATTGTGAGAATTCTATTATGGGAAGCCAACCACGAAAAGAAAGCAACTTTAGGAATGATGTTTTTACCTCAAACATTGTTTGCTACCTTCCACTTAACAGTCAGAGGTTCTTGGCTATAATAAGCAGTCTTAACAGTGTAAGTTACAGCTTTTGATAAGCTCCAAACAGGGGTATCAAGGGATTGGGTGTTGGGAATGACGTAAACATGGAGAAGATTATGCAAACATCTATTAGCCTCGACAATCTAGATGCACGGGTTGTTTATGGTCAAGTTTTTCCATTGGCGTCTGATAGACCCCTGAGTGATGAAGTGAGCTACCTTGTCTCTAAGAAGAGCATCCGTGATAGGTTTGAGGATGGAAAAATTAGGATCGTTGATAAGAGGTTGGTCACGTAGACAAGGGTGTTCCCAGAACCTTATGATTCTCCCAGTTTCCAATCTCCATCTCAGGCCTTGATTAATAATGTCTCTAGTATGGACTAGAGAGTTGCATAAACAATAGCCAAAAGGGAGGCAGTGGTCACCCACAAAGGGTGAGTGATGAAGGTATTTTGCCTTAATGATGTCTATCCATGTCGACTTCTCATTAGTTACCACTCTCCAAGCCTATTTGGCTATTAGAGCTATGTTCATTCTGCTTATCCTTCCAAAGTTGAGGTCTCCATGGTTTTTCCTGGAGCACACTCTGTCCCAGGCTATAAGGGCGAATCTATTTCGGTTTTCGTTGCCCATAAGAACTTGCGTTGGATTTGTTCGATATTGTGGCATATAGAACTTGGAGATTTGAAAATGGACAAAAAATAAACCGGTATGCTTTGGAGGTAGGCTTGAACGAAAGTGGCTTTAGCAGCCTGACTTAGCATTGCGCTCTTCCACCCAACTAACTTTTTATTGATGCGTTCGAGGACGTTGGACCACATTGTTGCAGAGACCTTCCCATGGAAAAGAGGTGGCCCGAGGTACGTGGTGGGAAGGTTAGCTATGGTGCATCCTAGAATTTTAGCAATTATATTTTGTTTGGATATAGGCATGTTCAAAAAATAGTCTGCTTTTATTATAGTTTACCTTATATCCGACAGTTGTTTCATAGTAGTTGAGAATAGATTTAATGATCTTTTCTTAAGGTATGGAGAACGATGATGCCAGAAAGGTGTCATCAATGAACTGTTGGTGAGTGGTAGCCCTAGACCCGTGGCTGAAGTGATTCTCAAAATAAGGCCTCTAGAGTAGGCTGTTGATAAGGATCTCTTAGACCTTCTGCCATAATGATGAAGGGAAAAGGGGATAGGGGGTCGCCCTGACGGATGCCCTTGGAGCTTTGGAAGAAACCAATAGGAGAACTATTGAAAATGATTGAAAACCATGTAGAGAAAATGCATTCCTTGACCAGATCTACCCAATCTTTGTGAAACCCGAATCTATCCAAGACTTCGAGAAGGAAATGCCTGGAGACTCTATCAAACACTTTATTTATGTCCAGTTTAAGGAACATACTGGGATTTTTGTTATTGGTAACCGAGTGAGCCAGTTCGTGGACTGTTATGACTTTGTCTATGATGAACCTACCTTTAACCGAACTACATTGACATTGGTCTATGATGGAGGGAAGGATAGCTTTAAGCCTATTCGCCATGACCTTGGTTATGAGTTTGTAAAGTACATTGCAAAGGCTGATTGGTCTGTAGTAAAAAATAGACTTATATTTTTTGGATACGGGTACTAGTACAATGAATGTTGAGTTCGCCTCCTTAGGAATTTGTTTAGATCTTTGGAAAAACTGTAATGCTTTAGAGACTTCTTTGCCAACTATAGCCCATAAATGTTGAAAGAAAAGTGGGGGAAAATCGTCTGGTCCAGGGGCTTTGTCTGGTTCCATCAAGAATAGGGCTTTCTTAATTTCTTCCTCATTGAAAACTTGTAATAACCCCTCATTGAAATCATTAGACACTAGGTTGGAAATATTTTGAAGCAGAAGGTTTTTGATATGGGGGGCAAGGGGGGCTTGGACCGAGCATTTTTTGGAAGTGAGACACTGCTACTTGTATGATTGCTTGGAGGTCATTAGTTTTGGACCCATTGTCCCTAGTTAGTTATGTGATTCTGTTCGAGCTTCTATGTCTCATGGCAGAGGCGTGAAAACATTTTGTGTTCGTGTCCCCTTCCTTTAGCCATAACGCTCTAGATTTTTGCCTCCAAAAGGTTTCCTCCTTGGCCAGATTATTGTGAAAATTTGTGAGGAGGATTTTTTCTTCTTGAAAGATGTCAGGCCCTTGATTCCCATCTTGAATAAGCTTCTCTACTCTGCCTAGCTCCTCCACAATTTGTTTCTTTTCACAAAATAGGTTGCCAAAGACTTCTTTGTTCCACTCCTTTAGTTTAATCTTGACTACCTTGAGTTTCCTGAACAATTTTGATAGCGGATTCCCCAAAAAGTCGTTCTGCCACCATTCTTCGATGCGTTTGGAAATGTTTGGATGGTTTAACCACATTTTTTTAAATCTAAAAGGAGTTTTAAAATCTTACCTCAAACGAGAACCGTCCAGGACCAAAGGGTTGTGGTCAAACCCTATTTTCAGGTGGGTGTGGAGAATACCATCACCTAAAAAGTGGATGAGTTCTTTAGACATAAAGAACTTGTCAAGCTGAATCTGGATAAGCTGGATGTCAAGGCGTCTATTGCTCCAAGTGTAGTTTGACCCTTGTAGTTGAACATCCATGAGTTCATTATTGTTTACAAAGTCACTGAACTCCTTTGTGCATCTAGGAGTGATTGGATTACCTCATTTTTTATCATACGAAAAGAAGGGGAGTTAAAGTCTCCTCCGAGTAGCCAAGGAATATTCTCAAAGTTACTACGCATTGCTGACAGAGTGTCCCAAAAGGTTCTTCTACTAGGATGATTATTTGGAGCATAGATATTGGTAGTGATCCATTCTAGGTTTTTCCTTTGTTGGTAAACAAAATGTTGATAACCTTGTATGAGTTGGAAAGAATTCTACCTTTTATGGTTTTCAGGTCCCACAAATACAATAGTCCCCCGGAGGCTCCTTGAGAGGGGCTAAAGGCAAATTTGTTGTTCTTCCAAATTGATCTGCAGACATCCTCCATGCCTTGGTGGTTAGTTAGGGTTATGAAAGGATTGGATTTAAAAAAGAGAAACGTAACTTGATTTAGCTTTTGGATGAAGTGAGAAAGCGTTTGAGACTGTGGTTGGGTTTGCTTACCATTTTTAGCCTGCGATCTTTTTTGGAAACCCTGATTTTGAGAAGTGTTCTTGCGATCGTTATCTTTCTGTGGTTCCCTCTTCAGAGATGGGCACTGTGATCTGAGGTATCCCTGAGTTTTTCATTTTATGCAACGCATAGGTTTGTTTTCATACTGAATGCCTTGGTGACGCTTGTAGCCTCTAGTTATGATGTTGATGTAGGTGGGGAGGGTCGAATCCAGGTTTGCCAGGACACAAAAATGTGCATAAGTCATCATGGATCTAACTTTAGTAGCAGGATCGATGGCTACTAGCTCATCGATGGGTTGCGTAATACCTTTGAGTGCATCATTGTAGAAGAACTAGGGGAAAGCCCATGGAGCTTAACCTAGATTGGAGTTATGTTAATGCTTTGGGTTTTAAGGTCAAAGTATTCTCCCCATCTGCACAGAAATAGGCTGCAACGCCCGAAGAACTAGGGGCCACTTGTAAGTATGTGATGAGTATCTAGGGTATTGTTGAGTCTAATCATAAATAAGCCTCATGGGAAAGCAACTGGCTCCATGTTTCTTGATAGTCGCCATTTATATAGAGCCCATTCACGAATAGTCTCAATATCCGATCGAGCCCCTACAAATTTCCCAATAAGGAAAATGGATTCTAAGAAAATTAGGGGTTCCATTGATCCATGTAGGAAGGACATTTCGTTGTCAGAGACAGAAGGAATGAGAGTTTGAAAAGAAGATACTCCGCCAGATACTCTAACCTTATCAACGAAGGACGAGGACCACTGAGATGCTTTGGGGTTATCACTCGATGAAATACTAATGGATTCAAAACTGCTGCGACCTGCCTCACCATCAGGTGGTTCCCCAAGACCGCCTTCATCACCATCGGGAATCCCGCCACCTGACAAGCCAAAGAGAAGTGGACCCCCACCTAAAAGAGATGTTGTACTTGTTGAAACTCCTGTCGATCCTGCCATAGTCCCTCCTGTCACTCCTATCGCTCCTGTGCATCATAAAAAAACATTCATTTTGTTGATAACATAAAGAGATTTCCTTTGATAATAAATAATGGACATTAATAATAATATTTTGTATCGTCCTCGGGGAACAACATAACGTTCGAGATTTGGCTCTTTTTTGGGAGGTCCAAGGTTCAAACAATGTCGTGTGTGGTTGTGAGTTAACTTACCTATTGATAACTCAACTCTCTCTCTTATGAGAGGTCATGGTGGGATGAGGATGCCCAACCCTGAGCGTTGTCATAGGGGTTTCTCACACTAACCCAATCCATACCCACATCCATTTTTGTTGATAACATTAATAATAATTTACAAATCCTCTTAAATATATTTTCATCCCTTTTCAATTGCTCCTTATCCTTATAAGTTATATGGAATTAAAACATGTCTACCCATATTACATTATAACAATTATTTATATATATATATATGAAAAACCCCTACGACCACACTCTTGAGTTGGTCATCCCCATCCCATCACGACTTCTCAACAAAAAAAAAAAAAAAAAAACAACTAGACTAAACTTATCAATAAAAAAATTATACAACCATATACAATATCACTGTTTATGCCTAGCAATTATATATATAATACTAATACTACTTAATCCTGACCATTATTAATTACATCTTATAATTTCCACATTTCATGACACCCTTACCCGTCTTGACCACACTCTTGAGTTGGTCATCTCCATCCCATCACAACTTCTCAAAAAAAAAAAAACAACTAGACTAAACTTATCAATAAAAAAATTATACAACCATATACAATATCACTGTTTATGCCTAACAATTATATATATAATACTAATACTACTTAATCCTCACCATTATTAATTACATCTTATAATTTCCACATTTCATGACACCCTTACCCGTCTTTTTAATAATTAACTTTAATGCAATCTTCATATTCGAAGGTTCTCATGCTCTCTTACCCTTTAAGTTCTAGTCTTCGTTGTCGCTAATAATTTTTTACCTTTTAAGTTTTTTTTTTCTCCAGGAAAATGTTTACAAATTACATTAACAACTACCCTCAAGGGGTTTGAACACAAAACCACTTAAGAAACAACCACCATCTTTAACCACTAGAGCAAGTTTCTCGACAATAACTTATCATTAATAATTGCTTCATATGGTCTCTATTAAATTTGTGCATGCTCTTTCACCCTCCCCCATCCTTAAAGTCCTACTCTTTGCCTTGTCATTAATATTATGGTCTCTATATATTAAATTTGTGCATGCTCTTTCACCCTCCCCCATCCTTAAAGTCCTACTCTTTGCCTTGTCATTAATATTACGGTCTCTATATATTAAATTTGTGCATGCTCTTTCACCCTCCCCCATCCTTAAAGTCCTACTCTTTGCCTTGTCATTAATATTAATCGGTGCCATATTTTGTGTAACAATAAAGTTTTTTTCCACCTTTTATAACTTATCGTTAATAATTGACTCCATATGGTCTCTACATATTAAATTTTTGCATGCTTTTTCAACCTCCCCATCCTTAAGGTCCTACTCTTTGCCTTGTCATTAATAATCGGTACCATATTCTTAAATTCTCCATGTTCTTGCGCCGGTAAAATTATTATTACTTTTTTAATGACCCCGCTAAAAAAACAAACTTGCCGGCTTCAACTTGCAACGCCATCAATTGGCTTGGTTGGTCATCAAAATTATATTTTATTTTACTTAAAACCTACCCCTTCAACAGATAAATAATAATCTTAAGTACAGACAATATTAATCTATAATAATAAGAGAGTAGTAATTAAAAAACCAGAAGACCAGTTCCTATACAACCTTAGCGGCAATGAAAGACCGCTTCATATCACGTACTAAGTACGGAAGATGCCGCTTCCAATTTACACCCATTCAATTTCCAAGCATCTCTATTTTTCTAGATTTTATTTCTTTCCGAGGCTAATAACGGACAGCTCCCCGGGAAGATTTTTTTGTTGAATAGAATCCTCTAGAAAAAAAGGGATGACGTGTCGCGCCAGGTACCGACACCGCTAAGGGTGAAACCCTAAGCGTTCCCCCTTCTATATATACCTCTGCCTGGATGTCAGATTCTTTTGTTCTGTCATGAAGCAGGTATGGTGGAGAAAATAACTTGAGCGGATGCGAGACAGAAGCCTAGATCGCTCCAAGTCTGTTGGCCCCTGCCGAAAGACACAGTAGGATTCGAACGGCGTCATCGGGGGTCTGTAATTGCTTTATTTATTTTTCTGTTTCACTTCTTCATTTTTCTTGTGAGATAGGGTCGGAATTCAAGCCCCGGCTTTCTTTTTTCGTTATTTGGCTTTGTTTTGTTGAATTATATATTGTTGGACTTGTTGGTGACATGTTCTCTTGTGTGAAGGCTCTTTTACTCTCTGATTTCTCTGTGCTTCCTCAAAATCTGTTGAAATATGTATTTGTTTCTAGATATTCCCTTTTGTGTTAGGATTTCTTTTATGGTACGTAGCTTGGTTTTCAAGGTCACCTTTTGAGGGATTTCTTGGTAGTATTTCATGTCCTAGGGTTTCTAGATCCTCCCTTTTGTGTTACGGTTTCTTTTAAGGTATGTAGCTTGGTTTTCAAGGTCACTTTTTAGGGATTTCCTGGTAGTATTTCATGTCATAGGGTTTTTGCGGAGAACTGTTAGTGTTCCTAATAGGCTTGTTCTCTGCGAGGAGACTTTCGGTATTGTTGGGTATATCTTACGTAACGACTCTGGATATCCGATGGGTTCTGTGATATGTTCCCCCAGTCTCTTGTACCTCCGGATCTATTTTATTTTGTTTGATATTTTCGCTAAATAGCGTATTTCGGGGACATAGCACAGAACCGACTTTAATGTGGATTAATTTCCAGAATGGATTTATGCGAAAACAGCTTAAATTTTGGGTTAAACAAATTATATTTTGTGAGCGTCGAATTGCAGCATTCGCTATGAAGAAGTGCCGGATGGCTTCCAGGTGTTGAGTTATCTCGTATTACAGTTTCATGGAATTTTCCAGAGAGGGGTTGAGGACACATCTACATCTCTGGGCATTGAGGGCACGCCTACATTTCCGGGCATTTGTACATTGCTTTGAAGTCAAAGGCTTCGATTCAAGGCAATAGATCCATCAAAAGTGAATTTGGGTTATTTTGTGAAGGAGGCAGATGATGATATACTTGCAAATCTGGGTATTTATTCGTCGCCATAAAAGTAATGGCTTTGATGAAAAGGTAATATATTAATCCAAAGTGAGTTTTGCTTAATGTTGCTGTTGTATATTTGAAGATTGTTTTTTGACTCAAGTTGCTTATATATATATATATATATATATATATATATATATATTTGGCATGTTTGCAGATAAATCTGAAAGTTAAAGAGCAAAGAGATACCTGGGTGGAGCTCATTATGGCGGGATAAATGGGCCCAGTGTTTGTATATGCGATCAAGAGTATCGTGGTTCCATGAGATTTAAGAATCAAATTTGCTACGGAATTTAATAATTTAAAGGGATCTGTATCTTTTAGTATCGTTTGTAAATTTTTCTCAAGGGTCACTCTCATTGGCTTATGTCTTTTGGCTGTGAAGAGTAAATCTCTGTAGATCTGTTTTGTAAGAATCTCCTTGTAGATCTGTATTGTAAGAAATTCTTACTTCTTACTGGGACAGGCTTTAGCACCCTGTCATAGAATGCATTGTTTAGAGGGCTTTTTGCCCGTTGTTATACGCTATGCTCCATTTATGTATGTAGATATCAAGGATCTTACCTCGTTGGGTGCGCTCGCGGGGTCGGTCCACAAAGTAATAAAATGCTTTAATTTTTTGGTTTTTGGCAGGGGGCTTTTCCCCTGCCTGTGTGTGTTTTGTTTGACCGTGTGATTATGATTTGAATTTGTTACAGATGACGTCTGATGGTGGCGATACATTTATATTTGTTCTAAGAGGGGCTCCTTTATTAATTATGGTTTATACCCAGAAGGTGAGGAATCGGTTTTCAAGTGCATGAGGTTAATCGGGAGAATGGTTACTTGTCTCTTAACTCTGGAAGGAGTTGGATTAGTTGGATTTTCTGTTGGAGCTCATCATCTTGATAGTAATTAAAACATTTATGATTTGCATGGTTTATGTAAGTACTCGCATCGATGATGGAATGATAGGTGCATGCTAATATTGCTGGAAACCGTGGTATTTCTTTTCAAAGGATTTGAGCCAATGCTTTCACAGTGGACAAAGCAGGTGGGTTGTGCTTTTCATCTGTATTTAGCTAAATGAGTTGAAATTTATCTCGATTATGATCCAGAGAAAACTACGAATCATCTAATAAACTTACAGGCCTAGTGAAATAGAATAAGTTTTGGCATTGCTATTGCTAATAGACTTTAAGAGGGCTCAAGGATCTGTTTTTATATTAATACGCCTATTTATAAGATTTGCTAATTTTATTCGACTCTAATACGGTTCAAGGATCTCTTAATATTTATTATGCAATTTAAGATTATAAAGGAAAATTCTCTCGTTCAAGTAATGCATAGTTTGGAAATATTGTTAGATTATTTAGTCGGAGAGGTGGTAGGGAAAGGTCATTTGTTAGAATGTCCGAGTATGTTCTTCTTTGTTGTCTGTTATATGGGGGAAGAAAAATGAATGAGAGGCATTTTTTATTGCTTTATTTTATTTTTGTATCTTTCAATTGGTTATGAATTTTTTAATAATCATCACAAAGTACTGTTACAACATGTTGCAATAGCATTGTTTAGGAATTCTTAAGGAATATAACGGGTTGGGCTAACAACATCTTGCAATAGCATTGTTTGGAAGACTAGAAGGGATATAACGGGTTGAGCTAGTGTCATTTGCTTTATTTCTTTATTTTATATATCAAATATGTGATGAGATTTCCATGTACAACAATAATTTTTTAGTAGAAATGTGGTGTAATCCAATTGAAATGTATGTTGTAGTATGTATGAATACACGGTATTTTTTTTAGTGTTTTATTTATTTTTTCAATTGGTTATATGAGATTGAAATAGCCTCGCTTGATGCATTACATCATCAGTGGTATTATTACTGGTATTAGAACAATTTGCTATCGTAGTAATGCTCTTTGTTGTCTATTATGTGGGAAAAATGGATACAAGTTATATTTTATTGCTTTATTCATTTCTTAACTGGTCATGTGGGATTTGAAACAGCCTCACTGGCATAACACCATCACTGGTATTAGGGTGATTTGCTATTCAAACATTTATCTCTTGGTATCGTGTGGTCAAATTTGATAGTGTCTTTCCTCTTTAAAGAGGAATTGTTTTTTTCAATGGGCTATATGGGGATCAAAACAAGCTCTTATATTAGAACCCTCTCAACACAGAGGTGTTAAGATTTGACTTTTCATCTCCTTTAAATTTGAAGAATCTAACCAGTTGAACTAATGCCATATGATAGAAATATTCTTTTCGACTTTGGTTGAATGAAATGTGAATAATAGCCTCCTTGATTGTAACCTTTTGGTAGTATCTATGATAGAGAAAAGTTCTTTATTTATTTTTTTGAGCTAAGTTGCAGTTCACTTCAATTGTCATTACATGCAACAATTATTTATTTATTTACTTTTTGAGCTAAGTTGCAGTTCACTTCAATTGTCATTACATGCAACAAAGCGCTTTGTTTGTTTTCATTTTGTGAGATTTGAAATCATCTCTGACATATCTACCCATTCTTTTCTTCAGTTGTGTAAGTGGCTTGAGTTATTATGTTTTGACAAGTGCTTCTGTCCCAGCTGTTGGTGTGCGGGACAATACAGTATCACACGTTCCACATCATCAAACTCCTTTTGGTTCTAGAGTATTTTTCAGTCTTCTTGTTTCTGGGAGTTTAGCCTATGCTATCTCTACATTCTATAGCCTACCAGTGACCATTAAGTCTTGTGGTTGGTTGGGATGATATGCTGTGAGTAGAATTGGTTTCGTTTCGTGTCTTATGTTTGCTTGGGATGATATGCTGAGTAGAATTTTCAAGTATTGGCTTTGTTTCGTTTCTTATGTTTGCTTGGGATGATATGCTGAGAGTAGAATTTACAAGTATTGGCTTCGCGTTCTTGAAAACAGAATCGAAGAGATAGTACTGTTAAGTATATGAGAAATGTCATATGATAACATTTTCAGAATTGAAGTGAATCTCTTTGATGTTGGAAATAACTATGAAAATGGAAGTTGGAGGATGTAGCGATGCATATTTCAAGAAGAGCATTTAGAAAGAGCTAGAATATTGACTGATTAATCGAGATAGGAGTTTGTATAATTTAGTTCATCTTTTTTATGCTGCGTTGTTAGTAGTATTGGGTAAAATTATAAGAACGATAATAAATATGTAATTTTCAAAATGTATTGTTTACTGAAAAATTTTGTATTCGGTTGGATCTAATTGTGAGAGAGGTTATGTATCAATATTGTCTCCGTTGTAAGGATATTAAGTATTACTGAATACATAATATTCTATATATTCTCAAAATTAAATGTTTATTGAAGAATGTAGAGTAAATTTATTTTTATTCTGCGGGTTTTCAATATGAGCAACATTATGGAGACGTTGGAGATTTTATGCATGGGCATTGTTGCACTATAATGTAAGTATTTTTTGTTTTGTTTTGGAGAGTTCATTCTCTTATATGTTACGAGCAATAGTGAGTAAATTATTAAAAAGATAATAAATATATAATGATGTTTAAATTGTAACGTTTACTGAACAATATAATCTATACTGTGTTCGGTTGGATCTCATTGTGATAAGAGTTTATGTGTCAGCATTGTCTCCATTGGAAGGGTATTAAGTATTAATAAGTATATAATATTTGATATATACCCAAAATTATGTGTATCGTAGAGTGCAAATTAATTAATTTATTTTTTGTTTTCTGCTGAATTTTAATTTGAGCACTATTACAGAGACATTGGAGAGTTTATGTCTAGGCATTATTGCAATATAATACAAGTTCCTTTTTTGTATTTTAATGTTATTGAGGTCAAGATGTTACGAAAAGAAGAAGCTTTCATATAGCGAGATTCTTGCACCACAGCTTTATGGGACTTTTCTGAAGAGGTGGATGATATATTTCTGCTCGGCTGGGAAACCAATTGCTTTGATCTATAAGGTAATATATTTATCTCGAGTAATATGGCTGGTGTATATTTGAAGATGATTGATATTTGACCGTTACTGGATTAATATTTTTTTTTTCTACATGTTTACAGGCAATTCAGAAATCCTACAGCGAAGAGCCGCGTGGGTGGAGCTCATCATGGTTAGACAATTTTGTTTAGTGCCAAACTGCCACTGAGCTTTTCAGAGTCCTGAACTTTTACAATGGAACTTTTCAGTGGTTCAATAATTTGAAGCAGACATTTCCTGTTGTGCAGCTTTTTATAACTTCTTTTCATGTGACATTGTCATCGGCTTATGTATTTGGCTGGGAGGACTTGATTTCTGTAGGTCTGTTTTATAAGAAACCGTGCTTGTTATTGTGATAGGAAATTATTTTATCATCCTGTTACAAATTGCTCTGTAGATCTGTTTTATAAGAAACCCTGCTTGTTATTGTGATAGGAAATTATTTTATCATCCTGTCACAAATTGCTCTGTTTTGATAGCATTAAGCCTGGGGGCCTTTTCTCTCTCTCACTCTCTGCTCGTGTGGGTGTTTTCTTTGACTGATTTTGATTTGACTTTGTTACAGATTTGTTCGGTGGTGGCGATGTATTTATGTTTGTTCAAGCATCATGGCGATATTGAAATTGCAGGATATCTTGTGAACTTGTGCTTCTTTTGAGTATGGTCTTTCTTTGTAAGGCAAGGAGTTGGTATTCAAGCTTCATTTTAAGATAATAATCGCCTTTCTCCTCGGTCAGGAAGGAGATGGACTAGCTGGTATTCAAGCTTTGATTAGCTTGATCAGGAGAACAATCGCTTTTGTCGTGGGTCTAGAAGGAGATGGACTAGCTGGATTTTCTGTTGAACCTGATTAAAGCATTATGATTTTGATGGTTTTAATAAGTACTCACGTTGATGGTGAAAGGGTAAGCACATGCATGCAGTTTGAAAACTCGACATCTGCGAGTACTTTTAGTGGTGGATAATGCAGGTGGGTTGTGAAGTTCATTTGCATTTAATTAATTTAATTTAATTGAATTGAAATTGGGTGTAAATTAAATCTCAACGAAGGAAAGAGTTATCCATATCATCCCCGTAGAGGTGAGAATAGATCAGAGCGTTTATGTTGTTTGTAGACCTTAATAAGACTTAAGATGCTGCAAATGTATTATTATTCCATGTAAAATTATAAGAGAAGCGATCTGGTTAGGATATTGATTAATAATTGTAGATTATTTAGATGGGAAGAACGATCCATTGCTTAAAATTGAGGACGGGGATTTATGTTCCTCTCATGGGGGCAAATGTTTGTCCTAGCGTTTTGTTTTCTTCATGATGGGGAAAAATTAATGAACGAGTATTTTATTGCTTTTATAGATTAAAAAATAGAATGCGCACCCAAGAATTTATTATTTATGAATGGAATAACCTTTTATCGCTTGCTTCATATATAAAAATAGTGTGCAGCTAAGAGTATATTATTTATGATGATGAAATATATATAGCTTGTTTTGTAAACAGTGCTTAACAATTTAGAGTGCAGATGTCCATGATTCTTTGATAACACGCATATTAAAATGTGACATTCATGTCCTAAATATTTTGACAATAGTAATATGGAGATCTTGATTTACAGGCGAGGGGATATTTCAGGTCATGAGCAAGGGAAAGTTGATACTTTGTATTTTATATGTGGGTTCAGTCACTTTAACTAAATTAGTCATTAGTGGGAGAGCCGTAAATCTAATCATTTAAGAAGCTGTTCATTGCTTGCTAAGTTTAGCATGGTGCATGGGCAAGGTTTATTTTTACTTTGTATTATTTATTTGGGTTCAGGCCCTTTGACGAAACAAGTCATTAACAGGAGGAAGCTATAAATCTGATCATTAAACAAGCTCTGGCCCTTTGACGAAACAAGTCATTAACAGGAGGAAGCTATAAATCTGATCATTAAACAAGCTCTTAAGTTCAAGGTGTTGATTTATTAGAAAAAGGCGAGGAGATATATAAGGTCATGGCCAAGCTTCTCATGTTAAGAGAAAGTTGTCACCTTGAATTTTTTGTGTGGGTTAGACACTTTAACTAAATTAGTCATTAATGGGAGAAAGCTGTAAATCTAATCATTAAACAAGCTTTTAAGTTTAATTTCAGGTCATTGCCAAGCTTACCATGGCTCATGGGCAAGGGATATTTTATTTTTTATTCTTTATCTGGATTAAAGCTCTTGTTGTAATTTTGCCTTAACAGGAGGAAGCCATAAATCTGATCTTTAAACAAGCTTTTAAGTTCGAGGTGGGGGGTTGAAAATGTTTCTTAAATATTAGGAATAGTTTAACCCGTTAGAGGCAGTGCAACGTTCTTCTTCTGCTTGATAAAGGCTGTAAAACTGTTTTGTTGAACAGATCTCAATTTAATAATCATCCTCTATCAACCTGTGAATTTGCTTCCATCAGAAGTATCTCTCAACTCTTTACAGCATTCATCATTTTTATGTAAGCGAAGCGCATTTTTCCAATGCTGTCTGCGAGAATCCGGTATTGGACCCTATGCATTGGGTACAATGAGAGACTTTCCCAAGGCGATGTTTTTATCTGGGGGCTTTTGTTGTCTTTTAGGCTTTTCAACACCTTAGTTTTGAGCTCATCAATTGTAGTATTGGGAGTCATTTCTCTTTTAAGTATATAAAATATGTTTCAATTTGTATTTAAGATGCCTTGTAGCATATATCATGAGCGGAGGGGAAAAAAAGAAAAATAGGTTACTATTTTTTTTTTATTTCCCGGAGAGTTTAGCTACGTTCTTTTCAATATTATACAACTAAAATACAAAAATATTTTTTTGTATTTGTTCTTTGATATTTGATAACATTCTTAACATCATGCACGCTGCTAAAGTTATTTCTTCTCACTAGTTTTTTGTTTTGTTTTAAATTTTTGGTATGCATGAGAATGTAACTTAAATGCTTATATCATCAATTTCTTTTCTTTATGTTTGCAGAGTGAAGGTGATCTATTTGAACCCTGGGGTTGTTCTTCCTGGGGAACTCCCGAGGACTGCACTGAATACTATATCTTCTCTGTGATCAAATCGGGGAACCTATTTAGAGTTCTTCCTGGAACTCCCCAGGACTGCGCTGATCAAAGTCATTTCAAATTTCTCAGTACTCACCAGATTCTCATTACGCGGCAGTGTATAAATAAATTGCTACAAACGCAGACACCAGTCTCAACAACCAAATATATGCAATGATTAAACAACACAATGCTTTAAATAAATGAAAACAGGTACCAACATTATGAATAGAAAGAATAGAGACAAATTTTCCATGTATTAATGGAACAAACAGATATAAGACATGCATAAGTAATGCTCTGCAATAGAACAACTTGCAAATACCCGAATAAATTTATCATACAAAAAATGGACAATTCCAATTACAGAAGTAATAACGGAACAAACAAATAGAAGACAATTTCCCAAGTATTAACAAAACAAACAAATGTAAGACAATTCCCCAAGTAATATGAACAAAAAAAAATAATGGACAATAACGAAGCAGACAGATATAAGACATGCATTAAGTATGCTCTGCAATAGAACAAGGTGCAAATATCTAAAATATATGAATCACAGAAAAAATGCAAAAATACATTTGTTTAACCCAAGTATACTCACTCAACATTCTATAATTCCACCAACACCACCAATTTTGAAGGTTTCTTAAGGGAACTCCCGAGGACTGCACTGAACACTAAACACTAAATCCTCTCGTGATCAAATCGGATCCTATTTAGAGTTGTTCTTCCTGGAAATCCCCAGGACTGCGCCAATCAAAGTCATTTATAATTTACATTTCTCACCAGATTCTCATTACTCGGCAGTGTCTAAATAAATTGCTACAAATGCAAACACCAGTCTCAACAACCAAATATGCAATGATTAAAAAGCACATTGCGTCGAGTATGAAAATAGTTACCAACATTATTTATAGAAATAATGGAGACAATTTCCCACGTATTAATGGAACAAACAGATATAAGACATGCATGAGTATGCTCTGCAATAGAACAACTTGCAAGTACCTGAATAAATATATCATACAATAAGTGGACAATTCCCATTACAGAAGTAAAATAACGGAACAAACAAATAGAAACAAATAGAAGACAATTTCCCAAGTATTAACAAAACAAACAAATGTAAGACAATTCCCCAAGTAATATGAACAGAAAAATAATAGACAATAATGAAGCAAACAGATATGACATGCATTAAGTATGCTCCGCAATAGAACAAGTTGCAAATATCTGAAATAAATGAATCACAGAAAAATTGCAAAAGTACATTGGTTTAACTCAAGTATACTCACTCATCACTCTATAATTCCACCAACACCACCAATTTCGAAGATTTCTTAATTTTCTTTGGCCTCTTGAAAATTGTAAAACCAAAACAGTCTCACCCATTGAACTAAGCCTAGAATCTTAAAACACCTCAAAATACCACTTATTGCATTGCAAACTCAAGAGCTATTCCTTCCTAAATGTATTATCGAATCCCAATCAAAATTAAAAGATAAACTTCAGGTATCTCTTAAACGGACACAGGATACAATAGCAGAATTTCTTTTTCCTTCCTAAATGTATTACCAAATCCTAGTCAAAATTAAAAATAAGCTGCAAACTCCCATAAAATGGATAGAGGTATATTAAAAGAATTTCTTTCGTCCATAACAGCGTTTAAAGCTCAATTCCACATAGTACTTCCAGCCAAATGCTCCATCTAGCTGCCAAATTCACTACTTAAGCACTTGTCTCAGCTCATATGCAGCAGCTTTCATAAGGCAATCAAATCCTAGCCACACACCAAAAAGAGGTAAAACACATAAGTTGACGAAACAGACCATAATCAAGGGGTCTCAAAGCACTTGTCTCAGATCAAATCCAACAGCCATCATAAGGCAATCAAACCCTAGGCACACAACAAAAAGAGGTAAAACAGATAACTTGATGAAACAGACCATAATCAAGGGATCTCAATTTACAAAACAAAACCCACGAATTGCTGCTGCATACAAAGTTAGCCTTTCTTTAAAGGGACAGTACTTATAACATCACTAAATAATGGTTTAACATGCATTATACCTCTCAACAAATCCATTACAAATGCCACATCACTAATTTATTTGATATGCTTGCCACCGAGTAAGCTTCTAAATGCGCTGTATGTGCTAACTTGAGCTAAAACATGCTGCATCTACATAAGTATATGGGTATTATGGCATGGGTCATACATAACCAAAGGGTAATTGTATTTTGAAAGTATGACTTCATAACTTACGGAATGTGAGGGACTACAATGTCATATAAATAACCTAGCAACTTCCATAGTCACCAATTTTTGTAAAAGAGAGATGCACCAAGATGGTAAACGCAATTTTTTCACAAGTGGAATTAGAGGAATGATTTTAGCATAGTGGGGATTCTGTTTTTGTGGGTTTTGTGGTAAGAGCTAAATCTTTCTTACCAGTAATTAATTTCAGCAGACTTTGCAAGGTTATTTGTTAAATTTTGATCCTTTTGAGTAAAGCTGCTTGGGAGTTGCTGGAAAATTGGTTGACCAGAAAAAATGAGATGGGACTCACCAGAAAGATACTTGACCTGAACATAATCTAATTGGTTCATAAACATATAAGATTTGGCTGATAACAGCATTACCATCATGTAAAGTAACCTCCAATCTATTTAATGGGAGCTCACAAGGAAAGTGATAATCAACATACTCTTCGTATTGTTTTGAAGAGAGCTTAGAAGGAAAGTGATTGGTAAGGATGTGAGAGCCAAATAGGCAAATGCAATTCATGCTGCAGTTATAATACATTGAATCAACGTACTCTTGTTAGGAGAATGTTGATAACCATGAAATGAGACGTATAAAACTGTAATGAATGGAAAGCTTGAAATATATTTAGGTGAAAAGAATGAACAGAGAAATTTGCTGTCTGTTTCAAACAGCAAAGATTAGCGAAGACCGTATACTAAGTTTATCAAACTGCCACCTGGATGGTTTCTCTTAATTTATCAAAGTCCAACCTGGACGGTTTCAACGGATTTATTTTCTATTGGTTTTGATAAATTACTCCGAAGAGGGATTTATTTTCTATTGGTTTTGATAAATTACTCCGAAGAGGATGTTTGAGTTTGACTTGTATTTACACAGCCACACAAGTCAGACCTTCCCTTTTTGAAGCAATGATGGTCTGTCTACAAACTTATCTTCAAACCACTTCCATGCAAGTAGTCTGTCCACAAACTTCTCTACAAACGACTTTCATGCAAGTAGTCTGTCCACAAACTTCTCTACAAACCACTTTCATGCAAGTGTGTTACATAAAGCTTTACCATCAATTGGTGTTTAAGCCAACCTTCTTTTCAAGCTTAGTGGGTCTTTTTGCTACTATTGCATTTTTAAAGGCTAGCACCTTTGTGAGGCCCATTTGTTGAAAGCTTGTTCTTTTAGCGGAGAGACCACAAAAATTGGAAGCTTAAAGGTAGCAAAAACAATACTCAGAAGTTGTTATTAGATGAGTAAGAAGCAATACAGTATATGTCCAAGATAATGCTAAAGAAGATAATGCTAAAGCTATCAACAGTTGCCAAGCAGCAATAAATTATGGAGTAGATTGAACCTTTTTCTCCATCTTTTGTGGTTTAAGACTTTTTCAAGTTTTCAAGAAAAGAAGTTATTTGCCTAGTACAAGTCTTATGGTTAATTTTGTCATGAAGGTTGGCATATGTAGTCTATTGGAAATTCCAATTCTTTCAAGCCCAATGGTTTGGGCTATTTGGGATTTGTTTTAATGGTTTGGGCTAGTAACAAAAGAGGAAATTCAAACAAGCCCAATGGTTTGGGGCTATTTGGGATTTGTTTTAATGGTTTGGGCTAGTAACAAAAGAGGAAATTCAAACAATCTATTGTTTAATATTGCGCATAAGATCTAAAATGCTTAAAGGTTATGATAATACAAAATTTATCTTTGATGATTGAATTTCTTTTGAACATATGTCCTTAACTATAGGATTGGAACCTTCTACCATTTGTAGGGTAATCAATTTTCACAATTTCAATTGCTTTGGTACCAGCTCTACTGCTTTGGTACCAGCTCTACGGTAACCAATTTTCACTTCTAGTGATGTAACTTAATCATATCAATAGTCTAAAATCTAGTTATATAGCTTTGAACAATCCATCCTTAATAATAAAAATATTATCTTATTTATCTTGTTTGATTTGTATTAAAAAAATTAAAAAGTATTGAATTAAATGAAAGTTGATCCCACATGATTAATGTTAGATATACAAATCTTTTTTCATGAGATAAATTGACTAAAGTAAGCTAATGGTTGAACCATTCAATCATCTTAAATTTATGGCAATTCTCTATAAATAAAAGACCAATTATGCAAACAAATTAATATGTTCAAATACTTAAAATAAACAAAAAGTAAATATTCTTTCATACTTCTCAATGAAAAATATATAAAAAATAAGGTTGGTTATGAGATGGGAGGATCAATATTAGTTGAACTAGGACGCCATGAGACCATGTATTTTATTAGAATTTGAGTATCTCACTTCGTTGCATCTTATTCTATTTTCTAAACTAGACGATGCAACAACTAAAAACTTATCCATTCTAGCAAACCAAGCATAAATTGGTATCAAGAAAATGTTTTGAAGAGACATTGGTTGGTTATGAGATCGGAGGATTTTTGTGAAGAGAAAAAGATGTTGCAATATTAATTGAATTAGAGGAAGGCTAATATATAATATTTAAATATCTTATTCCCATGATTATATTTAAGATAGAATGGATTGATTATTGGGCCTAGGACATCATGAAGTGGTCATGCATGTTTTTAGAATTAAAGTATAACTTATAATCATATTTATCATTTTTCTCTCTTTCCTATTAGCAAACCAAATATAAGTAAATACCAAATGTAAGGACTAGGTTGCTACAAGTTTGTTCCACCAACATGTAAGCAAGGAATGCCTTAAAAAAATAGAATTACTCTATACTACAAGGGTTTTAATATTTTTTTAAGTAGATTTTCTAGTTATGATATGTATTTTCGAAGGGTAATCATGGTTTAAATGTATGGAAATATAATTGGAAATTACTAATGTTTCAAATTAAATTTGAGTAAAATTTATTTAGGAGTTGAGTCGTTGACTACATCACGACATACACCTAGTTCAATGATGTCGCATAACAGAACAAAAAAACCCAAACTCAAGATTATATCTCTAAGGATTTAGCAGAAACATGATCATATACATTGACATGGCAAGAAAAGTATACGACACAAAAACTGAGCTTGTACCATCGTCACTTGTCTCAAGGCATTGGGTATCTATTCATGGTAGTATTGCCCCTCCATGGTATCCTCACCACATGGTTCTTCCACTAAAACTTGAGCTTGTACCTTGTAATGTACATCATGTTGCTACTTACGTGTGTCTTTTGGCAATGTTGTAGTGTTTGTAGGTACATCCTTGGATACTACCATGAAGAGTACAACATAGAAGTGCTATACTATGACATTTCACTTGGTTTATGTGTCATTATGATGGTTATTTGATTTTTGTACACCTACTTGTCACCTCCTTTGACTTACAGAGATGCCAAGATCCCTTATCACCTACACATGATGGATTGATGGTCCTTATTACAATGTCGACCCAAGGCCCTTCAAGACACAATGCTATGATCAACTTGGCTCAACTACACAAGGACAACTCAACTTGGTGCTTGATGGGCTCGTAGGCCTTGAGATTTATGTGTTTGTTCCCATAATTGGATTACACCCGAAGACGAATAATCGGTCCCAAGTCCCTCTCATTGGTTTTCTTTCTTTGCTTAGCACAACACACATTGCCTAGCTCATGAGCTCTCGGACATGCAAGTCTAAGTCTCTAGTTAAACACCTTGTTCGTATGGGCTACTGCCCACTCTAAGCACAAGAAAACTCAAGGCCATGATAACCATTGTGGATGTTCGTGATTGGGTAGGAGGCGACTATATTAAACTGTGGATACCTTGGGTCAACCCTTCACCCTCTCTTGACGCTTGAGGCTATACCCTTCTATTCCGACTTTGAATCTTCGTGATTGCTCTATCGACCTCGTTGCCCTTTGACTCGAAGTTTGGTTGGGACCACACGACTCAAACCAAATTTCTTCATTCACTCCAATTAATTGTCGCTTTTTACATGCTCAACTACGTAACATATTATCCTCAACTATTGGTTGTCCTTACTCACAATTGCTTGGCACAGTTTATTCAAACACACATTAGGAGAAGAGTTGGTCCTTCTTTGAGGCAACTCCTTGGCATTTAGTGACTACCATTACACATTGCCTACTAGATGGGAAAAACAGACTTGTTGTCGTTCCTCTATCATGTTGCATCTCCCACAAATAAATGTGTTGATGAACTTCCCTCTATTTGCTCGTAAATCTTTGAACTCATTGTCAGTAGTATGACACAACCTATGGCTGCACCTAGGAGGGTACTCTCTTTCTCTTCATATGGTAACATCATCTTCATCGATGAATTCCAATCTCTTCATTATGTCTTTCAAACTTCACACAACATCGCTTGTGACTTGCTTTGGAGTGTGAGCTCTTTCTTCTTGATGTGCTATATCATTGGCCCAACTAAATCTCTTGCTTCCACAAAGGCTTTTCCTTTTCTTCCTCGGTAGAGTCTGCATCTTTGTCGGTGCACATTGCTTGCACAATAGTTGAGATTCTCCACATGTCCTCCTATTGAGCACCAATGCCTTGGATGGCATTTAGCGGTTGTCGATCTTGTATACCATCCATTTCTTCTTGTTGAATGATTGTGTCGTTTTGTTTTTGAGGATGATCTCTGAGTGTGTGGCCCGTGGCAAGTCCCACAACGTAACCAAGGACCCGCTTTCTTTACCTTGTCCACATGGTTCTCCCTTGGTTGGTTGGACTTAGGCCTCTCAGGTGAGTGTTTGTTCTCCTTCCCATTGCTATTGACTTGGGAGTTGCTCATTGCCTAGGACAATACCTAAGTAGATGGCATCCATTGTATGTCCAATACTTCATTTATCACACAAATTTTCATGGTAGGAGAGATAGAAGCTGTTGCATGGGTCAGTGCTAGTGTTGTTGCTCAACACAAGGCTAGCTCTTCTCAGAGCCTAGCTTGAGTCATCACATTCTCCTCCAATTTTAGCTTTGCCATAACCTTATCCATTGAATTGATCATTTCTTAGAGCTCTCCACCTTGTCCTTTACATTACAATCGAGTTCGTCCAATTGCCTTAACAAGTTGGTGCAATGGATCCCGTTTTTGCCTGCTCTTTGCTTTACTTTTCTAAACAATTTACAGATTGAATAAACATAAGGCTTGGATTGTGCTTTGATTGTGAAACACACCGACTCGAACACCTGATTGTAGAATGCTCGCAACACTTTGGGATGTTTGATTGCGAAGCATCCAACACAAAGAGAGTAAGGCTCAACACTTAAGTAACACAAGATTGTGCCATGCTAGGGACTTGGCACATCGAAATGGACTACTTGATACATGACTTACCAACCAAGAGCTTTGATGCCAAACGTAATGTAGTTAGGGTCGAGGGTAGTGACCCTTAGTCATTTAGTACTATGCACACTTCATTGAGTCGATATGGGAATCGATAAATTGTCAATGCCATGGGATAGCTTCTACTGTTCAGTGGCCTTGCACAACACAATAAAACAACCCACACTCAAGACTATCTCTTCAAGAGGTTAGCAAAAATAGGATCATACATTCACATGGAAACGAAAGCATAAAACACAAGAGAGTATAAATCATTTGGGAACCAAGAGAATCTTTATTTATATTGCAAAGGGAGGATCGAAGGTCCTTATGACAATGTCATCCCAAGGCCCTTAAAGACTCACAATACTGCAATTGACTTGGCTCAATGACACAACAAGGATAGACTCAACTTAGTGCTCAATGGGCGTAGGCCTCGAGACTTATTTACTTGTTCTCACAATTGAACCACACCTCGCCCATATGGCCTAGCGCCCACTCCAAGCACAAGAAAACTCAAGGTAGCTTATGGACAATGGTGTTAGTGTGGGAGTTGACTATGCCCATTATAATATTTAAAAGCAAACTATCTAATGCATTTATTAGAAGCTACTTCCATCAAATTAACAAAATATTACATTGTTGTTTGTCTTATTATTAAAAAAATTCTTTATTTATCTTTGTTGAAGATAATTTTGATCTTCTTCAAATTGATGTGTTCCTTCAATTAGATTTTTGATATCATTTTGATTAAGAGAAACATTGCTCTAACTTCTAAAACATGAACTTCATCGGGTATGAAATTTGTGACCTCCTTTTGTTACAAGAACTTAAAACAATGAGAGTTTGCTATTTATGAAGCCTAAAAAGAGGTACAAACACCCCTTTATTACAAGTACTTCAAACAAAAACTTATGCTATTTATGAAGCCCAAAAAAAAGAGAGAGGAAATGGTGCTTGCTCAAGGTGACAAATGTGTTGTCCCTCTACAATACTGTCTTAGCTATAAGCACTCTGTGAGCTTTCTTTGAACCAGAATCAGAATCGGAACTAGACACTTCACTAGCATTATTTCCTTTGTTTTGCTTCTATGATGTGCCTTTGCCTTTCTTGTTTTTAAACCAACACCGATCAATGTCATGGTTATCCTTTTTACAATGCAAGCAAAACCTCTTTTGAGTTTTCTTTCCCTTACCTTTTGAATATGATCCTCCCTTCTGAAAGTTTCCTTTCTTCTTATCACCCTGATTGTTTGAGTAAAGTGCATTGTTCGACACTTCATCGCTTTGGAGTTGATTTGCTTCCTCAGTTTGAAGAAAATTGACTAACTCCACAAAGGTGATTGATCTTTGTGAAACATTAAGGGATGTAATCAACATTTTATAGGATTCGGGAAGAGCTCTCAAGATTACTGAAGTCAAAATGGTGTCTTCAACTTTGGCTCCTAAAGCATTGAGCTTAGACTTCAGTTCTGACACTATGTAGAGGAAGAGTTCTACTGATTCACCTGACTTCATATGGAGTGTATGAAGTTGTATTTGAAGGTTTAGAACAGTTGATTGAATCTTGCCTTCAAAAATGGTATAAAGAGCATCCCATGCATCTTTACCAGTTTTAGCTTCACTTATGTGAGGCTGGATCTCATCAGCAGTAGCTAGGAGGATCAACATAAGAAGACGATTGTTCTTTTTATCCCATGCTCTTTGATCTACTCCCGGTGTTGTAGGTCTTGATTCAGTGCCATCAACTAAATCCCACATTTCCTCTACAGTCAGGATGACTTTCATCTTAGTTTTCCATGATGAATAGTTAGGACCCTTTAGCATTTGTGTATCACTTAAGTATTAATTGATAGTTGCCATGATTAAGGTTCTATAATTTGTACTAAGATGATTTTTATTTCACTCTTAAGTGGTATTTAATGGCACCTGCTTGAAAATTCTCTTGAAGAGAGATAATTAGTTGGAGGAAATTAAGCCAAACAAATAAGAGATGAAATATAATTCACTCAAAAAGATATTTAACGACACCTGCCTAAAAATCCTCTTGAAGAGGGATAATTAGTTTGAGAAAATTAAACCAAACAAATAGAGTGAATTAGGGGTTTTTGTTTGTAGGAGAGAATATCAAGTGAATATTGGCTTTAAATCTATGCAATGGTTAACACAAATTTATTAGTGAAATTTTGGGGTATGGAGTGTTCTTGATTCTATGACTTATAATTGCAAAATAAATAATGCAATAATCAAACAAGAATGCCCACAAAATTCTTATCACCTAGGTGTCGAATGCAACCAAAAATGCACCTAATTTGCCAATGAAGGTGTCGAGTAAAATCGAAAAATGCACCTTTTAATTTTTGCAACAAAATGTGAAATTGTGTTGTGCAAAAAAAAATGATATGTTATGTCTCCTCCTTGTCTTACAATTTGATATGTTATGTCTCCTCCTTGTCTTACAATTTTACAAAAGAAGTACAATGTTGTCTTCCCCCCTTTATGTTGCAAAATTAACAAATCGAGCACTCCTTCCAAGACAAGTCGATACACGACCCGTGTTTGAAAGGCTTTCAGACCAGTCGACAAACGACTTGGTTTTTATGGACCCAAGGTTACAATTTCATCTCAATTTTGCAAAAAATAATGTGTAATTTTATGCCTTATATCCCCCTCGGAGAAAAAACAAATGCACACTTTGCATTTTGAATTTTACAATTTTTTTTTTTTAGTCTCCTTGTTGTCTAATTTGCAAAAAGAATTCAAGTTTGATCCTTTCTTGTATGCTAAATTAACAAGGTTGAGAAGAGTTTTTATGTTTTGCAACAAAATTGTTGGTTTCTTTGTCTCTTTATCCCCAAGTGTGGAGAAAACATAAGAAATGGAATTGTTATAGTTGCAAAAAAATTTTGGTGCATAAAAGGTTTCCAATGTAAATGCTAAAAAGAATAATTTTATAATTAAACAAAATTGGTCAAAAAATAATAAGTTATAAAGAAAAAATGATTACTTTAGGCAAAACTATATAAAATTATGAAAAATTATCTAAAAAATATTAAATTTAAGCATTTAAAAAAAAAAAAAAAATCGAAAACTTTACCAAATTTGACTCTAAATTCACCTTCTTTGCTAAAACAAACGTGCGAGGGTTGATCTCTCGACCTCACGCTTGTCAAGGTTCACCTTGACCACTGCACTATTGGGACGGCTTTGGAAGCTAGCCCTGCATTGCAGTGTATTGAAGAGGAGGCGGGCTTCACGTGGGCCTTGTGGGATTTTATCCCACATTCATCCCACGAGGGATGAAATAGGCTTTAAAATCCTGAATGCGCTTAATAGCGTGTGATTACCTTCGGGTAATCGGTGAGCTGGCCAACGTGTTTGCCTTCTCCACGTGTCCCCTGCACGCGAAACCAAAACCTTGCCATGTGTCAGTACGCGATCCAAATTTTTTTTTAGCCTCACACGTGTCAGTGTCTGCCTTCGCCATGTGTTTCCTTGTTGGCCTTGCCCGCCTTGCCACATGTCACCTCGTAGTACATGCCACATGTCATACTGAGTCAGATCGCCAATGTGTCGAGTTTAGGTGTTGAGATTTGGTTTGGCTACGTGTCGAGCTTAGGTTTTTCCAGGTATGTAGAGAGGTGGTTTTCACCACGTGTTTAGCACCTGATGCGCTCCGTCGAGAGTGTGAGGGTGCTCCTACCCTCGAGGCACTCTCGATCAGGTGACACCACGTGGGAGTGTGAGGGCGCTCCTACCCTCTATGCGCTCCCACTGGCTTGTCGTGGGTGCGTTGGCCCTATGGGCGGGAGCCTTAAAAAAGGATCCTTCCCTGGCGACCGTGAGGTCACGTGGGAGCGTGAGGGTGCTCCTGCCCTCTATGTGCTCCCGCTAGCTAGCCGTTGGTGCGCGGGCCCTGTGGGCGCGATCTTCGACAGGCAATATCCTGCCCAATCGATCAAACTCCTGCGGACCCTCGCCTGCGAGCCCCAAAGCCTGTCGAGGTGGGGTGAGGTGGCTTATGAAAAAAATAGATGTCCACCTCCTCTGCCTCCGGGCAATTGAGTAATAAAGTTCAATTTAAAAAAAAAAACTATAGGAAACTTAGGAACATAGGAGGAGAAATTTTTTAATAAAGTCACCAAATTGGTGCTTCTTGCGCTCGACTTCTCCAGTGAATGAGAATTTTGATTTCTCCTCCCAGCTCCCTAGGATTCACGCTTATGTGATTCAATCAAATATTCAGAGGTTTATAGTCCATCAGTTGGAGATAATAGCAAATTGGTATGTTTATAATGATATTTTGAAGACATTTATCCATCTGGAATTTCTAAAAATTGTTGTTAATTTGCTGATATTAATTAATAAGCTATTTTGATTATGGAATCTGCATAAAAATTGATTATTTAGTATTAAATCCATCTGGGTATCATTGCATGCTGCTGTTATTGGCTTCTTTCATTTGGGTATTATTGCATGTTCAAATTAATCCATAGTTATTGCAAAAACACCAAACACAGAACATGGCAACTCATTAGCTCTGGTACCAATGTGACCAAGAGATCCAAAATAAGTTTGATAATTGAATATTTGCATTAGCATATAGTTTAGAAACTATAGCCTTTAAATAGGTTACAAAATAGTAATAAAAAATTATTCAACAGGAGATCACGCCAAACAATATGCCAAGAGGAAGAGAGTTTGGTATAGAACTTTTCACCTAGGATATTTAGGAAATTAACCATTAGATATTTAAGACAATAAATATCTACATGGTAGAAAGTAGAAAAGTAAAAGTAATAATCTACCCAAGTAGTGTAATGCAATACACTGCCTATTTTACCTAGTGGAGTAAAATGGTAAATATCCCAAAGAATGAAATATTACTCTAACATAATTAACATAAATAATATTTTCTTAATCCACTTTAATACCTCTTATTCTTCTACTTTGTATATATATATTTTTGATAATAATAAACTTGTGAATCTCTATCATTTAAAATATATTTTTATCCTTTTCCAATGGAAGTTTTGATCCTTATAATAAGGTTGTTGGTTGAAGTTCCATATAATTACGAGTAAGGGGAACTTTGCCTTCCATTACTATGAAAAATGCTAGGTCCATAATCTCTTCTTGGATTACTCTCCAAGGCATCATCAAAATTAATTTTGGTAAACCCAACTTTTTGACATTTCCATTTTGGTATAGATTGAAGCATTGTTCTTTTTGTTAATCCATAGTCATAAATAACCATTTATATTTAGATGTTGAAACCAAAAAGGTCACACCTTATTTTTTGTTTTACATACTTAAGACCTTCCACGATGAGCACCATGTACATTGTATAAGAAAATAAATAATACATTCAAACCTATGAGTTTGAGATTTGTTTTAAATTTTCATATTTTGCATGAGGATGCCTCTTGGGATTTGGGGGTTGTCTAAAAAGCCAATACCATTGTCCTTGAAATGCATTTGAATAAAAAAGTGGTCTTTATGTCCTTGTTCTAAAACTTGCTACTACATATAATTCTATTATTCTTTTCAAGCCATAAGTTGTAACATATTTGGCATGACCATTCCTCCACTTAATACATGATATTTTAGCTTAGAAACAATTAATAGGATATTTATATTCATATTTTTGAAAAATTAGCCCCAAATGGTGAATGTGAAGGGATAATGTAGAAGTAAGCCAGGTTAATGCTTAATGTGTTTCTTTATATTAATTGAGTATATGTTTCTTGATCATTTGTAAACTACTTAATATGAACTTCTATATTGCCAAGCCTTTAGGGAGGGGTCATATCTTAAACAATCTTATGACATTAATAGAATCCAGAGTATTTTTAAAGTAACATTTTTACCTCCAATTTCTTCTTTGTCTTTGACTAATTTTTAACTTTCTTTTGTGTCTAATGTCTAACTCATAAGTAGGAAACGTTGTAAATATGTCCTATATTTTCTTTGTAAACCTTATCCTAGTAAAGTCATTTTTTTTTCTAGATGTTATACCTATTGGTAAGGTTTTATTACTGAAAACACGAGATTCCGAAAACAAAAAGGAAAGACTAAACGAAATCGTATTAAAAGGAAGGAACACAAATGAATGAACACAAGATATAAGAACAATATGAAATGTAGCCCTTTTTTATTGATATTCTTTTCAATTCGTGTTACAATACGTCTCCTTCCTTTTTAGGGGATAGGAGCGTTAGATATTGTTCTCTACAAATTGTCTTTGAATTCCTTCTTCCGCGTGCCCACATATAAAATGGGCGAACCAAAACGTTGTCGCCGCTTGCATTGACAAAGGTCGATTCCTTGCTGCTCCTTCAATAGACCTGAAATCCGTGTTCAAAGAAACAAACAAAGAATCGTAGCACTTGTGTATGAAAAATAAAAGATAAATCTAACTATAGCTGAAATGAATCTAAATGCACTAAAAACTTGATAAATGCATAAACATGAAACTAGCTAAAATACTATAAATGAAGTAAAGCGGGGAGGTTCCCGAAGGCAAACCACCCGCGGATAAAACCTTGCTTCGACACCAATCCGCTTGAGATGGGTCCGAAACCTGATGTGATGTGTTGTCGTCAAATTGATAGAATATTGTGGTCAAAATATTGGGGTTTGGGCGCAAATCGCAAGTAAGTGAATTAACAACACTTCGTTGCTCAGAATGCTCCTGCTCGGTATCTTTTTGGGTGAGGAAACTCACCATTTTATAGACCCAAGGGGTCTCTTTGAATTAACATGCAAAAGTGTTTCTTTGCATGAATGCTTTTGTTTGTGAAGAGAAGACTTCTTCTTTATCAAAGGCTTCTTAACTGCCTCTGTGCATGTCTTTGCATGTTTTAGAAAAGCTCACTTGCACTCCCATGCAATGAAGGGATAGCTAAGTGGCAAATCTGAGTTGTCTTAAAAAGCTTACTCTCATTCCCATGAAGTAAAGGGAAAGTCAATTGGCAGATGTGTGTTGTCAAAAGAACTCACTCGCACTCCTATGTCATGCATGAAAAGCCGAGTGGTAGTTCTGAGTTGTCATGCGCTGAGGTCTGACTTTTTGCTGGTCAAACCTGGCATTCGTCCCACCCATAGTAATCGTCCCTGGGTGAAACGAGTACAAATCCGTACTCGTCCTTGGGTAGGACGAGTACAAATTCGCACTCGTTCCTAGGTGGGACGAATATGAAATAAAGTGTCTAAAAGGTGCCAAATTGATTTTTGACTTGCGAACTGTGTAAGTGGTTAGAACCACTGTTTAACCTCTGGGGGCTACCCTGGGGGCTGTGTGTGTTAATGTGATCAGTGTTTGTAGTCACATAATCGGATTGGTGTTGTTTTGGTGTCTACAATTACATATACATATAGGGATGGATTATAATATACTTTTATTGAGTTGTAGAGTTAATAATCTACCTTTTCAACTTGTTAAAACAATTCTCATTTGATCAAAAATCAAGTTTCATAGCTTATTTTTCTTTCCTCTATAAGATAAATGATTACATGTATTAGGATGATAATCTCTCAACTTTAAACCCTAAGATCTCCACAATAATCTCGGATCAAAATGCTTACATCTTTGTCATGTTAGATTAAAACAATACAAGGCTCACCTTAAAATCATATTAGATTTTAAAGATTTTCTACTAGGGCTTTCATACTTTAGCATCTAAAGGAGCTTTCCTAAATCCCTAAATCTTACACTTATATGTACATGACCAAATGAAAAAAACTCACCCTAAAGTTAGCTTAGATTTCTAAGGGTTTCTATTATGGATTTCATACATTAACATCTTAAGGAGTTTACCTAAATCCTTAAATATTACACTTATATGTATACGAGGAAATGACATAAGATATATAATAAGACACTTATGTTAAGGCTATATATTTGCTGGCCATATTGTCCAGAAGAACCAAAAGGTGTTGACCTATTGGATATATTTATATTTTCCTATTTAATAATATAAGTTGGTGCAAGGATACGATGGACCTTCTTGCCTTTATTATTTACTTCAAATCTTATAAGGACAAAAAAATTCTGAATAGTTGAATTGGCATCAAGGAAAATACAAAGAATTCTAAAATTGAAAGTCTCAGGTTCAATTCTCTCATTTATTTTTTTGTTTCAAATTGCATATTTTAAAAATGTGAACAATAACCTTTCTTGTTTTTCCCTTTCAAATTTAAAAATAAAATAATATTTTTTGTAAAGGTGCATTTTTGTCTGTGACTTACACCTTCAAAATTTGAAAAATTTACTTTTAAATTTCATGCTTTGAATTACCTCTCAAACAAGTGCTCAAGCACATTAGAAGCGTTTTGTCATCATTTGTAATGATCCTTTTATGAATAATAGGGTCATGTAAATATTTTTGATATAAATAATTTTGGCTTGGTGTGGGACGTCCTAGCTTAGGAGGTTTATTTTTATTATTTTGGTGTTAGGAGGATTAATAATATATTTTTATGGGGCAACATTACATAAGGATGTTTCTTTTATTATCACTTAAGTTATGGGGTCCACATAATGCAAAATTAGAAGATGGGGCTATAAAAGACATGGACGCCCAAGGAGACGGGAGGACTTGATGATTTTATGAAAATTGAGTGAGGGCAAAACCCTTCTCCGCTCTTGTGGCTTTTTGAGAGGTGCTCAGAGTTACAGGGGTTTCCAATCCAGTAGTTTGGGAGGTGCCCGACTATTGAGGTTGAGGTGAAAATCCACTCAGGGTTTTCCTTTTGTGCTTCAGAGGACTTCCAACATTATCCAGATCTTTCTCTTCCAGGAGGACATTTCTCTTCTTGAGGGTTTGGGTGATAAAGAGAAGGTATAAGAGATCTATACTATCAGTCTAGTAGGGTTTCTGCATATTTTGTGAGTCTGATCAGTGTGGAGCAGCCTATAGCCGCAAACGTCCCTGTGTGAGGGTGTTTTTGTGCATTTTCTTGAGCCATATCAGCCCTAGAGGGCCAACGTCCCTCCTTGAGGGTTATTTCATCAGATTGAGGGGCCCATTTGGCCAAACGTCCCAGTCCTGGAGCAGTAATTCATCATTGAGGCGGGATATCTCTCTCATTGGCAGCAACGTCCCTCTATTGGAGCTCTCTACAGTCAGATTTGAGGCTATTTTGGCTAGGATTTCTGCTGTAAGCTATCTACTGCATTTAGAGGTGTTGATTTGGTTAGATCTTATCATTATCATTGTATTCCAGTTTGTGGGTATTGAAGAAAAAGCAATAAAAATTCCAAATTATTGCATATCTATATTTTGTGTCTGCAAATGTGTGTGTTCGACATTTGTTTTCTATTTTGGATCATTACATTGGTATCAGAGCAATGCTCCTGCTACCGTGAGGGTTTTGATGCAGCCAACTCATCATTACTATACAAGAAGGAACAAGCAAAACCCTAGGTTTTCAGATTCGGTTGACCCAGAGGAAGACATACCAGTGTGGGAAGCAGAATCAGCTCATATGGCAGATAGAACAGAAGGACATGATGGGGATACTGAGCAGAGATTCAACACCATGTTGGATTTATTAAATAGACTTGTGGTCAGGCTAGAACAGCCCCAAATAAACCATCCACAAGGAAATCAGGTGCAACAAGGGGAATCTAATCAACAGGAGGCTACTTCTAGGGCCACTACACAGGGTGGAGGTGAGAGATCTGTAAGATACTCCCATACGCCCTTACCCAGGCCTTCAAACCCTTTGTTTAGTGCTCCTATGCAATCTGATCCAAATCAGGAGGATGAAGAAATGGAAGCTTTGATGGCAAGATACTTGAGGAGGTCTGAAGATTTTAGGAACAATGTGACCTTTGAGGGTTACTGCAATATTTTAGGAAATAAGGGTGGCAAAAATGGGAAGTATGACGAGAAGAAACTTTTGCAGCAGAAAATGCAGGTACCCATGTTTGATGGGAGTGATAAAATTTCTGCTAGAGCATGGCTACAAAAACTAATGACATATTTTGAAGTCTGTCCTACAGAAGAAAGAGATGCAGTGAAGTTTGCCACTGTATATTTGGAGGGTAAAGCTTATGAATGGTGGCACAATGGTATCACTACATAGGGCCATGGTGACATTCGCACATTTGACGAATTCAGTGTGAGACTTATGGACAGATTTGACAGAAAAGATGAAGAGGAATACTTCAGAGAGTTAGCAACTCTCCAGCAAAAATCATCAGTAGAAGCTTATGTTGATGAATTTGAAAGACTGGCTGTCATGGTACCCAATATTTCAGAAAAGAGAATAGTATTCCTGTTCATAGAAGGTTTGATGGAGCCCCTTAGAGGTTGGGTCAAAGGATTTGAACCCACATCACTACAGGAGGCAATAAGGAGAGCACATGCAATGTCATCTTCATCTGCATCATCCAGGCAGAAATTCTTCACACCATCCCAATCCAAATATGCCACAGCAGGGACGTCCCAAAAGAAGGGGCCTTTCCAACCAAATCAGACCTCAAAGCCAACGTCCTCTCCTCCAAGGCCTGCAACGTCATTTGGCAAGAAAAATAAGAAGGATGAGGAGCGTGACAAGCTGAGGTGGGAAGGATTATGTTTTTACTGCAAAAAGCCTTTTGAAAGAGGCCATAGGTGTCAGAAGGGACAGATCAGATTGATCCAAGTGTTATCAGATGATGAAGAGGATTCAGGAAGTGAGTATGAATCCACAGAAGAGCAAGAAGTAGAAGAAACACAGCCCACACCACAAGAAGCTCCAAGCGCTCCAAGCTTAGGAAGTTTGGCTTCCTTAGATTTGGCTAGAGCCTACGTCACTATCAAAGTGCCTGGTATTGTTGAAGGAGAAAAGGTAATAGTGCTCATTGACCCTGGAGCAACTCATAATTTCATACATGAAGATTTGGTGAAGAGGAAAAAGTTAAAAACAAAATCATTTTCTGGTTTTGATGTTTTTGTTGGTAATGGAGGTGTAGAACACTATCATATTTTTGTCCCACAGCTGAAACTACATCTCACAGATTATTTTATGGTGGATGATTTTATTGTCTTTCCATTGGGGAAAAATGCCCCACAAATAATTCTGGGTGTGCAATGGTTATTCTCTCTTGGTGATTATACAACCAACAACCAAACCTTGAAATTCAAGTTCAAGGTTGGAGATAAGGAGGTGGTATTACAGGGTATTAGAGATCATGTCTTGCAACATATATCTATCAAAAGCATGGAAAGAATACTAAGGAAAGGGGAATTGATATGGGCAGCCAACATTGTCACTTCTAAAGGTAAACCTACTTCAGCCAATGGATCTCATCATGATATTCAATTTGTTTTGAATAAACATAAAAAGGTTTTTGATGATTTGCCCAAGGGATTACCTCCACCAAGAGAATTTCAGCACTCAATAGAATTAGAATTAGGTACTAAACCTATTATGATCAGACCCTATAGGCATCCTAGATTCTACAAGGATGAAATAGAAAAGACCATCAAAGAGTTGTTGGTAATGGGACACATACGCCCTAGCACTAGTCTGTTTGCATCTTCAGTGGTCTTAGTAAAAAAGAAAGATGGCAGCTTGCGTATGTGTATTGATTACAGGGCACTTAATAAAAAGACTATCAAGAACAGGTATCCCATACCCAGGGTAGATGAACTTATTGATGAATTGCATGGGGCCATGTTTTTCTCAAAAATTTATTTAAGATTAGGATACCATCAAATCCGAGTTAAGGAAGAGGATATACATAAAACAACATTCAGATGTCACTTTGGACATTTTGAATTTCTGGTTATGCCATTTGGGTTAACAAATGCCCCTGCCACTTTTCAAGCAGCAATGAACCAAATTTTTAGGGATCATTTGAGAGATTTTGTATTGGTATTCTTTGATGATATTCTTGTATATAGCAGGTCATGGGAAGAACATCTAAAACACTTAGATATCATTTTGGGTATTCTTGAAAAACAGGAATTTTATGCAAAACAGTCTAAGTGTGAATTTGGGATGACAGAAATTTTATATCTGGGTCATGTAATCAGTCATGAAGGAGTGAAGGTAGACCAGGAAAAAATTGCAGCTATACAGAATTGGCCTGCACCAGTTAATTTGACCCAGCTGAGAGGATTTTTGGGACTATGTAGCTACTATAGAAGATTCATCAAAGGATTTTCAGCCTTAGCAGCCCCATTGACAGAGATGACCAAAAAGGGTGCATATGTTTGGAATGATGAAGCACAAGAGGCCTTTGAAAAACTAAAGGAGGTGATGACTACTTGCCCTGTATTGATTATTCCTGATTTCTCTCTTCCTTTTACTGTAAATTGTGATGCATCAGGAGTGGGCATAGGAGCTATTCTCATGCAAAAGGGTCACCCTATTGCTTTTGAGAGCAGGAAGCTCAAGCCTCATGAGACAAAGTACAGCACCTATGACAAGGAAATGCTTGCCATTATGCATGCATTAACAAAATTCAAGCAATATCTCATCTGTGGTAAGTTCATTGTAAAAACTGATCATAACAGTTTGAGATATTTCCTTGGACAACAAAATGAATTGAATGAGAGGCAGCAAAAGTGGGTTGCAAAGCTACAAGCATTTGATTTTGACATTGAGTTTGTTAAAGGGAAAAAGAATACAGCTGCAGATGCTTTATCTAGGAATCCTTCTTTCTTTTCTCTTTCTGTCATTACTAATGAATTGAAAGTGGCATTGATGGCTGAGTATGCAAAAAGCACATTGGCTTCTAGCATATTGGATGGCAAATCAAATGATGACAGGTACAAAGTGCAAGAAGGACTGATTTACTACAAAGGGAGGATTTTTCTAGTTCCCAACTCCAAGTTGAAAGAGAAGATTATTGCAGCCATGCATGACGCCCCTATGGCTGGCCATCCAGGATTTTTCAAAACATACAGGCAAGTGCATGAGAGATTCTCATGGAAGGGGTTGAAAAATGATATTCTTACTCATGTTATGGAGTGCACTACCTGCCAAGCTAACAAGGTAGAGCATAAATTGCCAGCTGGACTGCTTCAGCCTTTACCAATTCCTGATCAAAAATGGGAGAGCATATCCATGGATTTTATTACTGGTCTTCCAAAGGTGCAGGGTAAGGATTGCATTTTTGTTGTAGTGGACCGTTTGACCAAGTACGCACATTTCTATGCTATCTCTATTTCATATACAACTGCTCAGGTGGCTGATTTATTCTTTAGAGAGATCTTTAGACTTCATGGGCTGCCCAAGAATATTGTTAGTGACAGGGATAGTAGATTTATGAGCCATTTTTGGCAAGAGCTGTTCAAATTATGTGGTACCATTTTGTCTCCAAGTACCAGCTACCATCCACAAACAGATGGGCAAACAAAAATAGTTAACAAATGGGTGGAAGGGTATTTGAGAAACTATGTTTCAGAGTACCAAAATGCTTGGATTAAGTGGTTGCATTTAGGGGAATACTGCTACAACACCACTTATCACATGTCTATCAAGATGACTCCATTCACAGCTCTCTATGGGTATAATGCTCCTTCTCTTTCTAATTTGTTGATTGTGGACAATAGGGTACCAAAGGCAAAAGATTTTATACAGGAGCATCAAGATATTCTGAAATATCTCAAAGAAAACATTCACATGGCTCAGAATAGGTAGAAGAAGTTTGCTGATCAATAGCGTACAAAACACTCATTTGAGGTAGGGGACATGGTTTATCTCAGATTGCAGCCCTATAGACAGTCCTCATTGAAGAAAAGTGGTGCGGAGAAGCTTAAGCCACGTTTCTATGGCCCATACAAGGTAGTACGCAGAGTGGGAGAAGTGGCTTATGAACTTGAACTTCCTCATGACAGCAGATTACACAGTACTTTTCATGTTTCATGCCTTAAAAAGGCTGTTGGACAGCATGTTGATCCTTCTCTAGAGCTGCCCCCTCTTGATGATGAAGGAAAATTGGTGCTAGAACCTGAAACTATTCTTGAAACCAGGGAAAGGAAATTAAGGAGCAGAGTTATCAAAGAATACTTAATCAAATGGAAAAGCCTGCCAATGGAAGATGCTACATGGGAAGGGGCTGATATTTTGTCACATCTAGGTTTGCATTGCTTGAGGACAAGCAATGTGAGAGGGGAGGACCTGTAATGACCCTTTTATGAATAATAGGGTCATGTAAATATTTTTGATATAAATAATTTTGGCTTGGTGTGGGACGTCCTAGCTTAGGAGGTTTATTTTTATTATTTTGGTGTTAGGAGGATTAATAATATATTTTTATGGGGCAACATTACATAAGGATGTTTCTTTTATTATCACTTAAGTTATGGGGTCCACATAATGCAAAATTAGAAGATGGGGCTATAAAAGACATGGACGCCCAAGGAGACGGAAGGACTTGATGATTTTATGAAAATTGAGTGAGGGCAAACCCCTTCTTCGATTGTGGCTTTTTGAGAGGTGCTCAGAGTTACAGGGGTTTCCAATCCAGTAGTTTGGGAGGTGCCCGACTATTGAGGTTGAGGTGAAAATCCACTCAGGGTTTTCCTTTTGTGCTTTAGAGGACTTCCAACATTATCCAAATCTTTCTCTTCTAGGAGGACATTTCTCTTCCTGAGGGTTTGGGTGATAAAGAGAAGGTATAAGAGATCTATACTATCAGTCTAGTAGGGTTTCTGCATATTTTGTGAGTCTGATCAGTGTGGAGCAGCCTATAGCCGCAAACGTCCCTGTGTGAAGGTGTTTTTGTGCATTTTCTTGAGCCATATCAGCCCTAGAGGGCCAACGTCCCTCCTTTGAGGGTTATTTCATCAGATTGAGGGGCCCATTTGGCCAAACGTCCCAGTCTTGGAGCAGTAATTCATCATTGAGGCGGGATATCTCTCTCATTGGCAGCAACATCCCTCTATTGGAGCTCTCTACAGTCATATTTGAGGCTATTTTGGCTAGGATTTCTGTTGTAAGCTATCTACTGCATTTAGAGGTGTTGATTTGGTTAGATCTTATCATTATCATTGTATTCCAGTTTGTGGGTATTGAAGAAAAAGCAATAAAAATTCCAAATTATTGCATATCTATATTTTGTGTCTACAAATGTGTGTGTTCGGCATTTGTTTTCTGTTTTGGGATCGTTACATAATTTTTTTGCCTTCATAATCATACCTAATTTGTCACTATACATAAACCCTAAAATTGAGAAATTCCATGTATATAGGGAAGTTACGCTTATGTATAAGGATTTCTCTTTAAGTAGGTGTCCTTGATAGGGCGAATCCATTTTTGTACTTCTTTGGTATCTCATATTAGCTCTTTAATGTGCTTTAAAGTCTTTCACGTACGACCACATACATAAGTAGGACTAGCTTCTCTCAAGTACTGACGAGTATATAGGAAGGGTAGGTATATCGAAAGGTTCAATATATTATATTGGTGGTATATTGAAAGAGGACCATTTTGGAATTATAAGAAACCTTCACCATGGTCATACCAAAAGTTCTTACAGATTCATAGCTACTCAAAGGTTTTAAACTTTAAGTCTTGAAAAAATAAGATGAGAACCATCTTAGTAAACTCGGGGACATTGTCACTTGTGAAGTCACTCAACTTGCAAAATATGAAGATGCATAACAAAAATTTGACGATACAAATTCTAGAGTACTCATGATCATCACTTTTGCCATAATAGATGTTATTCAACCACACATTTGTGAAGCACAAACATCCAAGGAGGCATGAGACACTTTCTACCATCTATGAAGGGAAGAATGAATCAACTATATGTTGGAGATTGATGTTGACCAAGAGAAAGACAAAGTCAAAAGTTCTCCCATGAATCTGAGGAAGCCCAAAATTTTCTATAGGCCTTGAAGAGTCACCGTGACTATTAGACTTCCAAAATGTGAAATAATGTGAAATGAAGGGTTGTAACATCATTTTATTTCTTATAAATGTACAATAGTTTAAAATAGCTATAGAAGAGCATGGAGAAAGCATTGTAATACTTATGAGTTTGTTTGGAATGCAAAACAACATTCTATTCTATTCATAAATTTTGTTTTATAGCTCTATTTTGTGTGTGTCATACACCATTGGAAAGGTTATTTTGTGTAGAATCTACTAAAAATTTCATTGAATTTTGAGTAGTTTTGGTCCCTCAAATTTTGACTATCTTGCTGTTACAATTTTTGTTGCATTTTTTTGCTCCTCGATTTTGGGTCAAATACTTCATTTGGTATCAAAGCTTGATCGATTTTTGGGTTTGAGTGAATTTGGGTTCGTAGTTCTTGGATAAAGTCATTGAAGAAAGACTTCATTTGTTGTTGCTTGAGTCTAATGGCCAACTTCAAAAACTCCTTACCCATTCCAAAATTTAACGGGCAAGATTATGATTATTGGAGCATAAAGATGAGGACATTGTTAATTGACAAATATATTTGGGAGGTAGTAGAGAGTGGTTTTGAAGAACCACATGATTAGAAAACATTATAAGGGAATGATAGGACAAAAAAAAGAGAAACAAAGAAAAATAATTCATTATCCCTAATTCATTATCCCTTTACCATATCCAACATGCACTTGACAAGAGTTTATTTCCATGTCTTGTTGCTACTACATCAGCCAAGGACGCTTGGAGAGGCTTACCAAGCGAACAAGTGAGAATGGTAAAGTTACAAACCATGAAGAATTTTTTTGAGAATCTACAAATGAAAGAGGATAAAAGTGTGGGTGATTATTGTGTTAGAGTAAAGGATTTGGTGAACAAGATGGCCATCCTTGGAGAGACCTTGAAAAAGGAGGTAGTTTTGAAGAAGGTATTGAGAGATCTTACCCCTAAATGGAACCATGCAATAATTTTTGAGGAGAGTAAATATCTATCTACAATTGAATTTGATTTCCTAGTTGGTTCTCTTATGTCACATGAGGAAAGACTAAGAGAAACTAGTAAAAAAATTAGGAGAATGCTTTTTTTGATGAAGCTGGTCCAAGCACGAGTAAACACACATATGGAAGAGGAAGAAATTAGAATTACTCAATAGGTAGAGGAGGAAGAGGAAGAGGATATGATCATAATTACTCAAGAGGTAGAGGAGGAAGAGGAAGAGGAGATGTTGCTGCTGAAAGAGGACAAGGAAGAGCTGATAAAAAAAGAGTTGAATGCTACAATTATCATAGAATGGACCATATTGCATGATATTGTAAAGTGAAGACCACAAATGGAGATAGAAGAGGTCACTCTAAATGTGAGGATGAAGCTGCACAAGGGAATTTGTCTTTGACTAGTGACATGGCTAAAAAAACTAGTCAAGAAGTCTGGTATCTAGATTTTAGTTGTTCTAACCACATGACTGGAAAGAAAGAGTTGTTTGCTGAATGAGACTTTCAAGACCACAATCATTCTTGGGAAAAATAATGATTTGGATGTGGCTGCAAAAGGCACTATGGAGGTTGGCACTAAAGAAGGTAAAAAAAAAATTCATAATATCTATTATGCTCCCAATTTGAAGAATAATTTGTTAAGTGTTGGACAACTTGTAGAAAAGAACTATAAAGTTGTGTTTGATAACAATGAATGTATCATTTATGATAAGAATAATAGGAACCGTGTGGTCACAAATGTTCCTATGTCAAAGAACCAGATGTTTCCTTTGAATTATGGAGGCAGTATGAACATGGAATTGAAGATAAGAATTGAATTTGGCATCTTATATTGGACACTTGAATTTTAGAACTTTAGATTTTTTGTCTTCACAAGACATGGTAAATGGATGACCTATGGTTGGAGAGCACAAGGGTGTGTGTGAAGCATGTGTGATTGGAAAGCATGCAAGGAAGGATTTTACAAAAGGAAAAACATAGAGGCCCTCATACCCATTGCAAGTTGTACATTCTGATATTTGTGGACCTATGCAAACACAAAGTTTGGACAAGTCTTTTTATTTTCTCACATTCATTGATGATTTTTCAAGGAAGTGTTGGGTGCATTTTTGAAACATAAGGACATAAAATGACGTGTTTGAGAACTGACGGTGGAGGAGAATTTTGTTCAAATGAGTTCAATAATTTTTGCAAACAATATGGCATCAATAGGTAGCTCACTGCATCTTATACACCACAACAAAATGGGGTAGTTGAGAGAAAAAATAGAACCATTGTAGAAATGACAAGAAGCATGTTGAAGACAAAAGGTTTGAGCAATTCTTATTGGTATTATGTAGTTGATACAACAATGTACATTCTCAATAGATGCTCCACAAGAGCACTACACAAGAAGACTCCACATGAAGCATGGTATAGCACAAAACCCACTGTAAATCATTTGAGAGTGTTTGGTTGTCTTGCATATGCACATGTGAATTATGAAGTGAGAAAGAAGTTGGACCCCAAGAGTGAACCATGCATTCTTGTGGGATATTTTGAAACAAGTAAGGCATATAGACTATATAATCCAAAAACTCTCAAGTTTGTAGTCTTTAGAGATGTAATTTTTGATGAAGGGGAGTGTGTAGTCATAAAAATCTGCAAGAAAAATATATGATGTTGAAGAAGATAATACAATTGGGGGACAACCTTCAAATGTTCCCTCTACTCCTCCAAGCCCACCTAGCAACCCATCAACAAGTTCAAAGGAGACTACACCAAGTTCAAGCACAAGCAACTCATCTACAAGTTCCACCAAGAATACAAATAAAGGAAAGAGAATACTCAAAGTACATCCAACCAACCAAATGATGCACAAAACTTTCAAAGGAGGTTAAAAAAAAGCCAATTGGAAGAGTTGGACAAAATTGTTTCAAGATTGGAAAAGCTCCAAATGTATGGTGATGATGAACCAAAAGGTGAGTTGGTGAATTATGCTCTACTTTTTGAAGTTGATTTGAAACCTTCATGTTATGAAGATGTTTGTACTAATGATGTTTGGGTGCAAGCAATGAAAGAAGAAATTCAGTCCATTGAAAAAAATGACACTTACTTATGGAATTACCCAAGGATAAGAAGATTGTTGGATCCAAGTGGGTATACAAAACAAAGTTTAATAGTGATGGAAGCATAGAAAGATACAAAGCAAAGCTTGTTGCAAAAGAATTCACTCAAAGATATGGTATGGATTATGAAGAAACATTTGCCCATGTTGCAAGACAAAAGATAATCCATATGGTTTTTTCATTGGCAGCCCATAAATAATGGAAAGTTTATCACATGAACGTAAAAAGTACATTCTTAAATGAATATTAAAATATCAATATTTATGTCCCAAATATTTTGACAATAAAAATATGGTAATCTTGATTTACTAGAAAAAGGGGAGGAGATATTTCAAGTCATGAGCAAGGGAAAGTTGTTACTTTGTATTTTATATGTGGGTTGAGTCACTTTAACTAAATTAGTTATTAGTGGGAGAAAGCCGTAAATCTAATCATTCCTCAAGCTGTTAAGTTCAATTTCAGGTCTTTACCAAGCTTAAGCTTAGCATGTTTCACGGGCAAATGGTTATTTTTACTTTGTATTATTTATATGGGTTCAGGTCCTTTGACGAAAATAAGTCATTAACAGGAGGAAGCCATCCATAAATCTGATCATTAAACAAGCTTTTAAGTTCAAGGTGTTGATTTATTAGAAAAAGGTGAGGGGATATATAAGGTCATGGCCAAGCTTATCATGGGTCATGAGCAAGGGAAAGTTGTCACTTTGAATTTTATGTGTGGGCTAGTCACTTTAATTAAATTAGTTATTAATGGGAGAAAGCTGTAAGTCTAAACAAGCTGTTAAGTTCATTCCCAAGCTTAGCATGGCTCATGGGCAAGGGTTATTTTATTTTGTATTTATCTGGATTCAGGCCCTTTGTTGAAATAAGTCCTTTACAGAAGGAAGCCATAAATCTGATCTTTAAACAAGCTTTTAAGTTCAAGGTTAACCATTTTTTCAATAATAGGAATAGTTTAATCCGTTAGAGGTAGTGCAATATTTCAATGTTATAATTAATCCATGAGCGTGTTTCTTATATTTATTCTATGATATTTCATCCATAGGTTAATTTCAATGCTATAATTAATCCACGAGGGTGTTACCTATATTCGTTCTATGATATTTGAAAAGGCCCCATAGAATCTAGGGAGGGAAAAAACCAGAAAATAGGTTACTTAGTTCTTTTTCGGGAGGTAAGCTACAATTCATTTCAATATTATATAACTAGTTCACAAAAATCTTTTCTGTATTCATTCTTTCATTTTTGAAAACATTCTTAACACATATTTACCCATTATATGCACGCTGCTAAAGTTATTTGTTGTCTTTAGGTTTTTTTTTGTTTTAGATGTTTGGTATGCATGAGAATATAACATCAGTGCTTATCATCAATTTCTTTTCTTCTTGTTTGCAGTGTTTGCAGAGTGAAGGTGATCTATATGAACCCAGGGGTTGTTCTTCCTGGGGAACTCCCCAGGACTGCACTGAACACCAAATCCTCTCATGATCAAATCGGATCCTATTTAGAGTTGTTCTTCCTGGAACTCCCAGGACCGTGCTGAACACCGGATCCTCATAATTAAAGTCATTTCTAATTGTTGCCGTTCTCAGATTCTCATTACTCGCCAGTGTCTAATTAAATTGCTAGAAAAGCAGATCCCAACAACCAATTATATGCAATGATTAAAAAACAATATGCTTCAAGTAAATGAAAACAGTTACCACCAATATGAATAGAAGTAATGGACAATTCCCCACGTATTAATGAAACAAACAGATATAAGACATGCATTAAGTATGCTCTGCAATAGAACAACTTGCAAATACCCGAAATATGTTAGGAATGGAGTCTAATTATGAGGAGACTAAACAGAGAAAGTTTTTGGATTTACTGCAGGACGGGCAGGGGCAGAGAAAGTTTCCAAATTTACAGTCTGTTAGTCTACCAGAGAAAATTTTCAGATTTACAACAGGACAGTCAGGGAAAGTTTTTTTGTTTTTATCCCAAAATTAGGTGCTGGGAACTCAGTGTTAATCTTGGAATGTATTAAGAAAAACAATTTTTTTTTTTTTTTTTTCCTGTTTTTTCTTATATATAGTTGTGAGGAAAAACAGGGTATACAATGAAAATTTGTGTTGATTCCTTGTAAATATAGAGAGGAAATTATAGCAGATGTTTGCTGTAGGTTGTAACTCTCTATTGTTTGGATTGAGAAAAAAAGGACTAAAATTCTTGGTGGATGTAACCCACATTAGGTGAACCACGTTAAAATCGTTGTCTCTTCTACTGTGTGTTTGTCTTATTTTGTTAATTATGCTGTTAAAGTTTGAAACACTATAATTGCTTTTCTATATTTTATATAGTGATTTACTCTAACAAGTGGTATCAGAGCATTTGTTTTGTTGGGTGCACTTGACAAAAGGAGAATTTTTGGATCAAGTGGGAGCAATGGCGGAAGAAGAGAGGTTTAGAGTTGAAAAATTCAATGGCCAGAACTTTCAATTATGAAAGATGCAGATGGAGGATTACTTGTACCAAAATGATCTTTACTTACCTTTTGAGGGGGAAACATAGAGACCTTCAACTATGTCTGATGAGGAGTGGAGTCTCCTTGATAGAAAGACATTGAGTACTGTGAGGCTGCGCTTGGGAGCCACCGTAGCCTTCAACATCTCTGATGAAAAGACTACCAAGGGAGTCATGGATAAGTTGGCCAAGATGTATGAGAAACCATCAGCATCAAATAAGGTATTCTTAATGAAAAAGTTATTTAACATGAAAATGAGTGGAGGATCTGTGCAGGATCATTTAAATGAATTTAATACTGTCACTAATCAATTGCATTCAGTAGGATTGGATTTTGATGATGAGATTAGGGCCTTATTAATCTTATGCTCTCTTCCAAAAAGTTGGAACAGTTTGGTAATGGCGGTAAGTAACTCTGCTTCGAGTTCAAATAATTTTAGAATTTGATGATGTGGTTGGTGTGATACTAAGTGAGGACATGAGAAGAAAAACCACAGGAGAATCATCTAGCAGCGCCTTAACTGTTGAGAATAGAGGAAGAGGAAGAGAAAGAGGCAAGAGTTCACATCATGGAAAATTCAAAGGCAGATCCAAATCACGTGGAAAAGGAAAGCTACAGTGTTGGCACTGTGGCAAAAAGGGTCATCTCAAGGACTGTTGGCAAAGAAAGGGTGATGGAAATGAAGGTAATGATAATAATGGTAACACTTTAGAAGCCAATATTATTGAAAAAATTCTACAAGATGCTTTAATATTATCTCTTGATAGAAATAATGATTATTGGGTAATTGATAGTGGTGCTTCATTCCATGCTACCTCACATAAGGAATACTTCATAGATTATGTTTCTAGAGATTATGGACAGGTTCTATTGGGAAATGACCAACCATGTAAAATTGTGGGTATTGGAAATATTTTGATTAAATCCCCAAATGGATGTCAATGGGCTCTTAAAGAGGTGAGACACATACCAGATTTAAAGAGAAATCTTATATCGGCAAGTAAGCTTGATGGTGAAGGATACACGGTTGCATTCGAAGAAAATGCTTGGAAAGTTACTAAAGGTTCATTGATAGTAGCTAGAGGTAAATTGGTGGGTACTCTTTATTTACTTACTGATTTTTTCCACTGCTCCATGAATTTAGTTTCTACAGGTGAGAGTGCATCTTTGTGGCACCAAAGACTTGGCCATATGAGTGGAAAAGGTATGAAAATTTTACATTCAAGAAAGTTATTGCCTAAGTTAAAAGAGATTGATTTGGAATTCTGTGAGGATTGTGTTTATGGTAAAGCAAAGAGAGTTAGATTTTTCAAGGATGGCAAGGAAAGAAAGAAAGAGAAATTGGAGCTTGTGCACTCAGATGTTTGGGGCCCAGCTCAGGTAACTTCTCTTGGAGGTTCCTCTTACTATGTACATTTTATTGATGATGCAACAAGGAAAACATGGATATATTGCATTAAGAATAAAAGTGATGTTTTTAATACCTTCAAGAATTGGAAAGCATTAGTTGAAAATGAAGCTGGAAAAAGGTTAAAGTGTCTAAAGTCGGATAATGGTGGAGAATATTGCAGTAGAGAATTTGATGTGTTTTGTTATAAAAATGGAATTAGAAGAATCAAGGTAGTTCCAAGAACACCTCAAGAAAATGGGGTTGTAGAAAGAATGAATAGAACCATCATGGAGCGTGCTAGGAGCATGAGAATACATGCAGGCTTACCATTATTTTTATGGGCTCATGCTGTTGATACTGTAGTATATCTAATTAATAGAGGACCATCTAGTGCCTTGGATGGAGGAATTTCGAAAGAGCTTTGGACAGGTAAACTAGTAAATTATTCTTTCCTTAAGGTATTTAGATGTGAGGCTTTTATGCATATAGACAAAGAGAACATAAATAATTTAGATGCTAAAGGCCCAAAAGTGCTATTTTATTGGTTATGGTATTGATGGCTTGGGTTACAGATTATGGGATTGTGATAACCGAAAAGTCATTAGAAGTAGGTATGTCATATTTAACGAAAAAAACTTGTTTAAAGATCGGTTGCAGGGAAAGAAACAAAAAGAGGAAAATACTGAATACATAGACCTTGATGGACACATAGAAAAGGTAACTCCAAAAGTGGTAGAAGATCAAAATGTACAACAACAACAACAAGCACCTCAATCTCCAGAAAGTGCTGTTAGACGATCTACCAGGATAAGTAGAATTCCTCAACGTTTCTCTGATTATGTTTTGTATACTGATGCTGGTGAGCCAGAATGTTTTTAGGAAGCATTATAGATGGATACTAGGAATAAGTGGGAGCTTGCAATGAATGAAGAAATGGACTCTTTATTCCACAACCAAACTTGGGATTTGGTTGAGCTACCCAAAGGTAAAAGATCTTTGACCAATAAATGGGTGTACAGGATTAAAGAGGAGAATGAAGGGCATAAGAGATACAAAGCAAGACTAGTGGTCAAGGGATTCGCTCAAAAAAAAGGTATTGATTTTGATGAGATTTTTTCTCTAGTTGTAAAAATGACCTCTATTAGAGCTATTTTGAGTCTTATAGCTATAGAAAATTTGTATTTGGAGCAATTGGATGTGAAGACAACATTTCTTCATGGTGATTTGGAGGAGGAAATTTATATGCACCAACCAGAAGGCTTTTAGGTGAAAGGTAAAGAGGATTGGGTATGTAAACTGAAAAAGAGCTTGTATGGGTTAAAACAAGCTCCTAGACAGTGGTATTTAAAATTTGATAAGTTTATGGCTAATCAAAGGTTTGAAAGATGTCAAAGTGATCACTGTGTATATTTTAAGCAAATTGGAAATGGTAACTATGTTATTTTGCTATTGTATGTGGACGACATGTTGGTTGCAGGAACAAATATGCAAGATATAAACATGCTCAAGAAGAAGTTGGCTAAATCCTTTGCCATGAAGGATTTGGGAGAAACCAAACAAATCCTTGGTATGAGGATAACAAGAGACAAGGAGAGTCACACTCTGAAATTGTCACAAGTAGAATACATTGAAAAAGTGCTTAAGAGATTCAACATGAACAATGCAAAGTCTGTTGCTACTCCATTGGCAAAGCATTTCAAACTCACTAAATATTTGTGTCCCAAGACACAAAAGGAACAAGAGCATATGGCTAAGGTTCCCTATGCATCAGCGGTTGGAAGCTTGATATATGCAATGGTTTGTACAAGACCAGACATTGCCCACGCAGTGGCAGTAGTGAGTAGATTTATGAGTAATCCGAGAAAAGGACATTGACAAGCGATAAAATGGATACTCAGGTACTTGAGAGGAACTTCAAATTATTATTTGAATTTTGGAGGCTCTAATATATGCTTGAAAGGTTTTGTAGATTCTGATATGGCAGGTGATCTTGATGGTGGAAGGAACACTATTGGTTACATATTTACTATAGGAGGAGGAGCGGTTAGTTGGATTTCTAAACTCCAACACGTAGTTGCCCTTTCAACCATTGAAGCTGAATATGTTGCTGCTGCAGAAGCAAGCAAAGAGATGGTTTGGTTGCAAAGACTAATGGAAGAACTGGGGAAGAAGCAAGAGGATAATAGGTTGTGAAGTGATAGCCAAAGTGCTATACACCTTGCGAAGAATTCGGCATTCCATTCAAAAACTAAACACATCAAACTGAGGTATCATTTCATTAGATCAGTATGGAAGATGGATCTTTGAAATTAGGGAAAGTTCACACATCACAAAATCCTGTCGACATGCTTACAAAAGTGGTGTCAAGAGAAAAGTTGAGCTTTTGCTCAACTTCAGATGGCCTTAAGGAATAAGAGGCCATGATGAGAATTTTTCAGTCCTTGGTTGCGGTATGGTGCAATGGAATTAGTCTCCAAGTGGGAGATTGTTAGGAATGAAGCCTAATTATGAGGAGGCTAAACAGGAGAAAGTTTCGGATTTACTACAGGACGGGCGAGGAAAGTTTCCAGATTTACAGTCTGTTAGTCTACCAGAGAAAGTTTCCAGATTTACAACAGGACAGCCAGGGAAAGTTTTTTTGTTTTTATCCCATAATTAGGTGTTGAGAACTCAGTGTTAATATTGGAATGTATTAAGAAAAACAATTTTTTTTCTGTTTTTTCTTATATATATTTGTGAGGAAAAACAGAGTATACAATGAAAATTACTGTGTTGATTCCTTGTAAATATAGAGAGGAAATTACAACAGATGTTTGTTGTAGGTTGTAACCCTCTATTGCTTGGATTGAGAAAGAAAAGACTGAAAATTCTTGGTGGATGTAACCCACATTGGGTGAACCATGTTAAAATCGTTGTCTCTTTTACTGTGTGTTTGTTTTATTTTGTTAATTCTGCTGTTAAAGTTTAAAACACTATAATTGCTTTTCTATATTTTATATAATGATTTACTCTAACATAATAAATTTATTATACAACAAATGGAAAATTACCATTACCCAAGTAATAACGAAACAAACAGATATAAGACAATTCCCCAAGTATTAACAAAACAAACAAATATAAGACGATTCCCCAAGTAATATGAACAGAAATAATGGACAATTCCCCAGGTAATAACGAAGCAAACAGATATAAGACATGCATTAAGTATGCTGTGCAATAGAACACGTTGCAAATATCCAAAATAAACAAATCACGAGACAAATGCAAAAATACATTGGTTTCGCCCAAGTATCCAAATCTCAGAATTTCACCCAAGTATACTTATCACTCTATAATACCAGACCACCAATTTCAAAGGTTTCTTAATTTTCCTTGGTCTCTTGAAAAAGGTAAAACCACAACAATCTCACCCATTGAACTAAGCCTTGAACCATAAATACCTCAAACTACCACTTATTGCATTGCAAATTCAAGAGCTATTCCTTCCTAAATGTATTACCAAATACTAATCAAAAATTAAAAATAAACTGTAAATCTCCCTTAAAATGGACAGAGGATACATTATCATAATTTCTTACGTTCATAAGAGCTTTTAAAGCTCAATTCCACATAGTACTTTTAGCCAAATGCTCCATCTCAACTTTCAACTCCACTACTTAAGCACTTGTCTCAGCTCATATCCAGCAGCCATCAGAAGGCAATCAAACCCTAGGAACACAACCAAAAAAGGTAAAGAAGATAACTTGACGAAACAAACCATCATCAAGGGATCTCAGTTTACAAAATCCATGAATTGCTGCTGCATACAAAGTTAAGCCTTTCTATAAAGGGACAGTACTGATAACAGCACTAAATAATGTCTTGCAATATTATTTTGTCAACATGCAATATACCTATCAAGAAAACCATTACAAACGCGACATCACTAATTTATTTGATACCCTTGCCACTAAGTAAGCTTCTGAAGGCACTTTATGTTGTAACTTGAGTTAAAACATACTGCATCTACTAAGTATATGGGTATCATGACATGGGTGTGACTGTATTATATTATTATGCACTTTGTAACTTAACATTCTAACTTCCATCCCAACAATTTTTGTATAAAGAGAAATGCATCCGAGGGTAAAATCAAATTTATAATAAGTGGTATTAAAGGAATGGTTTTGACACCGTGGGGATTGTGTTTTTGTGGATTACAGAATTAGGGCAATTTTTTTTTAGAAAACAGGAGCTATATCTTTTTCCCCAGTAGTTATTTTTAGAAGACTTAGTGCCACCATGTAGATACTGACTTAGTGCCATCATGTAGATACTACCAAAGCGAGGTCATTTATTAAACTCTGATCTTTTGGAATAAAGCTGCTTCGGAGTTAGTGGAAAATTGGTTGACCTGAACAAATGAGATGGGATTCACCGCAAAGTTGCTCTATGTGAACATTTGAGATAGGTTGGGTTATATTTGATGTCATGATCAGGTTTACTGAGTTGAAAAGGTGCTAGCTGTAATCTTATTGCTACATTAATTTTCATCTCTTTTTAACATGTTGTTTGATGTTACTTTTTCTTTTTGTTTGCGTTGTCAGGTAGCATATAGTTCTGAGTGTTATGTTTTGGTTGCATTTTTATTTGGGCGTCTAAATGGTTTTAGGTGATGCTTCTTCTGTAAGGTAATATGACATTAATTTTCATCTCTTTTTAACATGTTGTTTGATGTTACTTTTTCTTTTTGTTTGCGTTGTCAGGTAGCATATAGTTCTGAGTGTTATGTTTTGGTTGCATTTTTATTTGGGCGTCTAAATGGTTTTAGGTGATGCTTCTTCTGTAAGGTAATATGAATTGTCAGCCGATTAGTGGTAGTGGTTGTAAAAACATCGTGTCTGAGAAGGCCATGTTTAGTATCATGGAACAATCTAGCATTAATTCCTTTATTTATGAGTGTGTAATTTGTTTCATTCTTTTGCTGTTTGAATTGTTGAACTAAGAAAAGCCATCTTATTTTCCTTTTTAAGTTTATAATAAAGGGATGGTAATATTTCAAATGGGAAGCATATGCTAGGATTAACTTGTTTTAGGCATTATAATGCTACAGAAGTCATTATTACTTACAAAATGTCTCCAAAGATGATTACAGGTGAAGAGCAACTTTTTGCGAGAACCAATTTTTTTTTTTCAGTCATTAGTATTTATAAAATATCTTTAAAGAAATTGGAGGTGATCAGCAACTTTTAAAGAATCCTAACTTCTCCAATCAAGTAACTGTAAGTATATGTTTTGAGTTTCTAGTTTTCTGAATTGCGGTCTTCAAAACAATTAGCAAAATATCACATGATAAAACGATAAGCAAAAAAGGCAAATGTACCAAATAGACCAAGGTGTAAGAGTACATGATAAAAATGCCGTTATCAGACCTACGGCAATCTTGCATGTTTATGAACCAATTAGATTATGTTTTGCGTTTTACCTTTTTAATATTTTGAAATGCTAGTTGATGCTTCTGCTATCCATTTGAGGTTGGAGTTATTGGTTTGCCGCAGAGGATGTTATGAATGTTTATAACAAAGGCAAGGTGCAGTTGTTGTTACAAGTTGGAAAAGAAATCCAAGAAAATAATGTACATGGTCGAGGATTGAACTTTTCTGCTCTTGACATTTGAAGGGTAGATCCAATGCAGTTGCTTAGAGAGGTTTTTATAGCTGGTGCTCATATATTACAGAGCACTAGCCCAGGATGAAAGGGAATATTTTCAAGTGAAACTAACCAGTTTATTTAAAAAAAGTTTCTTAAATGTTATTCTAAGTAGTGAAGATTATAGGAATATGTTTTTGTCTATAAAATTGTTTCAGCCATGGCTTGATGACACATCTTTGCAATGTTTTTTTTTGTATTTTAAAAAAAAAAATGTTGCAGGTTAAATATGTGATCCTGAAAATAGGTCTTGTAGCACCAAAGAACTTCATTGTTAATCTTGGTCAAAGGAATTTCTGCAAAACACGGACATTATACTGCTTAAAGTGAAAAAGTTGAAAGAGGCACACGTATGATAGAAATTGCTTGATAGTTTGAACACAAACAGTGACCAGGGGCTTTTGTGAGGCTTTTGACATCCAACCCAAAAGTGAAATATACCAGTGTCTTGGTTAAATTAGCACTGCCAACAATATCATTATCTGGAACAGTTCATAAGGAAAGTGATTGGTGAGGGTGAAAGATCAAATCAACCAACTATGCAATTTGTGAAGCAATTACAACATATTGAATCAACATACTTTTCGTATTGTCTTGAAGAGCTTAGAAGGAATGTGATTGATAAGGATGTGAGAGCAAAATAGGCAAATGCAATTCATGCTAGAGTTATAATACATTGAATCAACATGCTTTTGTTAGGAGAATGTTGATAAACATGAAATGAGACATACACAACTGCAATGAATGTAAAGCTTGAAATACATTGAGATGAAAAAAAAATCAACAGAGAAATTTGCTGCCTCTTTCAAACAGCAAAGATTAGCGAAGATCGTATACTTAGTTTATCAAACTGCCACCTGGACAGTTTCTCTTAATTTATCCAAGTGCAACTTGGACGGTTTCAACGGATTTATTTTCTCTTGGTTTTGATAAATTACTGCTACGAGGATGTTTGAGTTTGACTTGTATTTACACAGCCACACAAATCAGACCTTCCCCTTTTGAAGCAATCATAGTCTGTCCACAAACTTCGCTACGAACCACTTTCATGCAAGTGTGTTTCATAAAGCTTTAACATCAATTGGTGTTTAAGCCAACCTCCTTTTCAAGTTTAGTGGGTTTCTGTGCTACTATTGCATTTTTAAAGTCAAGCAGCTTTGAGAGGCCTGTTTGTTGAATGCTTGGTCTTTTAGCAAAGACCATCAGTAGAGACCATAAAAATTGTAAGCTGAAAGCTAGGAAAAACAATATGTAGAAGTTGATATTAGATGAGTAAGAAGTGATATAGTATATGTCAAGCTAATGCTAAAGCTGTCAGCAATTGTCAAGCAACGATAAATTATGAAGTAGATTGAACCTTTTTCTCCATCTTTTTGTGGTTTTAGACTTTTTCAAGTATTAAAGAAAAGAAGTTATTTGCCAACCAAGGAAAAGTCTCCCATCGGGTATCTATTCGTAGCAGCATTGCCCCTTACACCTACTTAGTTTATGTATCAGTATGATGGTCGTTTGGTCATTGTACACCTACTTGTCACCTCCTTTGACTTACCAAGATGCCAAGATCCCTTATCACTTGCACAAGATGGATTAAAGGTCCTTATTACAATGTCGACCCAAGGTCCTTCAAGACTTACAATGTTATGGCCAACTTGGCTGGACGACACAAGGACAAACTCAACTTGGTATTCGATGGGCTTGGAGGCCTTAAGACTTATTTGCTTGTTCCCACAATTGGACTATGCCCGAATGCAGGTCATTGGTCCCAAGTCCCTCTCATTAGTTTTCTTGTTTTGCTCTGTACAACACACATTGCCTTTCTCACGAGCTCTAGGACATGCAAGTATAAGTCTCTAGTTAAACACCACGTCCTTATGGCCTAGCACCCACTCTAAGTAAAGGAAAACTCAAGGCTATGACATCCACTTGCAACTATGCAAGGCAACTTGTGGATGTTGGTGATAAGGTAGGAGACGACTACACCCATCGTAATCCTTCCCTACTTAAAATTAGCGATATCCTCGGTGTTGTAATATCTTGGTGGAGGTATGTCCTGGATCCCTTTTTTATGACTACTTGCTAAACATGAGCACTGATGAGCGCTATCCTCTAGTTCCCTTAGCTTGCTCAATTTCTAGAGCCCTTATTCAAAGCTTAGTACTTAATGTCTCCTTCAACTGCTAGGTGGTGTGTGGTTTGCCCTATCTACTTCCACTCAAATATTTCTTTGGATGTTGGTATTGTACTATGGCTACCTTGGGTCAACCCTTAATTCTCTCTTGATGTTTGAGGCTATACCCTTCTCCTATTCAAACTTTGTTTTTTGGTGGCTGCTCTCTCTACCTCATTACACTTTGGTTAGAAGTTTGGTTGGTACCACACACCTCGAACCAAATTAGCTTGTGATCTTCATTCACTCCAACCGGTTGTAGCTTTTTACTTGGTCAACCACTTAACATATCATTTTCAAATATTGGTTGTCATTACTCATTATTGCTTGGCACTTTGATCGGTTTGTTCAAACGCATTAAGAGAAGAGTTTGTCATCACCTCATCGACAATTAGTGATTACCATTATGCATCGCCTTCTAGATGGGAAAAATAGACTTGTCCCTTTATCATGTTGCATCTCTCACACTTGGGTTTAAACAAGTGTTGTTTAACATCCCTTTGCTTGCAAATCACAAAACTCATCGTCAATGGTATGGCACAACCTATGGTTGCACCTAGGAGAATGCCTACCCTCTCTTCATATGGTAATGTCATCTTCACCCACCTTGATCTAGGAGGTAACCCCTTCATCGATGAATTCTATCTCTTCAACATGATGTCTTTCAAACTTCACACACCATCTCTTGTGACTTGCTTTAGAGTGTGAGCTGTTTCTTCTTGATGTGCCATATCATTGGCCCAATTGAATCTCTCGCTTTCACAAAGGATTTTTTATTTCTTCCTTGCTAGAGTTTGCATCTTTGTCTACTTGCTCAACATTTGAGATTCTCCACATGTCCTCCTGCTAAGCACCAATGCCTTGGATATTATTTAGAGCTTGTTGATCTTGTCTATCATTCGTTGCTTCTTATTGAATGATTGTATTTTTTTTTTTTATCTTTGGGGATAATCTTTATGAGTGTGTTGCCCATGAAAAGTTCCACAATGCAACCAAGAACCAGTTTTCTTTTTCTTTTCCACATGGTTGTCCCTTGGATGGTTTGACTTAGGTCTATTAGATGCAAAAAATAGACTTGTTGTTCCTCTATCATGTTGCATCTGTCACACTTGGGTTTAAACAAATGTGTTGTTGAACTTACCTTACTTTGCTTGTAAATCATAAATCTCATTGTCAATGGTATGGTTTAAATAGATGTGCCTACCCTCTCTTCATATGGTAACGTCATCTTCACCCGATTCAATCTAGGAGGCAACCCCTTCATCGATGAATTCCATATCTTCATTACGATGTCTTTCAAACTTCACATGCCATCTCTTATGACCTGCTTCAAAGTGTGAGCTCTTTCTTCTTGATGTGCCATATCATTGGTCTAACTGAATCTATTGCTTCCACAAAGGCTTTTCCCTTTCTTTCTTGCTAGATTCTGCAACTTTGTTTGCTTGCTTGCTCAATATTTGAGATTCTCCACATGTTATTGAGAACCAATGCCTTGAGCACTTGTCGATATTGTCTATCACTTGTTGCTTCTTGTTGAATGATTGTGTATTTTTATCTTTGGGGATAATATTTATGAGTGTGTTGCCCATGGCAAGTTCCACAATGCAACCAAGGACCCACCTTCTTTTCCTTGTCCACATGGTTCTCCCTTGGCTAGTTCGACTTAGGCCTCTCAGGTGATTTATTTTTCTCCTTCCTATAGTTTCTCAACTTGGCAATTGCTTGTTACTTAGGAAAATACCTAAGTAGATGGGGTCCATTGTACATCAAACACTTCACTTCATCACATAGTTTGTCATGGTAGAAGAGATAGAAGTTGTTGCGTGGGTTAGTGCCATTGTTGTTGCGGCTTAAAACAAGGCTGGTTCTTCTTAGAGCCTAGCCTTAGTCACCAAATTATCCTCCAATTTTATCTAAAGCTTTACCAAAACCTTATCTATTGACTTGATATTTTCTTTGAGCTCATTGATATTCTCCATGACATTACGGTCGAGCTTGTCCAATTGCCTTAACAAGTTGGTGTAATGGATCTTGTTGTTGGTTGCTCCTTGCTTTACCTTCCTTAATAGTTCATGGAATAAACAAACATAAGTCTTAGATTGTGCTATGATTGTAGAACACACACCCATACTGACTCAAATGCTTGATTGTAGAATTCTCACAACACTTGGGATTTTTGACTATAGAGCATTCAACACAAAGGGAGCAAAGGCTCAACACTTAAACAACACAAGAATGTGCCATACTAGGGACTTGGCACACCACGACCAAAACCTAATTATGAACCAAGCCTCCAGGAGTAAAACTGGTAACACCAACAACATTGGTAACAAAACAATATAAAAATATTTGGGATGTCCAAAGCTAGCATTGTGGTACATAGCTCAATGTGATCATTTTGATATATAGCACCCAAACCACTTTTTAGGCGCCTTACTAAAAATAATAACCTTTGAAATCAAATTTCTTTTTTTAGTAAGAATTAACAATAGGTCATAACTCTGAAAACATGACTTCAAGTACTCATTAACAAGAATTAGAGGCAAATATTTCTAAGCAAGTGGATCATATGAGCAAACAACTATGGTACTAATTCATCAACAACTTAACAACAAGAATTAGAGGCACATATTTCTAAGCAAGTGGATCATTTTAGGAAACAACTATTGTCCTATATCATCAACATCTTAGATGAGATAAATATGCAACTCAAATTTACATGAATCTATGAATGTGGTCACCATGAAACAAAGGGAAATGAAGGCAAAATGATCACCTATTGTAGCATGGTTTCACCAAAAGTCCCTCTAATATAAATATCTATCTTAAGAAAGTTGGATTTTAGGTAATGATACTTGTATTATATGTTGATGATTTTGTCATTGTTGGTAGTATTAATTTTGGTAAATGGTTTGGAGAATAATTTGAAAAAGTCATTTGACATGACAAATCTGGGACTTGTACACTATTGTCTTAGCTTGGAGGTATGTCTAAAAAATAATCACATTGTGGTCTCATAGACAAAATATGTCAAGCCAATACTTGAAAAATATCGAATGATGGACTATAAACCAAAGGCAACACCAATGGAGCAAGGTTTAACTGTCCCAATATGATAAGTCACTGCAAGTATCAAATACTTTTTATTGTCAATTGATTGAGAGTCTCATATACCTAGAAAACACCAGGTTTGATATTGGCTTTATTGTGAGCTATCTTTCGAGGTTTATGCAGGAACCTGAGAGTCATTGGAAGACAACAAAGAGGATTTTATGTTATATCTAAAGTACAATGGAATGTGGCTTGAACTATAAGAAAATTATAATTTTTTTGTACAAGGATACATGGGCTCAAACTATGTTAGATCTATAGGTGACAGGAGGTCAACATTTGGATATGTGTTTTATCTAGGATTTGGACCTGTCTTATGACATAGCAAGAAACAATAGGTAGTGGTATTGTCATACATAGAGGTAGAGTATCGTGTTGCATGAGGAGCCATGTGCCAAGTGATATGGTTATGCCACATACTATTAGATATGGATGTACTTAAAAGTAGACCAATAATATTGAATTGTGACAATCGAGGTTTTTTAAATTGGTCAAGAATCTAGTCTTTGATGAATGAATAAAGCACATTGAACTTTAGTGTCATTTCATTCAAGAACAAGTTCAAAATAACTAGATTCAAATCCACTGTATTCCCATTGAAGAACAACTTGTGGATATTTTAATAAAGGTACTTGCATGTATCAAATTTGAATTATTATCTAGATCTCTTTGTATACCAAATAATGTAATAAAGGGGGATGTCAGGCAACTATTACATTACTAGAATATAGTTTTTATTGTTTACCTCATATTAGATAGAGAGGTTTGGTTGGTTGGAACCAATCAACTAAATTTTAATTATGGTTATTCGATCCTAATTATGGCTCATCTATATGTTGGCACCTCAAATAGGTACCTAAAAGATCCTCCAACCGTCCTCCAACATCATTGTCATCTCCCTTATTGATAAAAGGAATGTGACATACTATAAATGCCACCTCTTTTCAAGAGCAATCAAAAACACATGATCTAACTCGATAGGGGGTATCATCGCTAGATATCCTAGACCCATTGCATCTAGGACATCTTGTTTTTCCAGTGTCATTGTTCCTACCATAAACATCAAAGTACATGAGCGTCGCTTTCGACACTCTAAAACATCTAATATATGCACCTAAGAAAAGCAATAATAGAATTAGATTTCTCTATAAATATTAGTCAAATTTTTAAACCTTATCCTTTAGTGAATTTGTTGGCTAAACACAAATTCATCAAGTAGTGAATTTTTCAACAAAAGATAAATTCTTTGACCCATAAAAATTGTGAATATGCCATTCTCTCGATGTATTCAAGATGATGTATGCTGACCACAACATCCCAAACTTAAAAAGAGAAAAAATTAAAAAACTAACCAACAAAAGAGGTCCATACCTTTCCCTGGGTCTCGCCTAGGCCTACTCCACTATATACTAAGTCTAATCTATGATTTGGACATCCATACTAAGCCATTTCACAAAACCTTAGATTTTTCTTTAGAGCTCTTCCTCTCATGCATGGTGAAAATGACTTCCACGTATACCCTTCACTTTATTTTACCCCGATTCAGGTAAAATTTTCTCCATTCACTTCTTACACAACCCATTTGATCTCCTTTGGAACCTTAGTTTGTCCCTCAAAAACTCAAGGGGAAACCCAAGTTGGGGGTAAGAGTTAATTTAAAACCTTCCATTGATCATAACAAGAAAATAATCCAATAAATTCTCAATTTTTTTTTCTTATCCTGTAAACAATTTCTCGATATGTTTTGTCCCATATCGATTAATCAAAATTTGATCATCATGTCTCTAAAAATGAAGGCATCTATAACTATTTTAGATGCATTTAATAAATTTTTTATTCATAAAAATGGGGTAAATATAGATACCTAAAATCAGACTACCCTTTTTACATCGATCCTTGATGCAAACCCACAAAAGGAGTAAATTAACCATAACAATTGACCCAACATTGGAATTTATAGACAAAACCCAACAGTGGTGAATCTGACACCTCAAGGAAAATTTACCAAAAAATGAATATGCTTTATATCTGGCATATTGCAACTAGTTCAAATTCCCTAGCCCTCTCCTATATTTGACCTCTAATAGTCAAATTCATAGATATGTTGAGTTGCGAATATGCTTGAAGGTATATTCGTATAGGTGACATATTCACATCCAAAAAATAAAAGTTTAAATTGTGCCTACAATAGCTAGTCAGGACGCAAATCTTACCTTTCTATCCTTCTGTTGTCGTAGGCAATCGACAGGTAAGGAAGAAAGTGGAGGAGTTTTTTCCACTCTCTCACTTGCCCGAAAATACCCCAAATCAAGGGGGAAACTAATTGCAGGCTAAAATCAATAGCTAATTAGCTTTGTCATCAATTATCCCATTTTGCATGCTAGCCACCTTGCCCCTCCCACTTGGGAAACCTTAAGAGGGCTAATTTCTATAAATTGGCCCCTTGGGTTGGCATTAAGAAGAATGAATTTTTAGCATTAAAAATCTGCCAAAATCTACACCAAATAAAACATAACGAAGTGTTGCAAAAATTATACCACGGAGTCATCAAACAATATATGCTTTGGATAAAGGAAAGGGTGCATCTCGTATTCAAAATCCAATGATATTATTTGAAGCATTGTTTTATTTTACTTTTTTTTTTTAATATTTCATGATATAGCTTCATCACATACATCTTTATATTTCTTGCATTTAAATATAACTACCATTATACTATCAAAAGTTCTTCCTTTTTGGGTTTATAGGCATCTTAGGAGGTCTATAGGATAAAGAACTTCTATTAGGATCCCAACAACACTAGCAAAAGACATTCACAAAACCTCCACAACTAGAATTTTTGTTTTGCTATCAATTTAAATAAATCCATCACCTATATCTAATTTAGGCAGTATATTTTATATGGATAGCCACATCCTTATTTTCATAGGATTAATTTTACTTGCTTTTTCCAATCCTAAGAGTGAATACACTAGTTGTGACTAATACAGGTGGTGTATTCACCATACATATAAGAATCCTCAAATATCCTATTCATCTCAGCATCTAGCCTAGCTAGACCCATACCTATGCATCATCTTAAAAATATACTTAATCTTTGCTTTTTAGTCTATCTATTATCAATTTAGTTCTATGATATAAGTGAATCCACCAACCATAGGCCTTCCAGGTGGTGTATTCACTACAAATATTCCAACATCTATATCCAAGGCAAGTTATTTTGATTTTGTTCACAAATAGGGTGCCTTGACTATTCCAATCAATAAGTTTCAACCTTCTTGTTGTTTGGAAGGCCCCAAAATTATAATCTTTTTTTTTTCTGTCTATTTTGTAGGTTTTAATGAATTTTCTAGCTGTAGGATTACTAGGTATTGTATTATCTAGGTAGCAAATTCGCATCAAAATGATGTATTTGCATCAAACATCAAAATATATAGGTATTTGAAAACCTCTAGTTTTCAAACAATAGCATAGGTTGATTTTTGGTTGTCTAGTTGATCATCTTTTGGTTTATTTGGTGAAACACTTATAAGAGTGAAAACTAAAAATAATTTTAGTATAATTGTTTATTTTATTTTATTAGGTATTTAACCATAATTGCATATAGGAGTTGCATCTAGGATAAATTGTATTTTGTATCCTCCTTGCACCCTTGTCTTCAAAAGGAGGAAAGAAAACATATTTTTATAGCATAGATAGCAATCATCAAAAGCAAAATCACATATTAGATAACATTTGTATTTTTGCATCTTTGTTCTCATATGCATTGTGTCAACATCTCATGCATTAATTCCTAAGATAGATTATAACCTAAGTGTCTATGGAATTTAACACATCAAATTAGATTAGAAAATCTATAAAACCTTGGTGAAATCGATCTCTCCCCACCAAAGATAAACATTGCACACAAAAAATAGTTCTAAAAACAATGAGTTAGTAGCAGTGCTCACCCATATGACTGTGGATGATCCTCAAGGGAATGCACACGGGGCCAGTGCCCTCGTGCACCTTTTGGTGACCCATATGTTGATTCAAGTGATACATGGATAGTTTCTTATAATACCATTATGTAGTCATGATGTAATCTAGGTGGGCCCAATTAGTGCATTAAAAATTATAAAAATATTTTGTTAGTGTCACATATCATCATTTTTGTAATAAGTTACCTATGGCTTCGAATGGAGGCCACTCCCATAAAAATAACAAAAAATTACATTGTTATCATTACATTATTTTCAGGTTAATTAAACCATATCCAACTTGATTTTTTATCAAAAATATTCTTCATATTCCTCAAAATATTATGTTTTTGTAGTCATCTCCTTGATATCATTTTTATTAATAGATAAATTCTCACCCATTTGGATGCCTTTTAAATTTAGATTTTTTTAGGATTAAAATCAATACCACAATTGGCTAAAATATTTGCTACCCAGTTTCCTTATCTATAAATACGTTGGCTATGGCAACCTATGAATTCCCTAATACCTCTTTTTTTAGGGGTCTTATTTATGTCCTAATATTCTACAATACCATTTTTATCATTATTTTTGTATTTATTTGTGGGTTTAGTCCCACTTCTTATCAACACTTGCAATATTTGCTATTATTTTCCATATCAATATCCCTGTGAGTTTTCTTTTCTCTTTGTTTTTTATTCTTGGGTCTTGCTATGATTTTTTATTCTCACTAACACTTTCTTTTTTTGGTAAGTTGGAGTTTTGTTTCAGAGGTACTAAACTGGGTCCCAACCCCAGATATACAAAAATTTCATCAAGTTGAAGTGCATTCATGTTGCATAATCCTATGTCATGAGAGATCAGTCTACACTATTTTAACCAATCCCGCACAGGGGATACTATTGCCAAAATTTCCTCGTAGGGGATATAAATATCGATAAACAGGTGGTGCTTGCCCACACAGGGGCTACTGAAACTAAACAAAAATAACCCATAGATAATCGCTAAGGCCCTCGTAAGGGATGACATAAGGAGACCCAACCAAGCAGGTAACTAGACACAAAAATAGACATCACCAAAAATTGTAGCAATAAACCCCATAAAAACTATGAATAAAAATAGACAGAACCAGAGCAGATAAAGGGTCGATCTTTGTGATATCCTCTTCAGCTTGGTCAGCACACTACTGGAGGGTGTGCTTAAGGGCGACACTCACACTTTCAAAAGTGATGATGAAGCTCTAGAGAAACATCCAGGTGAGATGGTTGGAGATGCCAGATGTGGGGATTGAGTCACCGTTGAGGTCTTCAATCTCCAAAGGAGAATTTTGATTGGATTCCATTTTGGGCTTCTTGGCCTTGGATGACCTGCAAACATGGGTGGCCACTTCTTCAATTTTAGCTTTATGTTTTCCCAAATAAGGCTTCTTGCTGGTGGGAGGGGTGGGTTTGGATGGGGATGAGATGGTTTTGGATGGGGAAGGGGTTGGTTTGGATGGGGAAGGAGTGGGGGTGGGAGGGGAGGGGATGGGTTTGGAAGGAGAAGGGGATGGTATGAACATGGAAGCAACAACACCTTTCCTGGAGGCCAGGATGCTGGGAACTCCATCGCTGGCCATAAGCTCACTAGACATAGAGTGAGCAGGGCTTTGGGGGGGTTGGGAGAAGGGGGGAGGATTGCAAAGGGGTAGCCACAATGGGGGGATTAGCTAGAACATGATAGAAAATAACAACTAACAACCCCTGGTGGGCAGGGGGGACACTTTTCTTGCAAGCACTGGCTACTAAGAGACGCATGGATCAATAAAGGAACCCAGGAATGTTCATGGGTTTGTATCCTCAAACATGGTTGACAAGGGCAAGGTGGAAGCTGGCCATAGGCTTGTTGGGATCATCCCAGACCAAGTACTGAATGAGGGGAATGACAACAGTGGGAGAATTGGGGAGGAAGAGATTGACGATCCAGGGCATGGCCATCCCACAAGAAGTTCTGGTAGTTGGGAAAACCTTCTAATTCAGGTTCCTAGCAGTTTTTATCATGGCGAACAAGACGACCACCAACTGATAGTTCTGCAATCTCGCCAATCAGCTTTGGAGTGACCTTAAAGTGTAGGTTCCTAATGCAAACATGGCCATTCGACCATGTATGAACAAAGTCCTTAGTGATGTCTTCCTCAACTCCATGAAATTTTGATAACAAGGTGGTGAGTTGGGCGCCCTACAGGCAAGCAAATGCTAGGGTGTCCAACTAGAGAGAGCTCGGTTCAAGGTAGGCCATGGTGGCGGTGGTGGGGACAGGAAGAGAGGTGATGGAGGAGGCCCATAGAACATACTTGCAGAGGGGAGTGTCATGGACTAGGCTAGAGTGAGGAATTAAATAGATCGAGGGAGGCGAGCAACTCATGCCAAGCCTCACGAATGGGTGGCAAGTGGACGAGGGGATGCCAAGCCGAGGAGGGCAAGGATTGAGGGGAAGCCTAGGGACCATATCCACATGGGTGGAAGTGATTACTTGGGCAAGATATGTAGACGCGGTTAGGGGTGTGGAAGGGAAAGGAGGTGCGGCTAAAAATGTGGCAAAGAGAGCTAGCAGAGAGCATTGGGACACCACGAATGGAAACCCATATTTTGACTTTGCATGATGACTTCTATGGATTACGACAGAGTAGCCAATAACCACGGGGTGTTGGAGCACACATCACAAGGCTCTCAAACAATGGGATGCCTGAAGTAGATCCTACATAATATTGAAAAAATAAATCATTGGTTAGCGTGGATGGATTTGGAGTACCTACCGTGACTGTCCGACACCACAAATTGGAGGACATCTAGTGGGAATAAGTCATGCCACACGATGATGGGTGTTTGCCCTAAGACCATGTTGACCAATATATCTAAAATCCGATTGGCTTCCTTGTACGTATGAATGGCTTCCACCTGGCAATGTTGATTTAACAGCTTCCTGCTTTCTTGGATAAGGGTCTAATATTATATGGAGGGGATTTGTTGGAGATTAGGTAGCCAATGATATTAAGAGAGTCCCCTACAACATGGATCTTGAAACATGACCCATTGATGAGGTGAATACTTCACCACAGGGTCCATGCTTCGACCATATTATTGGTTTGATGATGAAGATTCTCTACAAAAGCCATAACCATATTTCCTTTGTGATCCATGATCACTCCCCCTACCCCGGTGAGACCGGGATTCCATTTCAATGCACCATAAAAGTTCAAATTTAACCATTCCTTAGGAGGGGGGATCTAGTGAGCTTTGGTCTTGGGATGGGTCGAGGGGGGATAAGGTGGGAAGGGGGATGTTGAGGGAATTGATGATGTCAGCCTCACTCTTGCTTAAGGGGGATTTGGGCCACAAGAGAAGATGGGAGTTTTTAGAAGCATATGAAATGGCTTTAATGGCTATGGAGGTGGAGTTGTAAAAGGTGGTTGAGAAGACCCTATGATTGTGTTTGAGCGAAACCTACCAAATGAAGTGGTGGAGGCAAATTTTCCAAAGGAAAGCTACTTTGGGACTTCTGAAGGGAGTAGGCCATTGGATGAACATGTCCAGGAGGGATTTGGGGCGGGCCCAATGGATTTGAAAGGTGGTAAACATGTGATCTAAGCCATCCCTAGTGAACTCACACCCAAAATTCCAAGTTGTACAGGCAGAGGTGGCATCTGTTGGGGACAAGGATCCCTCTTTTCATAAGATTATCAGTGGTGAGGACCTTGTTTTGAATGGCTGTCCAAGCGAAGAACCCAATTTTTAGGACAAGGCGCTTAACCCAAGCTAACTTTAATGGAATAGTGGGAACCTAGGATTTGACTAATATGGAGTGGGCAGACTTGACTGTGAAATCCCCATTGTCAGTTCCCACCCAGACTGGGTAATCTGGGGAGACTATGGTAGGGATAATGGTGGTTCTAAGCATCTTGAATAGAATATTGCCATCCTGCAAGAGGTACTTGTTGTCTTCTGGGGTAATATTCCATCTGCCTCTATCCATGTAGTTCACCACTTTGCTTCCTCATCTCCTTTCGAGACTTGGTCTAAGTCTGGACACCTCAGGTAGATCCTTGAGGGGTTTTTATTTCAACCACGTGTCTTTCCAAAATTTAATAGATGTGCTTGTGCCTAGCTGCCATTGTGTCCCTCTCATGATAAGAGGTTTCACTTGGATTACACCCTGAAAGAAGGCTGATCCATTGGTAGGGATGTTGTTGTCCATTAGGGGTAAGTTTTTGAGATATTTGCTTTGGACGATAGTGAACCAATATGCTTTATAGTTGGTGAACAACTTCCAGGCTTGTTTTGCCAATAAGGCAATATTTATGTTTGCTGATATTCTCATACCAAGTCCCCCATGGTCCCTGGGTTGGCATACTTTGTCCCAAATGATAAGGTGGAATTTTCTAGGTCGGCCCAAAGAAACCTTTTTTGAATTTGCTCAATTTTTGAATGAACAAAGGCAGGAGTTTTGCAGACTGACATGAAATAGACTAGGATGCTTTGGAGGACTTCCAAGGTGAGGGTTGCTTTGGCTACTTGGTAAATTAGGGAGTCCTTCCAAGAAAAAAGCTTGCGGTTGATCCTCTCAATGACATTGTACCACATAGATTCCTTTGGGTTCCTGGTGAATAGTGGGAGTCCCAGGTAGGAGGTGGGGAGGGCAACGATGCAACATTGGAGGATTCGAGCAATTTTTCATTGTCTGTTACCTGGTGTGTTTAGGAAATAATACTTACTCTTAAGATAGTTGATTTCTTTCCCTACAAAAGATGCATAGATATCAAGGATCCCTTTGATGGATTTAGCTTGGACAATGAAGGTTGATGTTACAACAATAGTATCATCAACAAACTACTGGTGAGATAGGGGGGAGATTTGGAAGAAGCTTTGATACCTAACATGCATCCCAAAGCCATGACCTATTTGAAATCTCCACCCAGGAACTCAGCCAAGATGATGAATAGAAAGGGGGACAGAGGATCTCCCTGCCTGATCCCTCTGAGGCTAGGGAAATAACCTGCAACCGACCCATTGACTAGAACTGAGAACCACAGTGAGGTGATGCAGCATTTGATGAGATGAATCCATTATTTGTGGAAGCTAAATTGAGCTAGAAAACTTAGGAGAAAAGCCATATCCACATGATCAAAAGCTTTGCTAATATCTAGTTTCAAAAACATGGCCGCTTTTTTGTTGCACTGGGACAAGTGGAGGGTTTCATGAAGAGATATGATGTTATCAGTGATTGATCTGGCTTCTACAAAGCTTCCCTAGCATGGATAAATGATGGAGGTGAGGATATTATTAAGCCTAAGAGCTAGGTATTTGGTTATGATCTTGTAAAGGATGTTGCATAGGCTTATTGGTCTGAAGTCATTCATGGATTTGCATTGGGAGCTTTTAGGAACCAGAGCAATGAAAGTGGAGTTAGTTCCTAGAGGTATGGTTTTGGTTCTTTGAAGCTCCATAATGGCATAACTCACCTCTTTCCAAACTATGTCCCAAAAGGTTTGAAAAAACCTAGGGGGAAACCCATTAGGCCCAGGAGCCTTATCAGCTTTCATGGAGAACAAAGCACTTTTGATTTCTTTCTCAAAGAGTGGTTGGATTAGGGATTTGTTAATCTCAGGGGTAACCAAGGGGGGATATTTTATAGAAGGGCTTCCTAGGCTGTAATATTGGAGGGATTTTTAGTGCCCATAATGTTTCTAAAAAAGGTGGAGGCTTCTTCCCGAATCTTGATGATGTCCTGAGTGATAGAGCCATCCCTTAAGGTGAGCTCTCTGATTTTGTTTGTGCTTCTATTTCATAGAGTAGAACCATGGCAGAATATAGTATTGGCATCCCCCTACTTGAGCCAAAGGGCTCAGGATTTTTGGCGCTAGAAGGTCTCTTACTTGGCTAGGATGTTATGATATTCAGTGAGCAACTACCTTTCTTCTTCCCTAAGCTGGTGGGTCCACTGATCATGCTAAGTTTGCTGCTCTAGATCTTTGAGTTTACTTAATGTTTTTGCTTTGAGATCAAAAATATCCCCAAATACTTCCATGTTACAAATTTTTAGGTTTTATTTTATGATATTGAGTTTGTGGGATACTTTAAAAATAACTAAACAAGAGAGAGGGGTCTACCACAAGTCTTTAATCCTTTGTTTCAAATCCAGATGATGGATCCAAATGTTCTCAAACCTGAAAGGGATTGAGAAGGATGGAGCCTTATTTGATTCCAGAAGGAGGGGGGAGTGATCAGAGACTATTCTAGGAATGGGGATTAGGGATGTGTCTCTAAATAGGGGGATGGCCTGCTAGGAGAGAAAAAATTGGTTCAGATTAACATGAATATGTTCAGAGACTACCCTCTTATTAATCCAAGTGAAATGGTGGTCGTAAATTTGAATGTCCATGAGCTCATTTTTGACGACAAAGGCCTGGAAGTCTACAATGCTTTTGGATGGGGAGGATGCTCCCATTTATTATCATAATGGAAGATAGGAGAATTGAAATCCCCTGCTATCATCCACGGGAGGTGGGAAAAGGCATCCTTCATGAGGGAAAAAGACTTCCACATGTTGAATCTTTCCATAGGATTATTTAGGGCGTAGATGTTAGACAACACCCACATGAATTTGTTTTATTTGTAATAGAACATTATGTTTAAGGTTCTTCTAGAGCTGTAGATGACCTTGCCTTCCACCTTATCAGGGTCCCAAAGACACAGTATACCTCCTAAAGATCCCTCCACTGGGGATGAAGCCCATTGTCCAGTCTTCCAAAATTTTTGGACTGTGCTGAGTTTTGTTAGCATCAATTTTTATTTATTGAAGGATGAGTATAGAGGGTTTGTACTATTTCCTAGTGGTTCGAGCTAACCTTTGTTTGCTCATGCTGTTAAGCCCTCTGATGTTCCAATAGAGGATATTCATTTAGATATTGTGGCAGATTTCTTGCCTCCCTTGCTTGAGATAGAGGGAGGTTTGGGATTTTTTGTCTCATCCTTTACCTGAGTGAACAAGGCTGAACTGAGGGTTAGCTGCACTCTGTTGGCAACTTGGTCATCCGTTTATTTCTTGATTTGTTCATAGTTGGTGGGTTGACCTCTCTTTTTTTCACCCCCTATATCAATGGGGCCTCTCCTACTTCTGGTGATGATAGAGCTGATGTCTGTTATGGAATGGGTGGGATTGAAAGCATCCTACTAGGATTTGGGGTTGGATTTAGTTGGGGATAGGGGTTATTCTGAGGGGCAACTCCAGAGTGGGGAAGAAGGTTCACCTTCAGCAAGGGTTATAGAAGGGAATCATGCTAGGAAGGGGGGGTGGGGAGGAGACATTAGGGGTAGGGATGGAATACCCAGATATGGAGGGAGAGGGATGGGGGTGGGGAAGGGTAGAGGGTTGATGCACAGGGATGGATCCGAGGATAATAAATTCATCATAAGAACCAATTAAAGGCCCAAATATGTTGGGAAAAGCAAATATAGACATACCTGATCTGCATCTAAAGAAGGGTTGGTGGATAGAGGGTCCTAGATAGTAGCCTGCTTTCCTTTTTTATTGTTCGATCTATGGTTTCTAGGTCCTCTGGATTGGTCATTGTGCTCTCCCGCCTGATTTTACTAAGGAGGGTGGGAGCCTTTGTGCTAGGTGATTCATGCTAGGGCTTGAGGGATGGACAATGGGCTCATAGGTGTCCCTAGGTTTTGCATTTGATGTATAATGCTGGTTTGTTTTCATACTCAATAGCTTGACACCAGTGGAAATCTCCATAGATGAGGTTTATGCGAGTAGAAATTTGGGAATCAAGGTTGACATTGACACAAATTCGAGCATAGGACATGCCAGACCGGGCTTTAGTTGCAGGGTCAAGAGTGACAAGGTCCCCAATGTACGTTCCAATCCACCCTAGGATATCTTTGTGGAAAAACTAGATGGGGAGATCAGGGAGGCAAACCCATATTGGAGCAATATTGATATCCTGAGTCTGGGGATTGAAATATTGCTTCCATTTTGTCACAAACAGACTTTTCCTCCCAAAGAACTAGGGTCCCCCTATGAAGATTCAGGCATAGTTATTCTGGTTATTTAAGCATATCAAGAAGAAACCCTATGAGAGGACCACAATATGGAGGCTCCTTGCTATGAGCCATTTGAATATGGCCCATATTATTATGTATTCCATGTCAGGTATCCCTCCGACAAACTTTTTGACCAGGGAGAGGGATTCAAAAGAGAGTTTATCTACCATAAGAGAGATTAGAAGGACCATGTTTTCCCTATTAGTGATCATGGGGAGGTGGTTAGGGTTACTAGAGGGGCTGGGCTTTGCTGTCCCCATTACCTTCTCTAGGTAGGTCATCCCGCCCAGGTCTAGGTCGGGGTTCATGGGAGCATCCTTCAAGGGGGGGATCTCACTTTGATCTAGATCCCTAGAGGGGACCTGGGAAATCTTGCCCGCAAAGATCGCAGTTGCAGAGGGAGCTATGGATGATATTTTTTCATCCTAATAGGTACCAAAAAAAAAATTCTCACTAACACTTTCATATTCATTAATAATTTTAATATTTCCATATTATTCACAATGAGACTTATCATCTCTAGGCATGTCTTTCTTCAAAATATTTGAAGTGCAAGGAATAAACACAAAATCATTTTCTTCTCTATGTTGACCTAGAAACTGTAAAGTGGAAGGATATTCCTCCATAGTAATTACATTCTTATGCTATACTAAAATCCTAAACTATTTTGGATGTCCTTTTTTCTCATTTATTTATTATGCAACTCTTGAAATCCTAAAGTTCAAGGGATAATCTCTACACTATATTTATTTCTATTGCAAGGATAGTGTTTATACTAGTTGAAGAAAATGAAGATGATTTACATAGAATAAACTTGACCTCTATTGCCCACTTTGTTTTCCTCCACATATTCCTTTCCACCTTTAATTCCTTCTAAATTTTAACTTTCATATTGTACTTTCTCATCTATTATATCCTTCTTTGTTTCTTTTAACATTTGATACAAGTGAACTATGATGTCCTTTGTTGTTTGATGCTACAAATATGATATCTTTACCTTATTTTTGTGAGTGGAATACTCTTTATCTAATCTAGATTCTATTATACTATGAACCCCTTGCTTCATTTTGAATTTTATCTCATAACATTATTTTTATCTCTTTCACCATTATTTTCAATTTATAACTTATTGCCACATGTCTAGTCTCATAATATTTGTGACATCAAAATGCAATGTTTTCATAATCCACTTATTGATCCCATTTTCTTAATCTAGATTTAATCATAACAAATTTTGGTAGCACTTTAAAAATATCCATAGCAACACATATCCGAAAATATGCTTTCACTTAATAGTTGGTCCCTATTGGATGAATTTCCACAAGGTATTGAAATAATATTCAAAATATTCTTATTGATAAGCTGATATGGAAGTCCAAAGAGCTAGCTCATACTAGAATCCTTTTTAATAGTTTTAATCTCTGTATAAAAATTTTTACTTCTTGGTCTTAAATATAAGCCAAATTTCCACTTAAACCATAGGCAATCACCCATTAATTCATCCTAAATTTTTGAACTAAAAATTATGATGAGGTAAATAACCTTTAGCAAGAAAAGTCATATAGAAATTTTAATTTAATCCTGATTTCCACCTAATTAAATTTTGAATCTAAAAAAATATGGCTAGTATCCATGGAACTTAAATATTAACCTTGTTTTTAAGAACCACTATATCATTCTTGATCATATCATCCTTGATAATCACTTTTAATGTAATATATGTTTCTTAGACCAAATTTATCATATATTTGCTCTTCCTATTGTCTCCATAATTCTATATAGGACATCCTTATTTCAAATTAGGTATTTCAAATATAGCTTTCCTTCCATGCTATATAAATTTTTCTTATATGAATCATTTATTTTTGAATTTCTCTAAATATCTAGAGTAAGAAAAGTTGAGGCTTACTCTTTACTCATACGTGCTTCCTACGTACACTATCTCCTTGCTCATCCTCAAAGATCTAAAATAAAAAAAGACCAAGCTTATTCCTAACTCACACTCATTATATAGCAATCAACTCTTGTAGTTAAAAATTGGTTTATTGTTATCGTATCTATATATTTTGGTCTATTGGGGTGGAGGTCCAATGTGCTTAGGACACCTGCACTTCATGTAGAGCCACACATCAAGAAGCTACATGAAAAAAGGATCATCTATAGAGAAACATTCAAGATTTTAAGTCAAGTTTGGCTCCTTATTGGATTTGATAATTACATTTTAAGGCCTCATAGGCCCAGACCTACTATTCTTAGGCGTGCAGGTAAAATAATTACAACCAAAGCAAAAGGTAGGAAACATAAAGAACAAAAAAGTAAATTACAAGGAAAACAAATTGTAGGAAAGTAAAACCTAAGCTACAAGGATGATGTACCAAGATAAAGGTTTCCCTCCTAACTACATGAACAAGATTAAAATTAATACATTAACTAAAGTCTAATAGATAGAATTTGAACACACTACATTACACATAGCCTATAATTAAAATGTATTTAGAGAAGGACAAAGCGAAATTAGTCAAAACTTCCATTTATATGCTAAAACATTTACAAGGTACATGTCCAAAGAGGCTCAATTCTCCTCAGATAGTGACTCAAGGTTAGAGTCTTGTTTATACAATTGAGAAGGGGTGAAGAAAGAACTCACAAGTCCAAATATGAGGTATAAGCAAGCAACTACCAATGCCTTTATAATGAAATTACAAGCCAATATGAGGGTTCTTTTCCTCTAAAACTTAATGCAAAAGGCCTGTGCATTCTTATCTGCTCTACAACCAAAATCCTTCTACAATAGTTAGTTGGTAGCTTTCAAGTATTTAGATATAAGGCCATCAATGCTATATGATTTTGGACCTTTGGATGAAAAATACCACTATCACCTCTCATTGTTGTGGATATGGGGTGGTTGTGCCATTAAGGTTTTGCAAAATGTTCCTCTAGAGTCTCTTGCTTGTTGATATAGCGAACATGGAATCCTTGAATGACATAAGATGGTAGGATAGGTTTTCTCATGTGAGGGATGATCATAAAAATTTCCACATAGATGGTTCTCATAGGCTAGGCTACAAAATTCAATTTTGATGGCCAATGGTAGATGTCTTCTTAAATTCCCTTTGGACTATCGTCTTGTATGTTCAAGCGACTACCATGTGTCCTTGGTTGATATGAGATATCCTTTGGCCAATTATGAGCCTTATCTAACTATATCCCAATGATCACCTCCTTCTACTTTTGATTGACTACCATCTGCTTGATCCATGTTGTGATAGGATCACCTTTTCTTTCTTCTACTTTTTCTTGTCAAAATATTAGTGCATACCATTAGATGGAAAATAAACAATTTGTAAGATTTATCATCTTTGAACTACTAGATTTAGGTTGAAAATAAATGTCGACTATTTATTTGGGATACAAATATCAATGTGATTTAAAGCTTTCCTACCTTTCCTTATGGATCTAGCACCCACCCTTTTAATTGAATGTGAGCTATGACTTCCAACCACCTTTCGATTGTCCCTCTTTCAACTAGAGAATTGTTTTGAGTGAAGTGAGATCATAGGAAAAAATTCCCTATAATATTGGTGGCTCCTATGACTCTTCAACCTACTAATGAGAGCAAACTCAAGAACGAATTCCAAATTGCTTACCTTGTCATGGGGTGCAAAGTCAAAACTAGAAACTAGAGATAGATAACACAAGAAAAAACAAAATAAAAAGTATAAGGAAAAGAAAAAATAGGGAGTGGGTGAGAAAGCTAATTCAATAGGAGACTAATCATCTAGACTCTCACCTCCTTCCATTCTTCTTGATATGGTGTTTTCAAATATTAGAATTGGTGGTAGCACCTAAGGAGTTTGATTTGGCTTGTGCACAAAATTTTTACCATTCTATGCATGATTTATTGCACCTACACTTTGAGCTCTACCATAGGCTTAATAGTTTTTACAACATATTTGATGGTTAGGAGCTTTGATCACTTCTAAAATTTTAACCTATTTCTTTCTATGCCTCCAATGCTTACTATATTCTTTCTCTAACAAGGGCCCATGATCACTTGCCCAAGGGGAAGGTAGACCCTTTTGAATTAGGGAGTCCAAAGGATCTTGCAAGTTGACAATCACTATGATCAGGACCTTTTCTTGGGCCATGTATTCTTATGCTACTTTTTATTTATAGAGGACATCCCATATTTTATTTAATACTACCTCTTAATTCTGAACACTGATGACTATCAAATCATGTTCACTTGCGATGGTGACTTGAGTCTAGATTTTTTTTGCTTTAGTTATTCTTTTCAATCTAGCCAATAGGGTATGTTCGACCTCTTGGGTGATCTTTGCATATTTTTGGGATGTTGTGTTAATGAATTTGATGATTTGGGGTATTAAGACCATGTTCCTGGCTATGTTGTCCCAATACATAGTATAAACACCCCTATTAGCCTTGTGATATTTGCTATAGGGATTTTGAGCTCTTATTTTATTCCTATAGATCTACCTAAAATTTAGCCCTATCTAAGTTGATATTAGCTTCTACAACAAAAAAATGATCAATCAAGTCATGCTTTTTTCTTTGCTCTTCCTCTAGGAGAGTAGTCATTTCCTAGGAACTTGTGTTCTATTCCATCTAATTTTGGAACCCTTTGATTTTGAGCTATGTATTTCTAAGGGTATCTCTGACCTATTCAAGCTATTTATCTCTTTTGTAGAATATCATTTATAGGGCCATGAAATTGTGCTTGATAATTTTGTTTGCTTGTTCTACCAACTCAACTGTACCTCTAGCTTCAAAACCTTACCTACTGATGGTTACAATGGTCACCTGATAATTTTAGGGTTGCATTTGTACCTTCAAATTGGATACCTTTGGGACCATGTAGGGAAAGTGGAGAATCCTCTCCTATAGATCAATTTGACTCTTGAGTTCCCTTATCGCTAGCCTGGTTGCCCTTTTAGCCTTCTTCTTTTAGGTATACTTAAAGGTTTTCTCATGGATGTATATGAAGTGTAGCTGTATTCCTAGCATAGAAACAAATCTAAAAGCTAGCTACCTTTATGGATAAGAGGGTGGTAATATTGGCTAGAAAAATAGGCAATATGGAAGAGGTTGAGGGATGACAAAGAAGGGCAAGAACCCATTGGCTAAGGTGGGATGGTAGGCATAGAAGGTAATAGAGTGAAGACCTCAATATTCTAGAGTGGAAGAACCATATGGAGAGTAGGTGTAGTGGGACCTTCATAAGGGAGGGTAGCCATTAGGGAGAGGTAAATATAAACTTATGTTGGTGGGATCATCACCAAAGGTGGTGGGACACTTATATTTGACATAAAGGGAGAAAGGAAATTAGGTGCCTGCTCAACTGCTTAGGGTATAACAACTTGAGGACTTACCTTAGAAAATTATTTCTTCTTATTCTTAGTATGTGTGGAGCTAGAATTTTGAGATGACTTCTATTTATGCTATATGGAATGCTTGAGTCTATGGCTCTCTGGTTAGAGAATGTTGCTCTAGTATTGTGACTTTTATGGTTCATAGAGGTAATTCCTCTATTCATATAAGTTAGTTGGGAGTCATTTCCTCCATCACCATTACCTAGGTGATCTCCTCTTCAAGTATCTCTTCAATATCACCCTTTGCATTAATAATTCCTTCTTCTACCTACTCATTGTCCTAATACTCCTCAAATTTTACAACCTTGTCTAGCTGTCCAAGTGCAAGTTTTGTACTTTTGATCCTTTGTCAAAACTCCCACTAGGCATTGATATTTTCTATATTCCTTTTCTCATTTATAAAAAAATTTACATTGGTAATGTGTATCTAGTATTTTGGGTCTACTTCACCTGTTATCATATAAAAGGTCTCACAGGCCTTCCTCCTCAGTGTTGGCACTGGTGCTTGTTCCAATAGTTTCTTCTATAGGGGTGTGTAATCCTTGTATGTGGTATTCTAAAGAGCTTCTAGGTATACCTTGGACTCATGTATGAACTTTATTAGGTTCTTAAATTTAGCCAACCACTCTATAAATGTCTTATCAAGATTGTATTTTCATCCCCTAACACTTTCCACACTCTAAGGTCTTTGAGCTTTTTCTCCAATAGTTTGTGGATCCACTTTAGTAGGGTGATTTTGTCATAGGTAATTGCAACTTAAAAAATATAGTCTTATTTCTCTTTATTGTGCACATTGTGTCAATGAGGCCCATCTAGCAGAGAACCTAAATTATAAAGACACACTTTGTTACATGCTTTGATAACCAGTATGCTTGTTTGTAGAAGCCATGCATCCTGATGAGGGCTCAATCATCGACAAAGAACCAATATATGAGGTGACAAACCTTAAATAATTTCTTACATTCTACCATTAGCCACTTAGGCTCTCATAATTTAAGGGACACCAACATTAGAACTAGAATTTTTTGATAAAATTATAATAGGAGGAGGACTTCCTCAAGCCCTTCGTTTAAGAGAAAATGAGCCACTGATGATCCAACTTGTTCTCAAAATTTATGGCCAACTTGGAATACATCCCAATATTTTAGAATAAGATTAAATGGTATAAGAATGATGATAACTATTAAATTCAAGTCTCCCAAAACCTAACCAGTCCCTCATAAATATTATTGATAATGTAGTCAATAAAGTTGATGACCATCCTTTCTCTACTGGGTGTGCACCTCATCTAGTACAAGACTCTGACCTATGTTAGAATAGCTTCTTCTACTCATTTATAATGAATATAAACGATAGAATCCATGCAAAATCTAGAGTGATCTCCTTGAAGATCTTGATGTCTAAGGGGAATCTTGGTAGCACCATCCCTATCATGCAAAAATCATCTTGGAGATAGGTTAATTTATCGAGGATGGCATTGTAAAGCTTAGTGGCACTTTCAAAGTAAACCATGGTCTTTCTTATCTCCACCATAAATATGTTTAATTTAAGTTGTTATGTATAAAAATCTTGAAGCTTACATTGACAACCCTAATTTCTTATCTCTTATGGTTGTAAAGCTTTACACATGCAATGACTACCTCAAAGCAACTATCCACCTCAAGCACCATGTATTGATCCAAGGTGATATTTAAGATTCAATATCCAAAGCATTTTTAAGGGTTTTTCTTGAGATGCTATAATTCCCCATCTTGTAAGATATTGGTCCTCTTCAACAATTTTGGATCTATCACCCCTTCCACCATGTTTCTTAGGAGTTTGGGGTAAATGGGTTGAGAAAATAAAACCACCATTTCATGGCTAGAGATGGACAAAAAAACATCTAATAGAATAGGAATATGCCTTTATTTGGATGTGGGTATGTGAATATTGTTTATTCTTCTCTCCATTGCTTCCTGGATACTTGTATGCAACTAGGCTCTAGTTAACTTGGGCTCTGCTTCTACTTTACTACTCTAAAATTTGGAGATCTTCTGAAGATTTTGATTGTAAGAAGATATTTTAGGGTTGGGATTTACCTTTTTATAGATATTCCCTTGGGATGTTAGCATGCATATTAGCTTTAAATTATCCATGCACGCAAAATATTCTATTTTTTCTAGGGAGGCGATAAGGATTGCCCATTATCGCTTAGGATTTTGAAATGATTAAAATTTTTATTAGTTGTATAAATATTTGCTCTTTTATATTTTCCATATCACTTGCCATGAATGCACAACATGGTTATCAACACCCAATAGAAATGAAACTCAAACCAATGCATCTAATGCACATATGTTACTTCAGTGGTGAACAAGTGTGGCACCAATAACGCTCGATTGAAATCTAGCCAATGGTATAAATGGGACATGCCTAATTAGTGTGGTGGAAAAATGTGTCATTTCATAATGGTTTGGTGTATTTATTGCATTCAATTAAAGAGGTCACCTGACTTCTTGATTATTGTAATAAATCTCATTCATTAGATTGACATACTTGTCACACAGATCTCTCTATTTTGCTCTTGGATTTAGCATGCACTTTCCAAGTGTCAACCATCATGGATTACAAGGAACCACATTGCACTCGATGTTTGGGAACATGTTTATAGAAGTGGATTGAGTTTCTATATTTTTATAGTTGAGGTTAGGTCATTTTTTACCATTAATTTTGGTTGATTATGAGATTTATCCTAAAATCAAGCAATTTTTTTCATAGCCATTGATGGTATTTGATCTAATGGTAAGCATTATTTTTCCTTTAGCACAATTTTATCCTAGCCTTGGTAATTCCATAAATTTATTATGTGTATGGTTGATGAGTTGGTGTCACTTGGCAAAGTTAAAAGCCTCCTAGCACCCTTTTCATTTATTGATCCTCGATCAAATGACCAATTCTCCTATGGAAAAGGTCTCCTATTCATCCAAAGTTTATCCCCAAGACTAATCCATGTGTCTCTTTGGGGAGATGACTTATTTTGATCATATGAGTAATAGGATTGTCTTGAGCTTGGATTCATATTTTAGATGGCTCACTTTGTAATTGGAAAAGACCTTTTGATCCACAAAAGAATTTCATTCTCTCTTTTTATTTATTTATTTACAATATATACAACATACATGCAATGATGGGTCATCCCATCCTAGCTAACTTGAATGTTTTATTGGAATCCAACCCCCATGTATGAGATACCCACTTCTTTAGGTGGTTATCAAGAATATATAGATGGATATTATCCATAAGTAGTCTAATTATAATCACTCCTCTTTAGCTATGTAGGCTTGCTCCTTGATCTTCATAGAGGGAACTTGTTCTATGTGGTGTATGTGAAGGGGTTTCAATAAAATATTAAACTTGGTCCCATACCTGGTTTAGAGTAGCATGTGATTCCAATATAGGGATATGTATCCTCTAATTTTAGTGGTAAAGTCCCTTGAAAGACATATTTTAAATGTATCGTTAGTTTAATCACCACTATATCTTGGCACACTGTTAGATCGGGGTATGATTGAAGTTACAAAGAAAGATCCTATACCAATACGAGGATTAGTATTGGAGTGCCATCTAGCTAAACTACCTAGTTAATAGGCTCATATACTAAGTTGAGTGGATCTGCTACCCTTTCAAGCATGATTGATGTGCTTGACCCCAAGTTAACCATACAATTATGTATCATCTTATCTATATAGATCAAGGCCAAGTAGAATGACATAGGCTTGGGTTGGCTAAACTCTAAGCTAGAAACTTGTAGCACAAGTATCCCTCATATACCCAACTCTTTCTACTTATGTAGAGCCTCTTTCAAATGTTTCATTTGCTCCAAAATTGTAAGGATGTGTAGATGGAGGAAATTTTCCTATCATGTATAATTATTGACTAGATCCGTTGGGAGCTGAGGTGGTGGCGAGGGTATGTTGAACCCCTACACTCAGGGGCTAGGGAATCAAAATGGTTCACTAAAAATGGTTTTAGGACTCACTCCAAGTCCAATGATGGAATGTTTGATGTGTTTATTGAGCAAGCATCTATGTTTGGCCTTTCTAAAATCTAAGCTAAAAATAATTAAAGAATAATGTAGGACAAACAATGATGCAAGAAAACAAGAAGCTATTCCTAAAATGATTCTTAGTTTTAATGAGGACTAACCCTAGTTTGCAATAAAAGTAAATATTTTTCTTTTCAAGCAAGGGACCAAAAAATGCACAAATAGATTTAACCTAGATGCATACTATATGTTTTTATCTTTATTAATGCCTAGAAATAAAATCAACTATTTTTTCTTTTTATTTTTTTATTGTATTTTATCATGAGCTGAATCTAAAATAGAAATTAAAAAAAACAAACAAAAAATAACATAAGAAGTCTACTTAGGGTAATTGATCTGATGGTTGACCCTAGCTTTTATCTTGCATCCAAATATGTCCAACAACTTCAAAACCTGTAAAATAGATTAAAAAGCCCTAGAAAAATTGATCAGTGTTTGGGAGCTTGCGTAGGCTGCTCTATGACTAAGCTTGGAGGTGTAGCATTCAAGCCCCCTTGGTAATTTTAGCTGATTGTTTGAAAGAAAAAATGATTGTTGACATTTGGAAGTAGACACAATGAGATATGACAACATGAAACAATAAACATGAATGTTAATAGAATGAATGCAATGACAAGCAAGTATGCAATTGCAAACCTAGGGTTTTGGGGATAAAATTTTACCCCCAAACTATTATGACCAAATCCATACCCTATAAATTACTGGTCACAAATTTGATAACAAGAATAAAGGTTGAAAAAAGGTAAAATTGATGAAAACAAAGTTTTCATCAAATCCATGCCCTGTAATGGGTGGGATGCACATTCACACAAGAGGACCTAAAACTAAAAATCAAGATGCAAAATGCAATTTTAACACTAAATTGAATGATTTAAGAGCTAATGAATGCAAAGAGACAACTTGATAAGCTTGTAGAGGAAGCAAGAGCAAAGGTGGAAGACCTCTCCTCCTTTTAGAAGATAATTTATCATCAAGGCTTCTCCACTTGCCAATCACAAGAAACACATCAAAAGTAGAGCACCAAAGTATTCTAAGAGCATAAAGTGCACCAAATGAAGATAAAATCAAGGTTGCATGAAAAAATTTCTTAGGTCACTTAGAACTTCCTAGATTGAAAAAGAGGATTCAATCCCTCTATTTATAAGGGGTTTGGAGAGGAAAAAGACAAGAAAACAAAAAATAACTTTGGCCAAGATGATGATATAGAGTTGGGACACTGACAACCATGCTCTATGGAGTTATGGCATGATTTTTAGTGTGTCATACTAGTTAGCAACACCTACCATGGGCACTTGCGAGAGCAATGGTAGACATGCGAGACCATCAGGTGAGATTCACATGGGGATTGTATATGTTGGCTTGTATGTATAGGATATTGTACAATTTCATATACAAAAAACATACAGGGCTAGTATGCATAATGTTGCTCTAGGTGTGGTGCTAGGAGCAATTAACCATCAGGAGGCCAGATGCACTACTAGGGCCATTTCTTAACCTAGAGTGACCAATAGTACACAAGTGGTCTCAAGACTACAAGTGTACATAGAGGGTATACACAGGTATTATGCCACTTGAGAGGTAGGTGATAGATGAGCTACAAGATCACCAAATCATATGATGGTCATGGTGCCTACACCCTATATGGGTTGAGTATGCAAAGGAGTTAGCTCAGGCTAGGAGAGTCTGATGGGTCACCATAAAGAAGGGTGAGCTAGAGCTTTACTAGTTTGACCAAGTGCAATGTTAGTTTCATATTCTCCATAAGATACCAGACATAGGTAACTACTAGTTTATGAGGGTGAGGAGGGATCCATAAGGAGCTAGAGGGAACCTTGAAATGGCTAGGTTCACAAAGGACTTGGATAATCCCCTCTATGTCGATCCTCGAGTGGATGATGTTGGAGTAGCCCTTGGGTACAGGAGATGGTGCAGGGGTATTGTGCCCTCAAGGATCTCCCTATAGGTTCTAGTGCAAAGGTACCAAGTCATGGATTGATGGGTGTAGTTGGCACTTTAAGAGGCTAACCAATGCATTATTGAGTGATAAAAAAGGTTTATATATCCTCTGAGGTAGGTGAGGGTATAGATATAAATAGAGAGGGTGAAAACCATCACTCTCTATGGCTCATGTGCAGAAGGGATAGTAGAAGATTCCCCCATGATAAAATTGGTAAGATCTAGAAATATTATGGGTTAGAAGGATCGAAGGGGATGCCAACCAAGATAGCCACAATGAAAGAGAGATAAACACCCTTTGTGCATAACTAGGCCAGTCCATAACAGAGTGGGACACAATAAGAGCTAAGGTAGAGTGCCTTAGGGGAGAGATGTATTGGCTAGAGTAGAAGTGATAGTAGGACTGGGAAAAGGGGATGGTTATAATTACAAGCAACCAACTAGGTGATGGGATCCACCTTCTATAAGAACAACTGTAGAGGATAAAGGAGAGGTGATAGGTGTCCGTACAAAGGAATACCTTCTAGTAGAGCCTATACTTTTAGGTAGTTATAGCAGAGTAGAGGGTGCCTCCATTGTCCTCCCTTCAAACATAGGGTTGATCATGGTCTAGATCATGGATGACTATGTGGTCCATGAACATACCCTCACCAGGACCACCTTTGATAGGTAAAGTAGAGAAGATGATCTCATAGATCTAGGTCTAGGATCGAGGTGACATGCCAACTTTTAATTGTAGAATGCATTCCTAGGGAGGGTTGAGTGTATCGGGTATGGACTATGGCACATTGATCCAACTAATATGTATTCTCTACTATCAATTAATATCATGCTGCTATTTATTATTTATGGTGTGAAAAATGTGTGTTCATTGTATGTTATTAGTTATTAATTTGTTTAAGTTATGCATTATAATCACAAATATAATGAATGCAATGCTTACTTATCCTAGCCATATGGATGCAAAATGAGAATGAATCTAACTAATAAAATGTATGCATGAAAACTAAATAAAAATGAATGCAAATAAGATGAACAAATGAGCATATGGAAAAAATAAAGGAGAGTAAGAAAAAAAAGAAAACAAACAGTGGCAAGAGGAAGAAAGAAGAAAGAAGCAAAGCTCCAAAAAGGTTAAAAAATAAAATCAAATAAAAATAAAAGGAGTGAAATTCTATAAGGATGTATACTCGCAAATGGCTAGATATAGAGGCTACCTCTCGCTAGTGGCCATAAAGCTATCCTATAAGGGTGTTATACTCACAAATATGGTCAAGAGAAGAGCAGTACCTACTATGTGTGTGTGCTTGCTAGTGGATATTATGGAGTGATATCCTCAGGGATGTATGCTCACAAATGGCTAAATGGAGGTTACCCCTTACTAGTGGCCATGAAATGATCTTGTAATGGGGTGAAGTACTTACTGAGATGAAAGAAAGATTGAATTGATAAGGGTGTGGTGTGTGCATGATATAAGCAATCAAAATCAAGGTATGAGCATATGTGTGTGGACGTGTTAGAAAAAGAAGAAAGGAGAAAATGTGTGTGTATGTCCTTCTTGAAAGATTAAGAATTAAGAGATGTGCATAAGATAGTCAGAGATTTTATGGACACCATAAATTATTTTCATACGGTATCTACCCTATCTCACGAGGATCCCTTAATAATCAAAATATCAAGAAAGAAAAGTGTGAGCAAAACAAGATTCGTAGATAGAAGAAAGAACATATATCCTTTGTCTTGACAAAAAGGAGAAATAAAACATGCAAAGGATAAGGATATACAAAAAGAACTTTATCCCTTGAATTGGATAAAATTTTGATGATCACATTATACTTTCAAAGGTCAAGAAATATAAGAAAAGACAACAAAGGAATGAATGAGAAATGCAATTATATGAAAATGCATAGAGATGTACCCTAGGTTGAGGATTTTCTAAGCACTAGAGCCCTAGTATGAGTGCAATGCAAGTGAGCTAGAAACTAACTAGGTTTCATCACTTGCCATCCTTGTGAAGTCCCTAAGAATCTATATGATAAAGCAATCATGCAAGTATGATCAAGCAAAAATGCAATTATATGATAAGTAAAGACGCAGATGGAAAAAATGCCAGACAAATCAAACAAGGTATATTAGGTAGTCATGCAATATGAAAAAGAAAACCAAATGTAGGATGAAGAATGAAGAAGCATAATCATGCATAGTATAATTTTAAGTGCATTATTTTCATTGGTTATTTTAAATCTTTACCATCTAATGATGCTAAATGATAGGCTCTTGAGCCAAACTTAGCCATTATGACAAAGGGGCCTACCCAATTGGGTTGAAATTGCCTTTTAAATATGAATAAGAGCTACTACAAACTCTCTCAAAATAAGATAACTTGAGCCTATTTTGATAGGTTTGAGTATTCTCTAAGGCATGAATACAATTTTAATCAAACATCTCAAATTTATTTAAACAATACTCATCGATGATCGAGGTATCTTGCAACAAGATGCACAATGAAGAGACCTCTAAATCAAATGAAAAAATTGACTTGGTCCCATAGAACAAGATATACAAAGAAGCACAAGGTAAGATAAATATGGATATGCCAATCTTGATCAGTCATACTAACCAACTTTGTATTGATCTTGACTAAAGATTTATTGGATGCTTCAGCTTAACCATTACCCCGAGGGTAATATAGGGTTGACCACTTGTGTTGAATATTGTCCTTAGCACAAAGCTTATGGAAATTATTGTTCTTAAATGGAGTACCATTTTTAGAAATAATCCTCGAAGGAATCTCAAACCTACAAAGGATCTGGTTGAAGATGAACTTAGAAACCTAAGCTCTAGTCACCGTAGCTAGGGGTATGGCTTTGACCCATTTAGTAAAGTATTCTATTATCATGATGATAAAATTATGACCATATAATGATGTTGGGTTAATATTTTCAATAATATCCCATACCACATGGAGAGTATATAAGGAGAAGAAATAACCTGAAGGTTTTGAGAAGGAGCATGAACAAGGTTGTCATGGCATTGACACTTGTCACAACATCAAACATAGTCATATGCATATTTCTCAATGGAAGGCCAATAATACCCCATACGAAGGAGCTTATTGGCAATGATATTTTTTCTAAAATTACCTCCACACAAATTTTCATGAGCTTCACTAAGAGCTAGCTAGGCTTCATCAAAGTTAAGGTATCGTAAGAGGATACCTTCGAAAGAATGTCAATATAAAGTACTACCAACTATAACAAATTGACACACTCTTGCATAAAATATTATGTTGATTGTGGTCTAAACCATTAGTAATCAAACCATCCTTAAGAAAATTAAATATGTTATACCATGGCTCAGATGAGGCAGCTTTTATGGTTAGAACATCTAATGAAACAAGACTAGAACTAAGTGACACGGGATCCCAAAGTTATCTAATGATAATTAATGCTTTATCATCTTCCAACTCAAAGGAAAACAAGAGTGCAAAAATGGCCATGGAATCCACATGGAAGTTGGAGGATCTAGGGATAGAATCTATGGTTTTAGCTTATAATCCTAAGTTTGATAAACATCGTTGGTTTGATTAACCATAAATTGAGAGTCACAAAAAACCAAAATAACTCTAACCTCAAAAGCTAATGCTGTTCTAAGACCAAGGTTTAAGGCTTCATATTCTATAGTATTATTCATGTAAGAGAAACAAAGCTTGAAGGAAAGGGAGATGAGATATTTTTGTGGGGTAACTAGAATGATTCTAGCACCAATACCCTTTAAGCATCATGCTCCGTCAAAAAGTAAAGTCCAAGACTCCATCTTTGGCCTCTAAAATAAGGCACTCATTGGGAAACTTGATGACTAAGGGATGGAATATCAGTAAGGGAGTAGAGGCTAGCTGATCAGAAATCACCTAACCTTTGATAGTATTATGACCTATAAATGTTAAGTCGAACTCACTAAGAGCTAAAACCCACTTAGCAGCTCACCCTAAAAGGTAGGTTTTAGATATTAAGTAGTGCAAAGGATCAAAATTCACAACTACTAATGTATTATGGTTAAACATGTAGTATCTTAACTTATAAGAAGTAAATACTACAGCTAGGAAAAGCTTCTCTAAGGGGGTCTATTGGATTTCATAGCTAACCAAGGTTCTACTGATATAGTAGATGACTCACTCTTTGTTTTGATCATTATTTTGAACCAAAATAGCTCCCACAACATGAGCTATGGTTGCTATGTAAAGCATCAAATTATTATCTAGTCTAGGGGGAACTAAGATAGGTGGGTAAGTGAGATACCTTTTGAGTTCATCAAAATTTTACTAACACTCAGAATCCCATTGGAAAACTACATATTTCTTAAGGAGCTTAAGAAAGGGCTGCCACTTATTGACTAATTGAGCTATGAACTAATGAATAACTTGAATTTTCCTTGCAAACTATGCAACTTGGTTAGGTTACAAGGAGGAGGTATGCTAGTGATAACCACTATCTTAGCGGGGTATACTTCAATGCCTTGCCTAAACATGATGAAACCTAACAACTTGCCATATGTGACTCCAAACACACACTTGGAGGGTTTAAGATGAACTTTGTATTACCAAAGCCATTCAAAAATTTGTTTTAAATCTTGGGCATGATTCTCTCGATATATGGAATGACCAAGAAGATCATCCACACAGTCCTCAATAATATCATGCATCATGTCATGAAAAATATAATTCATAGCACTCTGATATGTGGCACTAGAATTATTCAAGCCAAAAGGCATAAATTTATAATAGAAGGTACCCTGTGGAGTAATGCAATATATCTTGGAATGGTCCTTAGGTGTAATCATGATTTAATTTTATCTTGAAAAATCATCCATGAGAAAAAGTATTCCATATTTGATAATGAAATCTATGATCATGTCTATGTTGGGGAGAGGAAAATCATCCTTGGAACATGCTAAGTTAATGTCCTTAAGGTCGGTACATATTATAATTGTTCCTACCTTTTTAGCTATAGGAATGATGTTGGATATCCAATCATAATAGTCGATAGCTTTGATAAAATCAATGTCAAGGAGTTTTTGGAGCTCCTCCTTGACTAAAAAGGTGACCTTAGAATGCATATTACTAAGTTTTTGCTTAATAGGATTAGCTATCAAATGATGCATAAAAAGGGAGGGATCAAGCCCTGGCATGTTGATATATAACTGTAACCAAAAGAGCTAAGCAATGAAATATGTAAAACACAGAGAGAAAAAAAATTGCCAAAATTACTTTTCTTTATTGATTTTGATACAATTTGTTACAAGAATGAATTTTGGATTGCCCCAAGTATGTTTGGGATAATGTTACAATGCTTTATCACTCTATATCAATGCATATGAATGAAAACTGATGGAAAGGTATCTTCCAACGCTTTCGCAGAGGCACGATGCTCTTCGTTCTTGCAGCCACAATCCAAGATAAGTGGGCTTTTGTATCCGGTAAGGGACCACTCTAGCTTCAACAACTTATCTAAAGTTCTTGTCACCTGTACACATTGCAATCGACAAAGGGATTAGTAGCACCTGTATATTTGAGCAATAGGAATAATGCATGCATAAACCCTAAGCAAATGATAACGTGAAACAAATGATAGAAAAAATAAACAAATAAAAGGCTTGCTAATCAAGTGAATTCTATTACAAATCTTTGATGTGCGTGAGATTTTGTGCTCGGGATTGTGGAACTGCAAAAGTGTGATTTTGGACTAGAAACCACGGACTTGCGGTTGTGAAACCACAAACTTGGGTTTTTGACTATGAAACCATGGGCGAACGGTTTTGGCTAAAATGATAGGTCACCTCGGGATGCATGTCAATGATCAAAATTGAGCTCACGCTCTCAGTTTCTTGTCGGGTTTGGATATATTTCGGTAGCCTATCGGTATGCAAATTTAGCTCCCTTCATTTTGTGGACTAATGATGCTTTTATAGGCTTCCTAGGGATTTGGAGGGGAATAAGAGGTGGCAAGCCTGACATTCCAAGTGGAAAATCTAAACTGCTAGGTGGAAGGGGCAATTACAGTGAATTATTCAGTGTGGCTCACTTAACTGGGATGATGTGGCTTCAAGTAGAGTGGGATGTGGGATGCTATTTTATGTGAAGGGACTAGGAGATAACAACAAATGAGTTGTGGCATGGGTGTTGGGAATCTGTCTCATGTGCAAGGACAAGGGGGGCATGAGTGAGTAAGATGTGGCATGGGTGTTGGGTGAAGTGTCCAGGACACATGTCCAATGGGTAAACAAGGTATCCTAGGGTAATTTTCCTAATTAAATAAATTAGAAAAATTGGATTATGTGTAGGATTTTATGTCCCTAAGTTTAGACTTAGGCACATAATTTTATTATGTAGGATTTTATGGTGGGGTGGTGAATGTGACTTTGAGGGTGTCAAATTTTGGTGTCTACAATTGCCCCTTTTTGTACTGTGTTGTGTACAACACAATGTGGTACAAAAACTAATGACATATAACTTTATTGGATGAATGGACTCTTTTTTTCTCGACACACAGAATGAATGATTTTCTTAAAGTTTTTGATTTGTTTGCTTACCCCCTCAATTGACTAATGGGTAAAGGATGAAACCCACAAGCCAATTGATCAAATGTGGATGTGAGAGGAGGTGGTTGATTGAATGATATGGATTTGATGCAAATGATTGTTATTTTGACCAACTTGATGCCCCAAGTTGGGATTATTTGTGTTGTTACAAATTTGCTTTTGGTTTCATTAATGTGCAAAATGTGTGGTAAAATCTTCAACTACGTTTAGAGTTTTTGTTCCACTATGACTTTAGCAATTCCTTCCAAATGATGGGTTCAAGGAACTAGTCGTTTGAGAATTTGATACTCAAGTGATTTCTGATTATTACCAAATTGTCTTTGGTGTTTTCCACTTTTGACCCAACGGAAGGGGTTGAAGAGTAAACTTGTGCAAATCTGTTTTTGAACACATCTAAGCTCAAATATTTAGGGACCTAGCTGATTTAATATCAGAGTTATTTGATGTTTAATGTTTTAATTAGTGTCCTTATGGTGGGCTACCCATCCTATCGAATTGCATGGATTGCTAGTCGCAGCAACCGCCAGGTGTATAGGTTAATCCACTAAATACGAGGTTTGTCAAATGATTTGATGCTGATGATGATGTAAAATAATGATTTACATTTTTTTTTTGTTTTGCAAATGTAGAGTCGCAGTTCATTTGGAGATAACCGCGAGTGCACGTTTTGTTTTTAGAAACCGTGTTTTCGTGTTTGTTTTTAGAAACCGCATTTTCGCATTTTTTTTTGCCTTAAAATGAGGGTTTGCATTTTTATGCGTCGTGGAAAACGCGGGCCCACATTTTTCACCGCTAAAAGCGGCTATATAAAGGCTTGACGTCACTTTCAGAGTTATTCTGCCAGTTGTCATTGTGTGATTAGTTGGAGTGATGAGTGAGATGGAGCTTGGCGAGGGCAATGGTGGTGGTGGCTCGGCTGGAGTGGAAGTTGGCGCCTGTTATGCTGAGGTAGGCGGTTTCTTCTTTTATTGTTTTTGTTCATTTCTTGTTTTTGGTGTTGTTTTTTTTTTTAAATTAAATGGGGCTGGTAATGAATTTTTGTTTGTTCATTAAGTGGGGCTGGTAATGAATTTTTGTTTTTTCATTAAGCGGGGCTGGTAATGAATTTTTTTTTTTGCTTTTGATTACCATGAGTAGGTAAAAAAAAATTCGTTTTGTTTTATTATTACCATGAGTAAAATTTTTTTCGTTTTGTTTGTTATTACCTTAAGTAGGTAAAAAAAAAAATTGTTTTGTTTTTGATTACCATGATTAGGTAAAAAAATCTTGTTTTGTTTTTTACTACCATGACTAGGTAAAAATTTTTCGTTTTGTTTTTGATTACCATTAGTAGGTAAATTTTTTTCGTTTTGTTTTGATTACCATGAGTAGGTAAAAATTTTTCGTTTTGTTTGTTATTACCTTGAGTAGGTAATTTTTTTTTTTTTGTTTTGTTTTTTATTACCATGATTAGGTGAATTTTTTTTTGTTTTGTTTTTGATTACCATGATTAGGTAAAAATTTTTTTGTTTTGTTTTTGATTACCATGAGTAGGTAAAATTTTTTTGTTTTGTTTTTGATTACCATGAGTAGGTAAAATTTTTTCGTTTTGTTTTTTTATTACCATGAGTAGGTAAATTTTTTTCGTTTTGTTTGTTATTACCTTGAGTAGGTAATTTTTTTTTTGATTACCACGAGTAGGTTATTTTTTTCATTTTGTTTTTGATTACCATGAGTAGGTAAATATTTTTCATTTTGTTTTTTTTTTATTACCATGAGTAGGTAAATTTTTTTCGTTTTGTTTGTAATTACCTTGAGTAAGTAATTTTTTTTTTTTTGTTTTGTTTTTGATTACCATGATTAGGTAAAAAATTTTCATTTTGTTTTTGATTACCATGAGTAGGTAAAAAAATTTCGTTTTGTTTTTGATTACCATGAGTAGGTAATAATTTTTCATTTTGTTTTTGATTACCATGAGTAGGTAAAAATTTTTCGTTTTGTTTTTTATTACCATGATTAGGTAAAAAAAATTTGTTTTGTTTTTTATTACCATGAGTAGGTAGAAATTTTTTTTTTTGTTTTTTATTACCATGAGTAGGTAAAAAATTTTCATTTTGTTTTTTATTACCATGATTAGGTAAAAAAAAATTGTTTTGTTTTTGATTACCATGAGTAGGTAAACATTTTTCATTTTGAATCTGCTTATTTATAGTATGTTTTTCTAATTTTAATTTGTTTGCTTTTCAGGTTAAGCTTCTTGATGCTCGACATAGGTGGCCAAGGACTATTCAAAAAGTGCGGAAAGCACTTTTTGATGACGACTGGACTCTACTGCAGACCGTTGGTCTAGACGGTTACGAGCGGTTAGGCACCGTACGAGCTGATGAGGATATCTATTGGACTCTGCTGCAGATGCTTGTTGAGCGCTGGGATCCAAAAAAAGGTACTTTTTAGCTCTCGACAAGGGAGCTAACTATCACCCTCGAGGATATCTACCGTATATTCTATGTTCTTGTCGAGGGTCCTACTGTTTGGATTGGCCTCGACAAGAAGGAGGCTCTATTCCTTTTGTTTGGTGAGATGTGGGACGTAGATTACAGCAGGGGTGATATTGCCTATTTGGATATTTATACAACTAGTAGATTGGGTGCTGTAGCACCCTAAAATTGGCGCAGTAAAACCTTAAATAATTACAATTACTCTAGTAAATATTCAAATTCAAATTTTAACCCCCAAAACCGCTTCCAAACCGCCGTTTAACCCGTTTCCTCCTTTCCCGTGCCATTTTTAGAGTTTGTTTTGACCGTTTGACGATATCGTCGTCGATCAGACGATATCGCCTCAGATCGGACGATTTCGTCTGGACTAGGACGTCCAGACGATCTTGTCCCAAAACTAATTTTTCTCAATTAGCCTCTGTTCCAACGACGTCTCTAATCCGGGCAGAAGCGTGTCTGTGCCGTTAGAGACCCTCCCCATTGGAGATCTCCCAAATTGGGATGATCTCCAACCTCCTAACCTCCCTCCTAAGCCTATTTAAACTTAGGACTCCCCCTTGGCATCCCCTGGCTGAAATTTCTTGTAACTTGACTTTACACGCACTAAAACATCCTGAATTACCATCTGCACTTGTCCTATCCAAATTTTGTTGCAGGAACCTTGTCATTCTTCAGCCGAAGCAAGCTCAGTTCGTCGTGGACGATCCTGTTCAATTCGAGATGATTTCATACCAATCCGAGATGATTTCGACTGCAATCAACATTGGGGGCAATCAATGCCCAGAGTTTGCATTTTTCTCTTCTCATCTGCTATTTTATTCTGCATCTAGTCAGTTTATTTATTATTTTCTGCTATTCTGCATCTTGGAGTTCACCCATGTAGTTTAATTGCATAATGAAATCATGATTAACTATTAAAACATCGTAATTTGCTTGCATTCCTATTCGGGATTATCTTATTAACATTCTTATTATCATTTTACATCATTATCCTCTATTAGCATTGCTGTATTTTTTGTATTTTGTGTCTATTTCTCTGTTTGCAGGTCTCTGACGAATTCGTCAGATCTCAGACGATCCTGCAGGTCGGAGACGATCCTGTCAAATTCTAGACGATCTGGACTGCTTCAAAAATTAGAATCTCCATCAGACATCCGGATCAGGTATGGCTCTGTAATTTAGCTTTTTCTCTCTGTTTTCTGTTTAAAATCTATTTTCTGTATTTCATTTAGCCTGCATTTTCATAATAGAACAACTTAGATTCATTTGGCCAAACCTAGGACTCGAATGTTTAAAGATAAAACTGAACACATTAAACACATTCCCAACCTAGGCGTGGAAACTGCCATTCAAACGTTTCCTGGTGAACCCACCATCCGTCGAAAAATCACCATAATACACCTCCCCCGAGAGGCGGGACCTTCGCAAGGCCTCTCAGTCCGAGGTACCACGCCATCCTTTTCCCATCCTCCTTCCGGGCACGGATCCTATAGCCTGAAGGTAAGGATGCAAAAAATTTGGAGCGATACATTTTGGTGAACCCGACGTGAATGCATTTAAAACCTTTTGAAAAAAAAACAAAAAAAAAACAACAAAAACATAGATGCATTTAAAATCATTTAAAACTAATAAGTTGCATATCATGTCTAGATGGTAGCTCCTAAGAAAATATTAGCAGTTACTATAAATGTTGAAAACCAATTAGCAGCCATAGAAATCAATTATGTGCTTAGTGTGCCTGAAATAGATAGAAATCAACTTTTGTGGGACGAACTTGATAGAAGACTAGGTGTCATTTCATCTAGGTCAACAAAACTTAAACAAATCAAAAGGCTTGTCCTAGATAGAATCCTGGATCCTCATCAACTCATCTTTTATCATGAACTTCAGAGAGCTTGCCATAGATGGTTAGCTTATAGGAGAGCTCTTGTGTCTTCAAAATTGTTCACCTTCGAGGAATACCTCGAGAACGCAGCCACTATACACCAGTTCCTAGGTCGTGTAGAAGACCAAGAGGTCGTTCTTACGGATAGGGAAATATGGAATAGAGTTCCTCGAGCTGTGTTATATCGAGAGTATTGCCACGAGCTTTACTTCTATCAACCAGAATCTGAGACAGATAATATCACTATAGCCCTTTTCATTAAATTCTTGAAAGAAAATTTTCAATTTGAAGAAGAACACTTCATGACTCCCGAAGAACTTGAGCCCATTAATGATATTTATAAATTGTTTATAGAAAACTAGATCATTGCTTTCATTATTATTATTTCTTGTATTTTGTGTGTTGTTTGTTATCTTTATAATATTGTTATTAAAACCAAAAAAAAAAAAAAACAAGAAAAACTAAAAAACATAACAAAAACCAAAACATTTCATTTTAAATATTGTAGTAGGTATATAATTAATATATACCTCTTAAGCTTGTTGCATATATATATATATATATATATATATATATATATATATATATATATATATATATATATTTGCTGAAATCTAAGTTAAGCACAATGCCTAAACTTAGGAATGGTAAACAAACCGAAGGAGAAGAAGAAGATTGGTTAGGAGACAAAACAAGAAACCCAAATGTCCTTCCTGAGGATCCAATCCCGGAAGAAGAAACTCTAGACCAGCAAGACGATGAGCTTGCTGTAGATGAACAAGAAGAAAATGTTAAAGAGGATGGATCCTCATCCCCTAGAGTAGCTCCAGATGGAACTATTGCTTTTGATAACTTAGATCATTTCTGGAAATTTTTCAATAATAACATTGGCGCTCTTAATATGGCAGTTCGTATTGATAAAGGACAAATTAGTGACACTCAAGCAGCCATGGAACATATGTTTGACATACACACTAATCCCTTGTCCTTTGTTGATCAAGAAAGTGATAAGGCTGGACCATCCAATAGAGATATGGTCACTATGATTCAAAACATGCCAAAACAATAGGTTACCCAACCTCCTAAGGAACCTGTTATTGAGCCTAAAATCATTCCCACACAAAAGAAAACTTCCTTCACTGCTTTACTTCGCCAAACTATTGATCAATATGCTTCAAATCAACAAAAACCTAAAATGAAGCCAAACACCAATTTTCAACAATCTGGAATACAACATAATATAACTTCAAAACTTCTTCATAACACCCTTCCTACCAACAATTTACACAATAGTAATATAGCATCTAATATGCATGTCCCTCCATCATATGCTCACAAATCCCATATTAATGCCCTACCGAACCAATATGGTGGGCAAACCAGTAATCTGGAAGCCATGGTGAAGCAGTTAGCTTCCCGCATGGACCAGATAGATCCCTACCATCCCTCGTACAATTATCGAGAGATATGTAGTCAACCTTTGGATCCCATAGTTGTAGCACAACCGTACCCTAAGCATTTTCCCATGCCCGTCCTGCCTATATATAAAGGAACCGAAGATCCCATAGAGCATCTTCGCATGTTTAGGATAGCATGTCATGATATATCACATGATGACTTGCTATTACTAAAAATGTTCCCAAAAAGTTTAGGTGGAATGGCATTAGAGTGGTACTATCAACTACCCACTCATTCTTTGAGAAATTTTGAAGAAACAGCTGAATCGTTTGTCCATCAATTTAGTGCCTACATTGAGAGGCATGTCACCATTAAAGATTTATACAACTTAAAACAAGACAAAGATGAATGTTTTGCTGATTTCTTAGCTAGATGGAGGCAGTTGATAGGAAAACTGCACTTTGTGCTACCTTATAGGGAAATGTTGGACATTTTTATTAATAATTTGCAAGAACAAATATCTTATGAGTTATCAATCGCTACTTTAACTACCTTCGATCAAGCTATAGATTTAGCTCGAAGAGTAGAAGATGCCCTCATTAGGAGAGGCCAACTTAGGAAGAAAGATGATGAGAAAACATCCAGAAATCAATATAAAAACAAACAAGTCGTAGGTGACGGAGTCATCGATAAGTAGAAATGTTGCTAATATCAATGCAACGAAGACAACAAAAAAATTTATATTGAAACCTCCCGATAAACCTCCTCGAGAATTTACTAGATTGAATCAACCATTATCAACTATTTTACCTCAATTACTCGAAAGAGGTTTGATTCAATTACCAGCTATCCGGGAACCCGATCCAACCATACCCGGATACAGAGTCGACTTACACTGTGATTTCCATAGAGGACCTGGACACTCTACCAACGCTTGTAAAAGGTTAAAGCATAAAATACAAGATCTGATTGATAATAATGAAATGGAGGTGCAAGCCTTCCAACCTAAACAAAATGCTCCTAATAATGCTCAAAAGAACATTCCCCAAAATCAAAATCAAAATGCTAATCAATCATTAGACATATTTCAACATCCTTTACCAAGACATGGTAAAGAGGTGGCCAACCAAATCGAACATCATAATGTTCCTCCTCCTACCCGATATGTAGGAACTATTAGCGGACAATTACCTATTCAGGATCCTCAAACATTTGACACAACCTTATCCCTGGTCACGACCGAGCCCCTACATAATATTCAAACTCCCGATTCTAGTGATGTAGAATCGGATATCGAAAGTGAAATAGACATCACCTCAAACCAATCGAATAGTTCTGAAAATGAATCAGACCCTATTCAACCTATCACGGATGCTATGGTTCCAGAAGAACCATTTCCTAGAAGAGTTACTACTCGACCCTCTTCTAATCAATTCCTCCCTAATGAACAAGCCATAAACGCTCAACCGAGACCAGTTCAACGTCTTCAATATAACATTGTAGGTACCATCGGAGTCGTTACCAGACAACAAGCTCAAAATTCTCAACAAGAACCAAATCAGAATGATGGATCAACTCCATTTGTTTTGAAAAATCCCAATAAAGGGAATCATGCTCCTAATGTTCAACCTAAACCCCCTTACAATATTAATGAGCAATTATCCAATACTACAGCCAGAATTTCCCTTTTGGATTTATTAAGATCTTCTCCTACCCATAGGGATGAGTTAATGCTTACATTAAGCCAAATGATGGTACCTCAAAACATTCAACCTAAAGCCATGGCCAATACTATCATCACTAGAGAAGTCGATTGTATTGACTTTCGAGATAAAGATATCCCACAACACAGTTTACATAAGGATAATCCCTTATATATTACTGCTCTAATTGGAGATGTAGTTGTTAAAAGAGTCCTGATTGATAATGGTTCATCTCTAAACATTTGCACTTTTGACTTCTACCAACGATTTGGCTTTAGAAGTGATGAAATGAAGAAAACTGACATGATTATCAAAGCTTTCAATGACGAAACACAAGAAACATGTGGAGTTATTACCATCCCATTGCAAGTTGGTCCTAGAACCCTAGATACGACCGTGTTTATTGTACATTGCCCCGCATCGTACAATATACTCTTGGGTCATCCTTGGATCAATGCAATGCGGGCTGTCCCATCAACTTTACACCAATGTGTTAAATTCGAATTTAAAAATCAGTTGGTCACTATCCATGGTGATCCTAGACCCTTTGATATGTGTGCTTTGGCGGAACCCGTTGGAGTTCAATTTTGCCCCGCTCTGTCATCCACACATCCTAATTCTTATTTTTCATCTAAAACTGTGAAACACACTCCCATAGCTTCACCTATTTCTCCTCCATTAATTTCACCCTCATATATAGATCAACAATCTTCTAAACAAATTACTCTAGAACCTCAAAAGGATCTTCAATCCACAACCAATCCTTCATGTTCTATCCCTATAATTTCAAAACCTATAGACCCATTCATTAACACTTCCACATTATCAACATCTATCATACCTTCCACATCTAAAGATATAGGGAATGATCCTTCTACATCTTATGCTCTTTCTGATGAACTTTTACCGGATTTATCCACAATCTTAATATCAGAAAAAACAAATGCTTTTATGCAAGATTCAATTCTTTTAAATAACTTGCCGCCATCTCCTCGTACTTTGGGCCTCCCACAACCTATGGGAAGTACTTACCAAGTCGGGAGTTGTGCCTTCATTTATAAAGGATATGACTGGGGAAGAATACCTCGGAATATCAAAACTCATCATGATGGATATGCTCGATGTTATTTTACTAATGAGTATATTAAAGCTAAACCTATAATGCTTAAAATGGGATATAAAGGGAAAGGCTTGGGACCTTTCCAAAATGGTATGAAAGAACCTTTCGAGGTAGAACCGTGGCCTGCCCACTGTGGTGTGGGCCTATTTCCTAGTAAGGGTCAACCCTTTCCTTTTGAAGATGATGATCAACTCATATGTTATCAAGATTATTTGGATAGGCATGATGATTTGCCTCTAAAAAATCAGCCATTTACATGTAACATGCTATCCATAGCTTACCCCGAAATGATTTTTGAATCCGATGATGAGTTGGAAGGAGATATCTTCCATGATGTCTCCATTGAAGAAATGTTACACAATGGATTTTATTTTGATGGTTCTATACCAACTATAGCCCAGCTTGAGGCCACTAATCCTCAAGATGAATTATCCAAGTTAACTTTAAAAGAATTACAAGAATTGGGCGTCTCACCCGCCCCACCTAATTTTGAAAGAGATCTACACATGGAAGTAGAAAACGTCATTAAAGTTAACATTGGAACTGAGGATAATCCTCACATAATCAATATTGGGTCAGAATTAAGTCAAGAAAAACAAGAGCAATACATTGCATTCCTTAAAGAATATGAAGATGTCTTCGCTTGGACATATGAAGATATGCCATGTCCGGACCCTTCCGTAGTCATGCATCATCTAGTAGTCCATCCGGATGCTAAACCTGTTAAACAAAAACTTAGAAAAATGCATCCCAAAGTGGCCCTGCTAGTCAAAGGGGAGTTAGAAAAACTCTTGAATGTTGTTTTTATACAAGCTATTGATTATGCTGAATGGATCTCAAATGTAGTTCCAATCACCAAGAAAGAAGCTACCAAAGTTAGGGTTTGCACAGATTTTAGAGATATTAACGCTGCATGCCCTAAAGATGATTTTCCTCTTCCAAACATGGACCAAATCATTGATTTTACTGCTGGGAGTGGGATGATGTCCCTAATGGATGGATTCTCCGGTTATAATCAGATCAGGATAGCTCCTGAAGATCAGGCTAAAATAGCCTTTATTACCCCTTGGGGTACCTTTTGTTGGAAAGTGATGCCATTCGGTTTAAAGAATGCAGGCGCAACCTATCAACGAGCTATGACTTATATCTTTCATGATATGATGCATGATATCCTACATGATTATGTAGATGATATTATAGCTCACTCTATTAATGAAGATAACCATTTAGATGATTTGAGAAAAGTTTTTAATCGATTAAGAGAATATCTTATTCGATTAAATCCAGCCAAATGCATATTTGGAGTTAAGTCCGATAAACTATTAGGGGTTATAGTTTCTTTACGTGGCATCAAAATTGACCCTCTCAAGATTGCGGCTATCACTGATATGCCCGCACCTACCAATATATCTGAATTACGAAGTTTACAAGGTAAACTTCAAGCTATCCGTCGCTTCATCGATAAGTTGGCAGACAAAACCGGTCCCTTTCTTAAGCTCCTTAAGAAGGATGTCCCTTTTAATTGGGATGACGAATGTAAAGAAGCTTTTGAACTTCTCAAACAATACCTCCTTAACCCACCTATGCTTTCTCCACCTAGACCTGATCGTCCATTTCTCCTGTATATTTCAGCTTCAGATTCTGCCTTAGGAGCTATGTTAGCTCAGCTTGATGATGAGAAGAGAGAACGTGCTAATTATTATATTAGCCGAACCTTCATCAGTTATGAAACCCGCTACACAACATTAGAAAAACTATGTCTAGCAGTCATATTTTCTACGCAAAAATTATGCCATTATATGCTTAGTCAAAAAACTTATGTCATTGCTAAATATGATCCCTTGAGGTATCTCATGAGTCGACCTTATTTATCGGGTCGTACAGCCAAGTGGGTTCTTGCTCTAAGCGAGTTTGACCTCACGTTCATAGGACAAAAGTCTGTTAAGGGTCAAATCATAGCAGATCAATTAGCTGCCGCACCCTTAGAGTCTACCCATCCCCTCATCATTGAGTTTCCTGATGAATGCCTTCAATTAGAGGCGGACCATATTGAACAATGGTCCTTATACTTTGATGGAGCCCGATGCATGAGTGGGGCTGGTGCGGGTATTATTTTAATATCCCCACAAAAACATCTTATTCCTCTGTCCTTCAAATTAACATTTGCTTGCACTAATAATACTGCTGAATATGAAGCTCTAATCCTTGGATTACGAGCTGCCTTGGCGCTAAAAATTAAACATCTGCTAGTTTTTGGTGATTCTCAACTTGTCATAAACCAAATTAATGAAGTTTATCGGACCAGAGATGATAAATTGCGCCCATATAAAGCCTATGTTTTACAATTAATATCCCTATTTGATCAAGTTACCTTGGAAGCTATTCCTCGAACTAGCAACTGTGCGGCTGACGCTATGGCCGCAGCTGCATCTCTTCTGCCCTTGGAGTTAGATGACGAATATGCCACCATCATTATTCGTCGACTCCAGGAACCTGCTTCAAATAAGTCATGCTTAGAACCTTTGGATGTGTTTCTAATCAATGAAACTACTCCTGAACCTTGGTATACAGATATATTTGATTTTCTCCAAAATGGGACTTTCCCTCCCAATTCTAATAGAAACCAGCGTCGGTTATTACGTAGACGAGCAAGTCGATTTGTAATAATTGGCAATACTTTATATAGGAGATCTTTTGAAGGTATCCTATTAAGATGTTTGAATTTAGAAGAATCCAAATCAGCCTTGAGTGAAGCCCACGATGGATCTTGTGGAGGACACTTCAGTGGTAGTGTCATTGCTAAAAAGCTCCTTAGGATAGGATACTTTTGGCCTACCATGGAGAATGATGCACATGAGTATGTGCGCCATTGCGACAAGTGCCAAAAACATGCCGACCTTGTCCATGCGCCCGCACAAGAACTGCAGGCTATTTCATCTCCTTGGCCCTTTTCAAAATGGGGCTTAGACATTATTGGCAAAATCAATCCTGTGTCATCTAATGGACACAAATTCATCATAACCGCCATCGAGTATTTCACGAAGTGGGTTGAAGCTATGCCTTTAGCTTCCTGCACTGGAACTCAAGTCTCTAAATTTATTTTTAATCAAATCATTTGTAGGTTCGAAATTCTTGCAAATCTCATCTCTGATAATGGAACTTGTTTCAAAAATAAAGATGTCAAGAAATTATGCCAAAAATATAAGATTCAACATCGCTGGTCCACTCCCTATTATCCTCAGGGTAATGGTCAAGCGTAAGCATCTAACAAAACCTTAATCAAAATTCTCAAAATATTGGTCAATAAATCGGCCGCGATTGGCACATTCAATTATATCCAGCCTTGTGGGCCTATCGAACTAGTGTTCGAACCCCCACTGGAACTTCACCTTTTGTTTTGGTTTATGGTGTTGAAGCCGTTTTTCCCTTTGAATTAGAAGTTCCTTCTTTGGCTCTACTACTTCAAGATACCGAAGTAGGAGATGAATATCGAGTTGGTAGACTCAATCACTGGAACTCCTAGATGAAAAATGCATCAATGCTTTGGAGCATCTCCGTGCCTACCAAAACAAGCTTAAAAGATCATATGCTAAAAAAGTTCGTCATCGATCCTTTGAGATCGGCGACCTTGTTTTAAAAGAAAATCAAAAAAATACTAATGCAACTAAAGACCTTAAAGGTAAATTTGAGCCCAACCGGCTTGGACCATACATTATCACTCGCTAAATTTGAATCGGGAGCATACAAATTAGCTACCTTAGATGGTAAAGATTTAAAAGAACCTATGAATATTATGCATCTTAGGCGATATTATGCATAAAATTTAGTCATTTCATCATTTGTACATATTTTGCATGTTGTCTTATTTTAAAAATATATCAAACTGTTTACATAGAAACAAAAACAAACAAAAATAATAAAAATAAAAACAACAATATTCTTGACTCTTTCGAAACCAAAACAAAATAAAGAAGAAAGAGAGAGTCAACATTCTCAAACTTCCCAAAAAGTATTTGTATATATTTCTTCTTACAAATGTTGCAGTTATATATTTCAAATTATTTTGGATAAATTAGCATTTATTTGGAATCCCTCACTTTCACAAACACAAAATAAATATCTTGATTTTTATCTGGCATGATTACTAATCTCTCTTATATCAAAGTCCACAAAATTCAATTAAATAAAGTTTGAGCACAGAGAATTGATCTTGTTATTTACTTAAACCAAGCACATCCTTTCACAATAAAATGATTATATTTGTAATGTCCATGCTATGCTACATAGTAGAAGTGGTTTCTTGAGCGAAAAGTTTCCCCTGCTATCCTATCATGCACATGGTCTAGAATCTTTGAGAATTGGCAAAAGGACAAGCTCACCCCTACCCGGAATAAAAATCCCTTGCTCTACAAGCTAATCCGAGCAAGTATCCCTAGCATAGGAAGAAAAGCAAAGTTCAAGAAAAAGAGAAAAAGAAAAATGTTATTTTATATCATTACAACAATGTTTCAAGCATTATCTCAAAAATCAAGCAAAAATACAAAAGAAAAGCAAAAGAAAAGCAAAAGAAAGCAAAAGCAAAAGCAATAAAATCCCTCTCCCTACCCATTGAAAAGAAAAGAAGGGTTGATGAGCTTGAATCCCTGGAATTCTCAATTATTCGAAAACCGTGAGGTAAGCCCCATAACAGGTGGTTTGTGCCCAACCCGCTTGGCCTTGGGTAACTCCTAGCATGGCGATATGTCCGTCACATTAGCGACCTTCTTTTGTACAGACCTATGTCTCGCTTATGGATTAGCTAGCTCTTGATAATCCGACTTACATAGTAGTCTGGTATGGTTATATGCATCTAAATCATGGTTAATGAACACTTATTTGGTTCATTCAAATCACTTGTATCATAGTATCTTGCTCAAACTGGTAAATGAACAATGCAATTGCACACACATTTTGTATTTGAGAGATTTTGTGTATCATTATGATAAATCAAGATTGGAAATGAACTCACATATGCACATGGGATTCCTTATAAATCTAACTTTTGTCTTTAAGATACTTTGAAATATTTTTGCAAATTGTTTGGAATAAATTCATTTTCTTCTTTAAAGTACAATTGTTTAGTATAAAGACAACTACATGCATTATCAAAAATCAAAATTTCTTTCAAACCATACAATAAAAACACACACACACACACACACATATATATATATATATATATATATATATATATATATATATATATATATATATATATATATATATATTGTCGACTTTCGCGATGATGGTATAGTTCCAGAACTTAAATGGGAGTCTTATGCCTAGCGCAAGTCCTCCTCTTCATATTTTCTGTTTATTTTCAACAATTAAAAATCAACCATACAATAAAACTATTATATCAACTTTTTCTTTGGATTTCACGATGATGGTATAAGTCTATACCTACATATTCTATGCCTAGCGCAAACCATTGTACCAATTTTTATTCCCCATTTATTTAAAATCATAAAAACATATGACTTAAATCATTCTGTTATACAATTATGTTTTAAAAAAAAAAAGCATGCACATTATCACTATTTCATGTCATTATGTCAAAATTCAATTTTGCAATGATGGTATAATTCCTAGGGAATTATCCAAAAATTTTATCACACTTAGGAATTTATGCCTAGCAAAAATCATTTTAAAATATTTCATGCATAATATTTTCATGGAAATCTGAAAAACAAATCATCATCATCATCATCATTTGCATCATCACAACAAAGTCTTAAGACAATCTCTTAAGCACCCTTTTACTTTTAGCAATATTTCTATACTAGGATTAGCTTGACGACCGAGTGAGCGGCGACTCCATGAAATGGTCTATAATAGCGACAATGTCCTTTGAAATTATTGTTAAAAGTCCCTTTTATTTTTTATCAAATTATCACATCACAAACAACCAATTTGTTACATCAGATTATTTCATTTAAATTTTTAAAGCATGACATTTAAACCATAATATTTTCCAATGACATAATTACATGAATCATCAAATCAATCACACTTCAAACATTAAAGCATCATAAAAACATATAAACAAATCGTATCATCATAAGACAAGTCATATGATCAAAAATATTATATATATATCTCAACAATGTATATACATCATCTCAAAACTAGATTGGTATGCCACAATCTACATCTTGGCATACTCAATCCTCTCAATCATATATCCTCTATGCAGTGTCTCGAGAACCCCTCGAGCTCTCAGCCTCATCTCCTCCCCCGCCCTGAGGTGGACGAGGTGGCCCCATCGCAGTATGTGTGGTACTACGAGTCCTAGTCGTCGATCGAGATGAAGTCCTCGATGACCCAATCCTGATCGGGTCAGCAATGTCGGCTGGCAGCTTGTACCCTCCGACCCTCTGGCACCATCTGGAAGTAGATACCCTGGTAGAACGTGGTCTGAGCAATCGACCATGCCAGCTCCTGAGTGCTCGCTCCTCCACTCCGTGCTCTGAGGTGTGCAACCTCATCTCTGAGCTGTGTAGCCTCCGCTCGATGTCATGCAACCTCCTCCTGCAAAGTCTGCACCTGTGCCTGGAGACTGACAGTCTCTTCCCGAAGAGTAGCCATCTCACTACTCTCTCCTATGTCCACACCCTTGCCCTTATCAGGCGATGGTGGTCTCTCTCTCTGTGGAGAAGGGGGTCTCTCCTCCCTCCTCTCCCACTGTCATGGCCTCTACTGAGCCTGTGGCCTCCTCTGCTCTCTCCCATCGTGACCCTGTGCTACCTCAATGGCTGCCTGGCACCGCCTCCCCATCCGATGCACAACTATGTGAATCGAACCCTGAGCCCTCGTCATCCGAGGAGGGTGGATGCCTGTGTACCAGGCATCATAGCCATCGGCTACCCCAGTGTCGTCCCCATCCACTGGCTGAATGGGGGCATCATCTGCGTCCTGACTCTAGAATCACTGCATATCTGGAGCCCCGCTAACTGTAGTGTTATCCCGGATAGTCCGAGAAAACTCGTAGTCTCTCAGAGATGGGATCCCCTACTATAGACCGAACTGCCTCAAAACTCGGTCATACCGGTGGAGCTCCACCTCTCCCCTCTCCATCCTCAGCCAGTAGACTCGCCTAATGCGAGCCAGCTCCTGTCCATCCTCGGCCCACCTTGGATGATCTCTCCAAGGCCTCCAGGTGATCTGGTCGGAGACAAGGTCGTCAAGTAGTCTCCGGGACACTGGCAGATCTATCCACCATTGTGCCCCTCTTCGGAGCCACCAGTAGAAAACTCGGGGCCTCTCCCCATCAATCCCTATCAGTGGGAGCCCTACCGGCCTCCGCACCGCAATGTGCTCCCAACACCAAACCTGTAGTAGTGATGTCATAACTAGACATCGACCGCCCTTGTATACGACCCCATGAAGGATCCTATACAACCGATAGAGTACAAAGCTCCCCCAAGCAAACTTGTACCCATGGTCTCTCATGTCGTAGACCACATCTGTTAGTACCCATGGTACCCTGCATCCACTCTGGTGGCACAGTAAAAGACCACCTACCACCCCAGCCAAAACCCGTGTGAGTCTAGATGCCCCAGGCATCTGGCGCAGCGACTCGATATTCACTCCGCCCTTCTCCAGGGCGAAGCTCGGATCGCCACATAGTCGCATCATCGCATGGCCCTGATTGGCCGTGGGAGTGATCAGCCGTCCTTGTATGGGGATCCTCAAAATCCTCCATACATCCTCCAGTGTGGGAGTCATCTCCCCTGTCGGTAACCAAAAACAGGAAGAACCCGGATACCACCTCTCTGCTAGGGCTATCAATAGCCCCATATCTCTAGAAACCTGTGGCATCTCTGCCACATGCTGCAAGCCGACCTGAGCCAACTGATCTCGCTCTCCCTCGAGACAGGGCGGCCAAGTCATCCCTTAGTCCATCGTATTTCCATTCTCTGCTCTTTAGTAATCCTCTCTGCAACATAAACAAAATCAACAATAAAAATCATTAATAAATCATTAATTAAAAATGCAAGTCAAAATAAGTTCAATTTTATAAATGATGATATCGTCCACAATTGGATGATATCGTCCCCAATTTGAGCAAATTCGTCTCCGATTTTGCATGAGGAAATCATCCCTTATTGGATGAAATCGTCCCCCTATCATCGATTTCGCCCTTAGATGAAATCGACGATATCGAGACGATTTCGACGAAATCGAGACGATTTCGTCTCGACGACGTCGACGGCCCAAAAATGGCCGCGATGCTCAAAAATCAATCAAATCTAATCTAAAAAGCATGAAATTCTAAATTAAAGCATTCTAAATTCAGTTTAGACCCTTACCCGTAGCCCGCGTCGGACCTCTGTTGATCTGTGCGCTGTCTCGACCATCTTGTCTCCAGAGCTCTAAAAACTAGGAAAATGAACAGTAATAATGAATTAGGGTTTTACCCTATTTTTCTTAATTTTATTCAAAAACACTTAACAACTTTTTTAAAATTTTGCTTTTTCGCGTTTTTACCTCAAACGTTCGATTTGGGTAAAAACACGGAGGGGGCACCATAGTAAGTCGTCGTACGATTCGACCTAGAATCGTCGCCTAAAAATGGGAATAATTTTTGCTTTCTCGTAGATCGAGAAGAACTCATATTTAACGCATTTTCTTCGAAAAATTCGCTAAAGAGGGGGCAAAATGTAGCACCCTAAAATTGGCGCGATAAAACCTTAAATAATTACAATTACTCTAGTAAATATTCAAATTCAAATTTTAACCCCCAAAACCGCTTCCAAACCGCCGTTTAACCCGTTTCCTCCTTTCCCGTGCCATTTTTAGAGTTTGTTTTGACCGTTTGATGATATCGTCGCCGATCAGACGATATCGCCTCAGATCGGACGATTTCGTCTGGACTAGGACGTCCAGACGATCTTGTCCCAAAACTAATTTTTCTCAATTAGCCTCTGTTCCAACGACGTCTCTAATCCGGGCAGAAGCGTGTCTGCACCGTTAGAGACCCTCCCCGTTGGAGATCTCCCAAATTGGGATGATCTCCAACCTCCTAACCTCCCTCCTAAGCCTATTTAAACTTAGGACTCCCCCTTGGCATCCCCCTGGCTGAAATTTCCTGTAACTTGACTTTACACGCACTAAAACATCCTGAATTACCATCTGCACTTGTCCTATCCAAATTTTGTTGCAGGAACCTTGTCATTCTTCAGCCGGAGCAAGCTCAGTTTGTCATGGACGATCCTGTTCAATTCGAGACGATTTCGTACCAATCCGAGATGATTTCGACTGCAATCAACATTGGGGGCAATCAGTGCCCAGAGTTTGCATTTTTCTCTTCTCATCTGCTGTTTTATTCTACATCTAGTCAGTTTATTTATTATTTTCTACTATTCTGCATCTTGGAGTTCACCCATGTAGTTTAATTGCATAATGAAATCATGATTAACTATTAAAACATCATAATTTGCTTGCATTCCTATTCAGGATTATCTTATTAACATCCTTATTATCATTTTACATCATTACCCTCTATTAGCATTGCTGTATTTTTTGTATTTTGTGCCTATTTCTCTGTTTGCAGGTCTCTGACGAATTCGTCTGACGAATTCGTCAGATCTCAGACGATCCTGCAGGTCGGAGACGATCCTGTCAAATTCCAGACGATCTGGACTGCTTCAAAAATCAGAATCTCCATCAGACATCCGGATCAGGTATGGCTCTGTAATTTAGCTTTTTCTCTCTGTTTTCTGTTTAAAATCTGTTTTCTGTATTTCATTTAGCCTGCATTTTCATAATAGAACAACTTAGATTCATTTGGCCAAACCTAGGACTTGAATGTTTAAAGATAAAACTGAACACATTAAACACATTCCCAACCTAGGCGTGGAAACTGCCATTCAAACGTTTCTTGGTGAACCCACCATCCATCAAAAAATCACCATAATACACCTCCCCCGAGAGGCGGGACCTTCGCAAGGCCTCTCAGTCTGAGGTACCACGCCATCCTTTTCCCATCCTCCTTTCGGGCACGGATCCTATAGCCTGAAGGTAAGGATGCAAAAAATTTGGAGCGATACAGGTGCATTACTGATTTTCATGATGTACATATTGAGCAACATGTTGTTGCCCAATTCCATGGGATCAAGGATCCCATGGAACCAAGTGGCTATTGTTCTTGATCTGATAGCTGATCCTTGTCGGTTGGCTTGGGCTCTTGCTCTTCTCTACGAGGTTTACAGTGAGCTATATGAGGTGAAGAGGTAGGGATGTAAGGGCCTGGGTTGTAGTTTGTTGCTTCATATTTGGTGTTGGGAGCATATTATCATTGGTCGCCCTATTGGTTTACCTTGTGGTGTGGATGCCACTTCTCCCCATGCATACATATGGGTGCTTAGTGAGGAGGTCAGTCGATCAGTAGTGAGCACTTCAGATTATAGAGATATCCTGAGTTATATGACTAGAGACTTGATGAGTTGTCACCCTTGGAGAGGTTTGGATTGGGCAACAGATGCAGCAAAGATTCATCATATCAGGTAGGGATGATGGGTTGTTGGTGCTCATCTTAGAGATATGGAGTTCATTCAGTTCTCACGAGTGTAGTGTTAGTTTGGGGTTTTTCAAGATGTTGCTAATTTACCTGTTACCTACAGGCAAAGGGTTACGAGCTAGGGCTACTTGTTGCTCTTGATTTTTGGTGAGTCAACAATCCTTCTAATGACCCTGACTTGGAGGTGCTTGACTTGGATGATGTGGGTACTACAACTGAGTATGACGTATGGTTTGTGAATCAAACTCTTTAGACTCCTAGTGTCATTGTAGACGACGATGGAAGTGGTGATGATGTAGATGTTGGAGGTTGGGTTCCTTGGTAGGTGAAGCATCGACGAGGTAGATCTTTGAGAGGTGATATGGGTACTAATTATTTGTAGCCTGAGGAGGCTGGTGGCGATGGGGGTGTTGGTGACGAGGATGTTCCTCCTAGGTGAACTAAGGAAGATTAGGACATGCTACAGGCTGAGCGTGATAGTCTGGGTTTAGAGGTTACTTATCTGAAGGGTAAGTTGGCATGGTACCAGGGCAAGGTGACTTGCCTTGAGGGTGAGGTGGATAGTATACATGATGGGCCTAGCAGTGATGCTCTCACTGTAAAGGACTTAGATATTTCCAGGCTTGAAGGCAAGGTCACTCAGCTAGAGGGCGAGCTAACTCGACTATAGGTAGGGTCTGATGGAGGTGACACTATGACTACTATTTATGCTTTATGAGTAGATATTTATCATTGGGTTGCTCGTGTGGGTGTTGACTTGAGGAGCCTACACAAGTAGGTTGTTTATATAGAGATGTTGGAGAACATTCTGCACCAGCATCAGATTCCTTTGCCTGTTCCTCCTTCTTCATCAACTACTACTGCTACTCAAGGGACTGGTAGGAGTCACTGTTGGTCATCAAATCTGCCTAGGAAAGGGTTTTGGGTAAATGTATGTGCCCTAGACCTGGACCAACATTGAAAGGCCGAAGGGAAGAGATGCCCCTCGTGCCAATATCCGAAGAAAGGTCGGCTCCTATGCTAAACTACTTTGGTGTTTTGAGATAAGGGATGCAGGAAAGAGATAAACAGAGTAAGGGTGTAGGAAAGAGATAAAAAGAGTTAGGGTTAGAGGAAAAAATAAAAAGGGGTAAGGGAAGAGAGATCAATGATTTAAAGTGGGAGAGAACAGGAAGCACGATCACTAACTAATAACTTGAATAGCAGCAAAGAACACCAAGAATAAACAAAAGAAACACCACATTAACCTTCCTATGTATCCTCTGAGCAAGCTCTAGGATTCTCCTTCTCCCTTTCATCAAAATTTAGGGTTCAGAGTAACGATGATTAGGACAATCGAATATAATAGAAACCACAACCCACCAGACAGCATAAAAGAAAATCAATATAGCATTTTTCCTCTCCTATGTATCCTTCGGGCAAATTTTAGGGTACAGTCTCTAATCGCACACCGAATTCAAGATTCAGAGTTACAGTATGCAAATGAAGAAAGATAAAAGAAACAAACACATAAGGCAGCATAAAAGAGAGAAATTGATTCCAAAGCTCTTTAGTATTAATGGTAGGACATCAAGTTACAACAACTTTCTAGCAGAAAGTTCCCCCATTTTTCATTACAATACTTGGGTTTTTATAGAGGACCCAACCCTCTGAGTCATAATTACATAGAATGAAGTACGCCCTCGAGCCTTGAGAAGTTGACTCTCTGTGGCTCTCGTGATTGAGATCTCAAATTCGTTACCAAAATTGGCAACTCCGACCGGGTCAACCATGGAAAGATGCATTGATGAGCCATCTGAGCATCCTTAGCTTCTGGGGTTTGGTGCTCAAGTGGTTGCCATGCTTTTTGGGCTTGCCTTGAGGGACTGATACTTCATTTCCAATTGCCAAAAATGAGCAGCGAGCTTACCGGGCATGAATCAAATGCATTTATGAGGCACTTGATCACCTCGAAAAAATGCCTGGCTTGGAGTGTGTGCCCGTGAATGTGCTTCGCTGGATGTTCAGTTGCAATGGATTTGGGCCAAAGCAATAACTCCTTGATTCATACTTTGCAAAATGGATTTTTGTGAAACTACTTCGGGGGTGATGAGTGCCAAAATAGACTTCCTCCTTGTCGCTTCACTGACACAAATGCTTTGCTGATGCCTTGGAGAAATACTTCGCTACGATCCTCGTTCAAAACTATGGTTCGGGAAGGTTTCGACAGTTTCCTGGCGAAGTAATATTCAATGTTTCTTTGGGTTCCACTTCGCTAATCTTCTAGCCGAAGTATTTGTTGGAAATGCTTTAGGTCTGATGTTCTTTTATCGCTTCCCTTGTATTCTTCTTCTACAACACTACTTCACAAAATTTTTACCCGAAGTAGTGCTGGAAATGCCTCGGGTGCGAAGCTCTTCTCGTTTTCTTTCGACGAAGCTCTTTTCTCTAGATTGTTCGGCAACGAAGCTCTTTATTTTTCATTTTATGTACAAGGGGGTGGTAGGGAAAGCCAAAATTGCTGCAACTTTGCAAATAAAAAACAACAAAGAAATACTTTACAAAAACACTGTACAAAATTTTGATTTCTTTTTCTGCCCCTTGTGCAATGTGACAAAATTGTCAACATTCTTGGTGGTTCGTAGGGCAAAGAGTTCATCTCGGTGGGAGAACCCTTAGCTTTGATCCATTGGGCCAGAGTCATCTCTAGACCCTTCTCCTCTTTCTCTCTCTAGGAGTGCTTCTATAGCTAGTTCTCCTTCCTCTTCTGCTTCTTTTCCTTCCTCTTTTCCTTCTTCTTCTCCTTCTTCTACCGACGTGGCTTCTTCTAGAGTGGCTTCCTACTGCGACGATGGGACAATACGATCATGGATTTTATTCATGGTTCGAAAACCCTGAGACTAGGCACTCTTCGAGAAAGGCTCTAGATCTTGCAGTGCCTTGATCAAAATGCGAAACCAATCAATCTACCTGATATCAGCATGTTGGGACCTAGTATATAGATCATTCAGGCAGGCTACGATCTTGCAGTATCTCAGAAGGAAATCTATGATCTGTTTTTTTGTTATTGGTTCTGCCCATCCGTCTATCTCTGAGACGTCACTTTCAAAATGAAGCCATGTCGGATTAATCTCTTCCTTGGTCAGGAGGTTCCCATCATCATCTGTGAAGCTTGGGAAACCCATGGAAGAGAGATCTTGAAAATAGCCCATCGATGCACGTTGCTCATTTTCGAACACATCCAGGAGGTCCTTCACCTTTTGCATTTTCCTCACCTTAGAGAAGAAGGCACGAACTGTGGCCCGAGCTGTAGACCAATCCCTAGCTATCCGACTCATCGCAGGGACCTGCAAGTCTTGATATTTGGCACTTTGGACATCGAAAGCTAATTTGAGTTGGCTTATAGCTTTCTAAGTGATCTCATTGATGATTGGCTCTCCTTCGACAGTAGCATTTTGGGCTTCCATGATATAGGCCAAAATTAAAAGGGCACTGGAGGCCCAAGATCTAAAGTTTTTGAGCAAGTGTGAGTGAATATCCTTGATTCTACTCCTGTCACACAACCCTAGGCCCTCCTTTTTGTACAGCTGACTCTACACTTGCAAGATTTTTCCTTCAAGCTCTTTGGCCTTCAGATCGTTCTCGGCCTGTCTTTGTGCTCGATTTTTAGCCGTACACTCCAGTTGTATTTTCAATTTTAGGGCATGTGTTTCTTTACTCATCAGCTTGCACTGCTCCTCGGCATCTACTAACTTAGACTGGATCCTTCCCAGCTCTTCCTCTAGTTTGATATTAGTGCTCTCTACTTCAAATCTAAGCTGGTTAGCAATATTCGCATGCGCTCAGAAGGTTTCGATTCTGACATGCATGGAAGCTAATTCATTGTCCACATTTAAATGCTTCAGGTACTTGGATTTGTCTTGGTAATCATAATCCATTGGAGTCATTTCATCCAGGGGCTTCTAGACCTTGGGGATCTTCTTCACTTTGTGCAACTTCCCAGCCTTCAAATCGAAGACAGTGCATCTTTCGACTAGAGCTAGTGAGTGGCCTATCTTCTTCCTCACCTCCTTCAACATTTTCTCTATGTTCTAGCAAGCCTGGAAGATCTTTTTAGCTAGAGGGTTTTCCTTTATTATGGATAATTGGGATTCAAATAAGGCTGGATCTCCAGTTGAGGGGGTAAACAAATATAATGAATCAATGGGGGATGCCTCGCCAGAAGGTTCGACGACGGTGTGGCTGGGGCTTCGGCAAGTGGGGTATTGTCCTTGCCTTGCTTAAGGAATGAAGGATCAACGATGTGAGTGGCTGAAGAAGTTTCAACAGGTTTTTCCTGGCTAGATGACTCGGGTGGAGTGGGGCTAGGCAAAGTACGGGGCAAACTTGGGATGGCCATGGACACGACGTGAAGGGGTGATTGACCTTGCAGGGGCAGGGGGGCTGAGGAGAACCTTCATTCGGGACCATGGTCAATGTGTGAGAGACCAGGGAAAAGGGCAGAGAATGCATACCTGCGTGTCCTCCTGGCAGAGCGGCTGTGGTGATTTCTTGCATAATCGGCTCCTGCTCGTCCTGGGCTTCGGCACTCTCCGCCTCTACGATTTCTACTTTGGCGTCCACTTCTGGTTGGAGGAGTGTCTCCACATCAATGATGTCTATATTTGGGACTGTCTCGATGCTTGGTGGCATCGTTCCCTCAACATTTTCTTCGGCCAGGGCCGGTGTAGGTTGTTTGGCAGGAGCACTTGGATGCCCTATGCGGGGTCACTTTGGGTGGCTCGGAGGCACTTGAATTTGTTATGGCCTTTTTCTTTTCTTCCTCTCCAATGGCTGCTCTGACTCTTTGACACTTGTGTCTTTAGATGGTCCTTGTGGTAGTGCCCTTGGTATAGCTTCAGCTTATTACTGTCCTCTCGAGGCATCGTCGGTCCTCCCTGGGCTTTTTCCCGATCCTGGGGTAGCTGGAGGAACAAAATCGGTGAAGGATATGGGCTTCCCACATCCAAAATTGGTTTCATAGACAATTGCAAAGTCCCTATCCATTGCCAAGAGTCCATAGGAATTCATATTTCAAAAATGGACTCTCATTATCCACCATTCCCTCAACTGTTCCTCGTCCTAGTCCTTCAATTCTTCCTTTAAATCGTCCTTGGATTTCCTCCAAAATGTGGAGTCTGGAGTTGGGAAGGGATATCGATCAGGTTCAAACTCCACTTCCATGGGGTAAAAATCGTGCTAGGGAGGCAACGTTATCACTCTTTCTAAGTGCCACTCCAGATCATTCCCATTGGGATTATTTCTCTACTCCATTATTTCAGGGTGGGGCTAGACATGAAAATTATTGCATTTCAAATGATCCTTCATCACTCCTAGGGGATCATAGAGCCACCTCTAAGGAATCTGGAGTAGGCCAAAATTAGCAATATTTTCTTCTAGGAATATGTTCTGCTTTAAGGTGAATACCTCAATTACCCCCATCCTGAAAGGAAAGTCACAGGTGTGTGCCCACTTCTGGCCGTGGTCGTAGACTTCATTAGTTGCGTCACTCTATCGAGCAACCTCTAGTGCGAATTGGTACTCGGATGGAAAGACAGGCAGCAAGAAGGGTTTCCCCATGAATCTGAACATGCGTACCACAAGCCCCTGTGTTAGTTGGAATACATCTCCCTTTCTCGCCTGCACCACCCTGTATTTCAGACTGAGAGGCACTCGAGGGCTAGTTCCTGCTAACAATTGCATGGTGAGTCCCAAAAATTGTTGATTGAAAGGATAATAAGATTCTGACCTCAATAGTAGGCGAGTCCACTAGTACACAGGCAGAGGATTTCCATCCTTGCCACTTGATGTAATTGCAACATGGGGAAAATTTTTATGCACATGGTAAAAGAATAGCCAGACAAGAAAAGAGCATGGACCGAAGTGCTGCTCCGCTCCAGAGTTCTTCATAGCAGTAAGCCGCGTGTGCAAGTTTTGGGCTACCCATTATGCCTAGTCAAAGAAGACTAGGTTTGTGTTCTGCCTCGAAGCATCAGGGGTATAAAAATCCCCTCTGGAAATACACTCGTCCAGAGAAACCTGCCAGGGGTGCATCGAAGCATCGGTTGATAGGCCCGCCACCCATGCGATGATGGAAAAAATGTCTGTGTTCTTGAAGGCCACCAAGGGTAGGGGCATTTGGGGCAGCTTGCCTGAAGGGAGCCCACTTTTGAGGTTCTCTCACAGGAATTTCAACACGTAGTTGTTTGAGGTGAACCTCTCCATATGTTCACTCAGAATGACATTGCGAACTGTATACCCCTTCGATGGCCCTTGCTAGAATGTGAAAGTTGCTTGCACGTCCTCCTTCAATATAGAGAATAATTTATGGCCAGCAGTGTCCAGCACTTGCTTGGAAGCTGGTTGGTAGTTCTGTATGATGGCGTCAATCAGCTCAGGGCAATGGTGCACAGGAGGAGTCATATACCAATAGATTTGCGAATAATACGTGGTGGCCCTCTTGTTGTCCATCGAGAGCCTGCTCCTCAAAAAATCGATAGTGTACTTGAGATTGGCCATGCTTCTTAAGAGTTCAATGTCTTTGATTTTCTCCCACCTGTCAATTGGTGGCTCTACAAGCTGTTCATCTTTAAATTCTTCCCTCTCCTCCACAACTTGTTTTTCTGGGTGGGGGTTCGGGTTGACCTTCTTAGGTCTCTAATTTTTCTCCTCCGAACCTTTTGATTTTTTGGGAACTACCACTTCTGGCTCCTTCCCCCTCTGTGTGGAGATTTTCTTTCCCATGTTGAATGCTTACGACAACAAAACTTACAACGCAGACTATTTCAATGTTAAGGAATCTCACAGCGAATGGCGGCAGAATTGGTAGACTAGCAATGGGATCTCAATCTCACATTTACAAATAACCTTTTCCTTACTAGAACCTATGTTTTATAGCCTTAAGGGGAAACTACCCCTATTTATGGCTCTTACCATAATTAAATCCATGTTTATGACCTAGGAGATCACTACGCCATTCGATTGGTTATCTGGCGACATCGTACGCGGGGCCACACGCTTCGATGATTACACCTTGCATTGGAAGCATGACCTGCTGCCATCTCATACTCGGGTGCAAGGTTTTCTCCCAACCGAATCACCTCGAGACACACCCCACCACCTCTGCCTTAAATTCATCTACTTCAAACTCTTTTCAAGGTTGCTGCTAGTGCGTTCTTTGAGGCACATTTTAAATGCTCCCGCCTTGCACGTTATTGGTTCGGTGAAGTTGAGATCGAAATTGGAAATGTTTCCCAGTGAACCTCTTCTTCGGGCTAATTTTCTGTGCTTCGGGCCTGAAGTACTTTTTCTTCACTGCGCTGCCACTTTACTTTGCGAAGACCGCCTACCGAAGCTTGCTTTCTTTGGAAACAGCTTCGCCAAACTTTGCTTCGAAAACTGCTTCGCGAGGGCTCTTTTAAAATCTACTTCGCAAAAATTTTTCCGAAGTAACCTCTTGAAATGCTTTGGGTGCGAAGCTCTTTTCGTGCCTTTGTTTAAATTTTGGTTTGGCCCCTTTTGAGGGTAAAGTGCTTCGCTGCGAACCTCCTTGTGACCACTACTTCGCATTGAAGGTCCCCGAAGGAGATTTTGTACCACTTAGCTTTTGCAATCTCGGAACAAGATGTATATACACAAATGGAAAAAAATATATATACAAGAGTACATACACACACACACACACACACACACACATATATATATATATATATAGAGAGAGAAATTGTTTTGCCTCAGTGATGAAAAGTCTTCAAATGAAGACCATTAACAGAAGTTGGTAGTACCTGGCCATCTGCATCTTTGAGGATGAAAGAGTTGACCGAGTTCACCTTCACAATTTCAAACGACCCATCCAAGAAGGTGTCCAACTTGTTGTGATTCCCAGGCTTGGCCTTCCAGGAGTCCCACTTCCATACCAGATCTCCCACTTTGAACGTGCGATCGGATGATTTTTTCTTGAACCAATCTTGGGTGACCTGAGCATGCTTAGCGAAGTTCTGGTAGGCTTCCTCATGATCTTCCTCTAGATGCAACAACTGAGCTAATCTATTTTCCATTGGATTAACTCCATCTTCTTCTTCTAACAGCTGCAGTGTAGGGATATCCACATGGGTGGGTAAGATGGCCTCCTTACCATAGACCAAGGCATAAGGTGAAGTCTTGATTGACTTCTTGACAAAAATTTGATTGGCCCACAAGGCCCGATCTAGAAGGAGATGCCAAGTATTTTTTTTTTACTCTATAAGCTTCCTTAGCACCCTCAACAAGGTCTTGTTAGTGGATTCTGCCAATCCATTACCCTGTGGATAGTAGTTGGAGGAGAATTTATGATATATCCCATGTTTGTAGAAGAAATCATTGATTTTGGCACCTAAAAAATTGGGACCATTGTCCGTAGTAATTACTTTGAGAATGTCGAACCTGGTGATCAAACCCTCTAGGAAGGCAATTACAGTCTCTTGGTCCACATGCTTCGTAGGGATCACTTCGGCCCACCTAGTGAAGTAGTCAGTTGCAGTCAGGATGAACTTATGTCCCATGGAGGAGTTTGGTGATATGACCCCTATGAAATCCAACCCCCATTGTTGAAAGGGCGATTCAACTTGTATTGGTCGGAGAGGCATCGAAGCATTTCTGCTTCGATCGGCGAACTTCTGACACTGCTCACATCGACGACAGACCGCGAAGGCATCAGCAAAGAGTGTGGGCCAATAATAACCCGCCTTGATTATATTTAGTGTCGTTGTTCTTCCTGCGAAGTGACCTCTGGATAATCTAGAATGGAATTCTCCCAGGACCCTTCTTTTATCATCATATTTTATGCAATTGAGAAGGATGCCATCAATGTTTCTAAAAAATAGGCCTTCGGGGCATAAAGTATATCGGGAGGACCACATCCTAAAATGCCTTCGCTGTGAAACATTCAGATGTGAAGGACATCTACCGGTGTTGAAGTACTTGATTATCTCGTTAACCCAGTCCTGCTCATCCTCTTCTTGGTTTACGAGGCATCCTTCGGTTGGCGAGTCATCCCATTGAGATTCTATCACTTTGGCCGCTGCGCTCTTCACAAATTCTTGACACAATGCGCGACCGTGAACCAGTTTTGTGGGCTTAATCTCAATGTCAAATTCTTGTATCTTGTTCACCCAACCGACTCTCTTGCTTCCCAATTCTCCTTAGATGATGAAATTATGCATGTCGGGGTGAATGACAAAGATCGTAACCCGACTTTGGGAGATGAACTGCTTGAAATTCCTGAGAGACTTCATTACTGCATGCACCTGATGTTCTATGAAATTGTATTTCTCTTCATGGGGATTGATCACCTGGCTCAGAAACGTGATGGGACACTCTTCACCGTCTTCCCCCTTTTGTGTCAGGACCACAACATAGCTCTCGGGTTCTCCTATGGCATACAGGATAAAATCCTGACTGTAGTTAGGGTTGATCAGGATCGGCACTTGAGCGATTCTATCCTTAATCTCTTCGAATGCCTCATTTCTCTCTTTCATCCAGATGAATTCGGCACCCTTCTTCAAAAGTTCGGACATCGGCTTGATGACTTGGGCAAAATCGGGGACAAACTTCCTCACGAAGTTGATCTGGTCAAAGAAAGATTAAAGTCCTTTCTTGTATGCTGGGAGAGGGAGTTTTGTTAGAGCTTCAGCTCTATCAGGATCTATAGCAAGACCCTTTTTTAATATCACATGTCCCAGCAACTTTCCTTTGCTGACTGCGAAAATGGACTTCTTCGGATTGATTGAGATGCCAAACTCTTGACACTTTTCAAAAATTTGTTGTAGGTGTACGGGGTGATCCTCCCTTATTTATGAGAAAAAGGTCATGTCATCCAGATAGATTACGATAACCTTATTCAGAAGCTCGCCAAAAGATAGATCCATTGCCCTTTGGAAAGTGGCACTAGCATTTGAAAGGCCGAAGGGCATTTGCTGGTAAGAAAATGTTCCCCAATTGGTGGTGAACACGGTTTTATGCTAGTCTTCGTCCCTGACATAGATCTGATTGTATTCGAAGAATCCATCTAGTAGGGAGAAGCACTGAGCACCAGCCACCAAATGCAATATCTGATCGATTTGCGAAAGAGGATAGTGGTCCTTGAGAGAAGCCTGGTTCAGGTTGCGAAAGTCCATGCATAACTGTACATCTCCCTTTTTTTTTTGATGGGGACTAGGTTCGCTACCCAAGAAGAATGTTTGATGGGAAAAATTATCTTTGCCTCGAGCATTTTTAGGAGTTCGGCCTTCATGAGGACCTCGATATTCAGGTTAATTAGCCTTTTCTTTTGTAGGAAGGGCTTGACCCCCTCCTGCAACTCAATTGTATGCTAGATTAGTTGTCGATCGTATCCCCTTAGGTCTTGATAAGACCAAGCCACTATGTCGGGATACCTTTTGCACAGATATCGGATCTGCTCTAGCTCTTTTGAAGTGCAATCTATTCCAACTTTTATTGCTTTTCTAGGCTTGAGATCCATCTCTTAATACTGCTTGGCATTAACTTTGATCCTGTGCAAAATTGCTTGATCATTTTGATCAAAGAGGCTTTCCAGAGTAATCAATCCTTTGGGAAGGTGGTTATTCTTCAATTGAACTAGCCCTTCATATTCCTCATCGTCAGGGCTTCTGCTTTCGATTGTGGCGGCTTCTTGAATCATGAAATTCACAATCTGCTCATCATTGTCAAAGACTTGCCAATGCAAATATCTATTTGGGACAAAGGGTCTGTAGATCATCCTCATAGCTTTGGTATTGTGCACCATGTATTCTACGGGAAAGTATTTGGCTACGATGGATGCCAGAACATTAGCATGTCGATTCTTTTCTCATGGGATAAACTATAGATTGAGAGACTTGAACTGGTCACACATGTCCCATACCCTATTGCGGTATGAATTTAGATAATTCTTCTTTGAAGTGCACCTGTTTGTGACCTGGTTGCACACCAGTTCAGAATCTCCAAATATTTGGAGGTGCTTTATGCCTAACTTGTCAGCTTTCTTGAGTCCTAGGCATAATGCTTCATATTCTACTGCATTGTTGGTGTAGCTCCATATCAACCGGTAGCAATACTCCTTTTGCTCTTCGAATGGTGAAACTAGAAGAATCCCTGCCCCAACATCGTTTTTACATCGAGCACCATCAAAGAACAACTTCCATAGTCCTTCTTGGGCACTTGTTCTATTCTCTGGTTGGGTGTGTTTCTCAGGCTTGGCGATCGCATAACATCCCATCTCGATCTCTACCATGGCATTAAAGTCTGCCAATGAGAACTCATCTTCATAACTTAGTTGCGCAAGAGATTCCTCGACCAGGTCCACCTGCTCTACTTCCTCCACTATTGCATTCACTGGATCATTGCTTTCTTCTTCGGACATCTTCTGCACAAGGAAGGAAGAAGGCTTTTCATTGTAGATCTTCACCTTATTTCCTTTGAATGGAATCTCCAGATGAGAGTAATCCATAGACAGATATCTACCCAGCTTTGCTATGAATTCCCTTGACAAGCACATACTGAAGTATGGCTCCAGGTCGATGACCACTACCTCTTGTATGACCGTGATCTGAGGCATCTTATGTAGTCAAATAGGAATTTCTTTGATCACTCCTATAGTCTTCACTAGGGTACCATCCAACTGGAGTATGCCTTTTCTGCTTCACGTATATTCCATCCCTATTTCTTTGCATACTACTTTCGGCATGACTATTATCGTGGCCCCAGAGTCGATCATACAATTATGTACAATATACCCTTCCATATGTAGAGACAGGTAGAATAGAGGTGGTCTGTTCTTCCCCATAATAGATGTGGATAGGGTCTGCACAAGAGTAAGCGATGCTGCATTTTTTGCTTTAGTCATATTCAATGATTCTTGCAGTAGGTCCACTTGTCCAGGTAGTTGTAGTGCATCGTACAAGCTGATCTTGGTTGGAATCCTCTTTAAATCCTCTACAATGTTGTACGCCAGGGAACTGAGCACCTCGGGTTCCTTTCTCGGCTCATATCTGGTGCGATACTGCTTCGTAGCTTCAACTCTTTATCGCTTAGTTAGTGAAGGAAACTTGAGCTTTTCCCTAGCCTGCTCTTTAGTTTTTTCCTAAGGTGGTTCGACAGAGGCCTTTTGAGCTTTTTCTTTGATCGATGCAGGCGGAGGAGCCTTGTTTAGGGCTGAAGAAGATGATTTTCCCTTCTCGGGTCGAGCATGCACTTTTAAGGGAGCCATATGAGTAGCATCCACTTCTATCACCTTCTTTCCTCCTCTGGTAAGCACTGCAATCGGCTCCTCCTCGCCAATTTCCAGGTTCTAACTCATTTGCCTGATGATGTTGACTTGACCGCCATGACTACTGCTCACCAGCATTTGTACATAGTGTTGGTGTAGCATGTAGGTATTCTCTTCATGTGGATCATTGCACGTAGAGCACCAATATACACCATTAGAAGTGCTTGGAGCTTCATCAATCACAACATTTCTCGCCGAAGCCTTCCCTTGTTGGACTGCTTGGTCTTTGGTAAGCGTAGGCATAGGATAAGACCTTCTAGGTAGAAATTATTGTTGCGCTTGCTTCTTCTTCATAATGGTCATGTCGTTGGACAACGTCTAAACTGTGGAGTTCAGAGACTGCATCTCTTACAAAATTTTAGCTTGCATATCATCGACTTTTGGAATGAGTGGCAATGAAGCCATCGTCGATATTGGAGGCAGGGCAGGGAATGCCAAAGTGACAGTGGGCTACGGAGTTGAAAATGTGGGAAAATGAATTTGTGGAGCGGTGATTTGAGACACAATAGGATTTGAGTTCCAAGATGAGATCGGGTATGTAGGGGTTACAGATATCTACGACGTGGCTACGCTCGCATACTGGGATTGAGGGAATTCGGGAAGTATGGGCATCGACATCCTTTGGGGAAGCTTGCCCACAACTATCAAATTTGTTTCCACCCTCTTGGCTAACTCATACAACTCAAGAAAAGTATTGATGTTAGAATATCTTACCATGATACTGATATCAGGGTTGAAAGCCCAAAGGAAATAGTATGCTATAGCTTTGTCGGTTGGCCGAAGTCCAACTGGTACTCTCTGCCAGGTTCGAGCGAACCTAACATTGAAGTCTGTGATCTCTTCTTGTGGATGTCTCTAGATTGAAGTGAACTGATGTAGGAGAGAGGTAGGATCGAAGGACTCATTGAAGCTTCACATCAACTGCCCGACTAACTGGTCCCATCCCATAATAGTACCGGGTGGTAAAGATCTATACCAGTAGAGGAGTTTTCCTCTAAGGGAAAGAACCATAAGCTTTACCATAACTTGCTCTTCTATGATGTCGTGGATCGTCGCCAGAGATATTATGTCCTGGATGTGCTCCAGAGCAATCTTCCTAGTTCCATCAAACGTTGGGATCTTCTTTATAGTAGCAGGCGGCACTTGCCCTTGTCCTGCTAGATTTAGCGGCGACAAAGAATCCCATGCTGGGAATAACTTGGGTGGTGGTTGTTTCTACATTTGCTATTGTTGTTGTTGATGTTGCTATTGCTGTGCCATAATTGCTCCTAGATTTTGAGAAACAGGAATCCCCGAAGCTCCTCCTTGATTGCTAATAGGACGACTAATAGGAATGGAGGCACTAGGATGCTTCGGTGAGTTGGGAGGATTGGGAGGAAAACTAGATGTTGTGCTATCAGAAGTTAGGCCTTGTTCATCAAAAGTAGCCTCTTGCGAGGATGTTCCATGTAATAGTGACTCGAGGGTGACCAACCTTGATCACTCCCCAAAGGCGTCAATATCTAGCTCAAAGAACTCAGTTTCCTCTCCTCTATTCCTAACTTAAATATTCTCGGGTAAAATAGAGTCGCCAGATGCTAAGAGTCTTTCGATAATGAGAGCATCGATTCTCACTACCACTAGTCAGGTGAGACTGATCGGGTCACACCAAAAACTGGTTAGAACTATTGGTCCCGGTGGAGACGGGTTTGAGATTGGTGATCTTAAAATATGGGACCTTGGTCCCACCGGGCGTGCCAAAAACTGTTGGTCATCAAATTTGCCTAGGAAAGGATTTTGGGTAAATGTATGTGCCCTAGACTTGGACCAACATTGAAAGGCCGAAGGGAAGAGATGTCCCTCATGCCAATCTCCGAAGAAATGCCGGCTCCTATGCTAAACTACTTTGGTGTTTTGAGATAAGGGATGCAGGAAAGAGATAGTAAAGAGTAGGAGGAAAGAGATAAAAAGAGTTAGGGTTAGAGGAAGAAATAAAAAGGAGTAAGGGAAGAGAGATCAATGATTTAAAGTGGGAGAGAATAGGAAGCATGATCACTAACTAACAACTTGAATAGCAGCAAAGAACACCAAGAATAAATGAAAGAAATGCCACATTAACCTTCCTATGTATCCTCTGAGCGAGCTCCAGGATTCTCCTTCTCCCTTTCATTGAAATTCAGGGTTCAGAGTAACGACGATTAGGACAAGCAAATATAATAGAAACCACAAACCACCAGGTAGCATAAAAGAAAACCAATATAGCGTTTTTCCTCTCCTATGTATCCTTCATGCAAATTTTAGGGTACAGTCCCCAATCGCACACCGAATTCAGGATTTAGAGTTACAGTATGCAAATGAAGAAAGACAAAATAAACAAACATAGAAGGTAGCATAAAAGAGAGAAATTGAGCCCAAAGCTCTTTAGTATTAATCGTAGGACATCAAGTTACAACAAATTTCTAGCAAAAAGTTCCCCCCATTTTTCATTACAATACCTAGGTTTTTATAGAGGACCCGACCCTCTGAGTCATAATTACATAGAATGGAGAAGTACGCCCTCGAGCCCTGAGAATTCGGCTCTCTACGGCTCTCATGATCGAGCTCTCAAATCCATTACCAAAACTGGCAACTATGATCGGGTCAACCATGGAAAGATGCATTGATGAGCCGTCTGAGCGTCCTTAGCTTCTGGGGTTTGGTGCTCGAGTGGTTGCCATGTTTGTCGGGCTCACCTTTAGGGACTGATACTTCATTTCCAATTGCCAAAAATGAGCAGCGAGCTTATCGGGCATGAAAAAATGCATTTATGAGGCACTTGATCACCTCGAGAAAATGCCCGACTTGGAGTGTGTGCCCGTGAATGCGTTTCGCTGGATGTTCAGTTGCAATGGATTTGGGCCGAAGCAATAACTCCTCCTTGATTTGTACTTCACAAAATGGAGCTTCACAAAACTGCTTCGGGGGTGATGAGTGCTGAAATAGACTTCCTCCTTGTCGCTTTGCTGACACAAATGCTTCGTTGATGCCTTGGAGAAATACTTCGCTGCGATCCTCGTTCAAAACTGTGGTTCGAGAAGGTTTCGGCCGAAACACATTCTTGTATTCAAAAATGCTTCGTTCTTCTTGGCTGCCAGCACTTCGGTTGAAAATGCTTCGCACGAAAACTAGCCGAAGTGGATGCTTCGCTATGGTTTTCGGTGAAGTAGAAATGGTTCACTGGTGGGGAGGCCCGAAGTGGGTGTTTCGGCAGTTTCTTGGCAAAGTAATCTTCAATGTTTCTTCATGTTCCGCTTCGCTAGTCTTCTGGCTAAAGTATTTGCTGGAAATGCTTTATGCCCGAAGTTCTTTTATCGCTTCCCTTGTATTCTTCTTTGACAACACTACTTCGCAAATTTTTTACTCGAAGTAGTGCTAGAAATGCCTTGGGTGCGAAGCTCTTCTCGTTTTCTTTCGGCAAAGCTCTTTTCTCTAGCTTGTTCGGCAACGAAGCTCTTTATTTTTCATTTTATGTACAAGGGGTGGTAGGGAAAGCCAAAATTGCTGCAACTTTGCAAATAAAAAACAACAAAGAAATACTTTACAAAAACACTGTACAAAATTTTGATTTCTTTTTCTACCCCTTGTGCAATGTGACAAAATTGTCAACAGTCACATGACTCATCATTCATCGAGTTCTCATGGTGCTTCTACAGCTCAGGGTCCTCAGAGGGATCCTACTGGTACTAGCTAGTGCGACTTGTCACTTCTATTTTTGTATTTTGCTTTTTATTATTTTGCTATGAGCCTTAGTGCTTCGATGTATACATCCTACGAGCATTTTTTACCTTTGGGACTTTCATATTTATACATATATATACATGGATTTGTATTTTGGTTATGTCATGTGTTTATGTTTATTATGATGCTTTTTATATATGCTTTGCTTGTGCATATGTGTGCAATGTTAACATTTTATATTTGTGCTATGATAAATGAATGTAACTAACATGTAATATGCATCTTATGTTTTTTCAATTAACTATATGACAAAATGCATGATATTTTTGTAATCTTCAATAGCTCAGAGTAGTTGACCATTACTCGTTCAATTTTGCAATTGGGGGTATCCAACTTGATGAATCTTCGCATTTGGTGTATGGTGGGTGTATACATGTGATAATGTAGAACATGTGATAATGATATGATATTTGGTATGGTTTTTGATATATAACATTGGAAGATTTTCAAAGACTCAAACAGTCTAGTGATTTAAACCATTTTCTCAATGTTCGTCTAACCTTCTTTAGGACCAAGGTGTGTGCAAGTGGAGTTCATTTTATGAATATTTGGTTTTGGAATGACCCTAAGCAATCAATAATTAGTGCATGTGTATGTGAAGTTCATTAACTCATGATGAGTAAAATTGGATGGTACCTGTTTGGGTTTACCAATTAGCTAGCTTATCCGTATGTGCGGTCAGAGGTCTTTTCTCTTTGGAGAAAGACATGTCCTACATGAGTTTACTCCACTGCCAGTCAAGAATCTATAGCTCTAGTGGAGATTCACTCCATAGTCCAATGATTCGATCTTCAAGCTTTGGGGATGACTACATAACTTTCTGAGGGGAATGTAGTACAATCCTTCTTGATTTTGTGATCTATGGTGTTTGTATAGTATTTATCATGATAGAGTTTGGGGAATCAGATTCTCAACCGAAGTGTGATGAGAATGTGATACTATCCTTATTGTCTACCTTTTTTAATTTAATGATTTGTATTGTTGTGATGGTGGTGAAAATCACATTTTTGATTTGCACTATGTTGCGTAATGGAACATGCGGGGAATATTTCCTTTTCGCTTCAAGGTTGTACCCAAGTTGGCATTATATTTTCTTACTCAAAATGTTTTTAAATTTGTAAAGTGTTTTTGGTTCAATATTGCTTTGAGGTCAATATAACATACTCAAGACTTTCTTAATGTGTCATAAGTGCTTTGGTCCTAAAGAAAATTGGACATATTATGATTTGTGGTTTTTCACTAGACATTTTTGAGTGACTGAAAATTTGATTTATGATATAGTAAAACATGGGTGAGTATGAACTTTGTTGACTTACGAAGAGTCTTATTTGGGTATCCCCAATTATTTAGAACTTGTTTTTTACTTGGTCGTATCATCATCACTAAGAAATATCACTGAACATGGGATGGTATGGATACAATTATGTGTATATTCTAATGTTGCTATATGCATATGATATGCCTATTTAATGCACTAGATTTTTAGTTCTTTTTTTTATATGCAAATGCAACATGCTAAGTGCTAGATAGACATTTATATTTACAATGTAAGGGAACTCTGGATATAAAATTTCTTTTCTCCTTTTTTTGCTTTGTTATTTTTGTTTTTGTTTTTGTTTTGAGCCATGTACATATATATACATATATTGCAAGTCGTTTCATGCATAAAATACCTTTAGGTGCATTATGTTTAGTGGTTCTGGCTCCAATTCTCCTTTGAAGTTGGCCAGTCTATATGTTCCCTGGTCCCAATTTATGCTTTATAATGTACGGGCCTAACCAATTAGCCATAAATTTATCTCTTAAGTGTGGCAATGCTTTGGTATTTTGTTGATTTTCTTTGAGCACTAGGTCCCCCGCTTGAAATTCGTAAGGATAGACTTTTACGTTATAAGCATGTTTAATTTTGTCTTGATATACTCCTAAGTGATATAAGGTATTGATATGTTTTTCATAAATAAGTGTCAATTGGTCAAGACGTGCTTGTCTAGCTGTTTCATCGTCCATGAATTCCTATAGTGCTATTCACAAGGAAGGTATCTCGAGATCTAAAGGTAATATAACTTCAGCATCGTAAACTAGTGAAAATGGTGTCTCTCCCATTTGCATTCTGATGCTTTTTTTGTAAGCCCATAATGCCAAAGTAAGTTGAGTATGCCAATCTTGGTGATTTTCTTTGACCATTTTCTTGAGAATAGATACCATTGTTTTGTTGGTTGTTTCAGCTTGCCCATTTGCTTGTGGGTAATAAGGTGTGGAGAAACTATGTTGAATTTTGAATTTGTTGCACAATGCTTTAACATCCTTATTCTTAAATGACTTCCCATTATTAAAAATTATTTTTGAGGGTATTCCAAAATGACAGATAATATGCTGACGTATAAACTCCGCTATTTGAGGTCCAGTCGTAGTGGTCATTGGAATTGATTCTACCCATTTTGTGAAATATTCTATCATAGTTATGATGAACTTATGTTGTCTTGATGAAGCAGGTGATATTTTACCAATCAAATCGAGACGCCATTGTGAAAAAATCCAAAGACTCTAAATGGGTTGTAATGCGTGTGATGGTACATGAGTCAAATTTACATGGTATTGACACTTTTTGACATATTTGCAACAGTCATTTTCCATGGTCGGCCAATAGTATCCCATGCATAGTATTCTCTTTGCAATGGCCATGCCACTGAAGTGGCCACCGCAAGTACCTTTGTGGACTTCTATTATTTCTCGTTCTGCTTCGACCTGATCTAAACATTGTAATAATATTCCATCATACCCACGTTTGTATAATACATCCCCCAGTAGAGTAAAACAAATTGCTTTTTGTTTGAATGTTATTTTTGCAGTTCGTGTCATTTCTACTGGGAGTATTCCAGACTTGAGAAAGTATCTTATCTCATCAAGGTAAGAATTGTAAGGTTCAGCATGTACCAAACAAACGTTCTTCTCACCTGTAGGTTTTTCCTTTTGAATTGATGAATTTGACATTGTTGTTATGATTAGCGGTTGTACTTCTCCATGTTCATTCTTAGGGATGAGAGATCCTAAAGAAGCCATTGAATCTGCAAATCTATTTGTCGATCGTGGTAAATTAATAATTTCGTACAGTCAATTTTTTTTAGCAATTTTATTGCTACTTCATGATATTTATTTAATATTGGTTCTTTACACTGGTATTCTCCTTTTACTTGGTATACAACTAGTTGAGAATCCCCAAAAATGCTTAGTATTTTTATACCCATCGCTATAGCTGATTGAAGACCTAAGATTAAGGCTTCATACTCTGCATTATTATTGGTGCATGTGAAGTCGAGTTTAAATGATAAGGGAATTGGTATCCCCTCGGGTGTGTAAAACATGACTCCTGCACCTTGTCCTTTTTCGCACTTGGATCCATCAAAGAACATTGTCATATCTGCTTCATCCTCAGGTGAAACTTCTTCTTCTTGTTTTGTGATAAAAAATACTGAATCATCTGGAAGCTCAATTATTAATGGTTTACCATTATGTAGTGGAGATTTTGCTAATTGATCAGCTATCACTTGTCCTTTTATGTATTTTTGAATTACGAATTCAAGATCGAATTTGGTTAAAAGCTTTATCCATTTAGCAGTTCGGGTGTTGTTGTATGTATGAGTCATCATGTATCACAAAGGATTTTCTCTAGCTATGACATAGGTAGTATTGCTTAGCATATAATGTCTAAGTTTCTTAGTGGCGAAAACCACTGCTAAGCATAAATTTTCAACATAAGTATATCTTGTTTCATAACTTACCAATGTTCAACTAATATAGTAAATTGCTTGCTCCTTATGCTTTTTGTTCTTTTGTGCAAACATGGTACCTAGTACAAAATTGGTTGCATAAATGTATAGGTGAAAAGGGATTCTTGATCTAGGTGGTGTAATAACTGGTGGTGATGCCAGATACTTCTTTATGTCATAAAATGCTTCTTGATATTTAGTTTTCCATGAAAATATCACTCCCTTTTGTAACAGGCGATTGAAAGGCCTACATTTATTTGAGAGTTGTGCGATGAATCATCGGATAGATAGGATATTTCCTTGTAGACTACGCAAATATTTCAATGTTTTGGGAGGTGAAATTTCTAATATTTCTTTTACCTTACCTGGATCCACTTCAATGCCTCACTTGGAGACAATGAATCCTAGAAATTTTCTCGATGTGACTCCGAATACACACTTCTTAGGATTTAGCCTTACTTTGTGTTCTATCAATCGATCGAACACTTTTTTTGGTACATCGATGTGCTCAAGACGTGTCTTTGATTTAGCAATCAAATAATCTACGTAATCCTTGATGATTTTATGCATATAATCATGAAATATGTACATCATAGCTCATTGATATGTTGATCCTGCATTCTTAAGTCCAAAAGGCATCACTCTATAATATAATGTCCCCTAGGGTGTCGTAAATGTCGTCTTGTGTTGGTCTTCGAGATTTATTCAAATTTGGTTATATCCTAAGAAATCGTCCATTAAGGAAAGCATTTCATGACCAGCGCAAGAATCTACTAGTTGATCAATATTAGGCAAAGAAAAATCATATTTAGGACATGCTTTGTTTAAGTCTCGAAAATCAGTGCATACGCGTATCCCTCCGTTCGATTTGTGAACGAGCACCATGTTTGAAAGCCATTCTAGGTAATCAATTGGTACTATGAAGTGCACATCCAACAACTTTTGCAGCTCTTCTTTCATAATTAATGCGACTATTGGATGAACTTTCCTAAGCTTTTGTTTGAAAGACTTTGCATCATGTGCCAGTGTAAGGTTGTGGACTACCAAGTCTGGATCTAAACCGGGTATGTATTTGTATGACCATCCAAACACTTCTTTATTTTTCATTAGCATGTTTATTATGCGTTCTTTTTATTCTACGAATAAATATTTTACAATTTTGACAATTTGGGGACTGTCCACGTCTTGAATAAGGTTCACATCTATAGATTATTCAATTAGCATGTGAGAACCTTCTTCTAACTTATGTGGATTTGGGATGAGGTGGATATCATCCGTCGTATTTTCAAATGTTTCTAGGGTTTCCCCATCTATCTCAGTTTGAAAAACTGAATTGTTTGATGATGAAGGTTGCTATGGAATATATGCGTTTGAAGCATGCAACAACTATTTGGATAGGATAAACTCGGTAGTGGATGGTGGGGATGAAATCCTATCCATGGCTATGAGACTAGTGTCGATATGGATCGGGTGTGTCTCATCATATGGATTGTGGAGTGGGGTGAGCAAATCAACAAAAATCATGTTGACTTGATGGAAATGAGGTGGCTGCGATTCGAGAATTGATGAATCCTCTTATCTATGTTGCAACTGACCTAATGTGTGTGATTGGATGTGCTTCATGCGATGCCAATGTGATGGAGGAGGTTCTAGTTCAGGACCATCACGCTATTTTTTTAGCCAAAAAAGAGTGCGGTCTATTGGAAATTTCTTTTGATACCAGTCATCTCTTTGTATAGTTTCTCCATATATTATCTCCTCTTGAGGCTCTTCTTCTTCTTCTTCTTGATTAAGCCATTTAGGATGCGCCTATGCTTGTATCATTATTCTAGCTTGCATTTCACGCATATGATTCATGAATATCATTTCAGTTTCATCCTCTTCATCATCGTCACTTATCCAAAAACCATTAGCATTTGTGTGAGGTCCCAATACTAGTGGCGTATCATCTGGCCTAAGGTAGGTCATCTCTATAGGATCTTCTGGCTCTCGATGTAAGGCTTGCTCTTGAGGGTAAAAAGTGTATATTTGGTACCCCCATCTATTTTTTCATCCTCATCATTAGGTTCATCTTCCTTATCGCTCTTTTCTTCCCCTTCTTCGTATTCTATGTCAAGTTCTCAGAAAGCTTTATTAAGCGAAGAGCTTGCGATGGAAGGTTCATAGCCTAGGTTGGAGTGGTTACTTGGCTCTATATATTTTGGTTCAATAATATGGTGAGGACCTTTTTCATGTCTTCCAAGTCTGTATCCTTACCAATTAACCCTTCAAAAATATCTCACTAGGAAAATTGGGTTCGATAGATAATAAATATTTTCATTAAACTCTTGTAAAGAGTTGTCATTTTAAGGAGGTGGATCCGATGAAGAATCTACCCCTCCATATATGAAATTGATTGCATTTATTTGAGAATCCATTCTATATATATCATCTATAGCTAAAGGTGGGTTGTGAGGGTGACCATAATCCTTGACTGACTCAATGGATGGTGTAACTGTGACACTTTCAATAATGTTCTCACCAAATCCTAGATTTGCGAGATGTACTGCAACTCTATATGGTTGGGAGGCTAATGGATCGGTAGATGAAGAGGGTTATTGTACTTTAGCTTGTGGCTTCACTAGCAGTGGTGGATTATCTCTAATAGGTGTCCCTATTTGTGAGACTACGGGTTCTAATTATTGTGATGTAGTGATGTATGGTGTGGGTTGTGCTGTGAATGTGAATGGTTGTTGTTGATCTGGAAGTTTACTAGATGGAGTTAGCAATTGGTTAGAGGGATGGGTAGGTGTAACTTGAAAATGAAATGCAGTGTTTGAAGGGTGCATTGAGCTAACGCTTTTGGATGCAAAAGCTAGCTCAACTACATGCAGTTCTTATTGAATGGGTACTTTTGAGGATGTGCTACTAGATGGAATGGTCCTAATGGCTAGTGGTTGGATAGTTAGGTGCGTTTATGGAAGCAAGGGCTCATATGGGTTTGAAATAAAATTACAATATATGAAAGGTTCTGTGTCAGTTGGTATGCAATGCACTTTGCCTTCATGTACATATTTTAAGCATTGATGTAATGTTGAAGGCACACACTTCATTATCCTAATCCAAGGTCATCCAAGAAGTATGTTGTATTACATTTATCCTTCCAAGATGTGGAAGATAACATGTATTGTTTTCACCTCCACGGTGATGGGAATAACAACATTCCCTATAGTTGAGCATAAAGCATCTTTAAAAACCCTAAGGGTGAATCTGGATGTTGTGATGTGAGATGATGGGATATTGAGCTTCGTCATTGTAGGTGTGGTGATGAGGTTTATTGAGGAACCAGTATCAATAAGCACTCTCTTGAATGGTTTTCTATCAATGTGAGCTACTATGGGTAGTGGTGGATCAGGTGAATCTATTGAGATTTGTTTTTTATCGAAGTCATAAAATACTATTGAGGGTTCCATACACTTTTGCACACTCCCTACAAAGGAATTGAATGCATTGGGGTCTTCTAAATGAACTTGAATAGACTTTAAAATTTCCATCAATGCTTCCCTATGAGGTGTTGATTGTTTTATTAGTTCATATATTGATAATTTTACCAAAGCCATTTTCAAGCTTTGTGTTAACCGACTGTTCAAAGTAACAACTGGGCGATTGTGGAATGGTGGTGGTGTAATGCTTGGTCCAAGTTGTATGGGCACATTTGTTGGTTGTGTTGCTGTAGCCTGTGTTGTATGATTAGCTTGCCTCTATCCATGGGTAACTATGCTAATAGCTCCTACAAAACCTTGTGGCAATTGAGACACATAATTAACCTGGTTGATAGGAACTATAGAAGTTGATGCTCCCATCGGTTGTTGATTTTCCTCTCGATCTGGCAAAGGTGTCTAATACATGCCTAGGTTTTGATTGTTTTGGGCTAGTGGATTGTCAACTTTGATTGTACCCGCTTCCAATAAATCTTGCACATTTCCTTTAAATCCATGACAAGCTTTGATATCATGTCCTCTTTGTCTATGATAGATGCAAAAGATGTGTTCTTTGTAACCTTTTGTTTTTGGTTTGTTAGGATCTTCAGGTTTAATTTTTGGTAATGTAAAAAGTTTCGCCGCATACAACTTATGAAACACTAATAAATCTGGCTCTTGTACTGGTGTGTAATTTATTTTTGGCTTAAAATGATGTTGTTGCCTTTCTACAGGTTGTGTCTGATTTTGTGCCTGCTGTGGGGTGGAACCACTTGATAATTCGATTGTTGTGGCTATTGTTGTTGGGGTTGTTGGATTTGTGTTTGGGTCGATTGATTTAACTGTGGTTGGTACAAAACTATCTGGTTAACCTGTGTGGTCTTATATTAACCGTGGTTTTCCCATTTTGATTCTTATTTTGCTACTCTTTCTTCTTAGGCTTTATCTCGCCTTATTGGATTTTTATATCTTCAATTAGTTTTGCTTGGGCGAGTGCCTCATCGAATGTTCTATACTGCTACAATTGTAGTAATGAAGAGATGGATCTACCAAAACTCTTTGTGAACATTCATATTATCTCTGGCATAGGGAGTGAAAATTGTAACTTGATCATGACTAATCTACATCTATTGCCAAAGTCATAGACTAATTCATTGTCATATTGTTTTAGATAAATAAAATCAGTCAATGTTGTTTGTTTTCTAACATTTAGGGCAAATTTTTCCAAGAATTGGTCTGCTAGTTGTTCAAAGGTAAAAACACTTTGATGTGGTAGGTGGTTGTACCACTCTTGTACTTCTCCCCCTAGTGTATGAGGAAATGTATGTAAAAATAATGCATCATTGCTTTTGATTCTGAAGCATGCATTCACAAATCTAGTTATATGCTCACGGGGTCCTCTTCCCCTTTAAATTCAAGCTTCGGTATTTGAAAATCTTATGGATATGGTGACTCAGGTACCAAAGAATGAATAGGGTGATTGAGTAGTTACCTCAAAGTTGGATTTTGGTATTGCAAACCTGGGGTTTACATGGCAAGAATATCAATCTGACTATGTAAAAACTGGTATCTAGGGTCATCCATAGGACTGACACTTGAATGTACTTGATGCTGCTGGTAATGGGGTGGATTTTATGTAGGTTACGAGTGATAAGACACGGGTGGATGAAATGTGTTATGGTATGGATGTTGAGGGATGTTATGGTATGGATGGGGTGATGGTGGTATGATATTATGCTAACCTATTGCATTAGCATATGGGTGTGGCAGTTGATTATGAATCATACTGGTAGAAGGAGGGCACATTACCCAAGAGGAATCTTGGATAAAGGCATTAGGTTGATGTGATGTAGGTGGAAAATTCTACTCAATCCCTTGTAAATGTTGGTTGGGGTCAGGGTTCATGCTACGATTAGCATTATCTAAAATCATTTGCTATAGTTGTAAGAAAGCCTATTGTATAACAATTGCATTCGAAGTAGGAATCATTACATGTGATGTGGTAGATTGGGTTGGTTGTGGGACAACCATGGTAGTGGAAGTAGGTGAGGGATAAGTAGCAAGAGGTATCGCTACTAACTGTGGTATGGTATGAGATGTATGTCCTACGAGTGTGGTGGGAGAAATGGATGTTGGGGCTTGCAAAACAATAAGAATTATTTTATACAAGGGATTAGTGGAAAATATCATTTGTTGAGGTAATATTGGGGGTAATTGGTTGGTTGACGATGGTTTATTGGACAATGCTATAGCAGCTAACTCAAAAAGAGGATTGGTGAAAATATGTTCTGAATGTTGCGGATAGGTGAATGTAGATTCTTGTTATGATGAGGGTATGACACGTGATGGGAAGGAGAGTGGTGGTAATTATGGGAAGACCATTCCAACTAAATTCAAGTACATTATAACAATATCCATATCGAACATGGTTTCATGACTATCTACCACTACAAGAGGTTCACTCCTAGGTGTCTCAGGTATGGTTGTGTGAGTAGCCCTATGCATAATGTCTATGTATTTATTAGAGGCATCACTAGAAGGCCCTACATTAATAATTTAGGACATAGATAGGGGTATTCCTATTTGTCCTACCATCAAAGTGGGAGGGATGTTACCCGATTGAGAGGCCATAGGGGAAGACCACTGACTTTGGTTTGACACTAGTTTCTTAGCTTGACTACAAGTCACTACCATACAGTATTATGTGGTACAATACCAAGTGTGACTATATATGTAAATAAAATGACAATATGATGCAATACAACATGGAAAGAAAACAAACACACAAATTTTTTGAAGCTAGATTTTTGTGTTTCTTTTTTTTTTCAAAAAATGAAAAAGTCGTGTGATCAATGTTTTGCCCTAAATGAATCTAGGATTTCACCTGCATACTCATATCTCAACAACCTGGCTATGAAATATAGGTCATGTAATCCTACCTATAATGTGTGGTAATGAAGCCCACACATGGCTAGGGAGCACAGGTCCTACCAATTTCTGACCGAATTCACCTGCAGTCTACGATACACCTCTCTGAGGAGAAATGCATGATATAACCCATGGGCTATGATGGATCTTAGAATAGGCCTTGGAAAAGAATGTGGTATGATGTTGGTGGTTCAATTATGAAATCCAAACCTGGCAGTGATGAAATCCAACCATTTTCCAATGTTTATGTGAGTGTGTGGTGGTTTTTTTGATTATTATGGTATGCAAGATTATCATGCAATTTTGTTTCAATACCTAAATGCAGGAAAATAGAAAACATATAATGAAAAATAGCAAATTAGGGGCAAAAGTGCCAATTTTAGGTCTAACTTAATCAGAATCTATTTAATAGGTCTAACCGTGGATGCGCGATTAGTTCTGGTAAACTGCGGGTGCGCGGTTTTCCAACCGCGCTTCTACATTTAGGATATCCCAACCGCAGATGCACGGGTTCTTTTTTTCAACAGAAACAAAATAATTTTTTTACGACCCAAACCTGAAATACACACCTGAGCTATTTCTAACCCGGTGAATGCAAAATGATCTATTTTCTATTATGTAAATACAAACTTTCTTTAATTTTTTTCTTGTTATTTTATGTATGAATGCAAAATTTTAAATATTTTCTCCTATCTCTAAGACCTAAGTGCACACAAAGGCATACAAGACTGATACTGTTAATCTATTTAAATGCAATCTAAACTTAACTAAAGAAAAAAAATGAAACAGAGAGCATGAAGTACAAACCTGTGTTCTTTTCGCTGCTCCTTCATGCTGTAAACTATTGATACACATTTCTGAAACAACAACCATGTTTCTACGTTTTCTCAAACCAAGAACTGCATGTCTGTGTTTTCTCCAACCAAGAATCATGCATTTACATTTCCTTAGACAAAAATCGCATTTTCACATTTCCACAGTGAACAATTTGAGCGCAAGGTTTTCTGAATGTATCGATTCAAAACTGAATCTGTGCGCGTCTCAAATTCCAAAAACCTGTAGGTACAGATAAAGATCAGTAAACTTAAAAATAAGCAAAGCAAAACAAAATGAAACCCTTGGGAGGTCCCATCGTGATTGCCATTTTTGTAACCAAAAAAAACTGAGCAATGAAATATGTAAAACACAAAGAAAAAAAATTGCCAAAATTGTTTTTCTTTATTGATTTTGATACAATTTGTTACAAGAATGAATTTTGGATTACCCCAAGTATGTTTAGGATAATGTTACAATGATTTATCGCTCTATATCTATGTAGATGAATGAAAACTGATGGAAATGTATCTTCCAATGCTTTCACAGAGGCACGATGCTCTTCGTTCTTCTAGCCACAATCCAAGATGAGTGGGCTTTGGTATCCGATAAGGGACCACTCCAGCTTCAACACCTTATCTAAAGTATTTGTCACCTGCACACATTCCAATCAACAAAGGGATTAGTAGCACCTATATATTTGAGCAATAGGAATAATGCATGCATAAACCCTAAGCAGATAATAACGTGAAACAAATGATAGAACAAATCAATAAATAAAAGCCTTGCTAATCAAGTGAATTATGTTATAGATCTCTGATGTGCATGCGATTTCCTGCACGAGACTATGGAACCGCAAAAGCGCAATTGTGGACTGGAAATCATGGACCTGTAGTTGTGAAACTACGGACCAACGTTTTCGACTGTAAAACCACAGGTGGGTGATTTTGGCTGAAATGATAGGTCACCTTGGGATGCGTGTCAACAGTCAAAATCAAGCTCGTGCTCTTAATTTCTCATCGAGTCTAGATATATTTCGGTAGCCTTTCGGTATGCAAATTTAGCTCCTTTTGTTTTGTGGACTAATGATGCTTTTAAAGGCTTTCTAGGGCTTTGGAAGGGGCAGTTACAGTGAGTCATTTAGTGTGGCTCACTTAACTGGGGTGATGTGGCTTCAAGTAGTGTGGGATGTGGGATGCTATTTTATATGAAGGGACAAGGAGACAACAACAAATGAGTTGTGGCATGGGTGTTGGGAATTTGTCTCATGTGCAAGGACAAGGGGGATAGGAGTGGGTAAGATGTGGCAGGGGTGTTGGGTGAAGTGTCTAGGACACGTTCAATGGGTAGATAGGGTATCCTAGGGTGATTTTTCTAATTAAAAAAATTAAAAAAATAGGATTATGTGTAGGATTTTATATCCCTATGTTTAGACTTAGGCACATAATTTTATTATGCAATATTTTATGGTGGGGTGGTGAATGTGACTTAGAGGGTATCAGATTTTGGTGTCTACAATAACCAAGCAAAAATATCATGAAATTTCTTCAAAAAATTGGTCAATTTCTCCTACTTGTCCATGGACAAGGCTTTTCCTAACTTAAGTATTTGAGGGCTCTCCTCAGAACCTATATCTATATCTATGATATCCTCTATTAGTATTTGGAATTTATAATCATAATGAGGAATATTGGGAATCACTCCTAGTTTATCAAAGTCCTTGGGAGACATAGGGATGAAATCTCCTTGAGAACTAGAAGACTTGACATGCACAACACAAGTGACTAACCCATCAAATAAGAAGCTATTTTGGAGCATACCATCATGATCGATGTCACAAAGAGTATCCCATTTAGCATACTCCACTAGGGTCACAACTAACTTGGGATGCACCAAAGTTATCATATTATAAAATAAAATGTTAGAGGGAGAAGGCAATTCCTCATACTTATTATCCCATTCTAAGCCATGATGATAAAAAAATTCAACATAAGTGACAAGTTGATCATCGTCAATTGGTAAGGGCTCGTTCTTATTGGGAATGTAGCATATGCCACATATCTTAGGCTAAAGGTCAGCTACCAAAGGTTTTTGAATACCTTTTTGTTGTTATCCCAAAATCTTACCTGTATCCCATACTAGATATGATCTTCTTAGGAAGTGGGTAATCATTGGATAGATAACAATGGGTAAAATACCACTCTACAGGAGGAGGGTTTCTACCACGAATATTTTATTTGAGGGATATACTCATGTAGATAAAGATACACATATCAATATGTACTACTTCACCCTTATTATGAGGTAAACCCATAGTCCAATATGAAGGTGGTAGCTTGGCTAATATAGAAGAGGTTCTTGGAGAAAAGGATTGACTTGATCTTGTGATGAAACATTGATTAGGGATTCCTCACTTATTTTCAAAATTTCAATTTTCTTGGTGATGTGAGATGAGGAAACTAATGGACATAAAATGATACTATATTGAGATTTCTCAACCATAAAAAAATATTTAAATGGATGAGGGTCACTTGGAATGGTGACCAGTTGATTCTTGAATACAAACTTTAAACATTGATGAAGAGTAGAAGAGACAATTCTCATCACATGAATCCAAGCACATACAAGAAGGAGATTAAAATATGTGGGGAAAGATACCACATAAAATAAGGTATCTAAGATCTTAGGTCCAAACCTAAGGGGGAGGGATATAATACCGCAAGCCTCTTGGGACTCATTGTTGAAAGATTTGATGATAATATTAGATTTAATTAAATCTTCCTCTTTGAATCCAAAATTTTGGAAAAATTGAAAGGTGCATATATTGAGGGAGGAAACATTATCTATCAAAATTATCTTGATAAATGTTTCCCTAATATATGTGGTGATGTTGAGGGAGGAATCTTCTTGCAAATTTAAGGAAAGAATATTTTCATTCGAAAATGTTATATGATGTATCCCAAGGGAACCAACAATATTAGCTATATCACTACGAGAAGTGTCTTGAGGGACAAATTGTTGACTTAAAAGCTTCAACAAGACCTCCATATGAATAGGAGAAGTCTGCAAAAGCTCTAAGAGGCAAATATTGGATGGGGTACTATCTAACTACTGTTGATTGTTGAAGGATAATTTTTTGTTGTGGATTCAACACTAAGGGTGGGTTTTCTACTCTTGTGTTCCTTTTTTGGGTACTCTTCAAAACTAAGGTTGGTCTAGAAGGTTGGTTGGATGTAGAACTTGTCTCCTGCTAATATTATTGAGTTGGTTTATCATGATTTTATTGTCTTGTAGTTTTTTCTATCATACCAACAATATTGTTATAGAGAGGTGGTACATTATGATATGACACTTGATTAACTTTCGATTGCCCATGATTAGGTAGGGGATTTTGGAAGATACCAAGATTCTGGGATGATAAATCGATTTAGTGCAAGCATGAAGAACTCACCCAATTATTCAAAATTTAGATGAAATACAAGAGTGAGATTGATGCACTATTTGAATCACTTGATGTGGAGAAGGTTTTCACACTCTTCTATAGACTTTCTCATATTTTGGTGAAAATAAAATACTTTATTGAGAGATCGATGACCCTCATTATTACTATGTGAGTTGGATAAATGGAGTTATATCAGAACTAAAGAGAATTCTAGACCCCCTTCCATATGTTTGGGAAGACATGTGACAACATATCCAAATAGTCATTTCATCTAAGGTTATTTCACAACATGGGGAATCATCAGGAAAAACTGCACAAGGGGGACACCCATACGAAGAAGGATCACAACAACATATATCACCAAAGGGTTATTAGAAAAATGAAAGGACTGACATAACCATGTATTATATCACTTTTTATATTTTTAAATAGTTTTATCAGAATTTTTTGCCAGCAATGATGACTAAGAAGCCCAATGGAACAAGTGTAAAAAGATATTGAAGGCCAACTATAAGGTCCGTATATAGCACAATAGGTAATAATGTAGTGGTAATAAATTATCATTAAATCATTGGTACTGAAGATGGCACACACATCAATGCTCACACTACTATAGTTTTGTTCACTATTCTTGGTGGAGTTGCAAAGTCTTCAATGGTTTATCTTCTATCTTTTGCCACTGACCTAGGCTATATGGTTAGTCATTCTGAGTTCTCTTTTTACAAGATAAAAATCCCATACCAAAAATGTGGGTGCTTTTGACCACCACCCATATTCACATTGACAAAGTAGTGCTAAAAGGAAAGAATTTGAGCAAAATGAAAACATTTAGTTCAAAAGTGGCTAAGTCTAAATATGAACACAAGTTTTTATCTGATCGAGACCTAACATGGCCCTAGAGATCTGGCTCGACCAAGGACTATGAATCTACCAAGCTTGAGGAATATCAAAAGTTTTATCCTTGATCGGGTTCTTGCAAAATCTTGAATGTCTGGCCTAATTAAGAAGGTAGCAGTGACCAAATATTTGCACACAATTACACACGAGAGTGATCCAAAAGTTCTAGCAAAAGCATATATATGGGAAACAAAGGAATAAATGGAAAAGAACAAGAAGCAATAGGAGAATCATGCTTGACTAGATCCCAGGGAGATACCAAATACTCGATCTACTATAAAAAAGAGACCCCTATCACATCGAAAGGGATGCATTCGAACATAATCTTCCAAGTTGCAGAATCTCTACCAACAATACCGAAAGATAAAAAACACTTCAATGAAAATATAAAAGCTACCAGATGACTTGTACCTAACCAGAGCCTAGGAGGGTACTAAATCTCCAGTCTGCTTGCAAATATAATTTTGGATGCTCTAAGGGTTTTGACCTGATCAACACTTGGAGGGGTACCAAAACCTCGACCTAATACCGAAGAGTGCGGGATCATAAGGAAGGCAAAGATTGAGATTGCGAAATATTTTATACTTGAACAAGATGCACCAAGGTTCTAGACACTCAACATCATGATATCACAAATTTTGTAGCCAACTCAATTAGGTCCAGTGTTGGACCACCTACACAAGGAATGCTATTATCCTAGGACACCTATTCGATGAAGATTACCTATCAAAGGAATCTTAGAAGTATGATTGTGTCCATGGCCATCACACAGGATACAAGGTGGCTGAACTAAAAATAATTAATGAAGATTAATGAACCAAATGCAAGCAGCAGATTCAAGACTACTCAACATAGCACAAATTTTGGCCAAATCAGTAGGTCACAATGAAGCAGTTGGAGCAACCATACTTCCAACCAGCTAGCACTCCGTATAACATGATAACAATATATTTTTGAATATGATGCTTTTGATAATAATGGGATTGTATATGAGATTATATATAAAAGAATATAAAAGGAAAATTGGTTGGCTCTTAGGCATTTACAATTCATATGTATAGATGAATTACTTGCATCTTAATACAATTTAACTACTATTTGGCCTCTAGTTCGATTCATTTGTAGAGCGTATATATATTTATGACCGTTTATTTTTAATTTAAGCATGTTGAATGTTTATGGTGTTAATTTTGAATCCTGGATTTCTATTGTACTCATTCACTTGTCTAGAATTTGTGGTTTGATAAAGATACAATATATTTAAATTTAATGTTCTATAATTGATTGCAAAGCAACTAGTCTATTAGGGAGTTGATTTTTTAGTTGTGTGATCCTTGTTATTGCTTATGCCTTGATGTTACTTAATCTATACCATTGTAATTTCTATATTTAGCCTCTTTTATCTCTTTCAGCACCCTTTTCCTCCCACATTTCGGTATAGTTAGCTGGAACTTCAAGGAACTAACCTCCTCCAAAGACTAATGATTGCAGTTTTCATGAGCTCCTTGATCATTCAATGTTGGTCAAGGTTTATGGGTGCATAGACCTTTCCATTAAATAGATTCTTTGACCAACACAACCCAAGGGTATAAGTTATAAGAATTGACCCTCCTAGGTTTTCCAAGTGGGAAGGATGAGGTTGCTAGTATGTAGGTTGGGTTAATTGATGATAGAACTAATTAGTTGTTGATTATAGCCTATGATCAATTACCCCATTTATTTTGGGCCATTTAAGGTAAGTTAGGGAGAGTGGAAAGAAATCCACCACTTTTCTCCATGCTTGTTGATTGACTACAATGACAAAAGGGTAGACAGGTGAGATTTGTGCCCTCACTGTCTACTACAGATACAATTTAATATATTTTTGAATAACCTAGGATTACACTGAGAGGGGGGGTGAACAATATAAGACTAAATTTTAATTTTATTTTCAAACAATATTATCCAATATTATCAATGGAAATATCAATAGCAATAATAAAAGTAGTGAAAAAATCATCACACACAAGAGAGACACAAATTTAACATGGTTCACCCAATGTGGGTTACTCCATGGAGAAAATATTTCTTCTAAATTTTCTCAATAAATATCTTGGGAATCAATTACCTACTATAATGTTTATGGACCTCTGTCCAAAGGAGGCTTCAATCCCCTATACTCTGATTTATGGATCTCTCTTCGTAGGAGAACTCTATTCTCTTTGCTTTGGTTTGTGGAACTTGATCCAAGAAAACTCTTTATCCTCAAATAGTTTGTGGATCTCTCTCCACAGAAAAACTCTATCTCCCTAGCTGGTTCACGAATCTCTTTCCATAGGAAAACTCTATTCTCTCTCAGATCTGGTTTATGTAACTCTATGCACATGAGATATTTGTCACTATTGCTTTGGTTGGTAAACTTATATCATAAAGGACTTCTATCCCCACAACTCTGGCTAGTGGATCTCTATCCACATGAGACCTCTATCCCCACTACATTGGTTGGTGGATCTCTCTCTATAGGAGACCTCTATCCTCTCTAATCTGATCACCTCCAAAGCTAGTATTCACCTCTACTTACTTTTTATCCAATCTACCCCAAGCATTAACACAAATCTTGTTTAGATTAGCAATATATCTGATCTCTATTTCTTCTTAAATATACCCCAAGCCTTAAGACAAAGCTTGATAAAATTAGTAACCAAACCTACTCTCTATATTTGCTCAAATCTGCCTTCAAGTCTTCTCAAAGACTTGCTCAAATCTGCCTTCAATTTTTCTTAAATACTTGCTCAAATCTATGTTCAATTATTTTCAAATACTTGCTCAAATCTGCCTTCAAGTTATCTCAAAGACTTGCTCAGATCTACCTTCAAGCATTCTCAAAGACTTGCTCAAATATACCTTCAAGTATTAAAAAAGTCTTGATCAAATCTACCTTTAACACATGCATAAATCTGCTCTAACACATGCTCAAAAATATCTCATAAAATATGCTCAATCAATCTCAAATCCTGCACACAATGCTATCAAATGCTTTGTCTAATATTCAAAGTAATTTATTTAACTTGAAGCAGTTTAGACATATTCTATTCAGAATTATTTTTACCTCCTGAACATATAGAGAATGATATGCACTTGCAAATTTCTCAATATGTTCTACTCAATCATTAACTCTATCGATTCCACATGTCTCACATTTATTTATCTTTTAAAGGTAGACCTAGTCTAGCATATAACATCTATCTTCTTGAAGCATACACTTACTTTTACAAATATAATTTCTAATGTTTGCTCATTCACTTTCAATATCACTCAAAACCAATGCTCAAAAGCTTCACACAATCATTCAAAAAATGAAGCACAATTTTCTCACAAACCCTAACACGGGTTTTTACACTTTATTTCAATAAATATGCACAATGTAGTTCTCAAAACCTAACTCAAACATTTTCAAAAATTCTTATCAAACAATCCTTTTCACTCCACCTTATATTCCAAAACATTCATTCCAAAAAACACTTTAAACAAGGGATGATGTGCCCATACCTCTTAATTTGCTCTTATGGAGATATATCTTCAAAAATTATCTCACAAATAACCTATTTCTCTAATGCCACTCCAATAGATAGATTACAAGATATTTCCTCAACACATCCACATGAATTTTCACTTCAAAAAATATTTCACCATACACATATTACAACAAAATATCAACCACTATAACACCTTATTACTCCTATTCTCTCATGTAAAATAATGCTCAATAAAACAACTAGAAATTACACACATGAATTTCACTTATACACCTTATACCTCCTTCTTATAAAACCAAAATAATACACTTCAAATTTCAATAAGACCAAAGAAATTTTCACTTTATCTCATGCTTAAACCAAATATTAATAACTTGAAATTTCACTTTTCATCCCTTCTTGAAATAAAAATTAAATCACTTCTCTAACCTTATAACTCCCTAACCAAACCATACCACAATGATAAAAATTATTGACCCTTATAACTCAACCAAAAAAAAATTTGCATACCTTTATAAAAATTTATTCTGCCCTCAAGTGCTACCGCTGCTACTCAAACCTGCGACCTCACTAGGATCTGTGTCTTAGCACAAGGGCAAACACCATATGGGCTAGCTATCCACATAAAAAAAAAGAGCACACACTCTCTTTTGTTCTCTACCACTAATGCAAAACTCAAAATGCAAGCAAAACATTATCATGACCAAGTTTAATGCTGATGGTAGCATCGAGAGGCACAAGGTGAGATTAGTTGCAAAGGGATTTACTCAAAAATATGGAATTGATTATGAAGAGACTTTTGCTCCTATAGCCAGACATGAAACTATCAGATCAGTTATTGCCTTAGCTTCACATAAGGGATGGACAGTCCAACACATGGATGTAAAGAGTGCATTTCTAAATGGTTACTTGATAGAAGAAGTGTATGTTGAGAAACCACAGGGATTTGAAGAGAAAGACAAGGAACATCTTGTTTACAAACTGAATAAGGCTCTTTATGGCCTCAAATAGGCACCGAGAGCTTGGTACTCATGCATTGATGGGTACTTTAATGATTATGGGTTCATAAGAAGCAAAAATGAACCCACTCTCTACTACATGAATCAAGGAAATGACATCCTCATAGTTTGTTTGTATGTGGATGATCTCATTTTTATGGGTAGTAATGAAAAAGTTAACATGAAGTTCAAGCACTCCATGATGCAGGAATTTGAGATGAAGGATCTTGGCTTAATGAAATACTTTCTTGGAATGGAAGTACATCAAACAGATTCAGGGATCTTCATCTGTCAACTTAAGTATGCTCGAGATATGATTCAAAATTTTGCTATGGAGTAATGCAAATCATCTGTAACTCCAATTGGACATGGGATCCAATTAAGCAAGGATGATGGAACACTGAAAGTTTATGTGACCACTTTCAGAAGCATTGTTGGGAGTTTGATGTTTCTCGCCAACACCGCACTGGACATTCAAGATGTCTGTATATCTTGTTTCTCAATTTATGTCTAATCCATCTGAGCTGCATTTGCAGGTAGCTAAAAGGATTTTGAGATATGTGAAGGGTACATTGGATTTTGGAATCCAAAGACTACAAAAGTGATACTATCAAGCTTGAAGGCTTTAGGGATAGTGATTGGGGCAGCAATATTGATGATAGAAAATCCACATCGGGTAACTGTTTTAGTCTTGGTTCGGGCCTAATAACTTGGAGTTCCAAGAAGCAGATAGTAGTAGCACTATATTCAATAGAAGCTGAGTATATAACGGTTACTCATGCTAGTACTCAAGCTCTATGGCTATGAAAGGTATTAGAAGAGATTGGAGAGCAGCAAAGTGGTCCAACTCGAATATTCTATGACAACATCAGTGCCATTCAGTTGGCATACAATCCTGTCCACCATAGTATATCAAAGCATTTTGATATGAAGTACCACTTTGTTAGAGTTAATGTAATGTGCACTATGCTAGTTTGACACTTGTCAGTTTCATTGACAAGTGTCATGTTTATCATATAGGCCTTCTGCCTATATATGTAACCTATTTTTATCAATAAAATAATCCCTTCAGTTTTCCCTCCTAACATTTGGTATCAGAGCTCCAGGCTTTCTCTGGCCTTGTTGAGGATTTGTAATGGGTGGTCTTAGGGGAGTTTTTTTAAATTATGGTCATGGCTATCAAACAATGGGGGAAATTTTTTAAAGTGGAGGGCACCACTTTTATGTAATGGGTTGTATTTTCTATTTTTCAAGGGTATACTTGAATTGTTTTTCTGTTGCGTAGAGAGGCACATTATTTTTTCAGCATGATGAAGGCCCCTTTGATAATGGAATATAGTGGTATTTGTAGTCGTTGGAAACGTTTTTCCATGACCGACACAATGGTGGTGTCAAATTGTAATTTTGAGGCTGTTTCAATTGAGTTTTTTAGCCTCAAAATTTTCTCTACCTTGGAGTGCATTTTTGGTAGAACCCGACACTCCCAAGGTAATTTTATATGTGATCCTTGTACCTAGTGATATTTTCTATACACTTGGTGAATGCAGCGACTAGTTACCCATGCATTTCGGTGGGATGACATGGTCACCATAAGGACACTTATACTAGGGACTACAGACAAAGACACCCTAGACTCTATCCGAGGTTGTTTCCGGATCTACTTTTGAAGACTACAGACGAAGACACTTCAGAAGATTCTCTTATTTTCTTCTTCTCTCCTCCTATTTGGATCTATGGCTCATTTTATTGTATTGAGTGCATTTTTGGCAGAGACAAACACTCTTATATGGCTCGTTTTTCCTTTCATTAGGTGCATTTTCGGCAGAGACCGACACCTTCTAGATTGAGTTCACCATGAGGAGGGATTTCATACTCATGGTGAATCTAGTTAGTGACCTACGAGTGGCAACATCCTCTGAGGATGACCTGCAGAGGAAACAGACCGAGATGTATACACAGTGGATCTAGCGTTATTCATAGTTGGAGAGCCAAGCGCAAAGAGCACGAGCCTAGACCAAATCAATAATAAGCGAGGATGATAGGTTGTTTTAGAGAAGTCAACATTAAGGGGGAATGTTACCTAATGTTGACTTGTTTTTTTTATTTAGTTAGGATAGTGCATATTAAGGGGGAATTTTAGAGTTAATGTAATGTGCACTATGCCAGTTTGACACTTGTCAGTTTCATTGACAAGTGTCATGTTTATCATATAGGCCTTCTGCCTATATATGTAACCTATTTTTATCAATAAAATAATCCCTTCAGTTTTCCCTCCTAACACACTTCATCCGAGATATGGTGGAAACTGATATTTTTGAGCTTCACTATTGCCACACTTTGGAGAACGTCGTTGACATCTTCACCAAGGCGTTGGTCAAAGCTCAATTTGTAAAGCTGAGAGACTGTATAGTCAGTTCTCTCAACTTTAAGGGGGAGAATGTAGCAAGTGTGAACAGGACTTAGCTTGAAATGGCTTAGAAAAATCTAGTTTTTCTAAGAACAGTGTGAACATACTTACCTTTTGTCGACTAATCTTGTCGGATGGTCGGCATGATATTCTTTCTCCCTTATCTCTATTTTCTCCTTATCCCTCCATTGTCCTTCCTCCTTTCCTGCCATCCATTTTCCCTTATCACTCCACTTCCTTCCTCTCCCCACGCCCGCTGCCACCTCCCACTCCACTTCCTACTCCTCCGTTCTCTCTAATCTCCGCTATCTTCCTCCACCTTCCCTTCCCTACTATTTCGCATGTTCTAAGCCTATATAAGGTTTATTTTAATGTAATATTCAACTGGTTAGTTTAATGAATTATTTCGGCTATATTTTATTCGTGTCAATTTTTACCTTGGCCTAATGTTAATCTAAGCTTACCTTAACCTTAGATTCACATAAAATATTATATTTTAATTATAATTATTTAAATCCAAGGGATTTAAATATTATAATTTTATTTTCTTAGGTTGAACTTTTGCCACCAAGGTTAATCAATTTAACCTTTTATTTTTGCGGAATTACCACCAAGGTAAATCAAATAGAAATTCTTGTTTTTCCTTTTTCAAATGTCACCACGATAAATCAACTTGGCCCTTTTATTTTTATTTTTCAAATACTTCCATGGTAAAGCCATTAGACCTTTATTTTTATTGATATAAATGAAAACCAATGTCATTAACCTATGCTATTAATTATTCCACATCAATGACAACAATATACTCAAAATTTCTAACAATCTCCCCCTTTGTCATTGATGGCAATCCTTTTAAAAAAACTCTCCTTACCATTTGATACCAAAACTGCTCCCCCTAACTCTGCTCTCTCTAAGAAGTTGATCCCCCTGAATGGATGCTCTCCCCCTTACTCAAATATCTCCTCCTTTGAAATAATTGGCAAAGGGACTCCTTTGGGGCTAAATATAAGACTCTTAGATCAACCTGCTCCCCACATCCTCTCCTCAAGGTGATTAATTTTGGGTTGGGAGTAATACTACTCCCAACATACAATGCTCTTTTACTTTGTCAACTTTATTTTTCAATATTTTTGATCCTTTTGAATATCCTTGTTCCTATTCTTGCTTGTCTTTGGAAGTTCTAAAAACTCTATTCTACATAACTTGGCATTATGCCCTATATTGTTACACTTGTAACACTTAATGTTGTAATTCTTGGAAGGTGCAAATATATTGAAGTTCCCCCTGGTGAAGCCATACTAATTTATATCATGAACTCTACAATGGATTGCTTTATAACCAAATCTATTGCAAGAGTAGCAATAACCTTGAAAGCGATGTCCATATTTTAAGTTCCTCTTAGTAAAACCATACTCTTTATCTCCATGAACCCTGCAATGCATAGCCTTGTGGCCAAACTGATTACATGAAAAACAATTTCCTTTTAAGAAATTTTGTTTTGCAACCTCTAATCTCGTAGTCCTTTCTTTGCCTTCTTTGTGATGATATCCATTTATAATTTGTGCATTATCTTCCTCCTTGTTGCTTTTACTTCCTGAATCATCATCATAAGTCTTATATTCTTCTTCACTCTTTTCATTTGAAACTTCCTCTTCTAAGATTGATCTTGACTCCCCTTTCTCTGCTTCTTGAGTTTATACATATATAAATCTAGCTTTTAAAAAAGTAGTTCCTTGTGTCTTCATGATGTTACCCAAATCACTTGTGCTTGCATTTTTTTTTGATCTTCTTGACCCACTTCAAAATTTAGATCTATCTTGGTGAATGAAGATATTTGAGTATTGATAATATTATCTAAGGTCTTTCAACTTTTCCCAAACCTATGTAGCTTGACCTTAGAATCTTTCACTTCCATCCTTAGTGAAACCATATCATGTTCCAATCTCTCACACTCTAGCTCTTTTACCTCTAACTTTTCAGTCATGATCTCTTTAACTCTTTTTGCGTCTTCAACTTTAACTTTCAAATCATTGAGATCTTGTATAAGCCTTGCTTTTGTTTTCTCATCCTCTTGAACTTGATCCTCCAGTCTTGAGTTCTGCTTCCTAACCTTTTTCAATTCTCTAAGAGAAATAATGAGTTCTCCTTTTAGATAAATTATACCTTCCTCTTCTATTTTTGATTCTTCTAGGTCTTCAAGAGAATCTTCTTTGAATTGATTTTTAATAGGAGCATCTTATTCCCCTTCTATTTCCAAGAATATAATCTCTTCTTTCTCACTATTTGAGAAAATTTCATCACTGTCACTTGAAACCTTACTTGCCTTTTCAACATAGAAACTCTTCTTATGCCTTTGAAAGAATTTCTTTTCATGCTTGCCTTGACCATATCTATTTTTCTTTTCATACTTGAGTTTTACTCCTTCCTTTTTCTTATGATCTTGTTTCTCTTCATTGCTACTATTTTTGGCTTGTTGACAATTAGATGCATAATGACCAAAATTTCCATAATTAAAACACTTCACCATTTTCATACCTTTGTGCTTGCTTGAATACTTCTTGTTCCTTTTAATACTTTCCTTCAAGTTATATTTTTTTAAAGGAACCCACTCTAATACCAATTTAAGAACCCATGCTTATACTAAGAAGGGGGGTGAACAATATAAGATCAAATTTTACTTTTCTTTCCAAACAATATTATCCAATATTATCAATGGAAATATCAATAGAAATAATCAAAGCAATGCACAAATCATCACACATAAGAGAGACACAAATTTAGTGTGGTTCACCCAATGTGGGTTACTCCACGGAGAAAATATTTTTTCTAAATTTTCTCAACAAATATCTTGGGAATCAATTCCCTATTACAATGTTTATGGACCTCTATCCAAAGGAGACACCAATCCCTTATGCTTTGATTTGTGGATCTCTATCCACAGGAGAACTCTATCCCCTTTGCTCTAGTTTGTGGAACTTGATCCAGGAGAACTCTTTTTCCTCAATTACTTTGTGGATTTCTCTCCATAGAAGAACTCTATCTCCCTAGTTTATTCACAAATCTCTTTCCATAGGGAAACTCTATTCCATTTCAGATTTGGTTTGTGGAACTCTATCCACAGAAGACCTCTATCCCTACTACTCTGGTTGGTAAACTTCTATCATAGAAGAATTTTGTCCCCACTGCTCTGGATAGTGGATCTCTATCTCTCTCACTAGGAGACCTATGTACTCTTTGATTTGATCATCTCCAAAGCTGGGATTCACCTCTGCTTACTTCTGTTCCAATCTATGCCAAGACTTAACACAAAGATTGTTTAGATCAGTAATATATCTGCTCTCTATCTCTACTCAAATATACCCAAAGAATTAACACAAATCTTGATCAAATTAGCAACCAAACCTACTCTCTATCTCTGCTCAAATATGCCATCAAGTATTCTCAAAGACTGCTCCAATTTACCTTTAAGTCTTCTCAAAGACTTTCTCAAATATACCTTTAAGTCTTCTCAAATAATTGCTCAAATCTACCTTCAAGTCTTCTTAAATACTTGCTCAAATATACCTTCAAGTATTAACAAAGACTTGCTCAAATATACCTTCAACATATGCACAAATCTGCTCTAACACATGCTCAAAATAGCTCACAAAATATGCTCAATCAATCTCAAATCTTGCACATAGTGCTATCAAATGCTTTGTCTAATATTCAAAGTAATTTATTCAACTTGAAGCAGTTTAGACATATTCTATCCAAAACAATTTTAACCTCCTGAACATATAGAGAATGATATGCACTTGCAAATTCATCAATATGTTCTACTCAATCATTAAGTTTGTTTCTTCCACATGTCTCACATTTATTGCTCTTTTAAAGGTAGACCTAGTCTAGCACATAACATATATCTTCCTGAAGCATACACTTTCTTTCACAAATATGATTTCTAATATTTGCTCATTCACTTTCAATATCACTCAAAACCAATGCTCAAAATCTTTACACAATAATTCAAAAAATGAAGCACAATTTGCATACAAATCCTAACACGGGTGTTTGCACTTTATTTCAATAAAGAGGCACAATGTAGTTTTAAAAATCTAACTCAAACAATTTTAACAATGCTTATCAAACAATCCTTTTCACTCCACCTTATATTAAAAAAAATCATTCCAAAAAATACTTTAAACAAGGGATGATGTGCCCATACCTCTTAATTTGCTCTTATGGAGATATATCTTCAAAACCTGTCTCACAAATAACCAATTTATCTAATGCCACTCTAATGGATAGATTGCAAGATATTTTATCAAAACATCCACATGAATTTTCACTTCAAAATATATTTCACCATACATAGATTACAACAAAATATCAACCATTATAACACCTTATTACTCCTATTCTCTCATGCAAAATAATGCTAAATTTTTTTTAGAAATTACACACATTAATTTCACTTATAAACCTTATACCTCCTTCTTATGAAACCAAAATAATGCACGTCAAATTTCAATAATACCAAAGAAGTTTTCACTTTATCTCATGCTTCAACCAAATATTAATAACCTGAAATTTTTCCTTTCATTCCTTTCTAAAATAAAAATTAAATCACTTCTCTAACCTTATAAATCCCTAACCAAACCATACCACAATGATAAAAAATATTGACCCTTATAACTCCTTAACCAAACAAAACTTTGCATACCTTTATAAAAAATTATTCTGCCCTCAAGCGCTACCGCTGCTGCTCAAATTTGTGACCTCGCTAGCTTCTGCACCCTAGAACAAGGGAAAACACCATGTGGGCTAGCCATAAAAATAAACCAAAAGAACACACACTCTCTTTTGTCCTCTACCATCGATACAAAACTCAAAATGTAAGCAAAACCTTATCATATGCCTCCGTCGTGTCTCAAACTCGAGACTTATCGATTGCCACAACTTAACACAGCGGTCGCTACCGCCTGGGCTACCTGCCCAGATGGGATATAATTTTGGAGCCTCTTCTCCTTATCCTTCCTATGCCTCAAATTTCAAAAATTTACATCTTCTTCCTCTCCACCATGAGTTGAACGATGATCGAATGGGTGCACAGATTTCAAAACAAAAAATACACTTATCAACCACTTTATCATTGCAATATTTATATGCAATGGTTGCATTAATATTTGACGTCGATGCTCAAAATTTTAAACCTTTGGCACCAAATAAAATATTATATTTTAATTATAATTATTTAAATCCAAGGGATTTAAATATTATAATTTTATTTTCTTAGGTTAAACTTTTGCCACCAAGGTTAATCAGTTTAACCTTTTATTTTTGCAGAATTATCACCAAGATAAATAAAATAGAACTTTTTGTTTTTCCTTTTTCAAATTCCACCATGATAAATCAACTTGGCCATTTTATTTTTCTTTTTCAAATACCTCCATGGTAAAGCCATTAGACCTTTATTTTTTTGGACATAAATGACAACCAATGTCATTAACCTATGCTGTTAATTCTTTGACATCAATGACAACAATATACTCAAAATTTCCAACAATTTTTTATGCAAATATGTTGCCTATATGAATATGCCTTCAAGTGTATTCACAACTCGATGTATTCATGAATTTAAATGTTAGAGGTCAAATCCGACATGGAGCTAGGAATTTTGAACTGCTTGCAATTATGCCAGATAGAAAGTATATTTATTTTCTAGCAAGTTTTCCTTGAGGTAGTGGATTCACCAGTGCTAGGTTTTATTTACAAATAATGAGGTTGAGCCAATTGCTATGGTTAATTGACTCCTTTTATGGGTTTGCATCAAGGATCGATGTAAAAGAGGTGGTCTAATTTTAGGTATATACACAATCATTAGAAGAAACAAAGAAGGAATAAAGGGATAAGTAAGCACAATGTGCAAGTTTAAATTCAAAAGGAATTAAATATGCAACGAAATATGTGGAGGAAAATTTTAGAATAGAGGTAGAAGAGGTGAAGTTTATTTCCAAGTAAATTATCTACATTTTCTTCAAGTAATATAAAATGCTCTCCTTGTAATAGAATTAAAAGTAGTATAGGGATGATCCCTTGCAATTTAGGGTTTTAAGAGGAGCATAATAAAGAAACGATCATAGAGGATATCCACAAAAAATTAGATATTTTAGGGTATTATAAGAAGGTAATTACTTTGGAGAAATGTCCTTCACTTTAGGGTTTCTAGGGAAACATAAATAAGAAAGTACTTTTGAAGTTATTCCTTGAATTTTAGATCCTTTAGAGAATTCAAACCTATAGATGATAAGTATCCTTATAAATAGCTTGGAAAGATCAAAGAGATTGATGAAGATGAAAGTGTTGGTGGAAATGAAAAACAAAGGAAGACCCAAAAAGGAAAAACAATGACAAAAGAAATGGAAAACAAAAGCAAATATTTCAAGTGCTAACAAGAAGTAAGGCTAATCCCATAAATAAAAATAAAAAGTGATGATAAAAATGGTATATTGGAATATTAGTGGTATGAATAAGACCCCTTACAAGATAATTAGTAAGGAATTGATAGGTTTCCATAGCCATCATATTTATATATAAGGAAACTAATTAGTAAATACTTTAACTAGTCATGGTGTTGATATTCATTTGGTAAAATTCAAATTTTAGAAGGCATTTCAGCAAGTGAGACTTTTTATCTTAATAAAAATAATATCAAGGATTTAATTTCATAAACATAATACATTGAGGAAGATGGAGATAATATTTCATATAAATGAAGAATATCTTGGATGAGAAGAAAAACTAGATATGGTTTAATTAGTCTAACAACAATATATTATATTGTAATAAGAATAATAATATTACTAAATATTAGTACCAATGTGGAGCTGGTGTAAGCCAAGAGTTGGGGTAGAGTAAGAAGACTATGAATATACCAAATAAAAGGAGTCCTTATATTTTATTGTTCCAAGTCTTTAGTGAAATTCAAAAATAAAGGATTCACATGAGGAAAAATTAGGTAGAATGCAAGGAAATTCATATTTTAAATCTCGCATGGGAAGTATGAAGGCCCAAGCTAGACATAAGAGGAAGAGTGAATGTATGGCAAGTATATTCCATAAAAGCAAATGTTACACCAAAAGTGATTATCAAGGATAATATGATCGAGCTTAATATAATGGTTCTTAAAAGTAGATAATTAATATGAAAGTTCCATGAATGTTGTTCAAGGTTCTCAAAGATTCAAAAATGGATCAAGTGGAAATGAAGATTGAATTAAAATTAATCCATGGCCTTTCTAAATAAAGGTTTTTTACTATTATATTTTCCATTTTGAAAATTAGGGATAAAATAAAGGTGGTGGTCCATGGTTTAGAGGGAGAGATGCTCTATATTTAATACCATGGAGTGAGAATATCAATACATAAGCTATTAAAAATATTCTACTGTGGGTTAGTATTTTTGGCCTTCCATATTAGATTATTAATAGGAATATCTTGAAGAATATTGGAAATACCCTAGGGGAGTTTGTCTAAGAGGGGTCAACTACTAAGGAGTCAAAGCATGTTGTACATATAAAAATATGTGTTGCTATGGATATTTCAAAACCTTTACCACAATCCATTAAGCTTAAATATAAATCAAGATAATGAGTTCAATAAGTGGATTATGAAAGTGTTGCATTATGATGTCACACATGTTATGAGACTTGGCGCATGACAAGATATTACAAAGTAAAAATTATGGATAAAGAGAGAGAAAATATTAGTCATGGGATAAACTTCTAGATGAAGCAAGAAGATCATACTATGGTAGAAATTGAATTATATTAAAGATATTCCATTTATATAAAAGAGATAAAAAAAGTATATGCACAATATCACATGACAAAGGCCATCATAGTTCATATAGATCATGAAGACATGTTAATGGTACAAGGTCATGTTTATTAGTTATATTCCAAAGTAATTGTTACGAGGCTTTAATAAGACCTCATTATAATAGGTTATTTTAATGTGTAATATAATTTCATGTTCATTTGAATTTTATGTAATATGGATTTGGAAACCCTAACCCTAATCTTATTTTTCTCAATATATAATTCCATAACACAAAGGGAGAGACATGATTTTTCATTCTCTCCATTATTGAAAATTTTCTTCTTTTTTCTTATTTCATTTGGTTGAGCTTGGGCACATACAATTTATCCTTGCTACAAGTGGTATCAGAGATTGGATGCTTGCCCCCACACAACCAATATTGGAGAAGCATTGCATTTCCTCATATCCTCCATAAATTTATGTGTTGAGTTGAAGGTAAGCATGAGGATGTTGCATAAGGTTTAATAAAACCCCCATAGATTTTTATTTTTATTTTTATTGTAGATATTAGCTTGTATATTTTTTTGTAGGTATCCAAAATCCAGATCTAACTGAGTTTGATGATATCTATGCAAACTGACTGTGTTCATTTTACAAAGCTATATAGTATCCAAAATTGAGATCTAATTGAGTTTGGTGGCCTTTGTATAAATTGAATGTGTTCATTTTTACACAACCATACAATATTCAAAATTTGGATCTAATTGAGTTCAATGACCCCTGTGTAAACTGATTGTGTTTTTTTTTACATAGCCATATAGTATCCAAAATATGGATCTAATAGATTTTAGTGACCTTTGTGTAAATTGACCGTGTTTGTTTTTACATAGCCATACAATCATATTGGATTTTGTGTAAACTAACTATGTTTTTTTATAACACAATAGACTTCTAGCCTATCCATTGTACTTGTATAAGTGTCTTAAAAAATTTTCCACATTGCTTTTAACTAAATTATAGCTCTCATTTGTAAAAATGATTCCACTTGGATGGTAAGCAAGGTCTAGTGGATCACACCTAACATACATACTACCATATTAGCACTATAGTAGCACTCCATTTTCACTCCAAGTCTATTTTCAATTTTTATTTGCTTTCATTCATTACAAATCGATTCACATATTTGCATCATCCCTAAAAGGAATGCACTCAATGAATCATTTCATAACCTAGCCTCATGATAGGGTACCACTTCCTTGGTGGTGAGAAATTTGTATTAAAGGTCCTATGAGTCAAATTTGGATTGGACTTAACGAGAATACACAGTGAAGGGGGTTAGCCACACTCATGAAACTTTGAAAAGGGATCATCCTTTCACCTATACTCAAAAAACTAAAAATCTTAAAGATTAAAATTAACCTGATCTAATATCTATCATAGCTATGGAATAGAGTACATACTTCTCTTCAGAGAGTATATCATTGACCATAATAAATTGGGTGAGGACTGGTAGGACTTGATCTCCATCATGGCTTGGATTTCATAACCAAGTATCTGTATGAGGGAATCCAGGTGAAGGCCTTAATTTGAGATAATCTCATTATACCTCTCCAATTTTCAACACCTCACCTACTTGCAGTCATAAGATTGAGGTTACTAGTTTTGTACATCCCATACTTTGGTATTCAATTGTGTAATATAGTGTTGAAGATATTGTCTTACACATTCATCTATTGGAGATATTAGCTTTTACATTCATCTATAGTATTTTAGTTTGGGCTACACACCTTTTTTAGTACTTTATATTTAGCCACATCATCATATTGTTGCTTCAGGACTCATAGCCACTTGTATAATTCATTATTTGTAAAATATATTCCACTTGGATGATGAACAAGATCTAGTGGATCACATTCATTCATTATCATCACTTGGCTCATTATTTACTATCACATTTTGCCTCACTTAGTCATCTATTCCTTTTCACACCTTGACACACCTCTTTTAAGTATTTTTAGTGTCACAGGTCAGAATGACTTCTAAATTCAAATAAAATGTTGGATGTACCCTCAAAGGTAATGATAATTGGGATCAATGGTTCACATGCCTTACGAAAACTACAAAATATGATAACCTATGGTACAACCATATGGATGCAAATCCTACACCACCCACAAATGTTGCTACCCTAGAAAAATTGTAGATAGATGATGGCCAAATTCATACCAGCATCCTACTTGTCATAAAATATCACCTTCATAATTTGATTGATGAAGCCAAGCATGACACATCATGGCCAATTATCAAAATCTGCAAGAAAAAATTTGTTACCAAATCTAACCTAGATTTCGTTTATCTTGTCCTCAAGATGAATCAAATAAATATCTAAAAAGGACACTCTAGTTACACCATAAACCTCCTTCACCCTATTAAATATATCATTGATAAATACTTCAAAAATCAATGTATCACATGAGCTTTCCTCATTTAGTCACGTTTTCACATTCCAAACTACAAGAACTTGCTTGCTAGTTTATCAGTTAGTGGAACCTTAAAAACAATCAACTTTGAAGCCTTAGCAAAAAAATTCATTGAGCTTGACAAAATATTTGACACAAACTTCACCAGTTTTGACCCTGGTGACTTAACCTTTCAGGTGGATGAAGATGCAATTTTTTTAAATAGTCAAGGTAACAAAAGCCAAGGCTGAGATTGTGGTTAAGGCAAAGGTAAAGATAAGTATAAGGTTTTAACAATGGTCAACATGAACACTCACGACATCAAAATAGTCAAGGAAAACATAGTCAAGAACAAATAAAACATCCTATTTTCTCTCAAGGAATTGAAAACTCAAATATTATGTGCAAACATTGTAATAGAAAAGGGCACTATGCCACTGATTATCAAACTGCCACACATAAGATAAAGTATTTTCAAAAGCACAATGTGCATAATGTAAATGAATATGAATTTGATTCAAGTATCTTCCAAAGTGCTCAATTTGTGCATGCTCATATCATCAACACATGAGCACCTATATCACCATATGTTAACCATACCAAAATATTCATTGAGGTACATTTAGGATATGATGGCTGTGACATTTCTCATCCCACATCACAAACCATTTGATTTTCCCATAGTGTAGCCTTCGCCAGTAGTTCATGAATCATGGATACTAGAGCCACCCAATACATGACTTCCAACAAGAACTTATTTGAATAATTTAACTTAGAAGTACTTGATGTATTTCACATGGCTGACAAATCCTCTCAACTAGTTGAAGAAGCTAGAACTATTCGATTAAAATTTTCCAAATTACCTAATTTTTGGCTACTTAGTGTTCTCTACATCTCTAATCTAAAGCAAAATCTATTGTCACTATCCATATTCATCTACCATGGATTTTATCCAAGTGCCATTACCAAAGATAAAACTCTTCGAGTCATTCATACACCCTCCAAAATAGTGGTGTAGACACCAAAATATAGTCATTTGTCCTCCATATTAGCCTTCCTACCATTTCCACCACCAAAACCTAGCCATTTATCCTCCATCCATGATTTCCCACAATTTTTCAACCATTATTCATATTTATTTATATATATTTATTATATATATTTAAATATAATATTTTATATTATATTTTAATATATATTTAATAAATATGTATTTATTCAAGTGAATTAATCCTAGCCATCCAAATCCACTTAATCTTGACCACCCATTTCCATCAATTCGTACCACACCCTAGATTTAATATCCACCCTCCGATGTGCTTTAATATCAACCACATGATTAGTGTCGTTGAAACCCTAGCATGCCCTAGGTTGAATTATAAATAGATGTCATTTTATGGCTCAACCTCTAAGTTCCTGAGTTCCCTAAGTTTGACATTTTCATGAGTATTTATACCAAGTTATCAAATACCTTGAGATCCTTTAGAGTATTTGAGCACCTCTACTTCCATATTCGCTCATCGTAATCCCCATCTTTGCTTATCATAATCCCCAAAACCATCACCATTCATTTTCCTTGCGAGATCTGCTTCTATAAAATCATTCCTATCAGCACCAAACACCCATGAGAATTTCCTATAGTAGCCACACACTCACATGTAATTTACATCATAGTTCCTAAAGACCCCTAGCCTTTAGACGATGCTAGAGCATCAACACGCCTATCTGCAACCTACATCATGCATAAGAAGATAATAAGTAAGGCAGATCCATTTGGTTTGTTAGATTTCATATTGTATTTTCCTATTCATATTTCCATTGCTATAACTAGGGTTTGTAAGTTATGATTTCTGAGGGCTTACACTGTGGAGCCATCATTTGTTATTACTAATTCTTTAGTTTCATTGTGTGCAGGATTTGACAATACATCATAAGCATTGGATAACTGTTTAAGCTGGAGTGGCCTGACATCAGATATAAAAAATCCTACTCAATTATGTTGGGAGTAAGACGTGCTTGAAGACACCACAACCTTGATTTTCTAGGGTTTTGAAGAACCCTAGCTACTTTTAAAATTGTATAAAAAAGGATTCAAGGATTCACGTTGTAACAATGGAGTTTTTAGGTTCCTCCCATTAATACAAATTATTCTATTGTGAAATTCTATGTTACTTGTATTTCATATATATAACATTGTTTGGTGTTACATTTTTACATCTTTCAAGTGGTCATGACCAATTCCTTAGATGGAAAACTCATCAGACTTTCTAGACATCTTGCTTTTGAAGTTCACATTGCTAAAGCTAATATGACACTTAATGCCAACCTAAATCCAAAGAAAATTTCTATTGATGCATTATGGTATGCTTGTATGGGTTATGTCAAACTTGATTGATTGAGATAAATGAAGTCCATTATTAGGGGACTACCACACTTCTCTTCCAAACCCATCAAATGTGAAGCATGCATCATTGCCAAATCCTCTCAATAGCCTTTTTCAAAGAGTCAATGGAAGTCCACATAAAAATTGGAGCTAGTTCACTTAGACATTTGTGGGCCAATGCCTATTCCCTCATTAAAAGACAAAAGGTATTACATCACCTTCATTGATGACTTACTAAAGAAGCTATGGATTAAATTTTTGGAGAAGTCTAAAGCTTTTGAATTATTCAAAGCATTCAAGGCTTGTAGAGAATGAGAATTAGGTTGTAGAATCAAGATCTTCAAGAGTGATAATGGTGATAAATACATCTTAAATGAGTTCACATAGTACTTGTCCTCGCATGGGATCAAAAATAAATTGATAATACCAAGAACACCTCAACAAAGTGAAATTGTCAAGCACATGAACGGGATAATTATAAATATGGCTCATACCCTTCTTGTCTATAAAAATGTGCCTCCATATCTTTGGTATGAATCCACCTATATTACTATGCATGTACTCAACACAATGAGTTCCTTAAAACCTGGACCATTACCTCATGAAAAATGGACTGGACACCCCTCCACCATCAACCACTTCAAAATATTTGGCTCCATATGTTATGCTCATATTATTCTAAAGCATAGAAAAAAACTTGAAGCTGAAGCTATGAAAATCATATTTTTTGGATACCTTATGGATAAGAAGGGATACAAGGTATTCATCCCTTCATACCAAAATGTTATTGTGACACGTGATGTTGTGTTTTTAGAAATTGAAGAACAATTGGTTACATTGGATACTAGGGGACACAATAATTAGCTTAGATCAAAACATGCTAACATGTATGATGCTTATATTCCAACCTTTAGGGGCAGAGACGATAAGAAGTTACTCAAAACTTTAGAATCTACAAATAAAACCATAATTCTAGAGGAACCAAACCGTGATACTAATCAAATATTTGTATCTTCTACACCTTATACCCCTTCACACAATGTTGATCATGATAGAAGTATTATTTCACATCCATCTTCATCAACATCCTCTATACCTAATGATCCATTCTAGGATTATGACAAAAACTTTGAGGTAGGTGAGACATCCACACTGCTTCCCACTCAAGGAATTCATGAATCTTGCCAGCTCTTAAAGGACATCAAACTAGATGAAGTAGGAAAAATGGGCATAAGAGGTACCCTCAAAGCAAGAGTGCATGAATAATTACTTGTTGAACTAGAACCTGTAGAATCACACCTTGATTTGAATAATAAATCTCTCATGTACCAAGAAGCTATCAAAAACACAACTTGGAGATATGCATTTAAATAGGAGTATGGATCTCTAATAAAAATGGTACTTAGGAGTTAGTTGATCTACCACTCTGAAGAAAGGTAGTTAAAAATAAATGAGTGTAGAAAAACAAGTATAAATTAGATGGCATACTTGACAGACACAAGGTGAGATTAGTGGTTAAAGGCTTCACACAAAATCAAGGCATTGAATACACTGAGGTATTTGCATCTACCACAAAATGCTCCACAATAAGGAATCTTGTAGTGTCATGACCCCCCCTTGGTAAGTTTTTTTATTTGGAAGGTTTTATGTTTTTCTATTGCTTCTTCTGATGAGATTATGGACTATCTATTAATTTATCTTGCAAAAAATGTATTTTGGTGAAAGTTGTTTAGTGAAATTATTGAACATGTAATGTTTAAGTTTATGTTAAGCCTAAATTTTATGGAAGAATAAGATGCTGCTAATGAAACTTTACTTTTGTAGAAATGAGTTGCTATTGTTGGTATAAAGAATTGTTCACCGAGAAACGGAATGTCCAAGGGAAATGATGTGATGGGTTATTTGATGAAGTATTCAGAAGCAATATGAACGAGTGTTTCTTTAATGAATATGCATAACATGATTTGCATAAAAAAACTAATCATATTGATATTTAGCTAAAGATTGCTTATTTTATAGTAGCTTGCTTTTGGGTGTGATTATAGTGGTTATGGAAATGCTTGTTTGTTGTTGATCCTTTTAGAAGAAGGAAGCATATGTTTAAGAACATATCTGGAGTACAATATAGAAAGAAATTATTTTCTAGAAGAAATAAATACAATAATGTTAAATATGAATTTCTTATTTCTAGTTTTATATGGGCTTGAACCTTGTATAATTGCTATTGTAATTAATTTCTTTTGCAGTTTTTTTGACATCAAATATTTTGATGAAAACATAATTTTTCTGTAGCTATATTTTGGCTTTGTTTTTGAGTGAGCAATAATTAGAATATGTGAAGTGTTTTTCTCCACCACATTTGTATTAAAAAAAATTAATTAACAACATTGGTTGCCGATGAAATAATTAGATCGTGCCGAGCAAGTGGAGTAATGATTTTGGTAGTGGGAAGCTCACAAAATGTGGAAGAGATCGGTAAGCGAAGGGGGAAGACTTTGTGGATATCATTATTGTGTGATTTAGAATAAGAGAAATGTATTGGAGGAGATTCCTTTTGATGAAAAATAAAATGAAGAGGTGTTGGGTAAGAAGGTTTGAAAAATCTGCGACAGACATCAGACATCAGGTAGAATTATTTAAAGAAAACATGTTAGAATGTTTTGCTATGTGAAATATGCATTGTAGGAGTACGTTATTCATTGCTTAGTCAATGCATTTCTTGGGAAAATAATCCAGTATGCCAGCTATAAAATTATTAAGAAAATAGATTTTATTATGTATTTAATTGCAGTAGAGAGCTTGTGCTTTTGACCATATTCTAGGAATTGAAGTGACCAAAAATGAAAAGTTATCTTGCATGTCATGACTATTTAGTTAATCCATGTTTATCCCTAAAGTCATGAATATTGGAAAGCTAGGGAAATTTCATTGAGAAAAGGATTTGTAAATGAATTTTTTGAGAGTTGGAGTTCTCTACTCTACATGAAAATTCTATTCCAGTCTAAAACTTGGTTTTAGAAGAGTAGATGTCTTGGGCAAAATTTTGTTGTGAAGTTTTAGAGAACATGAATTATTTTCTGAGTTTTTATGCTTAGAATTTTTAGAACCGTGAGCTAATGGAGAGTGTTTAAGAGCTTCACCCAACTATAGATGGATGGTAGAGTGTGTTGGGATGCTGAATGGAAAACATGTAGGATGTCTTTTAAGAGGCTACTCTAAGTTTTTGAAAAGAAGCAAAAATTATGTCTGAGTTTTTGTGTGATGATGTTCATGTATATATCCTCCTAGATGTTTGTTGAAGGAAAATAGTAACTTGAAGGAGAAACTAAAATATATGAATGATATTGTGCTTTCTATTAAAGGAAAAATAGTATACATTTGCATCAAAGAAGAAATTGATTTATGATATATGCTTGTCATTCGTATGCATGTAATGGATATTGATTGTGATAAGGGAGTTTCCATATGTTGATATCATTAAATGCTTCAACAAAAATAAGTAGATTCTATGTAATGAGGTATGTTTTTAGTTGTGTTTTATGCATGCAAATATTTTCTTTCTTTGAGAAATTTCAAATATTTGAGTGTATTGGGTGCCATATCTGATCCTAATGAGTGGATATTATATTTCTGATAATCGAGAGAGTTCTCGTGTGAAGATGAATCACTACAAGAATGACTATCAGGGATCGTGACAAAGGAAGAAAGAACTTAAACTTGAGATGAGTCTTAGTTAGAGTTGCAAAAGGGTGATTTTCATTAGTATGGGAAGAAAGCTTTGTATTTTTATGAATCAATTATACCGGCTAGTTTACTTTATAGCTGGTAGATTTACGTTGTAAAACATGCTAATGAGAATTGTAATAATAAGATGTATTCAAACTTTAAGTGGAAATATCCTTTATAATTTTGATATAGAGGTTGTTTTAGAACCTCACAGATTGTAAGTTGTAATTGGGATGCTTGTGGTTAAGACGTATCCAAGATATTTGTGATTTACTTTGATTATTATATTGCATAATTTTCTTATGAGGGTAAACCTTTAGTAGAGAATGGTTTTATTGATGTCATCAAGCATCTAAGATATTTTCTTCCATAGATAAGAATTGTGCAAGTGACTTATAGAGGGAATGTATAATCAGGGAAGGTTTTACTTTTACCTTCAATTTTTTTAACAAAATGATGTTAATTACTCTAAAGGAAATGAGATGATTCTTTAATCCATGCTGGTCATCTAATGTGATATTGTTTGGATGTACGATGCTTCAAAAGTTAGTATGTGAAATCCTTGTGAGCTGAATGCTCTTAACGATTGTGTAGACCTATGGTTGTGAAGCCATGATAGTCCATGTAGTATAGTAGAAGTTAGATTGGAAATTTTAACTTCAATATACTTATTCTCTAAGAGCCTTGAGGATATCCTTTTTGATGAAATAGAGTAAGCTTAGTCATAGATGAGCCAAAGACCATCGGGTCAGTTATGTTTTAATAATTCTAGTCCCATTTTTGATAAATTATGTAAAATATAGTTGTTTTCGAGTAGACCATACCCTCAATAGGTGAAGGGATAACTTACCTTTACATGCATAGTGCAACTTCATAGACTAGCCTATGTAGCTTACATGGATTTGCATAGACCTTTTAATAGATAGAAAAGGGAGACTTCTACACTAAAAGACTTGTGTAGTATGATGGTTGGATGCTTCTTTTTTGAAGGATGAAAAAGAAAAACTCCTACATAGAAAGAATTATGTAGTGAGATGGTTTTTCAAAGATACCCTTTTAAATGAGAGAAAGGGAGGGGTGTGGTAAACTATAAGTTATCAAGAAAAGAAATGTTTGACTTGTTAAGTGAACTATCCATACAAATGCTTTCAAATTATGGATGTGTGATAAATGGATGGTGGTAGATCAATGATGGCCCATAAGCGGTTCATGACTCTAGGCTAAAAAAAATAAGAGGGAGAATTATGGGTTGTTACATGTAGCCTTAGCTGCACAACAGGGTTGTAAGACTTATCAATTAGATGTAAAGACTACTTTCTTGACTGACAAATTGGTAGAAGAAATATACATGGTACAACCAAAAGGTTTTGAGATTCTAGGATAGGAGCACAAGGTATGCAGATAGAAAGTCTTTATATAGATTAAAGTAAGCTCCTCATGCTTGGTTTAGCAAGCTGTCAGATCGAATGAAGCAAATTGAATTTGAAGTGTGTGATTACCAATATATTGATGCAATATTGTTTATCATGCACAACAAAGATAAAGTCACATACCTCATAGTATTTGTGGATGATATGCTTCTATCAGGTAATAGTGAACACATCATCAACACAATGAAAAAGAGCCTTGCAAAGACTTTTGATATATCTTATCTAGGATCGATGAAATTCTATTTGGGCATAGAAGTAACTCAATAAACTGTCAAAATATTCTTAATCCAAGAGAAATACATCAACAATATTCTAGAAAAGTTTCAACTCAAATATGCATACCCTGTGATAACACCAATGGAATCAAATCTAAAACTCACTATGGACGATGATACACCAAAGGTAGATGCAAAACTGTAGAAGGCTAGTTGGTAGTGTCATCTATGTTACTAACACAAGACCTGACATCACTTATGCAGTGGATATTCTAGCAAGGTACATGACCAAGCCAAAGAAGAGTCATTGGCAAGAGGTAATAAGAGTGTTGAGGTACCTAAAGACAACTCATAATTATGGCCTATAGTATGAAAAGAATGCAGATTTCAAACTCATTGCATACATAGACTCAAAATTTGTAGGAGATAAAGACATTGGGAGATCTACGTCTAGGTAATTGATGTTTCTTGGCTTAGCACCAATTTCATGGAGATCAAAGGAACAAAAGACTATATTAAATTATTCAATAGAAGTCAAATATATTCCTATAGTTGAGACAAGCAAAGAAGTGGTATGGTTGAGAAAGTTGTTACACATTCTTGATATCACTTAAAAAGGTCTTACAAGACTACATGTGGAGAATATATTAACAATCCACATGGTAAATAATCTCGTGTTTCATGATAGAACCAAATGTATTAGTAAAAAAGTCCATAGGATCCAATAAATTGTTCAATATGGTAGAGTACAAATGCATTATTGTCAAACAATAGAAATTGCTGACATCTTAACCAAGCCACTTCAAAGGGTGAAGTTTGAATAATTTAGACAGTAGATAAGAAAATTTAATATTGTAAGTGTTAACAAGAAGTGGAGCTAATCTCAAAAATAAAAATAAAAAGTGGTGATGAAAATGAAATCCAACCCCCATTGTTGAAAGGGAGTTTATACTTGTATCGGTTGGAGAGGCATTGAAGCATTTTTGCTTTGGCCAGTGAAATTCTGACACTGCTCGCATTTTTGAGAAACTGTGAAGGCATCAGCGAAGAGTGTAGGCCAGTAATAACCCACCTTGATGATCTTTAATGCCGTTGTTCTCCCTACAAAGTGACCTCCACATAATCTTGAATGAAATTCTCCGAGGACTCTCCTTTTATCATCATATTTTATACACCTGAGAAGGACGCCATCAATATTTCTAAAAAATAGGCCTTCGAGGTGCAAGGTATATCAGGAGGACCACATCCTAAAATGCCTTCACTGTGAAGCATTTAGATGTGAAGGACATCTGCCAGTGTTGAAGTATTCGACTATTTCATTGACCCAGTCTTTCTCGTCCTCTTCCTGGTTTACGAAGCATTCTTCTGATGGACAGTCATCCCACTAAGATTCTGTAGCTTCAACCGCTACGCTCTTCGCTAGTTCTTGACACAATGCATGACCGCGAACCAATTTTGTAGGTTTGATATCGATGTCGAATTCTTGTATCTTGCTTACCCAACCGACTCTTTTACCACCCAATTCTCCTTGGATGATGAAATTGCGCACGTCAGGGTGAATGACAAAGACTGTAACCCAATTTTGGGAGATGAACTACTTGAATTTCCTAAGATACTTCATTATTGCATGCACCTGCCTTTCTATGAAATTATATTTTTCTTCATGAGGGTTTATCACTTGGCTTAGAAACGCGATGGGTCGCTCTTCACCATCTTCCCCCTTTTGTGTCAGGACCGCAACATAGATCTCAGGTTCTCCTATGGCATATAGTATGAAGTCCTGATTATAATCAGGGTTGGTTAGGACTGGTGCTTGAGCAATTTGGTATTTTATTTCTTTGAATGCTTATTTTCTCTCCTTCGTCCAGATGAATTCTACACCCTTCTTCAAAAGTTCGGATATCGGCTTGATGACCTGGGCGAAAGCTGGGAAAAACTTACTCACAAAGTTAATCTATCCGAAGAAATACTGAAGTACTTTCTTATCTACTGGGAGTGGGAGCTTCATTAGAGCCTCAGCTCTGTTAGGATCTACAGTAAGACCCTTCTCTGATATCGCATGTCCCAACAACTTCCCTTCATTGAATGCGAATATGGATTTCTTCGGATTGATTGAAATGCCAAATTCTTGGCATTTTTCAAAAATTTGTTGTAAGTGTAAAGGGTGATCCTCCCTTCTTCGAAAGAATATGGTCATGTCATATATATAGATAACAATAACCTTATTCAATATTTCACCAAAAGCTAGATCCATGGCCCACTGGAAAGTGGCCCCCACATTCGAAAGGCCAAATGACATTCGCTGGTAAGCAAATGTTCCCCACTTGGTAGTGAATGCGGTTTTGTTCTGGTCTTCATCCCTGACCTAGATTTGATTGTATCTGGAGAAACCATCGAGTAGGGAGAAGTGTTGAGTGCCAGCAACCGAATGCAAGATCTGATCGATCTACGGGATAGGGTAGTGATATTTGAGAGAAGCCTGGTTCAGGTTGCGAAAGTCCATGCACAATCGTATAACTCTGTTCTTATTTTTGATTGGGACTAGATTCACTACCCAAGAAGAATGTTTGATGGGATAAATTATCTTTGCCTTGAGCATCTTCAGGAGTTCAGCCTTCATCAGGACCTTGATCTTTGGATTAACATGCCTTTGCTTCTGTCGAAAAGGTCTGATCCCTTCCTACAACTCAATTGTATGCTGGATCAGTTGCCGATCATATCCCTTTAGATCTTGATAAGACCAAGCCACTGTGTTAGGATACTTTCTGCATAGAGATCAGATTTGTTCTAGCTCTTTCGAAGTGCAATCTATCCCAAATTTTATTGCTTTCCCATGTTCAAGTTCTAAATCTTGATACTGCTTTGCATTAACTTTGATCCTATGAGAAACTGCTTGATAATTTTGATCAAAGAGGTTTTCAATAGTAATTAATCCCTTAGGCACATGATTATTCTTTAATTGAACTAGCCCTTCATATTCTTCTTCATCAGGGCTTCTGCTCTCAACTGTGGCTACTTCCTGAATCATGAAATTCACAATCTGCTCATCACTGTCAAAAACTTGCCAATGCAGATCTCTGTCTGGGACAGAGGGCCTACAAATCATCCTCACAAATTTGGGCTTATGCACCATGTCTTCTACTGGAGAGTACCTGGCTGTGATGGATGCTAAAACATTGACGTGTCAGTTCTTTTCTCTTGGAATAGACTGCATATTGAGAGATTCAAACTGGTCAAACAAGTCCCATACCCTGTTACAGTATGACTTGAGATAGTGCTTCTTTTAAGTGCACTTGTTTGTGACTTGATTGCATACCAATTCGGAATATCCAAATATTTGGAGATGCTTTATGCCCAACCTTTCTGCTTTCTTGAGCCCTAGGCATAATGCTTCATATTATGCTGCGTTGTTGGTGCAACTCCACACCAACCGGTAACAATATTCCTTCTGCTCTCCAGAAGGTGATACTAAAATAATCCCCGCCCCAACACCATTTTTGCATCGGGAGAAATCGAAGAATAATTTCCATAATTTGCCTTGGGCGGAGACCTTATCTTCTAAATTGATGTGTTTCTCAGGCTTGGCGATGGCATAACATCCCATCTTAGTTTCTATTATGGCATTAAAGTCTGCTAATGAAAACTCATCTTCACAACTTAACTGTGCGAGGGACTCCTTGACCAGGTCCACTTGCTCTATCCCTTCCACTATTGTGCGCACAGGATCACTGCTCTCTCCTTCGGACATTTTTTCTATGAGGAAGGTAGAAGGCTTCTCATTGTAGATTTTTATCTTCTTTCCTTTGAATGGAATCCACAAGTGCAAGTAATCCATAGATATATACCATCCCAGCTTCACCATAAATTATCTCGACAAGCACATACTAAAGTAGGGCTCAAGGTCAACGACCACCACCTCATGTATAACTGTGATTTGAGGCATTTTATGTAGCCGAATAGGAATATCTTTGATCACTCCTATAGTCTTCATAGGAGTACCATCTAACTAGAGTACACTGTGACTGCTTCGTGTATATTCCATCCCTATCTCTTCGCACATTGCCTTGGGCATGACTATTGTCACGGCCCTAGAATCAATCATATAGTTATGTACAACATACCCTTCCATTTGAAGATACATGTACAATGGTGGTGGCCTATTCTTCCCCGTAATGGATGTGGATAGGGTCTACACTAGGGCAAGCGATGTTGCCTTTCTTGCTTTGGTTATCTTCAACAATTCTTGTAATAGATCCACTTGTTCGGGTAGTTGTAGTGAGTCGTATAGATTGATTTTGGTTGGAATCCTCTTCAGCTCATCTACAATGTTGTACGCTAGGGAATTGGGCACCTCAGGTTCCCAAGGTACATGACCAAGCCAAAGAAGAGTCATTGGCAAGAAGTAATAAGAGTGTTGAGGTACCTAAAGACAACTCATAATTATGGCCTATAGTATGAAAAGAATGCAGATTTCAAACTCATTGCATACATAGACTCAAAATTTGTAGGAGATAAAGACACTGGGAGATCTACGTCTAGGTAATTGATGTTTCTTGGCTTAGCACCAATTTCATGGAGATCAAAGGAACAAAAGACTATATTAGATTATTCAATAGAAGTCAAATATATTCCTATAGTTGAGACAAGCAAAGAAGTGGTATGGTTGAGAAAGTTGTTACACATTCTTGATATCACTTACAAAGGTCTTACAAGACTACATGTGGAGAATCAATTAACAATCCACATGGTAAATAATCTCGTGTTTCATGATAGAACCAAATGTATTAGTAAAAAAGTCCATAGGATCCAATAAATTGTTCAATATGGTAGAGTACAAATGCATTATTGTCAAACAATAGAAATTGCTGACATCTTAACCAAGCCACTTCAAAGGGTGAAGTTTGAATAATTTAGACAGTAGATAAGAAAATTTAATATTGTAAGTGTTAACAAGAAGTGGAGCTAAGCTCAAAAATAAAAATAAAAAGTGGTGATGAAAATGATATCTTGGAATATTAGGGGTATGAATAAGACCTCAAGAAAAGAGGTATTAATAAATTGATAGGTTGCTATAACAAATATACATATACAAAATAAAATTGGGAAGTAAATATTTTAGTCATTTGTGGTGTTTATTTTCACCTTGGAAAAATTTAAATTTTAGACGACCATTGATTGAGTGAGAATTTATCTCTTAATGCAAATGATATCAAGGAATTTATTACAAAAACTTAGCAGTATCAACATGAAGAATGCATTTTTTTAATGAATTATATATGATTGAAATGGGCCCCACTCATACTACATCATGACCATGTATTGGTATTACAATAGGTTGGAAATTATGCATGTATTACTTAGCAAGATTTGAATCTATGTTACATTTGTTGTTAGGTTGGTTAAACAAAATCCAACATGCCTTTTTATCACAAATATTTTCATTTATTTTTATATCAAATATATTTTTCAACTTCCTCAAGGTTCTATGTTTTCACAATTAGCTTCTTGACATCATTTTTATTAAGAGATAAAATCTCACTCAGTCAATTACCTTCTAAAATTTAAATTCTACAAATATGAAGATCAATATCACAATTGGATAAATTATCTACTACCTAATTTCATTCTCTATAAATATACTCACATTTTTAAGAGATTACTTCTAATAATAGAGGATATAAATCAATAATAATATTATTTTTTATACAATTCTCACATCCATTTTGGTTAATAGCACTAATAATGATTTGTTAATCCCCTTCAATTGAACTATATTTCCATCCTTTTTCTATTGCAATTTTAATCCCTGCAAGAATTGCCCTAGCCATTGCATAGTTGTTAGTTGTGGTTCTAAATGATTTTGAGTAAGTGGGAAGAATTTTTTACTTCATTATTTCAGAAAACACCACCTCCAACATTTTTTCCAATTTTTATTTAGAAGCACCATCAAAATTAATTTTGATAAACCCAAATTTTGGACATTTCCATTTTACCCTCGATCGAAGTAGATCCTTAGTTTTAATACCATTATAGTAGATGAATATTCCATGTATGTTAAAATTCTATAACCAAGTTATTACCACCTCTTTTTATGCATTTGAGACTTCCCATGATGAACACCATATCTATAAAAATTTTACAAGAGAGACAATAATATGATTCCAAACTTGGGCATGATTTTGAGATTTATTTTTTAAAATTATATTATTCCTTTCAAGCCATAAATTCTAAAAAATAATGGTAGGACCAATCCTTCATAGAATACATAATTATTTAGCTTTAAAATAATTAATCCAACATTTCATTAACTCTTTCAATGTTGATGGAGATACCCAATATATTTTTATATTTTAAAAAAGTAACCCCAAATGGTGTTAGCAAAAGGACAATGAAGAAGTAAATGGTATGGTGTTTTTAAATACTTGTCACATAAGGTACATTTGAAAGGTCCATGATATCATATTATTTATAGAATCTATCCTATAATAATATTACTTTGAAATACTAACCAAAGTAATGTTGAGTCCTTAGGAAAATCCTCTAGTGACCAAACATTCTTTCAAGGAAACTCTTTGGGAGTGGAAAATTTTGATTGCCCTAAATGCTCATATCCCTACTTTTTTTGTTGGAGAAAAAGAGGTTGTACTTGGGTCCGCCACCCTTGAAAAATTACAAATCTCTCCTTTAGAGTTTGAGAGTTTACAAATCGATTAGACTCTCATTTGAATTGTGTTACTATAGCTAGCTATCTACATCATTTTTCATAAAATGTTTGAATTTTTTATTTTTATTTTCTAGATCTTCTTAAATTTTGTGTCAATACAAATATTCCAAAATTCAGCATCCTTCTTGAATTTTTATTGTAGTAGCATTCATAATACCAAAAATCCACCTCTACTATCTATGCATTGCATCTTAGTAGAGTGATATTTCTAGAACTTTGCACTATCATAATCCACTTCATGATCATTAATTAAAACCCGTATATTAGCTAGCATATTTGCACATTTGTTTCCTTCCCTTAACGTATGTGTAAACCTGATTTTTTAAAACTTTGTAATGAGGTCTTTTTAACAACCCACCAAAACCAATCCCAAAGAGAGACACTTTTTTTTGCAAGTAAGGTTCAACAATGTTCCAATATTAATTTTTAGCATTCTCAAGGCTTCACCACATTTGAGTCTAATTTTTCTCCAAATGACACTCAAGTGGGTAGGAATGGCCAATTTACCATATTTTTGGGGGTTCACCTTACTAAACCTCTCCATTTATAAGGATTCCAAAGTGGTCCCCCCATATTTCCACATCCTTACCAATATAGAAAAATTTGACCATAGCATAGGGATTATCCTTTAAGGCCTATAACACTTAAAGGGGAATGCCTATTCCCTAACCTTACCATAAGTTTGTCTATGTAGGTTATTTTGGCATAAATCCTTGGTTCTTAGTTACCACACCTCCGTGGGATAACTAAGGTCATTACCACTTGCATGGTTATGAGAATGGTTACCTAAATGATACTATTTATAGTACCACCACAACTGAATCATGTGGAACACCTAATAATCATTGTTCAAGGTGTATCAATCATGAGAATAATTCATGAGTGCCTATCTATTGCATTCTTGTAACTCCTTCTAGGACTCACCTCTACCTGGTTACTGCATCCCCAAAAATCCTCCTAGGATTGGATTCATTCTTTGACTTATAGGTCCTAAAAGAAATCTAGTTCAAATTCCAATAACCCCTCCTGTAATTCATGTTTAAACAATAATTAACATCTCTCTCTTAATTAAGTAAATAAAGTTCTATAACAAGAAAAATGTATAGTTACCACACAAAGCTAAATCTAAAAGAAAACAACTCATACTTAATCATATTAATCTAATGCAAAAGAAGCATCTAGATAGATTTTAAATCATGAGTAAATAAATATTAATATTAACTTCTAACATAATGCTAACATAAAATCACCACTTAATTTTAAGCATCCTCATTAGATCAAGCTAGCATATAGTTTTCCATTGCTTTTCATAATGACAACTTCTTTTAAAGAGATCAATACTAACTCATTTCTTCATTCAATCATTGCACAAAATCCAAATATCTTTTTGCACTTACAAATAGGCTCCAAGCCTTATTAGAAATAAAGATAACCAAGTTTTACATTCCAAACTTTACATTTACATAACAACATTTCCTTCCCAAATATACTAGAGCAAGTCCACCCAAAAGTCCTCTACACCATCTTCTTCTCATGATATTCTTCATGAAGGAATCTCCCTAGACTTAAGAGAAACTAAGGGATCAAGACAACTCTTAATGCAATGCAACTACAATGCTCAATGCATAAAGGCAAGCAACCATGCAATTACAAATTAAACAACCAAGGAGAGAATCCCATACTTCTCTCCCTCAAGCCCCAGGAAATCATTAGAGTCATTTCCAAAAATCAAGGCTATTTCCTTATCTTATAAAGTGACACCCATATATTTCATTATTTAACTCTAATAGAAAATAAAAGGGTCACTAACTTTCTTTACAAGAAAAATAAGAAATATTTTCTTTAAAACATACCAAGTTTTAACACATAATATTTAGACCATTCAAACACAACCCATATGAAAAGATATTTATTAGAAATCTTCAAGAATATTTATAATATCCTTTCTAACTTAGTTAACCCATTATTTCTATTTCAATTAATAATAAAATAAATTATATCTTCTGCTTTTGCAAAGGATATAAATTAGCTAATAATACTTCTCTTATTAGATTAAATTAATGTAATGCACTACTACCCTTTACTAAAATTTAATATTATCAATTACATACAAGATCCATTAATACATCCAAAGGTGCATAAAACATAATGGCTCAAAATTATCAAGGGAATAAGACCAAATTTATGGGGTTGGCAGACGAACAACAAAACTTAGAGATGAATAAACAAGGTAATAAACAAGGTTTTATCTAAAAATACACCCCAAAAATCACAAGCCCAAAGCAACATGAAGATATGATAATTAAGGAGTTTGAGGGGTAACCTGAGCAACCCAAAATTCTACACTGTAATCGATAACTTACATTCCCAAACATGGTTTAGCCTAGTCTAAACACAATAGGTAGCCAACACTAAAGAAAAGAATAGAATGCAATCGAATACATTACCAAGGTACATAGGGTAAAAAGAATAAACACACAACACCTGGATATGTTCCAAGGTAGAAAGTATTAGGTGTCACCTGATTTAGATAGTACCTTACATAGGAGAGAAGCAAGAGAAAACCTCAACATCGGCTCCCAAAAACAAAATAAACAAAGAAATAGCTACCATGCATCCAAACATTTTAGGTAAAAGTACTTAGAAGGCATATGTAATATGAAGCATAAAACATAAAAACTTCTAAAAGAGAAAATAAATACTATATCTATAAAGCAATCGACTACTCCTCCTTACCTCCTCGTACCTCAGTTTTGTCTGCTTTATGAATGTATTGCATCAAATCCTTTCCAAAAAAAAATATCTCCAAAAGAACCCCTGACACCCCATTTAATTCTTCTAAAAATAGGGTGCTCGATGAACATTGGAGTCCTCTTATTTGCATGCTCTGATGTAATGTATATTCTTCTACATTATAGGCTCCTCATGTTGCTTCCAATGCCACGATTCATAAATTACCATCTCACTTACCTAAAGCTATATGGTTAATTCATTTATTACCACTTTACCTAAGGTAATAATTAATTGTTTGGGAGGTCCGAGGTGTAGACCAATTGGTTCATCCAAACCCCATAAGGGGGGCGAAGGTCCAAGGTTCAAATATTGGGCCTCGTTAGACTAAACGCTTGTCCCTTTCTTGGTGCTTTCAACGGTGTAAAAGGTTTAAAATGATTGTGGCATGGTGGTTATAGGGGCAGACTACGTGAAGATCTGTGTGGCAACTTTTGAGGCGGAAAACGCATAATACTATGGCGGCCATAAAAGTCGGACAACCTGCCTCGGATTCGTGGTGGCTACCGATTCCACCATGTAAATACAAAAACAAAAAAAATTGTTTGGTCAAGAAATTAATAAAATACATTCAAGGCAATATTTTCCCATAAATTTTTTCTATAATGCAACCTTCAAAACATTTAAGAGATAAAGCTAATTAATCCTTTCTTTCATTTTGAAGCTTTGCTAAACAAAGGAAAATATAAGTAATTAATCTAAATTCATCCACAATACTATTACCTTTATCCTTAGGTAAATTAGATTAATTACTTTTTGATTAATACCAAATGTTAATATTAGTTATTAACATTGATATTAATAATACAAGTATTAATATCACTAACCATATTAATACTTAATTGGATTAATTCATTAAAGCTATGCTTTATTTCCAAAACTCAATCAAAACAAGAATTTCCAATTCAATAATACAACCTATTGTTTTATCCCTTAGTAGGTGGTTTTTTAAGATGAGAGAGGTGTTATACTCTCTTTACTAAGGGTAAATCCTTTGTCTGAGCAATCTCAAATCCCAACAGTGTATTCAAACACAAGCATATATGCAATGCATCTAAATGAAGGGTATTATTTTACCCTTGAGACATAAATGAACAAGTCATCAACCATCATTTCCCATATTTTCTCTCAACTCAGGTGGTTGTCCCATCTCAATCCACTAGTGAGAGTACCTAATCCTTCATCCATAAAGTTTATCAGTAGTACCGTATTCTCCATATATATTAAGTACAAAATACAATATCAACTCATCTTGCTAATATAATAATTTGCATTAGATATCCTCATACATAAATACATAATTTAGTATCAAGATCATGTTTTGCCAAGATTTGGGCAAAACATTGGTCAATTTTATATTGGTTAATTCATTGCCTCCATTTAATTATCAATCCGGAACAACTCGTAAACTTGTGAAAAATCATGCACAGTATATGCCTGTAATTTCCTTAATAAGATGAGTCCCTTAGATTCTATGGTTTGGGGGGGTGTTGTTGCATTGGATTTTTTGTTTGTTTTTCAAACCATTAACCTATTTTCATATTATCAAAGATATGACTGAAATAAGCTACAAAAAGTAAAATGAATACTTGCTGGAAAAATTATAGAAAATAGGGGAATCTACAAAATTACACAAATTTGCAGAAAATACAGTAAAATAGGAAATAAATAAAATAACAAAAAGAAAGAAAAAAGTGAGAGGAATACTATTGAGAGTGGGCCCATACTTCCAAAATATTCCACCCGAGTCAATTCATTCACCGGATGCTAGTTTGAGATTGATAAAATACTCAAATGAATTGTATTTTATGTAGCTTTAGAAAAATTATAGAAAACAAATCCGAGATCCGTTTCTCAGGGGTGGCCTACATATTTATAAGATATGCAGCCATACCCTATTACATTTGGAGGTAAATCTATTTCATATTTTGTCGTTACAACAAATACACAAAAATAGGGAGGATAAAGTGAATATACAATCAATTTCATTTGTTGCCAGATTAATTAAGTGTATTCTATTTTTTTATCATAACATAATACATTTGATATTATGCTTATCAATTTACATGGATATTTATGTATTTATTGAAAAATAGATAAAATCTGCTTTATGACATTATCCTTCATCCACATCCATTTCTAAAATCGCATCCACATCCATCGTTGAAATCGTTATTCTGTCTACCGATAATAGGGGTCGTGCTATAATTTTGCTTCAATAGGAGTCAGGCATAAAATGGGAGTCAGGCGCTAAATGGGAGTCAGGCATTAAAATGGGAGTCATGTGCCAAAATGGAAATCGGACACTAAACGGGAGTTGGGTGCCAAAATGAGAGTTAGGTGCCAGACTTAGAGTTATTACTTTATTTGTTGCAGTTATGTTTACCTTTGATTTTACATCATAAAACAGAAATTGCCATGTCCGAATGAGACCTTCACGTAAACATGTTGAAAGGAAATAAAAATCACTGAATCTACACACAATTCACTTAAAAATAATATTAGACAACATACGTATTTTAATATTATATATATATATATATATATATATATATAATTTGCATAAAACATACACTTCTATTAAAATAATGTCACATTATATATGAAAAGTTTATATAAAAATATGAATGTTTTCAGGGCTCATCATTCCCCCATGCCTAAGGATTGGCATGTCCCCGTACCACTTTATACTAATAACTATCAATATCATTTACAACTTTTCAATAGGCCCTATTTTTCTCCTTCCTCTGCTTGGTTGCAGCCTTCACTTTTTCTTTATCTCTGGGTTTTCACCTTTTTTGTGTCTTAGGGGTGCTCACTTCCTACTGTGACTATTTTTTGTGCTTACTGCACTGAGTTGGATGACTTGGTCCAGCTCCTATACCTGGCTATTACTTTATTAAAACTTTATTCCCTGCTACATTCCTCAAGTAATACCCGATAAAGGTTGAGGCTTCTTTCTGGAATTCTAGCTCAACTTGCTTCCAGTACTCATGGCAAGGGGGTAAAATTTCTCCTTTTGGGATTGTTGATTCATCCCCAAATGGAACACTGGATTTTTTAGCAATCTTGGTCTTAGGCAATTTGGCCACTATTGGTTCAAGTTCAGCATCATCATCAGGATCTGATTCCTCTCCCAGAGGGGCTTTGCTTGTTATTGCTTGAGCTACAGGTAGTATAGGACCTAGTAGTTCCATCTTCTTGAAATATACCTTCATATTTGAAGGTTGATTACTAGTTAACCCATACAAATACCATAACTGATCTCATATAGCAAATTTAATTTTCTTGGGAGGAGTCTTGGATTCTTTCTTGGATTCCTTGGCCACTTTTTAGAGGTCTTCTTGAACTCCTTCTTGTCTGCCCTTATGTCTGCTTTGAGCTTTTCAATTTTTTTTTCTGCTCAGCAAACACATTTAGATATTCTTCCCATTCTTCATCAGAATTCATACCTAATTCTTTTAGCTGTGTAGTCCTTGCTCTATTCACAGATCTTCATTGAGGTTCTCATACAACCTTCCTTTTAGATATTAATTTCTTTGGCTGTATTTTTGGGCCTATGTGAATTGTTGAAACAGGGGGATTCCCATCTTCTAATGCTATTGATATTTTTTGTCCTTGATTTTTAGAAGATGTAGACTTTTGATTCACCTGTGCTTGTTCTGTAGGTACCTATTTAGGTGACTCATTAGTCAAATTTGGTCATCTGGTGACTGACTTTTTGAGGGTTTCCTTTCTGTCTAAATTTTCTTAGTCTTAATTTTTGCTTATTTTCTCGATTTTGTTTTTGTAGAGTGTGTTGACCCCTGAGGATCTTCAACCTTTTGATTTTTCTTTGTAGACTTGGCAAAAATTAAAGGCTCTTAAAGCTCAATCTCATATTCTTGCCTTATCTCTTCCCTTGCAAATTTTGTTGAAATTTGAGACTCTTCAACCTTAATTTCATCTTCTTGATTTATCTCTGTATCTACAGAGCGATATGATGCTTGAGGCTACTTCACATTTACCTTAGCATCTTGTTCTTGTTCCTGGTCTACAGAATGTGTTGTTGAGTGAGGTTGTTCAACCTCCGTTGCTTCATATGACTCCTGATCTACTTCTACATGGGCATTTAGTGAAGATTGTTCAGTCTCACTATCATCAATTATAATTATAGGGGTCCTTCCTTGAGAATTCATACTCCCCTATTTAGAAATATTTTTAGCAAGGGCCTTAGAATGATTTCATTCCTCAGCTTCAACACTGGCATTCCTTGCATATAACCAAAAAGGGCTAGAAGTGGTAATTCTCTCCTCTAAATCTAGAGAGGTAGTGGGTACATCCATAACCCAATATGTTTGAATTGTTGTATCCATCCTGGTTGGTTTTTTGACCTCAATATGTTGGGCCTATATTTGCAATTTTAATGTTGTTTCTTGTAGCTGATGGATGGTTTGGTGCAACTCTTGCATCTTCATTGTAGCTATCTTTATGGAATCTTAAAAAATAGTTTGCTCTTCTTTATACTTGGCCTCCAAAGTACAGGCCTATTATTTCAATACCTGCAACAGTTGCTACAAATGCTCCATCTGCATTTCTTGTTGAGGAGACTTTCCTCTAGCCAAATCTTGCAATATCTGGCCCATCAAATCATCTTTGCTTAATACCCTAGTTGCCTCATCATAATCATCTGATGAGTTGTAAACAACCATGGATGCCTTCATCCTCTTACTCCTAGTCCTTGTGGAAATTAGCATGTGAGTAGGGATTGATAGAGCCTACCCTGCATCCTCATAAAATTGGGGGAAAATAAGGGACAAAGTCTACCCTACATCTATATTATTTACTCAGGCTAGGATGCAGGTGTCATCTCTATTTATTCTACTATCCTGATAGCCTTAGGTATATTCATTTTTTTCAGGTGTCACTGCCTCTTCCTCCTCCTCAAGAGCAGCATTATCTCCTTTGGCTTCCTCAACACATACTTCCTTTGTTCCTTGGCATGTCTTACCAAGGCCAAAATCAGCCCATGGTGAGTTAGGGTAGAAGTAATTATTGTCTAGTACTGGCTAGCCCCATATTTGAGAGCACATGCAAGATAATGGAGGACATTGATTTTATCCCCATGAAGTAAATTATTGATGAAACATAAATGGTTTTAATTAAGCCAATAAAACCTACCCATGCATGTGAAGAACCGGGTGATCTGTTCAAAGATTGATCTCCAAAATTCTAAGATGTGTTGCTTTGACAAACCAGAGCATGCTAGGTGTGGATTTGGTTTTTCAAAGAACCATTGTGCACAGAGTGTAGGGTTGTCCTCCTTGTATGTGTGTTTCCCTATTTGAGGAAGGTTTGTAATAGTGGCAATGTAGGCTTCTATGACTGGAATTTCCAGTCCACACATTTTGGAAACCCCGTACCTCAAAGACATTGTAAAATTCTTAGCCACCTTCGCATCCTGGTTTTGGCTGACCAGTCGGTAATATTCCATTAATCTGATAGATTTTAACTAAATATACACATCATCACTAATGCATAAATAGTCATTGGGCTCATTTTTCCTTAGCAAATTATTGATCGATTTTTCGCTCATAATGAATTTTAATTTTCCCTTGGCTCTGAGTTTTATCTGAAATAATTTCTCACACTTTGGTTTCTATCTTCTGCAACTCTTTTATTTTCTTGCACAAAGTTTTTCCAATACATGGTTTTAAATTACCTACATCCGTGAATGCAGGCACTCCATTACCATAATTAGAAATAATTACAGTTATCTATGCAAGATACAGTTATCTATGCAAGATCTTGTCAAAGTGCGTGCCAAATTTTAAGTGGATGATGACCAAGAGTAACCTACCAATATAATATTTACATGTGGAAAATACCAAATGGAGAAAAATGGTTGTATGGAAAATTAATGGGGATCATGTCGACACTATTTTATAGAAATATATGTCTATGAAAACTATATATACAAAACAAAAAATTAAGGACCTACCTATATTATGTTTTGTGCATGTATGATGCACAGACGTTCGTGGTACACTTGCATTGGTTACCTTATGATGACCATGTGTACCATAGAAAAAAATGATGTGCGCATTTCCCATGCTGTAAAATTTTCTCTATTTGATTGGTTCTCAGTTGTTGCAATTTGATTCATTTGAGTATTCTTGCAAGATTTCAAGAAAATATTAAAAAAATATGTCTTTGCAGGATGACACACATACCTCTCTTGAAAATTGTTCGTTGATGACCTTGGAACGTGCATAAATTTCTCATGAAAAAAGATAAAAATAATTTCATCCTGGTGGAGTTTGACTTTATGCATGTGGGTGAAATGCTAACGTGGCTCAGGCCACTTCCAAATGCTAAATATTTATTCATACGAGGTACAAAGACTCATTAGAATAGAAAGTAGGTGCCTTCTTATATGGAAATCAAGTTCCTTCCTTTAAATCAAAGCACGTAGGTGCTAGTTAGAACAAAAAGCAGACACCTTTTGCTGGCAATCAGACACCGTAATTAAAATAGAAAGTAGGTACCTTTTGCTAGAAATCAGGCACCGTACTTATAAAATTTATACACATTTTTTTTAAACACTCAATCAAGGAAATCAGATGTTGCTCTCTCAAAAAATGGAAGTTGGGTGCCATTTACTTGGGAAAACAGGAATCAAGCATCTGTTCATCGCTATACGGGAGTCAGGCACCTTTTCCCTAAAATATGGGAGTCGGGTGCCTTCCATCATAAAATGGGATTCGGTCACCTTTTTACAAAAATATAGGATTCGGGTGCCTTCCACAGTAAAAATGAGAGTCAGACACCTTTCTATTAATAAAATTGGAATCGGGTGCCTTTTGCTATAGAAAATGAAAGTCAATCATTCCTCCTTTATTTCATCATTTTTTGATGTGTCCACGGGTGTATACCTACAACTGATCATAATTTTAGTATTCTATTTTGAAGGATAAGGATATAATCAACATCCACTACCTAAACCAACATTCGAGCATTTTTCTCCATGAAGACCAAAAACAAACACCCATACACGTATTCAGATGTGGTATCCCCCTTCGAGTTGGGATAAGCTATTTCTATTAAAATATTTATCTCCTAGAAAACTAGAAATGCAAAAGTTCATGGATCCTATGATCATTAGGCCTAGGTATCCCAGGTTGCCTAACGATTGTACTCAGGGCATCATTCCTGTAAAATAGAAATACAACTAAAGAAAAAAATGAGAAACTTTAAAAGAATATTTTTTTTTGGATCATGTGGACAATATCCACATATTACTAACAAATTGTAAAATTTGAATCAACTAGGGTCTCCTCCATGCCTAATATGAACTTCATAATATAAGTCTCAAACACATGATATGGCCGTAGTTGGTGATCATTGACTGTTAATGTAATGTTGCTACCATCAATTGTTTAGACTCTAACAACTCCATTGTTGATTATTTAAATTACTTCATATAGCCCCATCCAACACTACATGAGTTTTTGTTTACTCTCTTGGAATCAAGAGTCATACAATAATACCCATTCCCCTACTTTGAAATGCTTTGGACTAGTGTGATGATCATGCCACTTGGCTCTTATTTTCGAATGATCTTTATTTGATGTAGAGCATCATGTCGGTATTCATCCAACTGGTTAAGCTGCTAAATCCATTCCTTTTTTTCCTCATACAGATTCAAATCTAAACCTACTATAGTTCTAAGAGTCTTAATATTAAATTCTATGGGAATCATAGCATTCTTCCCATATACCAATTGGAATGATGTAAAACCAGTGGTAGTTTTGTAGGTCTTTCTGTAGGCCCACATTGCTTCTTGTCATCTTGTGGTCCAATCCTTCCTATGTTGTTGTACCATTTTTATGAGAATGTTCTCTAGTTCATGGTTTGTTACCTCTACTTACACATTTTCCTATAGATGGTAAGGAGTGGTTTTGTTATGCATGATTTTATACTGCTGCATGATTTATTGGATCAAATTTGAAGTAAATTAAGGCCCTTGGTCAGTTGTGATCTTCCTTAGAACCTCAAATATTGTAAAGATAGATGAAAATAGGAATACTGCTACAATATTCTCTTTAGAATCACGTAATACCTACACTTCAACCCACTTGGTCACATAGTTATTGTAAACTAAGATATACCTCTTACATGCTAACTATGGATTAATGGGTTCGATGAAGTCCACCACCAATTTATCAAATGGATCAATGTGCACATGTGGTTGGAGTGGCATTTCATATCTGAGATTTGGTTTACCCATCCTTTGACATTGGTCACATTGGATCATATTCTTGGTTGCATATTTGACGAGTGAAGTCCAGAAGTATCCAAATTGCAATACTTTGAATGCAGTTTGTTTTCTTGCAAAATGACCACCACATGGTTCATTATGACAAGGTTTTAGTATTTTTATAATCTCATTATCAGCAACACATCTTCTCATGGTTCGATCAGGCCCTATTTTAAATAGGCACCCATTAATCCATGAGAAGTCTGTATTTTTCTTTATCAATGTTTGTTTCTCACGTGGTGAAAGTGCAGGGGATACTTTACCAGTGGCTAAATAATTAGCCATATCTATGTACCATGGTATTTATTCATTAAGAGCAAACAAATACTCATATGGAAATTGATATTCTATGGCTGTATGATCAGGAGGTGTCAATATGGAAAGGAAATATGCCACCACATTGTCCTTACCTAGTTTATCAATAATTGTCACATCAAATTCTTTCAGAAGTAATAGCCATATGATAACCACTAAAGCCAGGTTTGTTTATCAGGTATCTAAGAGCTGAATGATCAGTGTGCACAAAACCTGATAACCTGTAATATAGTGGTAAAATTTGTTAAGAGCATGTATGACTTCAAGAAATTCATTTTCTATGATAGTATAATTAAACTCAACACCTGCAAGATGTTTATTGACATAATAAATAATATAGAAATCAACACCATATTTCTATCCTAGTACTGACCCTATCACATTGTTGGATGCATCTGCATATATGTGAAAGGGGATGGTCCAATTTGGACCCCTCAGGACTGGAGAAGTAGCCAATTTTTATTTCAAAATATTAAATGCTTATTCACACTCATTTATCTAGAAAAACTCTATATATTTTGCTAACAATGTGCTTAGGTGTTTAGCAGTTTTGCTAAAGTCTGTTATAAACATCCTATAGTAACTAGCTAAGCCAAGGAAACTTTGAATATCTTTTTGAGTTTTGGGAGTGGGTAGATTTTGGATTACATCTATATTCTTTCTATCTACCTTGATCCCATATGCAAAAATATGATGTCCTAATACTATCTCTTCCTACATTAACATAAAGCATATTTTTTTGGTAAATTAAAAGGATTTCATTCAAAAATAGGTTTTAAGGATCCCAAAACATTTGTACAAAAATAGCACTGACTTCTGAAAACAAAATAGAAAACCAATAGGGGATGCAACCCCAAGCCTAAAACATCAGAAGGACTAACAGGGGATGCATTGAAGTGTTGACCTCCCACCTGTCAACACTTCAATGCATAACATCATTTTTCACATAACCAGTATAGTGTACAACTCTATGACCATATTTGTTACATGAAAAGCAATATCCATGGAAGATATTATGTAACCTATTGGAATACCTTTGAAAATATGGTCAAGTTATTTTACTTTTGTGGTTGAATCTCATCCATGGTTCTTCTTTGCATTCTTTTTTTTTGATGTCTTTTCCTTCATGAGTATGAGTCACGAGCTTATTTTTGTTTTATGTCTCTGCTTATTGAAAACCTGACTCCTTTTTTTTTCCCCTAACTTTATATCTTGTCGTAATTTGATCTTTATAACTTCATTCCTTAGAGAATTTTTGCTTCCAGTATTTCACACTCTGTTTCCTTTTCTTTTAATAGATCTATCATATCCTGTTTAATTTTATTTCCTTCTTCTACCTTTATCCTGAATTCTAAGAGACTCTGTAGAAGTTCTATTTTTGCTTCTTCATCCTCTTGAATTTGATCCTTCAAACTTGAGTTCTTTTTATAACATTTTCCAAGTTCTTGAGAGTAGTAAATAATTCCTCTTTTATTTCAAACATGGTCTCTTCTTCACTCTCTAAAGTTATGTGTGTTCCTGATGGATCTTACTCCAAGATGTTAGTCTTTTCACAAAGATACCCGCTCTCATACCAATTTAAGAATATGTGCTTATACTGAGAGGGGAGGGTGAACAGTATAAGATAATTTTTTTTTCTTTTTAATCCATATGATACCATTAGTAGCATTAAAGTAGTACATATTATACAAAGCATCATACACATGAGAGACATAATTTAACGCGGTTCATCCAATGTGGGCTACTCCACGAAAAAAATATTTTACTAAAATTTCCTCTAAAAATATTTTGGGAATCCTTCCCAATTACAAAGTTTATGGACCTTTTTCCAAAGGATATATCTATATACTAATCAAGTTAGTGGAACTATATCCATAGGAGAACTCCTTCTCCTCTACTCTAGATGGTGATCCTCTTAGAAGACTACTGCCTCCACTACATTGGCCTATGGATATCTATCCATAGAAGACCTCTATCCTCACTCAAAAGATATCTATCCTCACTTAAAAGACCTCTATTCTCACTACCCTAGATAATGGATCTCTATCCACTAGAGACTACTATCCTCTATACTCTGTCACCTCCAAATATTACTCTCGAATCTGTCTCAAATCTGCACTAAACATTGTCCTTCGATCTAGCACAAATTTGATCACAATTTTGTCTCTGGTCTGGCATAAATCTACCCTCAAATTTTCACCAAACTCTGTCCTCAAATCTATCCTCAAGCCTTAACAAAAATATTTATTCAATCACAAATCAACTGTACTTAGATTTATCCCAAGTATTAACACAAATATTGAACAAATTAATCAATCAACTCTACTCTCAATGATGTCTCAAGTCTTTGCCAAGACTTGCTCAACACTACCTACAAGTCTGTACCAAGACTTACCTCAATTCTGCTCAAAAATTCCTCTCAAGAACTTGCTCAATCTGTCCAACAAGTTCTCCTTAGAACTTGTCCAATATGCTCAACAAGTATTCACCAAGACTTGCTTAATATGATTGTAATCTTCCACAAAAGCTCACACAAATATATCCTTAAGCTTTCACAAAAGCTTCCTCAATTCTGTCCTTAAGTCCCCTCTAGGACTTACTCAAATCTACTCACAAGCTTTCACAAAAGCTTATTCAAATCAATTGCAAAACTTGCATATAAAAACTCAACTCAATCTCTCATAGAAAAACCTCTTCAATCCCACAAACAAGTTTCACTCAGAATCTTGTTTAAATTTAGAAACATATGAAGAATGGTTAGAGACTCAATATATTTCACACTCACAAAACACTTACAAAACTCAACTTAATATCTTTCAAAAAATCTCTTCAATCACTCAAACAAGTTTCACTCATAATATTATTAAGCTACAAAAGAATATAGAGAATTGTTAGAGACTCAATATGTTTCACACTTATAAAAACTCAATCAATTCCAAACTCTTTTCAAATAAATTTAGAATAAAGAACAATTTGTTTCACAGAACTTGAACTATCACTCCAACATTTTCAATCAACTATGCTCAATCAACTCCACTCAACCTATCACTCAATGAAATACAACTTGCTTATAAACCCTAAACAAGTGTTTCAATACACTTCCAACAACTCACACTATGAATCTCAATTATGGACTCAAGATGATTCCTCATTCACATAACAATGATACTCATGATATTTTCACAAACCCTAATACAAGATAGTTCTCAATTTCTCACTCAAATATTCTCACAAACATTCACCAATCATGCATATGAAAGCTTACTAAAAAATGCTTATCAAACAAACCTTTTCACTCCAACTTAGCATTCACAAAATCCAACCCAATAATATTTCACTCATAAGGAATATGTGCCCATACCTTTTGTTTGATGAAGAATTGACCTCAAAACCTGTCTCAATCACAATCAACCTCTTTGCCAATCTCAATGGTTAGATAGAAAAAATATTCACTCAAATATTCCCTCAATATTAATTCACCATTAAAAAATTAACAAGACTCAAATACACCTTATTATATCCAAAATCTTAGGTTATTCTGGATGAGACATTTTTTGCAGGACTGCCCAAAATGCCGAACTCGTTTTGGCCATATCTCACTCATCCGGACTCAGATTGAGCTGAAATTTTAAGGGTAGATGTTTGAAAAACCCTAGAACATCTTCAACAATTTTCATATCATTTGGAGAAACACAGATCCTAGCACATCTCTATGTGTGAATGACATATTTGGCAAGCGACTATGCGAGGATTTCATTTGGGTTGAGTGCAAGAAGCTCCAAAGGTTGGTTTTTAGGGCCTTCGGGCCCTAGCGGAAAATATTTTTATGGTTTACGATAAATATTTTAGTAGGAAATATTACAGGGGATACAATATGGGTTAGAAATTTGTCTTTCAACATATCATACTGTGAACTTGAGTGACAACGGCTTCCAATTTGCTACACAAAAGAAAAGTGAAAACCATACATTTTCGTGGTGTCTAGGGCAAGGATTAAAGATATAATGAAACAAGTTTTTGTTGGTCATAAAATATTCCTAGGAAAGGATTTGGGTAAGTGTATGCGCCCTAGACCTGGACCAAAATTGAAAGGCCGAAGGGAAGAGATGCCCCTCGTACCAATATCTAGAGAAAGGTCGACTCCTATACTAAACTACTTTGATGTTTAAGAGAAGGGTGTAGGAAAGAGATAAATAGAGTGAGGGTGCAGGAAAGAAACAAAAGAGTAAGGGAAGAAATTTTAGTAGTTTAATGGTGGGAAAGAACCAAAAGCATGATTACTAGCCAATAACTTGAAATAGCAGCAAAGAACACCAAGAATAAAAAAAATGAACACAGTATTAGCCCACCTATGTATCCTCTGGACGAGTTCCAAGATTCTCCTTTCTCTTTCACCAAAATTCAGAGTTCAGAGTAATGGAGATTAAGAAAAGTGAATATAACATAAACACTATCCACAGGCAGCATAAAAGAGAGACAAAACAATGTTTTCCTCTCCTATGTATCCTTCAGAAAAATCTCAGGGTTCCACTCCAATCACACACCAAAATCCAGAGTTCAGAATTACAGTATGCAAATGAAGAAAGATAAAAGAAAGAATCGTAGAAGGCAGCATAAAAGAGAGAAGTAGAGTCCAAAGCTCTTTAGTATTAATCGCAATAATCTAAGTTACAATAGCTTTCTAGTAGAAATTTCTCCCCCATTTACATTACAATGCCTAGGTTTTTATGGAGGACCCGACCCTCTGAGCCATAAATGCACAAAATGGAGGAGTACACCCTTGAAACCTAAGAAGTCGGCTCTTCATAGCCCTTGTGACTGAGCTCTCAAATCTGTTATCAAAATTGGCAATTGTGATCGGGTCAGCTGTGGAAACAAGCATTAATGAGCCGTCTGAGCATCCTTGTCTTCTGGGTATAGTGCTCGAGTGGCTGCCATGCTCACCGGGCTCTTCATACGGGACTGATACTTCATTTCCAATTGCTAAAAATGAGCAGTGAGCTTATCGAGCACGTAAAAATACATTTATGAGGCACTTGATCACCTCAAGAAAATACCTAGCTTGGAGCACGTGCTTTTGAAGCGCTTTGCTGAATTTTGTCCGTAACTTTGCTTCACAATGGACTTGTGCCAAAGTAGATCCTCCTTCTTGATTTGTACTTCACATGGTGGAGCTTTGCAAAATTTCTTTGAGGATGGTGGGTGCCGAAGCATATTTCCTTCACAAGATGGGCTCTTCACTTCTCACTTCTTCGCTGGAGAGACGTGCCAAAACTGCTTCGCTAATGAACTGTTAAAATGCTTCGCTGCGATCTTACTTCAAAATTGTGGTTCGGGAGGATTTTTGTCGAAGCGCATTCTTGCCTTCAAAAATGCTTTAACTGCTTCCACTTCAGGTGAAAGTACTTCGCACGAAGGTTTGCCGAAGCATATGCTTCACAACGACTTTCGGCGAAGTAGAAATGGTTCGTTGGCGGGGAGGCCCGAAGTGGGTGCTTCGGCTGTTTTTCGGTGAAGTATTTTCAACGTTGCACTCCTTCAAATACCGCTTCACAATTTTCTTGCCCGAAGTAGCCTTTTGAAATTCTTCGAGTGCAAAGTAGTTTTCATTCTTCTTCCCTTGTATTTTTCTTTGGCAACACTGCTTCGCAAAATTCCCACCCGAAGTAGTTGTTTGAAGTGCTTCGGGCCCGAAGTAGTTTTCTCTACCTTAGAAAATTTGGACCGCAATTTTCTTCGGCGAAGATATTCTTTTGAAATACCACTTGAATGCCACTTTGCAAAATTTTCACCCAAAGTAGCTGCTAGAATTGATTCGGGTGCGAAGCTCTTTTTTACGCCTTCTTTGAATTCCCTTTTTGGCAATGCCGCTTTGCAAGATTTTTGCCCGAAGTAGCTGTTTGAGGGACTTCAAGCCTAAAGTAGTTTTCATCTTTCATTTCTTCCCTTGAGGCTATCTTCCTTAGCTTATTCGTCAGTGAAGCTCCTTAATATTCATTTTATGTACAAGGGGGAATGGCAGGGAAAGCCCAAATTGCTGCAACACTTGAAAATGTTGTTTCTAAAAGCAAGGGAACAAATTCATGAAATTGAAAGAAGTACTTTACAAAAAATTTGATTTTTCTACCCCATTGTGCAATGTGACAAAATTGTCAACATTCTTGGTGGCTTTTGGGGCAACGAGCTCGTCTCGATGGGAGAACCCTTAGCCTTGATCCGTTGGGCAAGAGTTACCTCCATACCCTTCTCCATTTTCTATCTTCGGGGATGCTTCCACGGCTTGGTCTTCTTCTTCTGTTTCCTCTGGCGCGGCTTCTTGCTATGGTGATGGGGCAAGGCAATTGTGGATGCACTTCATGGTTTTATGAACATGAGCCCATACACCCTTCGAGAAAGGCTCTTGATCTTGCAATGCTTTAACCAAAATGTAGAACCGATCAATCTGCCCGATATCAGCATGTTTGGCTCTGGTGTACAGATCATTCAGGCAGGCTGCAATCTTGCAGTGTGTCAAAATGAAATTTGTGATCTGCCCTTTAGTTATAGGCTTTGACCATTTTTCTATCTCTGAGATGTTGCCTTCAAAATGAATCTATGACGGCTTAAGCTCTTCCTTGGTCAGAAGGTTCCCATCATCATCCATGAAGCTTGGGAAACCTAAGGAAGAGAGATCATGGAAATAGCCTAGCGATGTGTGCTGCTCATTCTCAAACACATCCAGGAGGTCCTTCGCCTTTTGTGCCTTCCTCACCTTGGAAAAGAAGGTGCAAACTGTGGCTTGGGCCGTGGATCAATCCCTAGTCGTTCGACTCATTACAGCAACCTGCAAGTCCTGATATTTAGGGATTTGGACATCAAAGGATAATTTGAGTCGGTCTCTAGCTTTCTGAGTGACCTCATCTATGATTGGTCCTCCTTCAGCAGCGACATGCTGTGCTTCGATGATGTAGGTTAAAATTGATAGGGCACTGGAGGCCTGATACCTAAGATTTCGGAGTAAGTGCGAGCGGATTTCTTTGATTCTGCCTCTGTCAAATAGTTCTAGGCTTTCTTTTAGTATCAAGATCATGTTTTGCCAAGATTTGGGCAAAACATTGGTCAATTTTATATGGGTTAATTCATTGCCTCCATTTAATTATCAATCCAGAACAACTCGTAAACTTGTGAAAAATCATGCACAAGTATATGCCTGTAATTTCCTTAATAAGATGAGTCCCTTAGATTCTATGGTTTGGGGGGGTGTTGTTGCATTGGATTTTTTGTTTGTTTTTCAAACCATTAACCTATTTTCATATTATCAAAGATATGACTGAAATAAACTACAAAAAGTAAAATGCATACTTGCTGGAAAAATTATAGAAAATAGGGGAAGCTACAAAATTACACAAATTTGCAAAAAATACAGTAAAAATAGGAAATAAATAAAATAACAAAAAGAAAGAAAAAAGTGGGAGGAATACTATTGAGAGTGGGCCCATACTTCCAAAATATTCCACCCGAGTCAATTCATTCACCGGATGCTAGTTTGAGATTGATAAAATACTCAAATGAATTGTATTTTATGTAGCTTTAGAAAAATTATAGAAAACAAATCCGAGATCCGTTTCACAGGGGTGGCCTACATATTTATAAGATATGCAGCCATACCCTATTACATTTGGAGGTAAATCTATTTCATATTTTGTCGTTACAACAAATACACAAAAATAGGGAGGATAAAGTGAATATACAATCAATTTTATTTGTTGCCAGATTAATTAAGTGTATTCTATTTTTTTATCATAACATAATACATTTGATATTATGCTTATCAATTTACATGGATATTTATGTATTTATTGAAAAATAGATAAAATCTGCTTTATGACATTATCCTTCATCCACATCCATTTCTAAAATCGCATCCACATCCATCGTTGAAATCGTTATTCTGTCTACCGATAATAGGGGTCGTGCTATAATTTTGCTTCAATAGGAGTCAGGCATAAAATGGGAGTCAGGCGCTAAATGGGAGTCAGGCATTGAAATGGGAGTCAGGTGCCAAAATGGAAATCGGACACTAAACGGGAGTTGGGTGCCAAAATGAGAGTTAGGTGCCAGACTTAGAGTTATTACTTTATTTGTTGCGATTATGTTTACCTTTGATTTTACATCATAAAACAGAAATTGCCAGGTCCGAATGAGACCTTGACGTAAACATGTTGAAAGGTAATAAAAATCACTGAATCTACACACAATTCACTTAAAAAATATTAGACAACATACGTATTTTAATATTATATATATATATATATATATATATATATATATATATATATATATATATAATTTGCATAAAACATACACTTCTATTAAAATAATTTCACATTATATATGAAAAGTTTATATAAAAATATGAATGTTTTCAGGGCTCATCATTCCCCCATGCCTAAGGATTGGCATGTCCCCGTACCACTTTATACTAATAACTATCAATATCATTTACAACTTTTCAATAGGCCCTATTTTTCTCCTTCCTCTGCTTGGTTGCAGCCTTCACTTTTTCTTTATCTCTGGGTTTTCACCTTTTTTGTGTCTTAGGGGTGCTCACTTCCTACTGTGACTATTTTTTGTGCTTACTGCACTGAGTTGGCTGACTTGGTCCAGCTCCTATACCTGGCTATTCCTTTATTAAAACTTTATTCCCTGCTACATTCCTCAAGTAATACCCGATAAAGGTTGAGGCTTCTTTCTGGAATTCTAGCTCAACTTGCTTCCAGTACTCATGGCAAGGGGGTAAAATTTCTCCTTTTGGGATTGTTGATTCATCCCCAAATGGAACACTGGATTTTTTAGCAATCTTGGTCTTAGGCAATTTGGCCACTATTGGTTCAAGTTCAGCATCATCATCAGGATCTGATTCCTCTCCCAGAGGGGCTTTGCTTGTTATTGCTTGAGCTACAGGTAGTATAGGACCTAGTAGTTCCATCTTCTTGAAATATACCTTCATATTTGAAGGTTGATTACTAGTTAACCCATACAAATACCATAACTGATCTCGTATAGCAAATTTAATTTTCTTGGGAGGAGTCTTGGATTCTTTCTTGGATTCCTTGGCAACTTTTTAGAGGTCTTCTTGAACTCCTTCTTGTCTGCCCTTATGTCTGCTTTGAGCTTTTCAATTTTTTTTTCTGCTCAGCAAACACATTTAGATATTCTTCCCATTCTTCATCAGAATTCATACCTAATTCTTTTAGCTGTGTAGTCCTTGCTCTATTCACAGATCTTCATTGAGGTTCTCATACAACCTTCCTTTTAGATATTAATTTCTTTGGCTGTATTTTTGGGCCTATGTGAATTGTTGAAACAGGGGGATTCCCCTCTTCTAATGCTATTGATATTTTTTGTCCTTGATTTTTAGAAGATGTAGACTTTTGATTCACCTGTGCTTGTTCTGTAGGTACCTATTTAGGTGACTCATTAGTCAAATTTGGTCATCTGGTGACTAACTTGTTGAGGGTTTCCTTTCTGTCTAAATTTTCTTAGTCTTAATTTTTGCTTATTTTCTCGATTTTGTTTTTGTAGAGTGTGTTGACCCCTGAGGCTCTTCAACCTTTTGATTTTTCTTTGTAGACTTGGCAAAAATTAAAGGCTCTTAAAGCTCAATCTCATATTCTTGCCTTATCTCTTCCCTTGCAAATTTTGTTGAAATTTGAGACTCTTCAACCTTAATTTCATCTTCTTGATTTATCTCTGTATCTACAGAGCGATATGATGCTTGAGGCTACTTCACATTTACCTTAGCATCTTGTTCTTGTTCCTGGTCTACAGAATGTGTTGTTGAGTGAGGTTTTTCAACCTCCGTTGCTTCATATGACTCCTGATCTACTTCTACATGGGCATTTAGTGAAGATTGTTCAGTCTCACTATCATCAATTATAATTATAGGGGTCCTTCCTTGAGAATTCATACTCCCCTATTTAGAAATATTTTTAGCAAGGGCCTTAGAATGATTTCATTCCTCAGCTTCAACACTGGCATTCCTTGCATATAACCAAAAAGGGCTAGAAGTGGTAATTCTCTCCTCTAAATCTAGAGAGGTAGTGGGTACATCCATAACCCAATATGTTTGAATTGTTGTATCCATCCTGGTTGGTTTTTTGACCTCAATATGTTGGGCCTATATTTGCAATTTTAATGTTGTTTCTTGTAGCTGATGGATGGTTTGGTGCAACTCTTGCATCTTCATTGTAGCTATCTTTATGGAATCTTAAAAAATAGTTTGCTCTTCTTTATACTTGGCCTCCAAAGTACAGGCCTATTATTTCAATACCTGCAACAGTTGCTACAAATGCTCCATCTGCATTTCTTGTTGAGGAGACTTTCCTCTAGCCAAATCTTGCAATATCTTGCCCATCAAATCATCTTTGCTTAATACCCTAGTTGCCTCATCATAATCATCTGATGAGTTGTAAACAACCATGGATGCCTTCATCCTCTTACTCCTAGTCCTTGTGGAAATTAGCATGTGAGTAGGGATTGATAGAGCCTACCCTGCATCCTCATAAAATTGGGGGAAAATAAGGGACAAAGTCTACCCTACATCTATATTATTTACTCAGGCTAGGATGCAGGTGTCATCTCTATTTATTCTACTATCAATAATTTAGTATCAAGATCATGTTTTGCCAAGATTTGGGCAAAACATTGGTCAATTTTATATGGGTTAATTCATTGCCTCCATTTAATTATCAATCCAGAACAACTCGTAAACTTGTAAAAAATCATGCACAGTATATGCCTGTAATTTCCTTAATAAGATGAGTCCCTTAGATTCTATGGTTTGGGGGGTGTTGTTGCATTGGATTTTTTGTTTGTTTTCCAAACCATTAACCTATTTTCATATTATCAAAGATATGACTGAAATAAGCTACAAAAAGTAAAATGAATACTTGCTGGAAAAATTATAGAAAATAGGGGAATCTACAAAATTACACAAATTTGCAGAAAATACAGTAAAATAGGAAATAAATAAAATAACAAAAAGAAAGAAAAAAGTGAGAGGAATACTATTGAGAGTGGGCCCATACTTCCAAAATATTCCACCCGAGTCAATTCATTCACCGGATGCTAGTTTGAGATTGATAAAATACTCAAATGAATTGTATTTTATGTAGCTTTAGAAAAATTATAGAAAACAAATCCGAGATCCGTTTCACAGGGGTGGCCTACATATTTATAAGATATGTAGCCATACCCTATTGCATGTGGAGGTAAATCTATTTCATATTTTGTCGTTACGACAAATACACAAAAATAGGGAGGATAAAGTGAATATACAATCAATTTTATTTGTTGCCACATTAATTAAGTGTATTCTATTTTTTTATCATAACATAATACATTTGGTATTATGCTTATCAATTTACATGGATATTTATGTATTTATTGAAAAATAGATAAAATCTGCTTTATGACATTATCCTTCATCCACATCCATTTCTAAAATCGCATCCACATCCATCGTTGAAATCGTTATTCTGTCTACCGATAATAGGGGTCGTGCTATAATTTTGCTTCAATAGGAGTCAGGCATAAAATGGGAGTCAGGCGCTAAATGGGAGTCAGGCATTGAAATGGGAGTCAGGTGCCAAAATGGAAAACATTGTCAAGAGTCCATATCTGAGATTCCTCGAAAGAACATCCACACCCTTTCCTCTGGCGCAGCTTCTTGCTATGGTGATGGGGCAAGGCAATTGTGGATGCACTTCATGGTTTTATGAACATGAGCCCATACATCCTTCGAGAAAGGCTCTTGATCTTGCAATGCTTTAACCAAAATGTAGAACCGATCAATCTACCCGATATCAGCATGTTTGGCTCTGGTGTACAGATCATTCAGGCAGGCTGCAATCTTGCAGTGTGTCAAAATGAAATCTATGATCTGCCCTTTAGTTATCGGCTTTGACCATTTGTCTATCTCTGAGATGTCGCCTTCAAAATGAATCTATGAAGGATTAAGCTCTTCCTTGGTCAGAAGGTTCCCATCATCATCCATGAAGCTTGGGAAACCTAAGGAAGAGAGATCATGGAAATAGCCTAGCGATGTGTGCTGCTCATTCTCAAACACATCCAGGAGGTCCTTCGCCTTTTGTGCCTTCCTCACCTTGGAAAAGAAGGTGCAAACTGTGGCTTGGGCCGTGGACCAATCCCTAGTCGTTCGACTCATTACAGCAACCTGCAAGTCCCGATATTTAGGGATTTGGACATCAAAGGATAATTTGAGTCGGTCTCTAGCTTTCTGAGTGACCTCATCTATGATTGGTCCTCCTTCAGCAGCGGCATGCTGTGCTTCGATGATGTAGGTTAAAATTGATAGGGCACTGGAGGCCTGATACCTAAGATTTCTGAGTAAGTGCGAGTGGATTTCTTTGATTCCGCCTCTGTCAAATAGTTCTAGGCTTTCTTTTTTGTGCAACTACTGCTGCAACTGCAAGATCTTGCTTTCAACTTCCTTGGCCTTCAAATCATTTTTGGCCTGTCTCTGTGCTCGATGCTCAGCTATGCACTACAGTTGTAGTATTTGCTGTTTCAGGGCATGTGCTTCCTTTTTCATCAGCTTACATTGCTCCTCTGAATCCTCCAGCTTGGAGTGGATTCTAGCTAGCTCTTCTTCCAACTTGATGTTGGCATTTTTTGCTTCAAATCTACGCTGATTGGTGATGTTTGCATGTGCTCAGAAAGTTTCGATTCTGACGTGCATAGATGTAGATTCATTATCTACATTTAGATGCTCCAGGTCCTTGGATTTATCTTGGTAGTCGTAGTACGCTGGAGTGATTTCATCCAGGGGCTTCTAGACCTTGGGGATCTTTTTTACCTTATGCAACTTCTCGGCCTTCAAATTGAAGACAACGCATTTTTCAACTTGAGCTAGAGAGCACCCTCTCTTCTTCCTCACCTCCTTCAGTATTTTTTCTATGTTTTTCCAAGCTAGGAGTAGCTTTTCGGCTAGAGGGCGTTCCTTAATTAAAGACATATCTGATTCAAATGAGGCTGTATCTCTAGGTAAAGGGGTGAACAAGTATAAAGAATGAACAGGGGATGCCTCACCAGTAGGTTCAGCGACGGGTGTAGTAGGAGCTTCAATGAGAGGAACTATGCTGTGTGTGATAGGGGAGCAAGGAATGAGGCTCGACATTGGGGTACTACCTTCGCCCTACCCGAGAATTGAGGGAATGGTGACATAGGTGGGATAAGTAGTGTCAAAAAACTTGTCCTAGACTAATGACTCAAGTGGAGTGGGGCTAACAGGATCGGTGGCAAGGGTCAATGCGCAAAGAGGTGATTGAATTTGTGAGGGAGGGAGAGACTGATGAGAATATTTGGTCGAGACCATAGTGGACATGTGAGAGACCAAGGTAAAGGGTGGAGAGTGCGTACCTGCATGCTATCACAGTTGCCTTGCCCCATCACCATTTCTTCCCTTGAGGCTATCTTCCAGGGCATAAGGTGAAGTCTTGATTGACTTCTTGACAAAAATTTGATCGGCCCACAAGGCACGATCTAGAAGGAGATGCCAAGTCCTTTTGTTCATCTCTATGAGCTTTCTTAGCACCCTTAACAAGGTCTTGTTGGTGGATTCCACCAATCCGTTTCCCTATGGATAGTAGTTGGAGGATACTTTATGATATATCCCATATTTGTAGAGGAATCCATTGATTTTGGTGCCTGTGAAGCCAAGACCATTGTCCATGATGATAGCTTCTGGAATGCCAAACCGGGTGATCAATCCCTCTAGGAAAGAGATGACGGTCTCCTGATATGCATTCTTCATGGGAACTACTTTGGCCCATCTGGTAAAGTAATCAGTTGCGATCAGGATGAACTTATGCCCAACGGAGGAGTTCGGTGATATGACCCCTATGAAATCCAACCCCCATTGTTGAAAGGGAGTTTCTACTTGTATCGGTTGGAGAGGCATAGAAGCATTTTTGCTTTGGCCGGTGAACTTCTGACACTGCTCGCATTTGTGATAAACTGCGAAGGCATCGACGAAGAGTGTAGGCCAATAATAACCCACCTTGATGATCTTTAATGCCGTTGTTCTCCCTACGAAGTGACCTCCAGATAATCTTGAATGAAATTCTCCTAGGACTCTCCTTTTATCATCATATTTTATGCACCTAAGAAGGACGCCATCAATGTTTCTAAAAAATAGGCCTTCGAGGTGCAAGGTATATCGGGAGGACCACATCCTAAAATGCCTTCACTGTGAAGCATTTAGATGTGAAGGACATCTTCCAGTGTTGAAGTATTCAACTATTTCACTGACCCAGTCTTTCTTGTCCTCTTCTTGGTTTACGAAGCATTCTTCTGATGGACGAGTCATCCCACTAAGATTCTGTAGCTTCGACCGCTATGCTCTTCGCTAGTTCTTGACACAATGCATGACCGTGAACCAGTTTTGTGGGTTTGATATCGATGTCGAACTCTTGTATCTTGTTGACCCAACCGGCTCTTTTACTACCCAATTCTCCTTGGATGATGAAATTGTGCACATCGGGGTGAATGACAAAGACCGTAACCCAAATTTGGGAGATGAATTGCTTGAATTTCCTAAGAGACTTCATTATTGCATGCACCTGCCTTTCTATGAAATTATATTTTTCTTCATGAGGGTTTATCACTTGGCTTAGAAACGCGATGGGGCGCTCTTCGCCATCTTCCCCCTTTTGTGTCAGGACCGCAACATAGCTCTCAGGTTCTCCTATGGCATATAGGATGAAGTCTCGATTATAATCAGGGTTGGTCAGGACCGGTGCTTGAGCAATTTGGGATTTTATTTCTTCGAATGCTTCTTTTCTCTCCTTCGTCCAGATGAATTCTGCACCCTTCTTCAAAATTTCGGACATCGGCTTGATGACCTGGGCGAAATCTGGGAACAAACTTCCTCACGAAGTTGATCTATCCAAAGAAATATTGAAGTCCTTTCTTGTTCACTGGGAGTGGGAGCTTCATTAGAGCCTCGACTCTATCAGGATCTACAGTGAGACCCTTCTCTGATATCGCATGTCCCAACAACTTCCCTTCATTGACTGCGAATATGGACTTCTTCGGATTGATTGAAATGCCAAATTCTTGGCATTTTTCAAAAATTTGTTGTAAGTGTAAAGGGTGATCCTCCCTTCTTCGGGAGAATATGGTCATGTCATCTAGATAGATAACAATAACCTTATTCAAGAGTTCACCAAAAGCTAGATCCATTGCCCTCTAAAAAGTGGCCCCCACATTCGAAAGGCCAAATGGCATTCATTGGTAAGCAAATGTTCCCCACTTGGTAGTGAATGCGGTTTTGTGCTGGTCTTCATCCCTGACCTAGATTTGATTGTATCTCAAGAAACCATCGAGTAGGGAGAAGCGTTGAGCCCCAACCACCGAATGCAAGATCTGATCGATCTACGGGAGAGGGTAGTGATCTTTGAGAGAAGCTTGGTTCAGGTTGCGAAAGTCCATGCACAATCGTATATCTCCATTCTTCTTTCTAATTGGGACTAGATTCGCTACCCAAGAAGAATGTTTGATGGGATAAATTATCTTTGCCTCGAGCATCTTTAGGAGTTCGGCCTTCATCAGGACCTTGATCTTTGGATTGACAGGCCTTTGCTTCTGTCGAAAAGGTTTGATCCCTTCCTGCAACTCAATTGTATGTTGGATCAGTTGTCGATCATATCCCTTTAGATCTTGATAAGACCAAGCCACTGTGTCGGGATACTTTCTGCACAGATATCGGATCTGTTCTAGCTCTTCCGAAGTGCAATCTGTCCCAAATTTTATTGCTTTCCCAGGTTCAAGTTCTAAATCTTGATATTGCTTTGCATTAACTTTGATCCTGTGAGAAACTGCTCGATCATTCTGATCAAAGAGGTTTTCAAGAGTAATTAATCCCTTAGGAACGTGGTTATTCTTCAATTGAACTAGCCCTTCATATTCTTCTTCATCAAGGCTTCTTCTCTCAACCGTGGCTACTTCTTGAATCATGAAATTCACAATCTGCTCATCACTGTCAAAAACTTGCCAATGCAGATCTCTGTCTGGGACAGAGGGCCTATAAATCATCCTCACAACTTTGGGCTTATGCACCATGTCTTCTGCTGGAGAGTACTTGGCTGCGATGGATGCTAAAACATCGACATGTCGGTTCTTTTCTCTTGGAATAGACTGCATATTGAGAGATTCAAACTGGTCAAACAAGTCCCATACCCTATTATGGTATGACTTGAGATAGTGCTTCTTTGAAGTGCACTTGTTTGTGACTTGATTGCATACCAATTCGGAATCTCCAAAGATTTGGAGATGCTTTATGCCCAACCTTTCTGCTTTCTTGAGTCCTAGGCATAATGCTTCATATTCTGCTGCATTGTTGGTGCAACTCCACACCAATCGGTAACAATATTCCTTCTGCTCTCCAGAAGGTGATACTAAAATAATCCCCGCCCCAACACCATTTTTGCATCGGGTGCCATCGAAGAATAATTTCCATAATTTGCCTTGGGCGGAGACCTTATCTTCTAACTTGATGTGTTTCTCAGGCTTGGCGATGGCATAACATCCCATCTCGGTTTCTATCATGGCATTAAAGTCTACCAATGAAAACTCATCTTCACAACTTAACTGTGCGAGGGACTCCTCGACCAGGTCCACTTGCTCTATCCCTTCCACTATCGCATGCACAGGATCGCTGCTCTCTCCTTCGGACATCTTTTCTACGAGGAAGGTAGAAGGCTTCTCATTGTAGATTTTTACCTTCTTCCCTTTGAATGGAATCTCCAAGTGCGAGTAATCCATAGATAGATATCCTCCCAGCTTCACCATAAATTCTCTCGACAAGCACATACTAAAGTAGGGCTCAAGGTCAACGACCACCACCTCTTGTATAACTGTGATCTGAGGCATCTTGTGTAGTCGAATAGGAATATCTTTGATCACTCCTATAGTCTTCATAGGAGTACCATCCAACTAGAGTACGCCATGGCTGCTTCGTGTATATTCCATCCCTATCTCTTCACACACTGCCTTGGGCATGACTGTTGTCACGGCCCTAGAGTCAATCATACAGTTATGTACAACATACCCTTCCATCTGTAGAGACATGTAGAATGGTGGTGGCCTATTCTTCCCCGTAATGGATGTGGATAGGGTCTACACTAGGGCAAGTGATGTTGCCTTTCTTGCTTTGGTTATCTTCAATGATTCTTGCAACAGGTCCACTTGTCCGGGTAGTTGCAGTGTGTCGTATAGATTGATTTTGGCTGGAATCTTCTTCAGCTCATCTACAATGTTGTACGCTAGGGAATTGGGCACCTCAGGTTCCTTTCTTGGTTCATATTTGGTGTGATACTATTCCGTAGCTTCGACCCTTTGTCGCTTGGTCAGCGAAGGAAGCTTGAGCTTCTCTCTAGCTTGTTCCTTAGTTTCCACCTACGGTGGATTTGTAGGGGCCTGTTGGGCCTTCTCTTTGACTGGTGTAGGCTGAGGAGCTTCGCTCGGGGCCGGAGGAGGTTGATGTCCTTTCTCATGATGAGCATGCACCTTTAAGGGAGCCATTTGAGTAGCATCTACCTCTATCGACCTTTTTCCTCCTCTGGTAAGGACCGCAACTAGCTCTTCTTCACCAATTACCAGGTTTTGATCCAATTGCTCGATGACGTTGACTTGATCGCCATGACTACTGCTCGCCAGCGTTTGTACATAGTGTTGGTGCAGCATGCAGGTATTCTCTTCATGAGGGTCATTACACATGGAGCACCAATGTATATAATCGAAAGTGCTCGGGGCTTCATCTATTGTAGCATTTCTTATCGAAGCTCTTCCTTGCTGGACCGCTTGATCTTTAGTAAGTGCAGGTGTAGGATAAGATCTTCTCGGTAGAAACTCTTGTTGCGCTTGCTTCTTCTTCATAATGGTCATGTCATTAGATAGGGTCTACACTGTGGAGTTCAGGGACTGAACTTCTTGCAGTATTTTGGCTTGCATGTCATCGGTTTTAGGAATAGGTGGCAATGGAGCCATCGTTGGTATTGGAGGTAAGGCGGGGTGTTGAAGTGGTGCTGGCAGTATAGGGAATGCCGAAGTGACCGTGGGCTATGGAGTCAAAAAAGTGGGAAAATGAATTTGTGGAGCAGTGATTTGGGATACAATGGGATTTGGGTTCCAAGATGAGATCGGGTATGCAGGGGTTGCAGAGATCTACGAAGCGGCTGCGCTCGCATACTAGGATTGATGGAAATCAAGAAGTATGGGCATCGACATCCTTTGGGGAAGCTTACCCATAGCTATTAGATCCATCTCCACTTTTTGGGCTAACTCATATAACTCTGGGAAGGTATTGATGTTCGAATACCTTACCATCACGCTGATATCGGGGTTGAAAGCTCGAAGGAAATAGTATGTTGCAGCTTCATCAGTTGGCCAAAGTCCAACTGGTATTCTTTGCCAGGTTCGAGTGAACCTAACATTGAAGTCTGCGATCTCTTCTTGTGGATGTCTCTGGATCATTGTGAACTGATGCAGGAGAGAGGTCGGATCGATGGACTCATTGAAGCTTCGCATCAACTATCCAACTAACTGGTCCCATCCCGTAATGGTACCGGGTGGTAAAGATCTATACCAATAGAGGAGTTTTCCTCTAAGAGACAGAACCAGAAGCTTTACCATAACATGCTCTTCTATGATGTCATGGATCACCGCCAGAGAAACTATGTCCTGGATATGCTCCAGAGCAGTCTTCCCAGTTCCATCAAACGTTGGGATCTTCTTTATAGCAGCAGGCGACACTTGCCCTTGTCCCGCTAGATTTAGCGGTCCTAAAGAATTCCATGCTGGGAATAATATGGGCGATGGTTGCTGCTGCATTTTTGTTGTTGTTGTTGTTGTTGTTGTGCCATATTTACTCCTGGATTTTGAGAAACAGGAATTCCCGAAGCTCCTCCTTGATTGCTAATAGGATGACCAATAGGAATGGAGGCACTAGGATGCTTCGGTGAGTTGGGAGGATTAGGAGGAAAGCTAGTCGCTATGCTATCAGAAGTTAGGCCTTGTTCGTCAATAGCAGCCTCTTGTGAGGATGTTCCACGTAATAGAGACTCAGGGGTGACTAACCTAGATCATTCCCCAAAGGCATCAATATCAAGCTCAAAGAACTCAATTTCCTCTCCTCTATTCCTAACTCTCCATCTTGTTTGCATGAAGGCACAGACTTTGGTACCGGTCTCTACGACTTAAATATTCTTGGGTAAATAGAGTCGCCATATGCTAAGAGTCTTTCGGTAATGAGAGCATCGGTTCTCACTACTACTCACAAGGTGAGACTGACCGGGTCCCACCGGGTGTGCCAAAAACTGTTGGTCATCAAATCTGCCCAGGAAAGGATTTGGGTAAGTGTATGCGCCCTAGACCTAGACCAACATTGAAAGGCCAAAGGGAAGAGATGCCCCTCATGCCAATCTCCGGAGAAAGGCCGGATCCTATGCTAAACTACTTTGATGTTTAAGATAAGGGTGCAGGAAAGAGATAAACAGAGTAAGGGTGCAGGAAAGAAATAAAAGAGTAAGGGAAGAGATGTCAATAATTTAAAGTGGGAAAGAACCAGAAGCACGATCACTAGCCAATAACTTGAAATAGCAGCAAAGAACACCAAGAATAAATGAAATGAACACAATATTAGCCCTCCTATGTATCCTCTGGACGAGTTCCAGGATTCTCCTTTCCCTTTCATCAAAATTCAGAGTTCAGAGTAACGACGATTAAGAAAAGTGAATATAATAGAAACACTATCCACAGGCAACATAAAAGAAAGCCAACACAACGTTTTCCTCCCCTATGTATCCTTCAGGAAAATCTTAGGGTTCCACTCCAATCACACACCTAAATCCAGAGTTCAGAATTACAGTATGCAAATGAAGAAAGAGATAAAAGAAATAATCATAGAAGGCAGCATACAAGAGAGAAATAGAGTCCAAAGATCTTTAGTATTAATCGTAGGAATCTAAGTTACAGCAGCTTTCTTAGCAGAAAGTTCCCCCCCTTTTACATTACAATGCCTGGGTTTTTATAGAGGACCCGACCCTCTGAGCCATAAATGCACAAAATGGAGGAGTACACCCTCGAAACCTGAGAAGTCGGCTCTTCGTAGCCCTCGTGACTGAGCTCTCAAATATTTTACCAAAACTAGCAACTGTGATCGGGTCAGCCGTGGAAACATGCATTAATGAGCCATTTGAGCGTCCTTGGCTTCTGGGTGTAGTGCTCGAGTGGTCGCCATGCTCGTCGGGCTCTTCTTCAGGGACTGATACTTCATTTCCAATTGCTAAAAATGAGCAACGAGCTTATCGGGCATGTAAAAATGCATTTATGAGGCACTTGATCACCTCAAGAAAATACCCGGCTTGGAGTGCGTGCCCTTGAAGCGCTTCGCTGAATTTTGTCCGCAACTCCACTTCGCAATGGACTTGTGCCGAAGCAGATCCTCCTTCTTGATTTGTACTTCGCATGGTGGAGCTTCGCAAAACTACTTTGGGGATGGTGGGTGCCGAAGCATATTTCCTTCGCAAGATGGGCTCTTCACTTCTCACTGCTTCATTGGAGAGATGTGCCAAAACTGCTTCGTTGATGAACTGTTCAAAATGCTTCGTCGTGATCTTCCTTCAAAATTGTGGTTCGGGAGGATTTTGGCCGAAGCGCATTCTTGCCTTCAAAAATGCTTTGATTGCTTCCACTTTGGGTGAAAGTACTTCGCACGAAGGTTTGCCGAAGCAGATGCTTCACAACAACTTTCGATGAAGTAGAAATGGTTCGCTGGTGGGGAGGCCCGAAGTGGGTGCTTCGACGGTTTTTTGGTGAAGTATTTTCAACGTTGCGCTCCTTCAAATCCCGCTTCGCAAGTTTCTTGTCCGAAGTAGCCTTTTGAAATGCTTCGGGTGCAAAGTAGTTTTCATTCTTCTTCCCTTGTATTTTTCTTCGGCAACATCGCTTCGCAAAATTCTCGCCCAAAGTAGTTGTTTGAAGTGCTTTGGGCCCGAAGTAGTTTTCTATGCCTTAGCAAATTCGGACCGTCTTTCCTTCTTCAGTGAAGCTGTTCTTTTGAAATGCTACTTGAATGCCGCTTCACAAAACTTTCGCTCGAAGTAGCTGCTGGAAATGCTTCGGGTGCGAAGCTCTTTTTACGCCTTCTTTGAATTCCTTCTTTGAGCGAAGCCGCTTCCAAGTTTTTGCCAGTAGTGTTTGGGGCTTGGGCCGTAGTTTTCATCTTTCATTTCTTCCCTTGAGGCTATCTTCCTTAGCTTGTTCGTCAGCGAAGCTCTTTCATCTTCATTTTATGTACAAGGGGGATAGCAAGGAAAGCCAAAATTGCTGCAACACTTGAAAATATTGTTTCTAAAAATGCAAGGGAACAAATTCATGAAATTGAAAGAAATACTTTACAAAAATTTTGATTTTTCTACCCCATTGTGCAATGTGACAAAATTGTCAACAGTTTCAAGCAGTTGATAAAAAATGGCTCATATCTCAAGTGAATCTGGTGCTAAGGTGCACCCACAAAATAATTCTACTATGAAAACCCTATCAAGGGTAAGAATTTGAAGACTCGGTCCCAAAATGAATTTTAGGGATGCCCTTCATGGTGGAGACCTCAGCCCAATGATAATATCAATATTAGGGCTTCCATAAACCTCTAATATGCCTAAGGTTGATCCCGGAAAAGGGGGTGTCTTAAAGCGGATGGGAATCCTATTGTTAAGCTTGATATGGGTAACATTTAGACTGGCATTGAAGATTTGGAAAAAAGAGGACTAATTTTTCGGTTCGTGGGTTTTCGTTCGAGTCTATCTACTTTCAAAGTCTGGGCTGCAAAAAGCTGGAAAACTAAAGGTGAGTTACAAATCTCTATTTATCCAAATGGTTATTTTCTTGTTTTATTTTCTAATAATGAAGATAGAGAGAAAACTTTTCAAGGGGGTCCTTGGTTTTTTGGAAGGGCAGGGCCTTTCATGAAGCCCTGGCATACTAAATTTAAAGCTAAAGAAGAGATGCCTTCTATGAATCCTTGGTTAGACTTTTTGTTTTTGAATTCCCGATTGTACTCAAAATTTTGAACATATTATTTATGCTCGGATTTGTGTTTTAATGGATTTTGACAAACCCCTACCTAAAAAGATCACATTACAATTTGGGGAAGACACTTGGGAGCAAGTAGTGGACTATGAGAACATTCCTTTTCATTGTAGAATTTGCCATGAATATGGTCATTTGGCCAGTGCTTGCCCAAATAAAATTCTCGATCAAAATAAAGAAGATATAAACTCAGGAGGTTTCCAAATACCTAAGAAGAAGAACACTAAGAAAAAACCAGTTATGAAGGATCAATCAAAGTCATCTGCTAATATGTTTGAAATCCTTTCCACAAATGATGTCCCAAGTGAGGAAGAGGAAATAATGGAAACCGAAATCTTAGAAACACAATTTAAATATGAAGGAAAGAACTCAGAGACAAACCAACAAATCAAAGGTTTTCAACAAAAAAAAAAGGAGAAAATTTACACAAGAAAAATAATATTTCAAATGTCAAAACTTCAAATAATGCAGGTCCCAATATAGACTCCGTTGAACCATCTAGTAAAATTTTGGTTGTGTATGAGCATTCTTCAAGGTTAGAAGCCATCTCAGATTCAATTGGAATAAGTCAAGAAACAGGGAAAAAAAAATTGAATATGGATTCTAATCAAAAAGTAGGTCGCAAGACCAATCAATATCATATGGTAAAAGAAGGTGAAAAGCTTGTAGAGGAAGGTAAGATTAATGCCCTTCCCAAATTTTTTAGCCTTGGTATTAATGAAGATCATCACTTGGAATATTAGAGGACTCAAAGGGAGTCTTTCAAAACAAAATGAAATTAGAAGAATGATTTAGATAAATCATCCACATCTTGTTTTCCTTCAAGAAACAAAGATGTCAATGGAGGATATGGACTTAATTTCTAGTAAAATTTGGCTAGCTAGAAAAGTGGTTTCCCTCCATTCCCAAGGGACTTTGGGTGGCATTGCTTGTCTTTGGGACCCAAAAGAGGTAGTTATTCACCATATGGTTGGCAATTGGGGTTTGTTGGCTATAGCTATTCAAAGTAGACATTCCAACCAGATTATGCTCTGCATTACTATTTATGCTCCGACTTCTTTGGAGGAAAAAAGAAGACAGTGGAAGGATATTACTCATATTATCTCTCATTTTCCTAAAGCTTGGATCTTGATCGGAGGAGATTTCAATACCATCCTCTCTCTGGATGAGAAAATGGGGGGAAATAGAAATTTGGACAAAAGCACTGACCTCATGAGCGAATATATTGCAAACCTCCATCTTGTGGATATCCAACCAGATAATGGCCTTATGACTTGGTCTAACAGAAGGCAAGGCTTAGCTTGTATAATGGAGAGATTGGATAGGTTTTTGCTCTCTAAAAATTTCTTAATCCATGGTCACATTCCTAAAGTGAAGACTCTTAATAATGTTGGTTCGGATCATTGGCCAGTCATGGTGGAAATGTGGAAAACCAATGTGAGTTTCTCTCCTTTTTGTTTTCAATTAATGTGGCTTAGAGACATTTCCTTTAGACCTCATGTGCAACAATGGTGGAAGGAAGGTAAACCTAGGCATGGGACTAAGATGTTCTATTTTGCCAAAATACTACAATACATTAAATCCAAAATCAAGACTTGGAACTGGAAAGAGTTTGGGGATGTTCATAAAAAAAACATGAAGTTATTGCTCATCTTGAAAATTTGAATAAGAAAATCCGTTTAGATGGCCTCATAGAGAAGAGAAGTGCAGATGAAATTAAACTCACAACTTAGAGGAATGGGAAAAAAGAGAAGAAATCTTATGGAAGCAAAAATCTAGAATTCAATGGCTCAAAGAAGGAGATCGAAACACAAATTTCTTCCACAAATCTCTTCTAGCTCGAAGATCTCACAACTTTATTTCTTCCTTAAAATCAGATTCTGGAGATGTTGTTTATACTTGGGATGGCATGAACTCTATTGTTGTTGATTACTTTTCTAATATTTTTTCTGTCTCCCCCACTTCTTGACTTTGACTTTCTTGACCCACTAAAAATGTTCTTCAAGCAATCCCTTCTCTTATCACTTTTGAGGAGAACTCTATTTTGACTGCTCTCGTTACTATCAATGAGCTTCAACAAGTAGTTTTTAAAATACAAAAAGGAAAAACCCAGGTCCTGATGGTTTTCCCATTGAGTTCTACCAAGAGTTTTGGGATATCCTTCATGTTGATTTATTAGAGGTGGTGGAAGAAGCCAGGAAAGCCAAAGAATTTTTGAAGGTTATCAATAAAACTTATATTACTCTTGTTCCAAAAGCTCAAGAGGTTGATCATATCTCAGCTTTTAGACCTATTGCTTTATGTAATGTTCTTCTCAAAATCATTACTAAAATCATGGCGAGAAAGGTTGAAGCCTCTTTTGCATAAGATTATTTCCCAGAGCAAGGGGGTTATGTGGAAGGACGTCAAATAGTAGATGAGATAGTTCTTGCTCAAGAAGCCATCCATTCCATGGATATGCAAAAATCTCCTTCCATGTTCATTCGGTTAGACTTATCCAAAGCTTATGATAGAGTGGATTGGCACTTCCTTATCAAAGTTTTGAGGCAATTTGGTTTCTCTAAGGATTGGATGGATTGGATTATGGGATGTATCTCTTTAGTTTCCTACTTAGTTCTTATCAATGGCAGGCCTTCTCAGTCTTTCCCAACTTCCAGAGGTATTAGGCAAGGTGACCCGCTATCCCCTTATTTATTCATAATTCTTGCTTGAATGCTTGGGTAGGACTATAACCAAAAAGAGGGAAAACAAAACCCTTGAGGGAGTTACCATTGCTCATGGAGCTAGACCTATCTCTCATCTTCAATTTGTGGATGACTCTACTCTTTTAGGTAAAGCTACAATTAAGGAAGCTTCTAATATTAAGCAAATCATTAGCTATTTTTCTAAGACTAGTGGGCGATTGATCAATGAAGACAAATCTAAAGTTATTTTCTTTCACTGCTTTGCTAGACAGGAATCCATGGTCTTGGATAAATTAAGATATAAGAAGACCTCTCTTCCAATCACTTATTTAGGTATTCCCATAAATATTCAAAGGCAAAAAAATAAAGATTGGAATTGGTTGTTGGACAAAGTCAAGAAGAAAATTGGAAAGTGGACCAACAAGTGGCTTTCTTCTGGGGGTAGAATCACCTTGGTAAAATCAGTCCTTCAAGCTATTCCTATTTATGTTTCTTCCATTTTGAATATCCCAAATGTCTGTTCTTCGAGAATTGGATCAAATCAGTCATCGTTTCCTTTGGAGTGGTACTAAGGAGAAAAGAAAATGGGCCTTGGTGAAATGGGATACTTTATGTCTTCCTAAGAGTGAAGGGGGGTTAGGATTACGGTCTTCAATTAATAACAACAAAGCTTTAGATGCTAAATTATATTGGAGGATGTTGCATAACCCCAATGCTCTTTGGGCCAATAATATCCATGCTAAATATGCTGAGAACAAAAGTCCTAAAGACCTTGTTCGCTATCAACTTCCTACCAAAGGTTCTCCCATTTTAGCAGCTTCTTAAGACTGGTGAGGATTTGATAAAGAAAAATTTATTTTGGATCATTCATAATGGTCAACATGCAAATTTTTGGACAGATTCTTGGGATGGTCACAAGCCTTTGATAACTCAGTTTCTCGATTGGAGGCCTTGGATGGAGGAGCTTCACCGAGCTAATTGGATAAAGGTGGCTAATTATCGTCGGTACCATACTGGTAATTCAAAGGTTGGTAGATATTGGATCCCTATTGAGGACTGGCCTATTCAAATCCCAGAAAGGCAAAGACAAGATATCCAAGGCATCCTTCATATGAGATCCCTCTCTTGGTCCCATGAAAAAGATTGTTTTGGATGGAACAACACTACTAAGGGTGAGTATTCAGTTTCTCAAGGTTATTTGACCTTATGCCATAATAATCCCAACCATTCTTTTGACATATTTTCTCGATTGTGGGCTCAAAAGCTCTGGCCTAAGGTGAGGTTCTTTAATTGGCTTTTATTGCATCGTAGGGTGCTTACTGGTGAGCAACTTATGAAGCGTGGTTTTCATGGCCCTTTTAGATGTGAAATGTGTGAAGAGAATGTAGAAAATATCAACCATCTTTTTATTGAGTGTACTTTAGCCTCTGAGCTATGGAGGAGAATGGCCACTTTACTTGGCTTACAGTGGTCCAATTTTTTTACTTTTGAACAACTTTGGAGGGATTGGCCTAATCAAGAGGGTGTTGATCATTTTATTAGGCAGTTAGTTTGGATGGGTTCTACCATTCTTCTTTGGAATATTTGGAATGAAAGGAACAACCAAATTTTTAATCAAGATAGGAAGGATATTCACTATATTTGGCAAAATACCATAGCCAACTTAGTTGAATCAGTCCATCAACTCCTTAATCACCCCCAAAACTCCCACCAAAGATGGGATCAAGTGATGCAAATATTGAAGATTAAACCTTCTAAGGGCAACCAACTTAAAGGGAATGTGAGTATTAGTAAGATGGATAGGACTAGAAATTGGCAACCTCCTCCTAAGGATTTTGGAAAAGTCAATACTGATGGAGCCTCTAGAGGGAACCCTGGAAAAGCCAATGTGGGAGGAATTGGTAGACTTTCAGATGGCTCCCTGGTTTTTACTTTTGCTGAGAATTTGGGTATTCTTTCCAATAACCTTGCTGAGGGGTATGGTATCCTTAGAGGCCTTCAGGAGGCTACTAAGGTTGGATGGGAAAAGGTGTTAGTTGAGTCTGACTCTCAACTTATGATTAATCTCTTGAAGAATCCTTCTAAGAATCATAAGGTGGATTGGAGAATAAAAAGAATTATTGAGAAGATTCAGTTAATCCATATGGGATTTTTGAAAGTTGATTACAATCATGTGGTCAGAGATCAAAACAAGAGTGATGATGCTTTAGCTAATTGGGCTTTGGACAAAGGTGATCTTACTTGTTATGGCCACCCTCCTATATGGTGGGCTTCTCAAATTAGGGAAGCTCTTCTTTCTATCATTTCTTTGGATGGCTCCAGTTCAAGGTACCTAGTTTCTTCTTGTTTTTTTTTTGCTTCTCTTTGGTTCATTCAGTTTTTTTTAGTTCCCTAGCTCATTCTATTCTTTATTTTGTTTCCTTTGTTGATTCTTGCCTTAATAGTCTTCTGGTCTAGATAGGTCATTGTTTTGTTCATTTTTTTTTCTTTTTTGTTTTTTGTTTTTTTTTGTTTAGTTTTTTAAGGTGGGTGGGTTCTTTTATTTTGTTTTGTTTTTGTGTTCTTTGTGTTGTTTTTTGTTGTTCTTGTGTTTTTGTTGTTTTGTTTTTTTTATGTTTTTTGTTATTGTTCTTGTGTTTTTTTTCGTTCTTGTTCTTGGGTTTCTCTTTGTTTGTGTTATTTCGTGTTTTTATGTGTGAGTGTTTTCTATGTTTTTTGTTTTTGTTTATTGTCTGTTGTTGGTTGTTTTTTATTTTTATTTTTATTTTATTTTATTTTAATTTTTTAGGTTTTGGTTGTGTTTATTTTTCATGTTTTTTTTGGGTTATGTCTTTGTAGTGTTATGTTGTTTTTGTCTTGTTTGTGTTTTGTTATGTGGTTCTTGTGTTTTTCTATGTGGTTTGTGTTGTGGTTTCTTTTATCTTATTGTGTATGTGTTTGGTTGTGCTTTTGTTTTTGACACACTCAAGGAGCATGTTTTTTATTTTATTTTATTATTTTTGTTGTTATTTACTTATTTTTAAATTGGTTTTGTGTGTTTGTTTGCTCCTTGAGTATGTCAAAGGTGGTAGGCCAGGTCCGAGTCCTGGGCGTTTTTGGCGGAATGGATACCCCTACCTCCTTGGGTCTTACCCGAAAGTGGCATCCCTTTTGGGATGTTTTCCAAAAATAAAAAAAAATATCCAAAATCTTAAACACTACTCAAAACCCTAGATCTCAAATTAAATTGGCAAAAATAAAATCCTCAAAAATGTCCTTATAACTCCTTTATCAAAAATTAAATCACTCCTTTAATATGCTCAAAAATGCAAAAAGTAAACTTTAATAAAACACCTTATATCTTCCTTTAACTCAAAAATTTATGCCACATTAAAAACCGTAGGAGCAAAATTTAATTAAAAAATTAAATACCTCTATTACCCTCGGTAGGATTCGATCCCCCGTTGCACCACCACCAGTGCCCTAGCTATGACCCAACTGCCGCATGAGCTAGGTGCTCATGTTGGTACACAAAAGTGCCTTGTGCACTTTGTATCATGTGCTAGGTGCCAAAACCAAAAGGACTGCCAGCAAAACACTCCCAGGCCTACCATTGAGATTCGATAATGGGATCTCCCACCTATCAACACTTCAACGCACAACCACTTACCGCTAGCCCAACCACCAGGTTGGTAATGAGGCTTTAAGCCTCCACTATATTATCCCTTCGATGGCCATCAAAATAATAAAAAATATTATCCTTTGTCTTGCACGCAGATCACAAAAATTTGTAGGCACTTGCAATATTAATTAATCAAAGGTAGTAGCTTAGAAAACCAAATGCACATGGTATTTATACCATTGTGCCATCTCCATTTGGACGTCGGTGGAGGGGGAAAATACATATGACATCGACACTTTAATAAAAATTAAACCTTTTACCCTTATAACCCTAACCTTAGGGTTAATTAAATTAAATTATAAATTAATTTATAATGAAATTATTATAATTAATTTAATAACTTTAGGTCTTAACATAAGACCTTTAATATTATAATAAAATATTATAATATTATTTTTGTTGGGCCTTCCTATTGCTCCTTTAGACCTTATCTGAACATATTGAATATTATAATAAGAGATATTATAATATTATTTCCCTTATGCCTAGAAGCAATATTTCTCTTGCACTGCTTATTGAAACTGACTCTTGACATCCTTCCTTTTGTACTGCTCACTGAAACTGACTGTTGACATCAATTACAAAAAAACTTGCTCATGTTTCCAACAAACAATATATTAAAACACAAGCATATATGCAATGCATCTAAATTATGGGTATTCTTTTACCCTTGAGTTTTCAATGAACAAGTCATCAACCATCATTTTCCATATTTTTTCTCAACTTAGGTGGTAATCCACTAGTGAGAGTACCTGGTCCTACTTTCATAAAGTTCATCAACACTACCATATTTGTTAGTCTTACAATGGCACTGAGAGGGGGGGTGAATCAGTGCAGCTAATTAAAAACTTAAATCTTCATCTCTTAATTCAGAACTAATGAATGCTTAAAACCAGATGCAATAAGTGTGACAAGATAGCAACACATAACACAAGATTTAACGAGGTTCACCAGTTTTGGCTACTCCTCAAAAATAGACTTCTTGGACTCCCATCCAAATCCAGCCTTTGCAAAGCACCAACTTCACAATCAGTTTACCAGCACCCACTGGAAGGAGCACCAACCCCTGATTTATCTGCACCAACAGAAAGGAGCACCTACCCCTGATTCCAAGCACCAACTTGGACTTCTATTTTAAATCTTGATTGACATAAAAATGCCTTCTATGTTACAAGACCCTCACTGGTCTAACTTAACTCAAATCAATCTCATGGAAGCATAAGGAGAATTGTTAGAGACTCAATATATTCTATTTCTAACTTTCAATCTCAACTCCCTGTCCACAAAGCATACACTCTTTTACAGCTTTACTTACTGCACACTTACAACCCTTTCTTATGGCTTACTCTTGTAGCTCTCATAGCTCTGTACTTCTTAAAGCATTCTTCCAGCTTTGTAATAGCCCACAACACTGTCCCTCTATACCGCAACACTCTTTCCTACTGAGCAACTTTTAGCTGCTTTCTCTCTGCTGCACTCTATATGCTTCTCTATTTTAGCCGTGCTTTCTATACATCCTTTTTCACAGCACTTTTCCTCTGCTCGGCAACACACTGCTTTCACTTCCCGCACGGAGCTCAACCTTGCTACTTCACACAAATCTCCTTTTATAACTGTGTTCTGTTTCTATTCTTAACTTCCATATTCACGCATGCAGCCTGTTAATAGTAACGACTCCTTTATTCTCACATGCAATCTTATTAATAGAACGGTTCTTTGTTTGGGCTTTGAGACGTTTCTCTATCCAACTCGTGGTCTTCGTCTGATGACTTTCAGTAATCACTGCTGCATGATATTTCTTTGTAATGGCTCTTGTAACTGCAGTAATGACTTCTGTTTACTGTCACTGTAACTGCCCCTGTAACTGTCGTAATTACTTCAGTTCACTATTCTTATTTAACTGCATGATTTCTATCTGTAACTGCACCTGTAACTGTTGTACTGACTTCAGTTAACTCTTCTAATTTTGGCTGCATGTATTTCCTCTGCAAATGCATCTGTAACTATCATTTTCCTTCAGTTAACTTTACTTCGGCTGGGTTCTCCTTTTAGCTCTAAGTCACGCAGAAACAACATGTCACGATATCATGACATTTCTGCCCCTTTGACTTTTCCTTGGCGTTTGACCACAAAAACATGACATGTCATGATATCGCGACATTTTCCACCTCCTAGTCCTCTTCTCGGCATGCACCCGCGAAAACATGACATGTCATGAAATCGTGACACTTTACGCTGCCGTACACTCTTCTTTGCATGCACTAGTGAAAACATGACATGTCACGAAATCGTGACACTTTACGCTATCATACACTCTTCTTTGCATGCACCAACGAAATGGAACATGTCACAAAATCGTGACACTTTCGCTACCTTGTGCTTTTCTCTGCCTTACGCCCGCAAAAATGGAACATGTCATGAAATCATGACGCTTTCGCCTTTGAGTTCTTCCTCCTTGAATTTGTCATGAAATCGTGACGCTTCTGCTTCCATGCTCTTTCATTTTGCTTCTGTTGTGAAATCGCGACACTTCATCCTTCGGAGTCTTCCTCTCTTGTTGTCATGATATCCGACATTCTTCCTCCCACATTCTCTCTCCTCTCTTAGTCACGAAAATGCGACATGTCGCGATATCACGACATCTTTTCTCCTTAGCTCTTCTCTTCTCTTCAGGTCACGAAAACCCAACATGTAGCGATATCGCTACACTTTTGTTCCTTGCACTTTACCTTTGCTTCGGCCCGCGATAATACAACATGTAGCGATATCGCTACACTTTTTCTCCTTGCACTTTCTCTTTGCTTTGGCCTCCGAAAATACATGTCATGAAATCGTGACACCTTTTTCTCTCTCCTCTTTCTCTTCGCTTTGGACCACGAAAATGAAGCATGTCGCGAAATCGTGACACCTTTTTCTATCGGACTCTCTCTCCTGCATTATGTCGTGAAATCGCGACACTTTTCCTCCTTAGCGCTTTTCTTCTCATCGGATCGCGAAAACCCGACATGTCGTGAAATCGCGACACTTTTTCTCCTTAGCGCTTCCTCTTGCAAATTGTCGCGAAATCGTGACACTTTTCTTTGCAAGCTCTTTCTCTCAAACATGTCACGAAATCGTGACACTTTTCTTTGCTTGCGCCTTCTCTCCGAACATGTCATGAAATCATGATAGTTTTCTTTGCGCTCTCTCTCTCTCCAAACATGTCACGAAATCGTGATAGTTTTCTTTGCTTGCGCCTTCTCTCCAAACATGTCACGAAATCATGATAGTTTTCCTTGCATGCGCTTCTTCTTCAAACATGTCATGAAATCACGACAGTTTTCTTACTTGCTTTCTTTGCTTCCAACATGTCGCGAAATCGTGACAGTTTATCTTGCGCTTTCTCTCTCATGTCATGAAATCATGATAGTTTTCCTTGTGCTTTCTCTCTCTTCAAACATGTCGTGAAATCATGACAGTTTCTCATGCTTGCTCAACATGTCGCGATATCGCGACAATTTTCTTACTTGTCTTTTTCTTTGAGCTTTTGAATCTGGGCCACTTCTGTCTTCTTGGAAATTCACTGTGCATGCTCTGACTGACCTGAACTCTTGTTCACTTCATCAACCGATCTATCTAATGACCTCTGCACTCCTGTCCATTGCATCAACCGATCCTCTGTCTATGTTGACAACAATGACAATACTTTGGCTGCACCTTGCTCAACAATGAACTCCTGTTTATTGCACTTTGGCTGCACCTTGCTCATCAATGAACTCCTGTCCATTGCATCAACTGATCAACCTGACTGTGTTGACAACAATGACAATACTTTGGTTGCATCTTGCTCATCAATCTCCCCCTTTGGAATTGTTGGCAACACACGTAATTGTGTGCAATTACCTGTAATTCTTCTCCCCCTTTGACAATAATACCAAAGGGCGGCTGCAAACTCCCCCTGAGTCCATGCACCTCATCCTTAGGCACAAATTATTACAGTTAGCAATACCAATTGTTAGTAAAAATTGTAAACATCAGCAAAAAGATAATCAAGTTGCATAAATGCTCCCCCGAGAATTTGATCCCGATAGCTAGTCAATTCTTGGAGCATGAACTCCCAATTCTTGGGAAGTATATGGGACCACTCTCAATTGTTATTTCATAGAAGACTTTTCTTGACAACATCATGGATTCACCATTGAAGAGGCCTCACTCAGATCTATCTTCAACTGTGTTGGCTGCTGGATCTCTATCCATTGAGACTCTATTCTCTGTACTCTGTCAATAGGCTCACACAGAACCTGCTTAACAAGCTCACATAGAACTTGTCCAAATCAGCTCACAAGTCCTCACTAGAACCTGTCCAATTCAGCTCACAAGTCTTCACTAGAACTTGTCCAAATCAGCTCACAAGTTCATCAAGAAAAACTTGCTTAGCATGAACCCACAAAGAGAATTGTTAGAGACCCAATGTGATTCATCAACCTCATAGAAGCATAAAGAGAATTGTTAGAGACTCAATATGTTCTATACTTAACTCCCAATCTCAATCTCAACTCAATCTCAATCTCAAAAGAATAAGATAGATGTAGTATGCTTTTCTCAAGAACATGAAACACAACCCAACAATTGCCAACCATGCAATAACTCATATAACAATGATACTCATGTTCTTTCCACAACCAATATCTTTTCTCAACCAATTAGGGCTTTAACAACAATGCTTATAGACAAGGTTTAACCAACATCATTCAACTCAAGATTAACCTTGAAGCATTCAACCAATCACTACATGAAAAGGAAACTAGTAGACATCCTTTTCCTTCCAAAGGTATTTGAACAAAACAACCACCAACATAAATCACCAATGCAAAGAATAACTTGCTCAAATCAATCTCAATGGAGTAAGCCCAAATCATGTATCTGGAAATCTGTCCCAGCACTGTCCTCAAATATTTCCCAAAGGCCTTCTTCAAAGGCTCAATCAATCAACTCAACCAATCATCAATTATAAACCTCTCCTTCAATCTTCCCATTCAAAACGTTGATTTCACATCTGTCAACAACATTGACAAGTGACTCACACTTGTACCAACTTTTGTCCAACACTGTACCAACACTCATACTTTGTCAATCTCTGAGTGCAAGCATCAAACACAGTACCACAAAACCAACCAAATCATCTGAACTGTTATAATCCTTAACTTTTGACAATGGCAGTAAGAACCATCACCAAAACAACAATGACATATAGCAATACTACCAATAGTGACAACTCTCAATTTAATCACCACCCTTCACGGCACTTCCACAAACAACTACATGAACTAAAAACACACTTTGACAACTATACAACAACTTCTCGACTACTTTCCTTTCATCCTCAGATAACCACACAAATACATAGGAGCATTAAAATAAAACTTTAATATTGCTCCCCTTGAGGATGTGCCACCTGGAGTTGCTTAGAGCAATGGAGGAGTAGCCTCCTTCAGTCCAAGGAGACACGATTTCCTTTCTTCTGTCTTTCTCCAGACTTTCCTGAACTTGGGCTTGAGTTTTTCAACTACATCCCTATTTTGCACCTTTTCATGAACTTGAACATTCTTCTTGCGTGGTTGTCTCTTGTGCATCCTTGATGGTTGATTATTTTCCTTTCTTTTATGCACATGATATGTTTTCTACCCGTGTTGCATTTTTTGCATCTGATGAAATCTATTGTCTTGCCTTAGATTAGATACAGACGTGCTCGGACAAAACCTTGCTATGTGCCCATGACCATTACATTTAAAACATTGCACATGATATGTCCCCTTTCTGTGTTGCACTCTTTGTGTCTGATGAAATCTAGGGTTTTGCCTTAGATTAGATACAGAAGTGCTTGGACAGAACCTTGCAATGTGCCCATGGCCATTACATTTAAAACATTGCACAGGGTGTTCACTCAGGAAAGCAGATGTGTTTTTATCAGCATAACTTTTTGATCTATTGTTCAGTCCACAATAAATTGCCTTGTGACCATAGCAGCTTGCATTTAGAACAATAGCCATTAAAAGCATTATTATTAAAAGAGTGAGAGTGAGAGAACCTCTTTTGTTGTGGTTGCTTTGCTGTAGATCTTCTTTGATATTTTCTTCCTTTTGAAGATTCAGCTTCAACCTTGAACTTCTTCTTCTCTGCATATTTGGAAGATGACGGTTGTTCAGCTTCACACTTTCCTTGCCTCGATCCTTCAGCCGTGAGCTTCTTCTTCTTGGCACATTTGGAGGATGAAGGTTGTTCAGCTTCATATCCAAGACCAAACTTAGCCGTGGAGCTTCTTTGTTGCTTTAGCATTGTATCTAGCAACTCTGTGCTCTTCTCAAATTTGAGACTTATATTGGCCTCTTCTAGTTGTTTCTTTAATGAAACAATCTCTCCTTCTTGTTGGCAGCAAACAGTCTCTTTCTCATTGATTTGAGACCTGAGAATATCTTCAATCCTTTTGTACTGTTCTACTTGCAGCTTTAGATCAACAATAACTTTGTTAGATTCCTCTTCACTTGTGCTGCATACATCATCCAGGTGTGTCTTCAAGGCTTCTTCTGATTTCTTGGCCTTTTGAACTTGTAGGAAGAGATCTTCAATCTCATCCCCATATTCTTCTAACTTCTTGGACATTCTTTTGTTCTTTTTCTTTTCTATACTCAACTCTTCAAGTGCGGCAGATCAACTCACCTTCTAGATCTACTTCAATCTCAAGATTTTCATCACAAACTTTAGGATTCACTTCTTCTACCTTTTCTAGTTCAGTTTTCTCTTCTACAGAAACTAAAACTGACTGGGATGCCTTTTTGAAGGAGGATCTGTTCTTTTTAGCCATTGTGTACTAATCCAAGATCAACCCTGACTGATTTAGCCTAAACTGGGAACTTGGCTCTGATACCAATTGTTAGTCTTACAATGGCACTAAGAGGGGGGGTGAATCAGTGCAGCTAATTAAAAACTTAAATCTTCATCTCTTAATTCAGAACTAATGAATGCTTAAAACCAGATGCAGTAAGTGTGACAAGATAGCAACACATAACACAAGATTTAACGAGGTTCACCAGTTTTGGCTACTCCTCAAAAATAGACTGCTTGGACTCCCATCCAAATCCAGCCTTTGCAAAGCACCAACTTCACAATCAGTTTACCAGCACCCACTGGAAGGAGCACCAACCCCTAATTTATCTGCACCAACAGAAAGGAGCACCTACCCCTAATTCCAAGCACCAACTTGGACTTCTATTTTAAATCTTGATTGACATAAAAATGCCTTCTATGTTACAAGACCCTCACTGGTCTAACTTAACTCAAATCAATCTCATGGAAGCATAAGGAGAATTGTTAGAGACTCAATATATTCTATTTCTGACTTTCAATCTCAACTCCCTGTCCACAAAGCATACACTCTTTTACAGCTTTACTTACTGCACACTTACAACCCTTTCTTATGGCTTACTCTTGCAGCTCTCATAGCTCTGTACTTCTTACAACATTCTTCCAGCTTTGTAACAGCCCACAACACTATCCCTCTATACCGCAACACTCTTTCCTACTGAGCAACTTTCAACTGCTTTCTCTCTGCTGCACTCTATATGCTTCTCTATTTTAGCCGTGCTTTCTATACATCCTTTTTCATAGCACTTTTCCTCTGCTCGACAACACACTGCTTTCACTTCCCGCATGGAGCTCAACCTTGCTACTTCACGCAAATCTCCTTTTATAACTGTGTTCTATTTCTATTCTTAACTTCCATATTCGTGCATGCAGCCTGTTAATAGTAACGACTCCTTTATTCTCACATGCAATCTTATTAATAGAATGGTTCTTTGTTTGGGCTTCGAGACGTTTCTCTGTCCAACTCGTGGTCTTCGTCTGATGACTTTTAGTAACCACTGCTGCATGATATTTCTTTGTAATGGCTCCTGTAACTACAGTAATGACTTCTATTTACTATCACTATAACTGCCCCTATAACTGTCGTAATTACTTTAGTTCACTATTCTTATTTAACTGCATGATTTCTATCTGAGAATCGCACCTGTAACTGTTGTACTAACTTCAGTTAACTCTTCTAATTTTTGTTGCATGTATTTCCTCTGCAAATGCATGAGTCACGCCGTGAAATCGCGATGCTTTCGCCTTTGAGTTCTTCCTCCTTGAATTTGTTGCATGAAATCGCGATGCTTCTACTTCCATGCTCTTTCATTTTGCTTCTGTCATGAAATCGTGACACTTCATCCTTCGGAGTCTTCCTCTCTGTTGTTGTCATGATATCACGACATTTCTATCTCCGTACATTCTCTCTCCTCTCTTAGTCACAAAAATGTGACATGTCGCGATATCGCGACATCTTTTCTCCTTAGCTCTTCTCTTCTCTTTAGGTCACGAAAACCCAACATGTAGCGATATCACTACACTTTTGTTCCTTGCACTTTACCTTTGCTTCGGCCCGCGATAATACAACATGTAGCGATATCGCTACACTTTTTCTCCTTGCACTTTCTCTTTGCTTTGGCCTCCGAAAATACATGTCATGAAATCGCGACACATTTTTCTCTCTCCTCTTTCTCTTTGCTTTGGACCACGAAAATGAAGCATGTCACGAAATCGTGACACCTTTTTCTATCGGACTCTCTCTCCTGCATTATGTCACGAAATCGTGACACTTTTCCTCCTTAGCGCTTTTCTTCTCATCGGATCGCGAAAACCCGACATGTCGCGAAATCGTGACACTTTTTCTCCTTAGCGCTTCCTCTTGCAAATTGTCGCGAAATCGTGACACTTTTCCTTGCAAGCTCCTTCTCTCCAAACATGTCACGAAATCGTGACAGTTTTCTTTGCTTGCGCCTTCTCTCCAAACATGTCACGAAATCGCGACACTTTTCCTTGTGCTTTCTCTCTCTTCCAACATGTCATGAAATCATGACACTTTTTCCACTTGGCTTCTTTGCCTCCAACATGTCACGAAATCGCGATAGTTTTTCTACTTGGCTTCTTCTCTCCCAACATGTCACGAAATCACGACAGTTTTTCTTGCATGCGCTTCTTCTTCAAACATGTCATGAAATCGTGACAATTTTTCTTGCAATTTCTCTCTCCTCAAACATGTCGCGATATCACGACAGTTTTTCATGTTTGCTCTTTTTCTCTCTGTGTGTGGAAAAAGCGATAGAAAACATGTCGCGATATCGCGACAGTTTTCTTACTTGTCTTTTTCTTTGATCCTTTGAATCTGGGCCACTTCTGTCTTCTTGGAAATTTACTGTACATGCTCTGACTGCTCTGAAATCTTGTTCACTTCATCAACCGATCCATCTAATGACCTCTGCACTCCTATCCATTGCATCAACCGATCCTCTGTCTGTGTTGACAACAATGAAAATACTTTTGTGGCACCTTGCTCATCAATGAACTCCTGTCCATTACACTTTGGCTACACCTTTCTCATAAATGAACTCCTGTCCATTGCATCAACTGATCAACCTGACTGTGTTGACAACATTGACAATACTTTGGTTGCATCTCGCTCATCAATATTCTCCATATATATTAAGTATAAAATGTAATACCAAATCATATTGATAATATAATAATATGCATTAGATATCCTCATACATCAATACATAATTCAGTGTCAAGATCAAGTTTTACCAATGAGGGTTGTTACAGTCTTGTATTTCCATAATTATTTCTTGTATGTTCCATGGAGCTTTTATTTTTCTCAAAATAGCATTTATTACTATTAGCGAATCACCTTCCATCCATACTCTATTCCATTTCATTTGTCTACACATTTTTAACCCTTCAAAAGATGCCCAAGCTTTAGCTTCATTATTTGTATTAAATCCACTATTGAAAGCATAATGAGACAAAATCTCTCCTCTATTATTTCTAATTAATGTTGTAACATATTACATTATTTTGTACATGCTTATGTACCCCTATGGTACCCTTATGGTACATTTATAAATATTAAATTAGGGTTGATTCATATTTTAGAGTGTGAGTAATATTTCCCCTTTATGTAAGTGTGAATGTGTAGGATATGCACAAGTGTCATGTAAAGTTGTACTATGGAAAAAATGCACAAGTTTCATGTGAGTTAGTGTACAAGTGTAATTTGAGTCTATGTGCACAAGTGTCTTATATGTAAGAGTGAAAATATGTAATGTAAATATGTGCACAAGTGTCTTAGGTTAGAGTGTGAAAAGTGAAGGTCAAGAGTCATGTATAGGCGTGCATACAATATAGAGTCATAGTTCATCAAGTATGCAAGTTTAAAGTAGATAAGCCAAGAGTAATGAGAATCGACATATGGAAAGGAATAGTCAAGTATCCAAAGAGTCATACTACTATGGATATACACTCGATAATAATACTTCATATGAAATCACATTACATAGAAGAGCAAGTTCTTATCATATTTGTAAGAGGAAGTAAAGCAATAAAGATTGCATATATTTTGAGTAATTAATATTGTAAGTTGTTCTACATGCTTAGTACATGTATGATTTAGGTTATTTACATTCATATTATTGTTTATTATTTAATGTTATTTGATATATTATTAGCCTTGATATACAAATTAATTTGCTCATAATATTCTACTCACATCATTATATTGTGGCTATATTATATTTGATCTTGTGATATTTCTAGTAGTCTTAAGGCTTAAAAAACCATCAATTATTCCTCCTCCTCCTCCTACTCTTGGATTCCCTTTAGATGCTGCATAAAAATTTAATTAGACCAACTCCATTTCCGATTTTTTTCCACTTTATATTATTTGTCTTCTTTTTGTTTCTCCTGAACCCAACATCATAATTCCATTTGATGACTTGAATCCATCTATCAAGGTTCTATGCTTCAATATTAGAAATTAAGTGCGTTGATAGGGTTGGTTTAGAGTCCTCTATGGCTAAAAAAATATTCCTTTTTGTTACCTCTAAACTACTTTCCTTTCCTTTAAATATTCTTCTATTCCTTTCTAGCCATACCGTACAAAGTATTGTATCTTTTGATATATCCCAAATTGTCTATAAAACCTCACTTTTAAGAATTCTTTGCCATTGCTTTAACCATTCTTCCATCCATCACCTTAAATTTACCAAACATATTAAGAATCCATTGCTATAGTTTCTAGACTATTGATCAGTATTCCAAGATATGGTCTATACTCTCCTCCTATTTACATAGAACACATTATGAGGGGCCATGAAAAACTATTTTCATAAGATTATTCTAGGTGTAGCACCCTAAAATTGGCATAGTTAAACCATCAGTAAAAAGACCAAAAAATTTAATTTTAACCCCGAAACCGCCCGTTAACCACTAACCTCATTTTTCATGCCATTTTTAGAATTTGTTTTAACCGTTGGACGATATCGTTGTCGATATGACGATATCGTCCCAGATCGAACGAATTCATCTGGGATAGAATGTCCAGACGATTTTGTCCCAAAACCAAATTTTTATAATTAGCTTATGTTTCAACAACCTCTCCAACTCAGGCAGAAGCGTGTCTACGCGGTTGGAGATTCCTACGTTGGAGATCTCCCAGATTGGGATGATCCCCAACCTCCTAAACTCCCCCTAATCCTATATAAAATTTGGATTTTCCCAATTTATCCCCCTGGTTGATCATTTCCCTGCAACTCTAGTTTTTTGCTGTATTAGAACATCCTCGCCCCATCATTGGCATTTGTATTTTCAGGTTTTATTGCAGGATTTTACTATGTTTCAACCGAAGGAAGCTCGGATCATCGCAGGTGATCCAACATGATTCGAAAAATCCTGACGAGATCAGTGATGATCTCGTACGATTGCAGACGATTTCGACTACAGTTCAGATTATGGGCAACCAGATCCCTGAGTTTGCGCTTTCTACCTTTCTCTCTTATTTAATTCTGTATTAGATCGATTTATTTTTGTTCTGCATCCTGGAGTTCACCTCATTTAGCATATTTGCATGATAAACTTTAAAATAAGTTATTAAAGTAGTGCATACCATTTGATTTGTTATTTGGATTTATTATTTAAGCATCTATACTGTTATTTCTATCATTTTGCATCATTCTTGCAATTGCATTTTTGGTTTTTGGTGTCTATTTCCATGATTGCAGTTTTCTGACGAATTCATCAGGTCACCAACGATCTCGTCTGATATTAGATGATCGCTTATGATTTGGGATGATTCTATAAAATTACAGATGATCTTGTCATATCCGGGATGATCTGTACTCCTACAAGCTTCAGAATCTTCATTAGACATCAGGAATCAGGTGTATTCCTTTCCATTTCACATAGTATCTGTATTTAAGATTCATTCATGTTTTTTGTCTGCATATAAACTTGAAATTTCATATAGAATACCTTAGATCCATTTTGGCCAACCTAGGAATATGAATGATTGGATATAAAATGAACATATCAAACCCATTCTCAACCTAGGTGCGAAAACTACCACTCAAAGTTTCCTGGTGAACCCCACCATCCGTCAAAAATTCACCCTTATACCCCTCCCCCGAGAGGCGCAACCTTCAAAGGGCCTATCCGTTCGAGGTATTGTCCCATCCTTCTTGCATCCCCCTTCTAGGGCACGGATCCTTTATCCTGAAGGTAAGGGTGCAAAAAATTTGGGCGATACACTAGGATAAATTTTTTCTATGATCTATGAGCCAAACAAAAAATTTGACTTTAGGAATTCTTGAGCTATCCCAAATATCTTTTCATATTCTAATGGTATTCCTATTTTGTTGGTGATTTACATTATATTTGCTACTTATTGTGTATTCTTATGATTTATTCAACTTCCAAATCAACTTATCCTTGACTCCCCTCAAAATAATCATCATTGTTATCTTTTTGCTTGACTGCCTCCTGGCATCAATGTCTTGTATACTAGTAAAAAATTATTTCCATTTGTGTCTTCCTCTTGGATCCTTTTACATAATGTTTGAAACCTGATCACCATATGTGTCTTGAGGTAATATCATCCATGGTTTCAAAATTGGATCTATATTGAGTGGTTTTTTATCACACCAAGTATCCATACAAATAGAAATATTTTCTCCAGCTCCCACCACCCATATTAGACCTTTAATCACTAGATCAATTTATTTATTTTATCCGTTCCATAGTGCAAAACCATATGGTAGTGAGAACATAGTAAATATTAAGCTTGGGATACTAGGCATAATGTACTTACTTAGAGGAACTCTTGCTCATTGTCTTTGAATCTCTTTATACAATCTTTAAATTTCTTTTTCTTTTAGAGCTAAGTTTGTATTAAGAACTCTTAAATCAAGACCTCCCCTAGTTTTATCATCATGCACCTTGATCCATTTCACTAAAGGAAAATTCCTTTTATCATGTAATCCTGACCGTAAAAATAATTGCATAATATAGATTAATTTTTTTCTATCGATTTTGCAATAGTATACAAGGACATATAATATATTGGAATGGCATGTAAGACTAATTTAATTATCTATACTCTTCTTGTTAATGATAATCATCTACCTTACCATGCCAGTAGTTTTATCTAAATTTTATTTACAACTAGATTTCACAGTTTTATCCTTATTATCCCTTCAATTAAAGGCATCCCTAGATAAGTTTTTGGGAAATATACCTCCTCCATTTGAAGTAACTTGCATGTCCTTATTTTGATTTTAGTTAGAGTTTTTAGGAAGTAAATTTTGGATTTTGTCCAATTAACTTTCTGCCCTAATGCTCTTTCATAATCCTTTAATATGTTATTCAAAGCTCTAGCCTCATTTATCCCTTCCATACCAAAAAGGGTTGTATCATCTACAAACTTTTGATGGTTGACGTTGTCAAAGTTATTATTAGCCTTAAGTCCACTTATTAACCCATATTTGTTAGTATTCTACAAGTTTCTACCCAACACCTATGCCAAAATAATGAACAAATATGGTGATAGAGGATCTCCCTATATGAGACCTCTCTTAGCTTTCTTATTTCTTATAAAAAATATTTGTAAAACTGTTCTTATTCCATTCTTTTAGTCTATATTTTATTAATTAATTTAAAGTGTATACAATCCACTGTTTCTTGAAGAATTCCATGTTTGTGCTATCATATCAAAAATTTGAGGATGATCTTCCCACATATGCTCATATTTAAAATAAGATATTTTTTTAATTCACTTACCACCATTTAAAGTCTTATTATCTAGTTATCTGAACCAATCCTTGTCAAGGTATTACTTTTAGCACATGTCCCTTCATCTAGCCAATGATATAATAGCAAAACAAATGTTTTAACTTTAGGAATGCTTAGGCTATCCCAATTATCCTTCCATATTCTTTAAATTTTCCTATTTTTTGGTGATTTACATTACATGTGGTTCTTGCTGTGTAATATCATAAGCTATTCAGCTCCCAAATTAGCTTATTTCCAGTTCCCCTCGAAATAATCACTATTGTTATCTTTTTGCTCAACTGCATCCTAGCATCAATATATTGTATACTTATAAAAAAATATTCTTTCCATTTGTATATTCCTTATTTATACTTGTATATAATATTTGAAATCCTATCACCATAGTTGTCTTGACGTAATCTCATCCATGATTTCACAATTGGGTCTAGATTGAGTGGTTATTTATCACACCAAGTATTCATCCAAATAAAAATTTTATTTTAAGTTCTCACTACCCATATCAGACCTTTAATCACTACATCAATTGACTTCTTTAAATTATTCCATAGAGCAGAACCATCTGGTAGTTAGAATAGAGAAAATATTAAGCTTGGGTCATTGGGCTCAACATGATTACTTAGAACAATTATTGCGTATTATCTTTGACTCTCTTTGTACAATCTCCTACTTTATTTTTCCTTTAAGCCAAGTTTACATCTGTAATCGAGATCTCCCATAGTTCTATCATCACACACCTTGCTCCATATCACCAAAGGAAATTTCCTTTAATCAAGTAATCTCGACCACAAAAATGACCACATAATATAGAATAAATTTTTTCTTGTCAATTTTGGCATAGTATACAAGGACATATAAAATGTTGGAATGGCCTACAAGACTAATTTAAACAGCTTCACTCTTCCTATTAATGATAACCATATACCTTTCTATGTTGGTATTTTATTATGAAATTTACTTATAACTGGATTCCACAATATTATCCTCAGTCTCCCCTCAAATTAGGGCATCCCTAGATAAGTCATTGGTAATTTTACCTCCTCCATTTGATGTAACCTGCATATCCCTACTTTGATTCTAGTTGGAGTTTTTAGGAACTAAAATTTGGATTTTTTTGTATTAAATTTTTGCCTTGATGCTCTTTCATATTCCTTTAATAAGTTATTCAAAGCTCTAGTCTTATTTTTTTCTTCCCTCCTAAAAAATGTTGTATCATCTACAATCTATTGATGGATGATGTTGTTGATATTATTACTAGCCTTAGGTATGCTTATTAGCCCATCTTTGTTAGCCTTATCCAAGTTCCTACACAATACCTCTACCATAATAATGAGCAAACATGGTGATAAATGGTATCCTTGTCTAATACCTCTTTTGAATTTAAATGATTTTGTTAGTAGCCCATTGACCAACATTGAATATGATATTTATAGAGACACAAGATTTAGTCCATCTAACTCATCTCTTTCCAAATATAAAATTTTCCTAATACTGCTAAAAGAAAATCCTATTTAACCCTATCATAGGTTTTACTCATATCAAGTTTTAAGATCATTGCTCTCTCTTTTCTTGAAGTTGTTGAATGCATAACTCCATGAGCTACTTTGATCCCGTCTAGAATATGTCTCCTTTTCACAAATCCTCCTCGCTCTTTTGAAATCATTTTTTCTAATAGCGGTATTAACCAATTTACCATCACTTTAGAGATTATATTATATGCCATATTACATAGGCTTATGGTCCTAAATGAATAAAATAATTCTACATCATTCTTTTTTGGAATCAGGGTAAGATATATTGCATTTATTTTATAAGGTATGTACTATTTTATCCTAGATTGTTACACTGCCATCAATGAATAATCCTTCACTATTTTCCAATTAAGTTGATAGAATACTACTAAGAGCCCATACATACCTCAGGATGTATCCTTATCAAAAGAGAAAAGAGCTAAATAAACTTCTTCCAAAGTAATAGGCTCCATTAGTTTCCTATTGTCTTCATTTTTTATAACTAAAGGTACTTCTTGTAATAGTTTATCATTAAGAACTTCAAACTCCTTTGATCCTAAAATATTATGGTAAAAAAACCTTACCTCCTTTATGATTTCACTTTGGTCTTCAATCCAAACCCCTTTTATTGATTTAATTCTACTAATTTTGGATGTTGATCTCTATACTATTGCCATCCTATGAAAAAATTATATTTTTATCTCCTTTTAACCAAGTTTGTTTTGATTTTAATCTCTAAAATTTCTCTTCCTTACTCAAAAGATTATGATATTCACTAAGAAACTCCCTTTTCTTCTAAACTTGGATTATTATGCTTACATTTTTAGAATTTTAAAAGTTTTTCTTTTAGTTCTTGCTTCTTCTCAAAACTGTTTCTAAAAGTGATATTGTTTCTTTATTTTAATCTATGTCATTTATTTAATTTGTTTTGGAAGTGTATACATCCCATTGTTTTATGAATAATTCCATGTTTGCGCTATCATATCAAGAAATCAAGGATCATATTTCCATATTTGCTTATATTTAAAATATGATATTTTTGAATTCACTTACCACTATTTTAACTCTGATTGACGAGTGATCTAGACCAATCGTTGTCAAGGTATTAATTTTAGCACAAGTCTCTTCATCTAGCCAATGATTTGAGAGTATGCATATGTCTAATTTCTTAGCCATGGGGTTTAGGACTATCTTGTTGTTAGTCCATATATATTTATCCTATTCAAACTCAACCTCCCATAGACTATTATTTTGAGTAAAAGCTAAGAAAGATCTCATACTTTGGGTTATTTTCATAATTCCCCCAAAATTTTTATCTAGATTGGTTATGGCATCAATATTGTATATGATCATGAATTGAGTTTATTGGTTTTTACTTATTGTAAAGGTTTTAATCTCACTTTATACTTCTAATTTGCCTAACTGATTTGTAGGCCCATAGACATTGATAAGGATGAAACAAATATCTACAAAGTAGAATGTGATTAATGAGTCTATATAATGCCTAGATTTATATTTGCATAGGTGGTTCTAATAGGGTTTCAACATGTTAGAATTCCCCTACCACTCCTTAATAATCCACAATATCCCATTCACATATTGGCATTTTTTTTTAAAATAATTTGAATTAAAAAAATATTCTTTACAAGTTGGGATGAGACTCCTCCCAACCTTAACTAACAAGAACACCTGTTTACAACAATAAAAGAAAATATGCATTGGAGCTAAATATCCTAAATTGAATGTCTACAATGGTTTTCTAAATTAACTAGACACTCGACTTTCTCACCAAACTGCCTAATCCTCTCATCATCAATAGCCATGCCACTATGTCATTGAACCCCTACCTCCTCGGTAACCATCTTAGCCAGGAAGTATACCACTTTATTCAAATATCTACCCACATAAATCATAATCACACCATCTAATTCCCTCCATAATTCCTTAATTTGGGTGATAAATATCCTCAACCTCCATGTCTCCAAAGAAAAGTCCCTCATGTACTCCAGAGCTCCTACTAATATTTGAGATTCTGATTCTATGATTATCCTCCTATAACCTTGTATTTCTGCTAAAATAGAAGTATATTTGATAGCTAAGGCCTTTTCTTCATTGTTCACGACCTTGCTTAAGACCTATAGTTCCCATTAGAGCACCAACCCAACATGATTCCTACAGACCACTCTAATTCTAGCTCTACTCGGATTACCTTTTACAACTCCATCAATATTAATTTTAATCCAACCTTCTAGGGGTGGTTTTCAACTAGCTTTGTCCTACCCTTATTACACTTTGGATTCCTTCTCCACCATCCCTATATAGGTGTGAGTTTCCTATTTAGCATACATTGCCACAATTTTTGTGATTTTTCTCTAAATGACCTACTAGACACCATCCAAGGATGAAAAGGTTTCTCTAAAAATTATGTCATTTCTCTCCAACCACACTTTCCATAAAATAAATTCTAGTCTAACCTTACACCTGATATGAAGAGCTTTAAATTTAAACCTACCCCTCTTCCATCTTTCCCAAATATTAATCTAATTCAAATCACCATTGGCTCAAATTTTATAAGCTAAAAACCATCACTCCTAGATCTGGTGCATGAACAAGAATACACACATCAAGTGATTAGATGTTTCCTCATATTTGTAGCAAAAAATACATTGGTATGGACCAACCATTACCCTATGTCTCAAATTATCAAAATTAAGAATTCCATTGTGCATGAACTACTAGACAAAGAAGTTTACTTTTAGCCAACCCTTGTATTGCCAAATATTTCTCCAATCCTTGACCTAATATGCATGAGGAGGAGGTTCTTAAAGGATATCATTATATCCATCGTTCATTGTATAAAATCCAAGGCTCCCATAGCCCCAAGCTAATTTATCCTTCTCATATCTACTTGTGAGAAATATTTCTACCAAGATTTTAGTCATGATGGGTGTCAATTATAGAGGGATTAGAATTGGCCACTCATCCAACTTATTAAAATATTTAAAACTATAATACCCTAGCTGAATAGTGTTGAAATATCTTTTAATATTTATCCAATCCCTACTTTTCATGATTGTATTTACTTTTTGTAGTTATACGAAGTCAACAATGATAAGTGGGTATTTATGCCATGAATATATCCAAAGTCATGCCTTCTCCCCTCTTCCCACTTTATAAAATAATCCATATTTCATTATTTGAGATCATAACTTTAGATCTTGCCACACTAAGGACCCATTACCATCCAAAGAGAAATGAATCATCTCATTCGGGTTCACCTATCCCATATATTTACTAGTTAAAGTCTATTGAATAAAGAAATTGGTTGGGAGATCCACCTCCAGTAGATCTTTCTAGCTAAAGCTTTATTATTTAAAATTGATCTCCTCAGTCCCAAACCTCACATTACCTTGGGATACCTTACTTTCTCCCAACCTACTAAGGCCCATTTCATCTCTCCTTTTACTCCTCCCCATAAAATGTTCTAGCCATCTTGTCCAAATATTTCCATATGGTATGTGGGGCAACAAGAATAGAAAATATATAAATAGACATGGCCTAAATAAATGACTACAAAAACTTTAATCTACCCCAAAAGGTTAACCATTTATGAGGCCAATTGTTAATTATTTCTTTGATATGATCCAAAATATTCCTCTAGATAGCTATCTTTAGAATTTTAAAATGCAAAGGGACCTTGAGATATACCATTGGGAGAGAAGCCCCCGTGAATCCCAAGATCTCTAAAATTCTATCCTGAAGCATTTGATAAAAATTGAAGAAGACCACTATGGATTTATTATCATTAATGACTTGGTTTGTGGCCCTAAGGTAAACATTAAGAGTATATATAATCATTATTACTTCCCTGAAGTGTTGGCTTTTTAAGCCTTACTACCACAAAATATCACAGGTCCCAATATAAAATAACTATAATATTAAAGGTCAAAATATCAATAATGAAGAGTAGAATATATGATCAATCTAATATGTATATTAAGACCAATATAATAAAAAAAATTCACTTATATAATCAAATATAAATGGTCTAAGTAATTTATTAACCATGCATAAAGAAAACTTACAAAATTAATTGCTCAAAATTTGTATACAAGCTTTATTTCTTTTCTATACCTATTACAATCAGATAATAGGATATTCTAATTCTCCCTCAACTTACATTCTCATGGAGCATTATATTCATAATATAGTCATAGTAATGTGACTCTTCAAGTACTTGACTATTGCTCTTCATATGACAAATATCGTGATCTTTGGCTTATCATATTGCCACTTGCATACTAGACTCTTCACTTTATTCTTGCATGCACACTTGAATCTATGATACTTGCACATATATACATGAATCTTACACTTATACATGCACTAATATAATATATTTATGCACATACTCACATTACATATTTGTACACTTACATACATGACACTTGTACACATTCTCTCAATCTACACTTGCACTCTAACTGAAATGACACTTGTGCATTTCCAACACATTGAAATATTACATGACACTTGTGCATTTCGTATAGATTGACACTTACATGAAAGAGAAATATAAATCACACATCTAAACTATAGAATCAACCCTAATCTATTACATATTTACAATTGTACCATGAAGGTACCATGGGGGTATATTAGCATGTACCAAATAATGTAATATTCCTTAACACCCCCTTGTATTACATTATTTGGTTATTGAATACTTTAGTATTCATTACTAACCTTCATATTTATATTCAATCTTCATGTGACCTTGCATTTTTTATGAACATATGCTTCTCTGGAATCTTCTTCATTATCTTGAATCTTGGGTTCATTCTCTTGCTTGAATTCTTCTTTGAGTTCTCCTTCATCGTTATTCTTTGAGTCTTCAATATTTGTATCTTCTTTGTATTTTTTATGAACTACTTGAGCTTATTTTTTAATATCTGATATATATGGTTCATTCTTGATTACTTTGTAAAATAAATTTAGACCATATTTTATCCATTTCGCTTCTCCTTTTTTTGTAAACATTTTATTATTAAATGTTTTTCTTCAATTTTGTCCTGCATTTTAGAAATTAAACACTTTGCTCTATTGTTAGAAGTTGCTTTAGAAATAATTTTTTGAAAAGGTTGTCTAATCTGAATAATAGCATTCTTTCAAATCTTCCACAATATTTTCCTTTGTACCAACAAAACTCTAGAGAATGGGATTTTCTTCCATAGAATTTACTTGGATAGAGATTCCAACAATTTGGTTCTTCAGGTCCAATTCTATTGCAATAACTTCACTTTAATTTAATACAATATCCTTTATTTAATTTATGCTTCCTTGGTAGTACTTCAAGTTCTTTTGTTCTCTTAAGAAAACAACAAAACCATTGATGTACTATAAAGCCATTTTTCCTATATTTTCCTTATAAATGAGTTGCATGTTTATACAATCTATGGCACTTTGAGTAGTTATAGATTATGTTAGAGAATTTGGTTTTGTTAAACTACCAGATTGTGATCTTTTAGTGATAAGATCTAGTTTTGAATTCTTAAGTGTATTTCTAATCCATTATGATATCTTCTTGTTTTCATCAAGATTTTGTTTACCATTTCTTCACTATCTTCATTGAATGCATTTCTAATAATTTATTTCATAATTGATTCAACTTGATGATTTAATTCCTTATATCTCCCAAGTTAGATAATCTCTCAAATATGAAATTGTAAATTTTCTAAACCTTTGATGTAGAAAACCTTTTAACTCCCTAATATATATTAAATTTGCAAAAAACTTAAAGATTATTTTTTTCTAAATATTTTAAATAGCTTCAAATAAAATATCCTTAAATTTCATAAAACTTGAAAAAAGTTAATTCATTTTAACTCCAATTTCTAATTCTATAATCATTCAAAAAAATTAATAACCTTCAAATATTTTTAAAACTTCTAATATCAAATCTATGTAGTAACCCTTATTACTCCATACTTTGAAAAACTCAAATAATAATTTCAAGTTATAAAATTAACTTATATTTTCTTCTAAACCTTATAACTCCTCCAACTAATTAAATCATTAACTTATCACTCCACTTAAATAAAACACTTAAATTTTTAATTTGAACTAAGGTAATATTACTAACCTTTGTTCACCACCTTAGTTGACTTGCATTTATCAACTGTCTTCTCTTACTCATTGATTCAAACTGTCTTGGATGTGCTAACGTATCCTTATGACTTTAAATAGCCTCTTTTAAAAAATCATGTCAATTTCAGCCCTAACTTCATGCATCGTTTTGCATGTTTTCCGTTAGTAGTGAACTCTACAATGTATGTTACCAATGAAGCAAATTATGGTAATGTTGGATTTTTTTTTGATGCTTCAATATCCCAATAGGTAATGCTAATATGTTGTCTTGTTGCTAGTATTCTATGTTTTTATAGAATATATTCAATTCTTCTCAATGTATCCATAAATAATTGAATGCCTTCCTACTTCAAACTATGATAACATCTCTACTAGATGTAATTTTCCTTGGTCGCTCTGAGATATTAATATATTTTAACTAAATATTGAGCACTTAGTTTCTCTATGTCACCACTAGATGTTGTAATTTATCTCCATTGTATGTTGACCACCTGAGTTGCTCTATGTTGTTGTTAGATGTTATAATTTATCTTTGTTGTATGTTGAGCATTTAGGTTGCTCTACATTACTAGACATAGTATCTTAGCTTCACTTTAATATTTGCACATATTTTCTAAGATAGTAGCACTTTAAAGTACTCTTCTAATGATGCCTTACAATATCAATGTAAGCTAGCATCAATTATTTTACTTCCAAAGACTCTTAGTGATCTGCTAGCACTGTCTCGCTTTTATCTTGCAGTTTTCTTGTTGTATTTTTTTGAATCCGATATTATTTCTTTCTAATCATGTAATAATTTTGATATTATATTTGTTTAGAAAGCATCTAGGTAATGATATTTGTATCACTAGCTTTTGAATTGAGCTGTCTATTCTCTACAATACAAGTACCAAAATCTCTATTCTGCTAGCTCCTGGATAACACACATACTTTTCTCTATTTAGCTAGCACTTGGATAGTTCTTATGCTTTTCTCTATTAGGCTAGTGTCAGGAAACAATTTAGATTTTTCACTGTTCCATTAACACCTTTTTTTAGTGCTTAGCTAAGTTCTCTTTGTTAGCACTTGTATTCTCTATTCCTTTTACTTTCGTACTTAGACTTAGTCTCACTGTGCTTGGCTTCTTAGACAATCCTCATTAAGTTTGGTTGCTTACACTATTCTCACAAAGCTTGGTCCTTAGGCTTTGTCTCACTAAGCTTGACCACTTAGGATCTGTCTCACTAAGCTTAGCTTCTTAGGCTATTCTTATTAAGCTTAGCCACTTAGTCTAGTATTTCTAAGCTTGGACACTTATGCTCTATGTGGATGATGATTCCACTCAATATACACTTTAATATTCTCCTTGCTTGTTATATTATTTATGAATCTAGAAAACACTCTGATAATGTTATTATTTTATATAGAAAAAAACTTCTAAAAATATATTTCAAGGTCAATTCAGTCTTAACCTTGTTCTTCAATGTTCCTTTATCATAGAAATCTTACAATGCATTCTTCTTCTTATTTGTACTTGTTGATTTTTATTGCTTCAAATATTTGTATTCAAGAAAATTTGAATACTTCTCTATATTTGGAAGTCAAAAGACTTATCTATCTTTGTAGAAAGCTATGATGTTTTTCAATATCTGTACAAATACTACTTCTCTATCTATCTAAAATATTCAATATCTTAGGTCGCACCTAAGAATAAAATATGATTCTCCTCCTTGCTAGAGAACCCAATATCAAATTTAGGGTGACTCTAAATATCTCCAAATGACCAAATTTATCCCGAGTTGGTTTTTCCTCAATCTTCAATAGTGATTCTCCTTTTATTCTCTAGATAATCTTGAATATTATCATAGTGGCTTTGTATGTACTTGAATCTACAACTATATTTTGAGTTGGCTTCCAATATATCAATATCCAACTATATTTTGAGCTGGCCTCCAATATATCAATATCCAACTATCTTCTGAGTTGGATTTCTCTATCAAATATCCAAATTTTCTCCTAAGTTGACCCCTTATTTCAATATAATTGAGTCCTAGTATTCACTAGTTTTCCTTAAATGAAGTGGAAAGACCATAGCATTCAAATTAGGGTGACTATTCCTTGTCCCCTCAATTTCTACTTAATGAGACATTTAAAATAAACATTCACTTATATAATCAAATATGAATTTAAATGGTCTAAGTCATTCATGAACTATGTATGAAGAAAACTTACAATATTAATTGCTCAGAATATGTATACAAGCTTTATTTATTTTTTGTACCTCTTACAATCAAATAATAGGATATTTTTATTCTCCTTCAAATTAAATTCTCATAGAGCATTGTATCCATAATATAGCCATAGTAATGTGACTCTTTAAGTACTTGACTATTGCTCTCTATATGACAAGTTCCATGACCTTTGGGTTATCATGATGTCACTTGCATACTAGACTCTTCACTTTATTCTTGCATGCACACTTGACTCTATGATACTTGCACACATCTATATGAATCTTACATCCAAGTCTATATGGCTTATAGATGCACTCCTAATATAAGATACTTGTGCACATCGTCAAATTACATATTTTCACACTTACATACATGATACTTGTGCACATTCTCTCAATCTACACTTGCACTCTAAATTACATGACACATGTGCATTTCCTACACATTGATATTTACATAAAAGGAAAATATAGGCTCAACCTTAATATATTACATATTTACAATTATACCATGAAGGTACCATAGGCGTACATTAGCATGTACCAAATAATGTAATATTCCTCAATATGAAGTTGTCCATTCCCACTAATCCCGTGTCATCCACAAACTATAGGTTATTCAAAACCTCCTCACCCACCTTGATACATGTTAGCAAACTCTGATGTCTTATCCTCAATATGAGTCTACCCAAGCCTTCAACCAATATAAGAAAAATATCAAGGGAATAAGGATCTCCTTGATGAAGGCCTTGACTGGCTCCAAACGGTTGTGAGGGAAGGCCTTTGATTAAAACTGAGTATGTTAGAGTAGAAATGTAGTTCATGACCCATTCTATCCATTCCTAAGATAAATCGAAGGCTACAATCATCCTTGACAAGAAGATCCACTTCATCCTATCATAAGCCTTTGACATATTCAATTATATAAACATTCTTCTATCGACATATTTTTGCATTAAGTGGAATTTCTTCTAAGCTAGAACCACACCATCCAATATCTACCTGTCCTCTATAAAAATCCCTTACTCTGAGGAGATAATGCTATGTAGGAGAGGTTTTAGTTGCTCAACCATTACCTTTGATATTATTTTATATATGACATTGCATAAGACAATATGTTTATAATATAAAATATGCATTCCCTACCCCATTTAGGAATTAAGGTAATGAATGTATGATTTAATGCTTTAAGCATTATTTTACTACCTTTGGACTCCTCTATAACAACTATTACATCTTCCTCCAAGTTGTCCCAAAAGGTTTGAAAAAACTCAATTGGGAAGCCATCTAGACTTGGCATTTTTCTTGTACTCATTCTAAAGACTAACTTCTTTAGTTCATCTCTATCAATGTATTTAAGTAAGGCCTAATTATATTCATTAGAGATAGAGGTATGACAATATGATCTTCTTTTAGAGCCTCTTCGTCTTGCACCATACTTTCCTTAAATAATTTTACAAAATAATCCATTGAATGGAAATGCATACCTAGGATTGTAACAAAGGAATTACCATTCTCATACTAAAGAGCTTCCTTCTTGTTTTTTTATCCCCTAACACAAGCAGCCCGATGGAACACATCTTGCCTATACTACTTTCATAATTTTAGAATTTTTTTTTGTCATTTAGTTTCTTGGATATAAAGAATGTCAGATTTATTACTTCAATAGAGAAACATATGGTTTTAGGGGGAATTATCACCTATTATATTCCATGAGATAGTAGTCATGTCTTATTAGGGGCTACTAACCCCACCTAAAAATTATCAATATCATTTTGTTGTTTGTTAAAGAGAAGTTCAACCATCTTAGACTATGTTCCCTTCTCTATGCTTGCTCTTGCTTCCCTAAATCTTGTTTGATAATTTGAAGGTTTTCCTCATTTAACCTTTCTTGTATTAGAAGTAGGTCTAATTATTCTATTCCTAAATATTTTTTTAAATTTCATTTTCATTAAATTTATTCTCCTGACTTTGCTATTGAGATTTTTGACATGTCTTGCTCATTTTCTGGTATTTCCTTAGCAATGATAGAGTTATAAATATATAACACTACATTTTATTTACCACTTTTCTTCTCTTGAATGGTGCATGGTACTTAAAAAGAGTCTTCAAAATAAATCTGATGAGGTATATTCCTTATGTTCAACGAGAATATTTAACCCTAAATCAAGATGATGCTAAATAGACTACTATTATACATATATTTATCCTATTGAACCATGTCCTCTAAGATTTGATCTATTTATTTTATAGGTTAAAACCTAAAAATAATTGGTATTTCTTCCAATATCCTTCCTTATTGGTTTTCATTATATATTTACTTTTATTTGTCTAGACCTATGTTTTGGATGTTACAAGCCATCCTCATCCATATCCATTTATAATTTTCTCTTGTGGTTTTCCATATATATTTTTATAGAATCTTCTTAGGAAATGATCTCTCAAAATGCCCAACCTCATGACATCTTCTACATCTAAAAGACAAATAATCCATAGTTTGGATCCATAACTTACCCCCATACTTAAGAATGATTAATTTTAGTAAAGGTTTACTTATATCAATCATGACCAATATCTGAGCATAAATAGCCAAGAAACCATCTTTTGTAGTTTCTAAAATCTTAAGTATTTCTCCTAGAGTGTTTCCTATTGCCCCAAAGGTATCCATTTCCTAGAATTCAATGTACATCACATACATCCTAAGTCAAATTGATACTAGGGATATATTTACATTTTTAGGTGCAAAGCCTTCATACCCGCATGTAAGGAAGAGTCCTACTCTTCCCATAAACCAATGAACTCCTTTTAAAATCCAATATCTTTCCTTCCTAAAATAAAAAAAATGGCTAGGAATAAACCTTTGGTAAGAAAGGATATAATCAATCCTGAATACATTTCAAATCCTATCAATTAATTTTCTCAAGGCCGAAGCCCTTGGTCTAGATCCATTAAATTTACCAATAACTGCTCTTTCATTGAGTAACAAGATCACTCCTTTGTGAGGTCCTCTCTAACCTGTACTACTAGGGATGATTCTAAGGACTTAACTATAAATTGGTCCATGGGAAATAAATTATAACTCAAAATCTACTCAAGTTTACTAGTATATCTTATAGCAATTATATTATTTACAAATAAACCTATGATATTTTATATGCAAAACTTAAAAAATAATAAATGTGAAAAATAAACTTAGCTAAAAAATTCTATGCCCAGATAGAATGTCCTACCTCACTGATGCCCTAGCCCTCTATTGCTCCTCCCATAATTTGAACCCTAGTTGATAGATATCTACAATTTCTTTTTTTATGATTTAAAAAATTGTTGCTACCCTTTTTCTAGATGTATGACTTCATAGGGTTGTATCTCCATCAATACAACTTGGATTCCTTCATATGACTACATATTTTAAAACTCTTCAATTTTTTCACAAATTGGTCCAAGAATCATCTAATTTAAACAACCTTTCACAAATATATGACTCTTAAAAGATGAGATATTTTTTAGAAAAAAATTTCCCTAACATTGCACTAGTTTCAAATGATTATCTTCATATGGTATGTCTCCCTTCATACTGCTTGGATTATTTTGAATGATCACTCACCTCAAAGCTTTTAAAAATGACACAAGAATCATCTGAATCTGACAACTCTATGCAAAGGTATGGTTCTTGAAAGATTGTTTATTTTTTAAAAAAATTGCCCTAGATTTATCGATTCATAGTAAAAAAATTAATTGGCATGATGTAGGGCATCTAATTAGAAGAAAATAAGAAAAATTGGATTGAATGTCAAGGGAGAAAATAGGAACCTATTTATGAATATAGTTTCGTAATACAAGAAATTTGTTATAAAACTATGGCATCCTTGTTATCCAAGTCCACCTAGGGTTTTGGTGTAAAACCTTAAGAAGTTGTCAACACATAAATCATCCACAAACTACTCCCAAAAATAGACCATTTTTGAAAACATCATAGAGGAGAAATTGCCAAAAGCTTAAGGTTAAGTAAAAGAGATTTACACCTTCTTTGATATCATATTGGGTTTCATGATACTTTCTAAAAATGAAAAAAGTCAACACATTACTCAAAAATGGAATAACTCATAGAAAAACATAAAATAATATGAAAGGTATCCATAAAAAACAAGTTGGAGATAAACAAAAGAGAGAATACATGGTAAATTTGATCTAGGTAGCAAATGTTACACCAGAAGTAAGTATCAAGTATGAGATGATTGAGCATGACATAATGATTCTTAAAAGTAGAGGGTTAATATGTAAGTTCCACAAATCATGGCTAGGGTTTTTGGAGATTCAAAATTGGATCAAGTGGAAGTGGGGATTGAATTCAAATTATTTTGTGACTTTTCTTCCTAAAGGTTTTTTCCTCATCATATTTTCCAGTTCAAAAATTAGGGATAAAATAATGGTTGGTGGCCCATGGTTTAGGGGAAGATATGCACTTAATTTGAGACCATGGAATGAAATTTTGTTTGCTATGACAAAAACTTTTAAGAAGCTTTCAATGTGGGTTAGGCTTTTTGGACTTCCATATTATCTTATAAATAAGGATGTTTTGAAGAATATTGGAAATACCCTAAGGGATTTTATCAAGGAAGGACCAACAACTAAGGAGTGAAAGCATGCTATATATACTTGAATATGTGTTGCTATAGATATTTCAAAATCTTTACCACAATTCATTAATATTAAATCTAAATCAAGAGAATGAGATCAACAAGTAGATTATGAAAATATTGTATTTCATTGCCACAATTATTTTGAGATTGGATATATGGCAAGAGTTTGCAAAGTAAAAACTATGAAGAAAGAGAAAAAATTCTAGCCATGAGATTAACTTCAAGATGAAGCAAGAAAATCATACAATAATAGAAGCTAGATCAGATCAAGGATATTCCACTCCAAAATAAGAGGTAAATAAAGCCTATCTACAATATCATTTGGCAAGTTTAGAAGAAATTAAATATGCAAAAGAAGATGTGGAGATAAAACCCAAAAAAAAGAACAACAAAAAAGGTCAAGTTTATTCCCGGTAAATCATCTTCATTTTCTTCAAGTAGTATAGAATCCTATTCAAGGTAATAAAAGTGAAATTGGTGAAAATGTTATCCCTTGCACTTTAAGGTTTCAAAAGTAGAATAATATAGAAATCATATTGGAGGAAACTCATAAAAATTTAGGGTTTTTAGGATAGAATAAGAATATAATTGCTACAAAATAGCATCCTTGCACTTTAGGGTTTTAAGGGTAAAATAAAGAAGATTGTGCTTTTGATGTTGTTCCTTGCACTTTAGATCCTTTAGAACAATGCAAACCTAAATATGATAAGTATTACTATGAGTAGTGTGAGAAAATTGAATAGATTGATGAAGAGGAAAGTATTGCTAGGAATAAAGGTTTCAAAAGCAAAATAATATAGAAATCATATTGGAGGAAACTCATAACAATTTAGGGTTTTTAGGATAGAATAAGAATATAATTGCTACAAAATAGCATCCTTGAACTTTAGGGTTTTAAGGGTAAAATAAAGAAGATTGTGCTTTTGATGTTGTTCCTTGCACTTTAGATCCTTTAGAACAACGTAAACCTAAATATGATAAGTCTTACTATGAGTAGTGTGAGAAAATTGAATAGATTGATGAAGAGGAAAGTATTGCTAGGAATGAAAATAAGAGAGGAAGACCCAAGAAGCAAAAACAAAGAGAAAAAAAAAACACAAAGGGATATTGATATTAAAAAACAAAAGAAAATATCACAAGTGTTAACAAGAAGTGGAGCTAAACTTACAAATAAAATAAAAAATAACAATGAAAATAATATCTTGGAATATTAGGGGAATGAATAAGAACTCTAAAAAAAAATATTAAGAAACTGTAAGGTTGTTATAGACAAGATATTTTTGAATATAGAAGCTGGAAAAAAAATAATTTAGCCATTTGTAGTGTTGAATTTCATATTGACAAAATTTAAATTTTTGAAGGCATTTGATATAAAAGGAGTTAATTGTAGAAACTTAGCAGTTTGAAGAAGATGAAAAATATTTTTGATAGAAGGGTAAATGAAGAATATCTCCAATAAAAAACAAATTTGAATATGCTTTAATAAACTTGTTAGAAATAAAACGAGAACAATGTAATGTTTTGTTTTCATAATAACAGTTACCCCAATAGAAGCCACACATATATCAAAAAAAAAAAAAAAAAAAATCCCAACAAATAATCAAATGTTTAGTCTCAAGGAGTATAAACATCCAATTACATGAAACCTTCCCAATCAATGTTAAAAATACCCTTAATATTTATTAATAAAATATTACAATAAATCCCCTTTATAAGGTGTACAATGATCCAAAGTGCTATACAATAAATATAACTAGGTTAGATATAAAGGATATATATCTAAAAACAAGGAGAGTTATCAATCTTGAGGAGCCTATCTCATTTCTTGGGGGTGTGATCTCCAAGATAGGCGCCTCGGGATTGATAGTGTTTTTAGATATGTATCCTTTATATTTAATCTAGTTTAAGTGTTTGCAACGGTTGGTTAGTCGGTTGTTTTAGTTTAAATATTTTAAATGTTTTTTTTTGTTAATATCGATTTTTTTAATAATAAAAAAATTGTCTACGGCGTGACATGTATGATCTCTTTACCTCCCACCCCTGTCCACCATTGTAGAAACGCCTCTCGACGCAATAAAAAAGTTGGCTACGACCTCAAGTGAAGCTTAAAATCACATATTTTAACATTCCTTGAGTCTATTATACATGGTGAAGGCATTCATGTTATGCTATCCGCCTATACATACTTGAACCCTCTTATATTTGAACCTTAACCTTTTATTTGAAATACTTAACCCATATTTGATTTACAAATAACTTTATTTTACATTTTAAGTATATTCTATATTACAAACCATTCTAATAATTTTAATTTGTTTAGTTTTCATTTTTATCCATACGATTGTGAGCTCTCTTCAAAAACTCAAGTTCAATAGCATGGCGAGGTGTGAACGTATTAATAAATAAATTATAATAATATTTTTTTTTATTTTTAATATTTAATAATTATTTTTATTAAATATAAAATGTTAAAACATTTTAAAACAGATTTTTTTATCTACCACATATATTACATATTCTACTTAGTTGTGGTTAATAATAATGACCAAGGAGTTTAATGCTATTAGCTTAGGTTTCAATTCCATGTATTAGATTCTTGTAGATTTATAAAGATAGTTAGAGGTAGGGTCAACTTTGTAACATTTTATATGAATTTTGTCAAAAACATTCCTTAATATTTATTTATTTTTTTTGGTAAGTAAACTTTTTTTCAATGAGTTTGTCCCCCCTCAAGTTAGCCGTCAAGCTTGAACAACGGATCTCCTTTCGAAGATTGAGGAAACTTGCCAGTAAGGTGCGAATAAAACTTTATGTTAAGGAAAATCATTCCTCGTATCCACGGATCTACTTTCGAAGATTAAGGGAACTTGCCAGTAAGGTATTTGGTAGGAATAAAACTTTATGTTAAGGAAAACCGTTCCAGTATCTATTAGGGTTAGAATTTTCCGTTCCATAAGGCTGTCCCATCCGAGTATACCTCTCAAGCTAACAGGGGTTCTTTATATCCTGGACAAGATTCCTTAACATTTATTTTAAATCAAGGTTCAAAGTTTAAAAATAAACCTTTAAAATATATATATATATATATATATATTTTCAATTATTAATTTTTTTTGGTTGAATATCAAGTGATAAGGTCTAAAATATAAGTCATACAATTTTCCTTGTTTTTTAAATATATTTAGAAATTGGTAACATATTTGATACTGTCATTATAAACCCTAGCCACTATAATTCCTAGTCCCTTTAGGTTAGACAAAGTCAATGAAGCCGATTTTCTACCAATGACCAAAAAACAAACACTCTATGACTACTATCCAACCTATCCCCTTCTAAACTATAATTTAAACTTTAAACCTCGTCAAGAATACTAAATCACCAACCCCAGGGAAGCAACCCTAAGCGTGTTCCTGCTTCTATATATACCTCTGCCTGTCATTCCGTATTATCTCTGCCTGTATGTTACATTCTTTCGTTTGTGACAAGATGTGACACAGCTACGGGAGAAACCCTAAGCGATCCCCCTTCTATATATACCTCTGCCTGGATATTAGATTCTTTCGTCCTGTCTTGAAGCAGGTAAGATGGAAAGGGTAACAGGAGCGGATGTTAGACATCCAAGTAACCAAAATCGCTCCAAGCCGGTTAAGAGAGAGTAGGATCTTCATCGTAGGTCTGTAATTGTCTTATTTATATTTTTGTTTCTCGTCTTTATTTTTTTGTGAGATAGGGTTGGAATTTGTGCGTTGGTTTTCTTTTTGCGTTTTGTTGATTTTTTTTTTCATTGTATTCGACTCCCCACTTGACAAATAACTCTCGTTCGTTCTGTCTTGAAGCAGGTATGCTGGAAAGGGTAACAGGAGCGGACGTCAAACATCTGAGAAACCTAAATCGCTCCAAGTGGGTTAGTCCTTCTCGAAAGAGAGAGTAGGATAGGGTTGTAATTGCCTTATTTATATTTTTGTTTCAGTTTTGTAATTGCAAGGTCTGTAATTGCCTTATTTATATTTTTGTTTCAGTTCTTTATTTTTTTTTAGATAGGGTTGGATTTCGCGTAAATTATTTAAGTGGAATGTTGTAAGTATTGGCTTCTTAAAATAGGGTATTTGAAAATATAATTGAAGAGATAGTACTATTACACAAGTTGAAATGAAGTATATGAAAAGTGTTATAGTCAATTTTTTTTGATGTTGAAAATAATTATGAAGATGGATGTTGAAAGATGTTGAGTTCAAGTTTTATTTTTTGTATTTAGAAAGAGCTAGAATATTCATAGATTGATCAAGATAAGAGTTCATCTCTGTATATGTTATGTCATTAGTAGTATTGAGTAAATTATGTAAGTGGAATGTTGTTGAGTATTGTCTTCTTAGAATAGAGTACTTGAAAACATAAGTGAAAAGAGAGTACTCTTACATAAGTTGAAATCAAGTATATGAGAAATGTTATATAATAATATTTTTAGAGTTGAAATGAAAATTTCTTGTTATGTTGGAAATAGTTATATAGATAGAAGTTGGAAGATGTTGTGATGCATATTTCTCAAGATTGTATCTTATGTACTTAGAAAGAGCCAAAATATTGAATGATTGATCATTTTTTCTATAGGTTCTCATACCATATATCTTTTACAATCTAACCAATCAAATTATAAAAAAAAGACTTGGTTGGATAAATCATCCAAACTTTTACAATATTATTGATTAGTTTGAAATAAATATGAGATCTTCACCATATTCCCTTGCTTTGGTCCACATGTATTAGATTCTCTATCATCATGTAGTTGAGTTTATTTTAACATGAAAGAAAAGTAGTAGCTCTAGAATAAACTACAAGTCAACACCATTATTCTTTCACATAGTTACAAATTTGTGTTGATTCTATTGGTCAAAATCAACTCAAGTCTATGACTCATAGCCTTGAAAAAATGCTTCCAAGGTAGGTTGACCATATGCTTGGCCATTTCTTCCCACGTGTAGCTATTCTAGATTGCTCCACATCCTATTATTCTGGTTTAGTCTCCACATGCTATTATTCTAGTGCCTACGCTATTATGGCACCTAATTGATGCTCAAATTATTTTGGTGCATAGCTAGCTTTAGATTACTCCAATTTTTAGAAATCAAGCTTGAAAATTTAAAAAATACTCTAGAGCAATGGTCCACAAAATATTTTAGCACTATTAATATATTCATAAAATTCTAAAAAATTATTATTAATTGATTTTATCCTTCAATTAATAATAAACCATATAATTAGTCCTTAAAAGCATACAAAACACATCTGAAAATATATAAAGAGAACATATTATTTTATTCACTATATTTAACATTACTATTATATAGATAATAATTAATAAATGGAATATGTTGTATAGTTTAATAAAAAATGAACAAAATGATTTATGACTGCTAAAAAATAAGGTAATTTTAAAGCCTCATTTTTCCTCCCCATTATGCATGTTCTCATGCATTATATCTGTCTAAGGTAACAATCATATCTAGTTCCTTATAAAGGCTGCTCCAAAATCTATTTGATGTAGAGCGGTATCCCTTGTTCTCCCAAATATTTGATAACCATTCCTAGAATTGATATTTTGGTTGTGACCTAGTCTCAAAATAATATGAAACATGGGTGATCAAATTAGGTGGCTAAAATCATAGGCCTATCCATTCATATTGTAGTGTTGTAATAATCTCAACCATTATAGTTATCCTATGGGACCATACTAGATAGGTTGGTGAAATGAGCTCCCTTTTTTAAATTGATAAGAATCTCATCCCATATCTATCTAGATGCTACTCGAGCCTTGTCCATAGGCATATCATCCCATATCTATCTAGGGACATCCACATTCTCTTTATGGGCTTGGCAGGTCCATAGACCTTGACAATGAGCATAACCAAGAACAAAGCAACAAAATATGTTGTCCAAGTATGTAAGAACAACTCTAATTTCCATTTACCAAAATAACCATAATTAAAAAATATCATAAGCCAAATAAGGAAATACATTGCATCCTCCCTTAATTTCAAATCAACATATCTAAAATAATTATAGCAGTAGTGAAACTCCTTAGTACATCCGGAGTTTTGAAGCTTTTCAACAATACATAGCAATATGGAAAAAATTCTAACTCATAGATATAATTTGACATAACACATCATTAATTAATTGGTTATAGTAGCATCTCCAAACCCTAAACCCTCTGCGTCCCCAAAACCTAAAACCTCTGGAAGATGTAAGGAGTTTTATTAAGTATTAAATGGATGAAAAAAATGCTTCCCAAGCATAAGAAGAGTGTGATATTTTTTTGGTAGCCTACTCTAGTGAAGGACCTTATATCTTTGTTCAAGCTTATCACACAACTCAAAGAGCAGGTCTATCCCAAATAACCATCAAGGATATATTGTGGAACTGAAGCATTTGAGATCTAGTAGAGGTATCACACTACCCAAAGCCATGTAAAATTAAGCAACTTATTTAAAATCACCAAACAAAGTGTGTTGTCTATAAAAAATCAAGGCAACTTCCAAACAACAGAGTAAATAAAGGAAAAGAAAAAAATACAAGAGATAGAGCCAAAAAATTAAGAGCCAATAAGAGCAAAAAAGAGCTAAAACCTTAAAAAAATCAAATTGCCAACTTAATGACCATTAGAACTTGATAATTCAATGACCCAATAAAGAAGATATGGTCAAATAGAGCAATGAGAAGGAAAACATGCAAGCTGCTTCTTTAATATCAAGAATGGATATGAAAAATTATAAATAGGATCTAAATAAGCACACCAAAACAAATAAGAAGTGAAGGGTCAACAAGGAGTCAAGCACTAAGCATGAACAACAAGTTCTACTTTTTTAGGATTCCAACCTCAACTCGATAAAAGTTTCACATCTGAGTTAAATTTTTGTTTCCATATATTTTTCTTGTCATATTCTAATAGAAGGTAAATAGCATTAAAAATTGTTGTTATATCAATCTTGTTGGCAAGGTATTATATACAACATGCACCCATTGTATTGAATCTTGAGGATTGATATTGTGAAGAGAATCAATCTCGTTTTCAATGATTTACAATAAGGTAAATTGTAACATTCACCTACTATGGTTGAATTATAAAATAGGAAATACACAATCCACCTTAGAATACCTTAAAGGTTAGTTTAGGATCTATACCTCCAAATTCACTTTGCTTGAACATGCTCAGCAACACATAAACCCACCATTATGGCAATCTATCCCCTTAACAATAAAACATAACCCACTAGCCATGGAAAAGTTGTAGATAAAATAAAAATAATAGACCTTTAGAAGCAAAAAAGAGCTTTTATGTTTCCATAGGATATGGTTCAATATGAAAATGAAAACATTTCCACTAAGCAATTCAAGTCACCAATTATTATAGCTATTGCTTCATCTATTCAATCATTTAAAAGTACATGGGAAACACATAAAATAATAACATAGATACCATAAAGCTACTCAAATTTCAAGGATGGATATAAACCATTTTAAATAGAGCAATGAGAAGGAAAACATGCAAGCAACTTCTTTAATATTAGGTATGGACATGAAACATTTTAAATAGGATCCAAAGAAACACACTGGAACAAATAAGAAGTGAAGGGCCAATAAAGAGTCAAGCACTAAGCATGCACAACAAGTTCTACTTTTTAGGATGCCAACCTCAGCTAGATAAAAGTTTTATATCTGAGTTAAATTTCTGTTTCCATATATTTTTCTTGTCATACTCTAATGGAAGGTAAATAACATTAAAAAATTGTTATTATATAAATATTGTTGGTAGGATATTATATACAACATGTACCCATTGTATTGACTCGTGGGGCTTGATGTTGTGAAGAGAATCAATCTCCTTTTCCATGGTTTCCAACAAGGAAAATTGTAATACTTACCTACTATGGTTGAATTATACAATAGAGAATACACCATCCACCTTATAATACTTAATGTTGGGTTGGGATCTATACCTCCAAATTTACTTTGATTTAACATGTCCAAAAATACTTCAACCCACCATCATGGCAATTTATCCCCTTAATAATAAACCATAACCCATTGTCAATGGAAAAGTTGCAAATAAAATAAAAATAATAGACCTTTGGAAGTAAATCATAGCTTTTATGTTTCCAGGATATGGTTTAATATGAAAATGTAAACATTACCACCGAGAAATTCAAGTCACCAATTATTATAACTGTTGCTTCATCTATTCAATCCATTAGAAATACATGGAAAACAAATAAAATAATAACATAGATACCATGCAACTACTCTAATTTCAAGGATGGATATAAACCATTTTAAATAGAGAAATGAGAAGGAAAACATGCTACGTCGATGTGATACATCCACTGGTACTACAGGGCCCAAGAAATTGGAACCCTAGTATCTGCGATCCTACAAGAGAGTTTTGACCATTGAACCAAACCCTCGGACCCTAGGTGTAGGTAAATTTTACTTTATATAAAACTAATAATTTTTATATTCACTTCCATTTTTTATTTTTATTATTTTTAAAATTTATACATAAATGTAGAAAAGGGCATCCTCTTCCTCGTCAACCTCCACCTACACATCAAATGTAAACTGCTGTTGATATCAATGAGGCCACATCCATTACATGTAAGCTTTCTATTTCAAGATTGGGTTTATGTATTAAATTATAATCTACCATTTTTATGATTATTTTATGTTTTCAGATGTACAATGTATAAATATACCATTATGAGGCGTAGCTACAGAAGAGATATCTTATTTGATCAGTAAGTGTAATATATTTACATTAAATTGTAAAGTCTATCTTCAAAAAAATTGTAATAAAATTTTATTGTGATTTTTTAAGCTGCTTCACAACAATATACTCAAGGAAGACAACAAACGATGTCGCCCACTCCACCACCACAACAACAAATGCAATGTCAACAATATATGGATAGAAAATGATTTCTTCCATCCATGACATGGGGAGGAGTAACCAAGGAATTTTTAGGATTTCCAACTTTTTCTTTTGGTAATTTGTCAAATGTACAGTCAGTTTTAGCTTCGGGGTTAGCTAATCCTCCACTTGATGAGGATTATATTTTACAGGGAAACATACCCACTTTGTTTCAAGCAACATATGTGCTTCAATATTTTCAAAAGGTTAACTATTTATGAGGCCAATTGTTAATTCTTTCTTTGATATGATCCAAAATATTTCTCTAGATAACTATCTCTAAAATTTTAAAATGCAAAGGGACCCTAAAATATACCATTGGGAGAGAAGCCCTCGTGAATCCCAAGATCTCTAAAATTCTATCCTAAAACCTTTGATCAAAATTGAAGAAGACCACTATGGATTTCTTATCATTAATGACTTGGTTTGTGGCCCTAAGGTAAAAATTAATAGTATATCTAATCATTATTACTTTCCTGAAGTGTTGGTTTTTTAAGCCTTACTACCACAAAATATCACAGGTGTCAATATAAAATAGCCATAATATTAAAGGTTAAATTATCAATAATGAAGAGTAGAAGATATGATCAATCTAATATGTATATCAAGATCAATATAATAACAAAAATAATATTCACTTATATAATCAAATATAAATGGTCTAAGTAATTTATGAACCATGCATGAAGAAAACTTACAAAATTAATTGCTCAAAATTTCTATACAAGCTTTATTACTTTTCTATACCTATTACAATTAGATAATAGGATATTCTAATTCTCCCTCAAATTACATTGTCATGGAGCTTTATCTCCATAATATAGCCATAGTAATGTGACTCTTCAAGTACTTGAATATTGCTCTTCATATGACAAATCGTGTGACCTTTGGCTTATCATCTTGCCACTTGCATACTAGACTCTTCATTTTCTTCTTGCATGCACACTTGACTCTATGATACTTGCACACATCTACATGACACTTACACTTATATATGCACTCCTAATATAATATGCTTATGCACATGCTCACATTACATATTTGCAAACTTACATACAAGACACTTGTGCACATTATCTCAATCTACACTTGCACTCTAACTAAAATGACACTTGTGCATTTCCAACACATTGCACTCTTACATGACACTTGTGCATTTCCTATACATTAACACTTACATGAAAGAGAAATATAAATCACACATCTAAACTATAGAATCAACCCTAATCTATTACATATTTACAATTATACCATGAAGGTACCATTGGGGTACATTAGCATGTACCAAATAATATAATATTCCTCAACACCCCCTTGTATTACATTATTTGGTTATTGAAGACTTTAGTCTTCAATATTGGTCTTCATCTTTATCTTCAATCTTTATGTGATCTTGCATTTTTTACGAACCTCTGCTTCTTTGGAATCTTCTTCATTATATTGAATCTTGGGTTCATTCTCTTGCTTGAATTTTTCTCCAAGTTCTCCTCCATATTTATTCTTTGAGTCCTTAATCTTTGTATCTTATTTATCTTGTTTACGAACTACTTGAGATTATTTTTTAATATATGATATATATTGTTCAGTATTGATTACATTGTAAGATAAATTTGGACCATATTTGATCTATTTATCTTCTCCTTGTTTTGTAAACATTTTATTATAAAATGTTTTCTTCAATTTTGTCCTGCATTTTAGAAATTAAACACTTTGCTCTATTGTTAGAAGTTGCTTTAGAAATAATTTTTGAAAAATGTTGTCTAATCTGAATAATAGCAATCTTTCAGATCTTCCACAATATTTTCCTTTGTACCAGCAAAATTCTAGAGAATGGGATTTTCTTCCATAGAATTTACATGGATAGAGATTCCAGCAGTTTGCTTCTTCATGTCCAATTCTATTGCAATAACTTCAATTTAATTGAATACAATAATATTTATTTGATTTATGCTTCCTTGGTAGTACTTCAAGTTCTTTTGTTCTCTTAAGAAAACAACAAAACCTTTGATGTACTATTTAGGCCATTCTTCCTATATTTTCCTTATAAATAAGTTGCATATTTTTGGAATCTATGGCACTCTGAGTAGTTATAGATTTTGTTAGAAAATTTGGTTTTTTTAAACTACCAAATTGTGATCTTGTAGTGATAATATCTAGTTTTGAATTCTTAAGTGTATTTCTAATCCATTATGATATATTATTGTTTTAATCAAGATTTTGTTTACCATTTCTTCACTATCTTCATTGAATGTATTTCTAATAATTTCTTCCATAATTGATTTAACTCGATGATTTAATTCCTTATATCTCCCAAGTTAGATAATCTCTCAAATATAAAATTGTAAACTGTAGAAAACCTTTTAACTCCCTAATATATATTAAATTTGCAAAAAAAACAAAGATTATTTTTTCTAAATATTTTAAATAGCTTCAAATAAAAAATCCTTAAATGTGACAAAACTTTAAAAAAATTAATTCCTTTTAACTCCAATTTCTAATTCTATAATCACTCAAAAAAACTTAATAACCTTCAAATATTTTTTAAAACTTCTAATATCAAATCTATGTAGTAACCCTTATTACTCCATACTTCAAAAAAATTCAAATAATAATTTCAAGTTATAAAATTAACTTATATTTTATTCTAAACCTTATAACACCTCCAACTAATTAAATCATTAACTTATCACTCCACTTAAACAAAGCAATTAAATTTTTAATTTGAACTAAGGTAATATTACTAACTTTTATTCACCACCTTAGTTGACTTGCCTTTCTCAATTTTCTTCCCTTGCTCATTGATTCAAATTGGTTTGGATGCACTAACGTCTCCTTATGACTTTAAATAACCTCTTTTAAAAAATCATGTCAATTTCAGCCCTAAATTCATGCATTATTTTACATGTTATCCGTTAGTAGTGAACTCTACAATGTATGTTACTAATGAAGCAAATTATGGTAATATTGACTTCTTGTTTGACACTTCAAAAGCCCGATAGGTAGCACTAATATGTTTTCTTGTTTCTAGTCTTCTATGCTAGTTACAAAATACATTCAATGCTTGTCAATGTATCCATATATAATTGAATGTATTCCTACTTTAATAAATGAGAACATCTCTATTAGATGTAATGTTCCTTGGTCGCTCTGATATATTAATATATTTTCACTAAATATTGAGCACTTAGTTGCTCTACGTTACCACTAGATGTTGTAATTTATCTCCATTGTATGTTGACCACCTGAGTTGCTCTATATTGCTGCTGGATGTTGTAATTTATATTTGTTGTATGTTGAGCACCTAGATTGCTCTACATTACTAGACTGAGTATCTTAGCTTCACTTTAATATTTGCACATCTTTGCTAAGACAGTAGCACTTTAGAGTGCTCTTCTAATGATGCCTTACAATATCAATGCAATATAGCATCAAATATTATACTTCCAAAGACTCTTAGTGATATGCTAGCACTATATTGCTTTTCTCTTGCTGTTTTCTTCCTGTATTTTGTTGACTTTGATCTTATTTCATTCTATCATGTAATAATGTTGATCTTATCTTTTTTTTTTTTTTGGTAATTATTATAGTAGATTAAAAAAGGGTTTTTATAGAGGATCCCAAAACCTTATGTACAAAATCAGCCTTGCATCATGCCTCCTGGCTTTATGTATAAGCCTATTACAGAAAACGTAACCCCTAAAAAAACTTGATTACATAAGCAATGGGCCTAGGGCATCAATCCCTTGAAACTGAACACCAAAACAGAAATCCCGCCCAGCGGTAACAGTAAGCATGAAACAATCCCTGTCAGCGGGAAACAGACAAATAAGAAAGAAAGTAGTTTTGGAGATCCCGCCCAGCGGGGAGTAGCCAAAAACCACCATCGAGAAGATCCCGCCCAGCAAGAAGCAAAGAAAAACCGTTACAATAAAATCCCGCCTCGTGGGAAGCAGTCAAAACCACCACAAATAGTCCCGCCTAGCGGGAAGCAACAGGGAAATCCCGCCATCCGGGAAACCAACAGAAAAGAAAGGATCTCGCCTCGCGAGAAAATCGGCGGATTTGGCGGATCCCGCCCTGTGGAGAAACCATCCCGCCCATCGGGAAAACATTCCGTTCAGCGAGAGCCATCCTGCAGGAAGCCGACAGCCAGCACAGAGAGGATCCATCCCATCAGGAAGTGACCAAAGAGTTGCACCACAAAGAACCCGCCCCGAGAAAATAGAAGAGGATCCCAGCAGCAGGGACCAAGAATCCCGTCCAAGCACAGAGCCCGCTGAGGATTCACAAGAAAAAGGAGGAAGTTTTCCAAACCCTAAACCATCACCTCCACCACACCGAGAAATGCAGGGGACCAGATCCATGCGAATAACCTGCAAAAAACCCCAGGGGGAAGCATGAGGGAAAAAGGGAAGGGATCCCCAACCAAACAGGGATCCCTAGGAAGCACCAGTCCGAAAAAACAACCAAGGAAACCCTAGCCGGCCGGGAGGGGCACAGATAGTGGAGAAGGATATCCCCCAGGAGATCATCTGCAAACAACCACTCCCCGGGAGGGATGACTCGGGTTGAGCCAAGAACTGGGCGAGAACCAGGAGCCATGGGAGGGGGAGCAGGGGAGGGACCGGAGCCCTCCCCTCTCTACTTTCTTCCCTCACCCGGTTTCCATGTTGATCTTATCTTTGTTTAGCAAGCATCTAGGTAATAATATTTGTATCACTAGATTTTAAATTGAGCTATGTCTATTCTCTATGATACAAGTGCCCAAATATCTATTCTGCTAGCACCTGGATAACACACATGCTTTTCTCTATTTAGCTAGCACTTGGATAGTGGTTATGCTTTTCTCTATTAGGCTAGTGTCTAGAAAGCACTTTAGAATATTATCTGTTCCACTATAATCTTTGTTAGTGTTTAACTAAGTGCTATTTGTTAGCACTTGTATTCTCTATTCCTTTTACTTTGTTACTTAGACTTAGTCTCAATGTGCTTGGTTGCTTAGATGAAGCAGAGTTGCATAAAAAAAAAACACCTACAATCCACTGAAAACTAGAAATGCTAAAAGGAGCTAAAGATTTCCATTACTTTCATGCTAAAAATGAGGATCCCAAAAGAAGAGCATTTTTACAATTTCAAAAATGCCTACTTATGCCCTATTTTCCTCTTTTTTCCCACCGAAAACTTGAAATTTGAAATTTGAAATTTGGGGCAACTTGCGGAGGTCATAACTTTGCCCTCGTTGACCCGATTGACTATTATAGCATATTTTTGGAAACGACATGAATGAGTTAAGAGAAATAAAAATTGGCTCTTTACACCAAGGCTTGCATCTAGCCAAAAATCCTCAAATTTGACCTCTAAGACCTTTAAAAATCTCCTGCAAGAAAAACTAGTTTTACTAGTTTTTACTAGTTTTACAAAATTAAACAATTACAATATTTTTTGGGTGATGCAAGATCACTTTTACACCATTGGATGCTCCTGCATCAGAAACCCAGGGTAAATTGAGAAGTGACATTCACTTCTTTTTTTTTGGAAGAAAACCAAGGCGTTGAACCTCAGCCTTCAACAACCAAGATGAATCTTCAACAGGCCTGCCCTTCCACTTAACCAAATATTCTGCATACTATCTATTTATTATGATTTTTCCTACACGGGTATCTAGGACCTCTTCTATCTCTGGAGTAGATGTGGGAATACTACATAATTCTGCGATTGATTTGCCATTATTGTCACCTTCATGATATTCTGCCAAATCTGAAATGTTGAACACAGGTGATATATTCAACCCACTTGGAAATTCTACCTCATAGGCATTCCTTGAATCTTGTTTCCCTATGACTCTGCATGGTCCAAAATTCTTCATTTTTAACTTGTTGTAGGTTTTAGCAAGAAATATTTCCTTTCTCAAGTGAACCATAACTTGATCTCCCACTTGGAACTCCTTAAGTCGTCGCTTCTGGTCTGCTCTTGTCTTGTACTAAGTGTTCATCTTGTTGATATGCTACTTCACTTCATCATGAAGGCTCTTCAGGTGCTCTGCAAAGTCCTTAGCATCATCACTACTCTTTTCCCCTCTATCCATCTTTCTCAACTAGAAAGCATTCCTTGGGATGCTCCCATACACAATATGGAATGGGGATTTATTAGTACTCCTATTGATAGAATTATTGTATGCAAATTTTGCCTATGGAAAAACCAAATACCATCCATTGGGCTTATCTCCTACAAAGCACCTCAATATATTGCCCAAACTTCTGTTCACCACCTCTGTCTGTCCGTCAGTCTGTAGGTGGTATGTAGAACTAAATTTTATGTTTATCTTCAATTTATTCCATAGGATCCTCTAGAAATACCCAAAAAACTTGGTATCCTTGTCAAAAATGATACTCTTTGGTAGACCATGTAGGCATACCACCTCTTTGAAAAAAAACCCTGCAACATGAACTGCATCATTAGTTTTTTTGCAGGGAATAAAATGTGCCTTCTTCGAAAACCTATCAACCACCACAAATATGGAGTCATTCATCCTATGTGTCCTTGGTAAGCCAAGAACAAAATCCATGCTGATGTCCTCCCATGGCCCATATAGTACAGGCAACGACTGATATAATCTAGTGTTCTGTCTCACACCCTTGGCCATCTAGCATACTCTACAACTCTATACAAAATTCTTCACATCTTGCTACAACTATGGCCAATAGTAGTTCTCACTAATGAGGTCAATGGTCTTATCTCGACCAAAGTGTCCAGCCAACCCTCCACTGTGCTTCTCCTTGACCAGATTCTCCCTCATTAAACTCCTTGGAATGCATAATAGATTTCCTTTGAACAACATCCCATCTTGGATTAGAAAATTCAACCACTTAGTCCTGTCTAAATTAACATGTGCTAAGCAAGCCCTCCAATATTTTGCAAAATCAAGATCTTCAGGATATAAACCCTTAAGTTTGTCAAACTCTACAACTTCCACATTCATTTTTGTCAACAAACACTGCCTTCTACTTAAGGCATCTACAACTCTGTTTGACTTCCCACTCCTATGCTTCAACACAAAGGTATAACTCTGTAGAAACTCAACCCACTTTAAGTGCCTCTGATTTAGCTCCCCTTGGCTATTAATATAATGTAAGGCCTGATGATCAGTATATAGAACAAACTCTTTTGGCAACAAATAATACCTCCACTTCTTTAGAGCCTGAAATATAGCATAAAAATCCTGATCATAAATAGAATACTTCTTCCTATCATCATTGAGTTTCTCACTAAAATAAGCAACATGTTGACTTTCTTGACTCAACACAGCTCCTATGGCACTACCACTAGCATCACAATCTACCTAGAATACCTTGTTGAAATCTGGAAGTGCTAAAATAGGTTGTTATGTGACCTTATTTTTCAACATATCAAAGCTCTTATCTACTCTTGAGGTCCACTTAAATTCTTTCTTATCCCCTCTCATTGTTTCTGTTAGGGGTGCACAAATACTGCTGAAATTTCTAATAATTTTTTCATAAAAACTTGATAGACCATGAAATGATCTTACCTCAGTTATGCTCCTTGGAGTAGGCCATTCAATGATAGCCCTCACATTTTCTAGGTCCATTTTTAGACCTTCAGCTAAGATAACAAATCCCAGATACACTAACTCCTTCACAAAATTGCACTTCTTCAAATTAATCAGTAATTGCTCCTCCTTCAACTTCTCAAAAACTCTTCTGATATGCATTAGATTCTCTTTCAGGGTCTTGCTAAATATTAAAATGTCATCCAAATATACAATGATGAATTTTCCTAAAAATTCCTTCAATACCTCATTCATCAGCTGCATGAATGTGCTTGGTGCATTGGTTAGCCCAAATGGCATGACCAACTACTCTTACAAACCCTCTATGGTCTTGAAGGCTTTCTTCCACTCATCCCCTTCTCTGACATGAATTTGATGGTACCCACTCTTTAGGTCAATCTTTGTGAAGTACTTGGCTCCACTTAAACAATCCATAATGTCATCCATCCTTGGCAATGGGAACCTATATTTTATGGTGATCTTGTTAATAGCTCGGGAGTCTATACACATTATCCACTCTCCATATTTCTTTGGTGCTAGTACTATAGGTACTACACATGAACTCATGCTCTCTCGAATCAATCCCTTTTTCAACAACTCTTAGACTTGTTTGTTTAGCTCCTCACTTTCTACAGGAGTCATTCTATGGGCTGCATTATTGGGTAAACTAGATCCCGGTACCAAATCTATATGGTGACTGATATTCCTCACTAGTGGTAAACCCTCTGGTACATTATTTGTTATAATTTCTAGAAATTCTTCTAATAGACCAAGACTGGGATATCTTTGTATTCTTCTTCCCTAACTCTAGGAATTAATGCATAGCACATATGCTCATGTTTCAAACCATCCAAAAGCCTTCTACCTTCAACTAAATAGATTTTGGTACTACTACATACCTTTTCAACCACCTCCTTTAGGGGCTTTATCTTATGGCACACTCCATTCTTTGTCAGGGAGTAAGTGTTGGCATGCCCATCGTGCATTGCACATCGATCAAACTGCCATGACATTCCCAATAGCAAATGGCAAGCATCCATAGGTAGGATGTCACACAGGACCTCATCACAGTAATTCCCAATATTAAATTTTACCAAGTCACTAACCAAATCCCTATGGTCCTTCTGCAACCACGCAATACGATATGGATGCGGGTGTCTCTTCCTCTCTAACTATAGTTTGGTAACTATTCCTTCTACAACTAGGTTATCCATGCTACCATTATCTATGATAACATTACAGACCTTACCTGCACATTTACACCTTGTGCAAAATAAGCTCTTCCTCTGATCTGGATCTTTCTCCTCATTCAACAAGGCTCTTCTTGTTATCAATACTTCTCTTTTTGCTTTAGAGTGCTCAAATTCCACATCTTCATCAACAATAGCAGCTCGGGCATTACCTTCAGGCCTCCTATTTTTTCCTCCTTGGTGTTGTGGACACTCGTATGCTCGATGTCCTTCTCCATAATGGAAATAGGTTCCACGAAATCCTCCTCTTCTAAACTCTCGTCCAGACCTTCCTCTTCCTCTCTGGTAACCATTATTTTGGTAGTTATTATTCTGCTCACGGGGATGATAAGCATTTTCTCCCTTCTGGTCTTGACTATTGCTTGTATCCCTTTTTTTCTTTTGGTCCTCATTCCATCCTCCATTTGTTCTCCCACCAGTTCTTCCACCACAACATCTTCCTCTTTGTTTTCTTTCAAACCTCTTGTTCAACTTCTCTTCTACCTTCAAGGCAAACTAGTAAGCATCTTCAATGGTGGTCATCCTGACCAAACTCAACTCTTCTTGAATACTTTCTCTTAACCCATTAATATAACAGGCTATCTTCTCCTTGTTGGCCTCAGAATGGCCTATTCTAATCAGGATCTTATAGAACTCCTCTATATATTCTTTGACATACTTACTTGATTGTCTCAAACCCTGCATTTTCTTGAGCAGATCTAACTCGCAATCAGCTGGAATAAATTGTCTCTTCAACTTCTCCACCATCTGCTCCCACCTTGTTATTCTTTCTTTTCCTCTTTTGTTTCTGTCTAGCTGCACTCCATTACACCATATGCTAGCATGACCATTAAGCTTGGTCTTAGCAAACTTGACTCTCTTGGTATCTTCTACCTCCTCATACTCAAAGTATTCCTCCATGTCATTGATCCAGTAAATCAACTCTTCTGGGTTGAGATTTCCAGAATATGTGGAGACATCAAACTTTGGTCTCTTTCCAATCTGTGATATGGCCTTATAAAATTTGGCTTGTGTAGGATCTACTGCCTCTTTTTCTTCTTCTTCGAACTGGGCCTCTTCTTCTTCAACTTCATCTTCATTCCATTCTTCTCTCCTTAGCTCAAACCCTCTACGTAGCTCCTCTTGCAGAGCTTGAAATTGCCTCTGCAAAGATCTAAAATCTTCTTCTGGCACCATATTTCTCCCACCACCACAGTTTCTTCATGGAGGCATTCTGCTCAATTCTTCCACAAACCCTAGCCATAGATCCTAATGTAAACTACCTCATGTTCGGCACTCTATTTGCACACTTAGGCACTCTCGCTCTGATACCACTTAAAGCAGAATTGCATAAAAAAAACACCTACAATCCATTGAAAACTAGAAATGCTAAAAGAAGCCAAAGATTTCCATTAATTTCATGCTAAAAATGAGGATCCCAAAAGAAGAGCCTTCTTACAATTTCAAAAATTCCTACTTATGCCCTATTTTCCCCTTTTTTCCCACCTAAAACTTGAAATTTCAAATTTGAAATTTGGGGCAACTTGCGGAGGTCATAACTTTGCGCTCGTTGACCCGATTGACTATTACAACATATTTTTGGAAACAACATGAAATGAGCTAAGCGGGATGAAACTTGGATTTTTGTGTCAAGGCTCGTATCTAGCCAAAAATCCTCAAATTTGACCTCTAAGACCTTTAAAAATTTCCTGCAAGAAAAACTAGTTTTACTAGTTTTTACTAGTTTTACAAAATTAAACAATTACAATATTTTTTAGGTGATGCAAGATCACTTTTACACCATTGTATGCTCTTGCATCATTAGAATATCCTCATTAAGTTTGGTTTCTTACACTATTCTCACAAAGCTTGGTCCTTAGTCTTTGTCTCACTAAGCTTGGTCTTAGAATTTGTCTCACTAAGATTAGCTACTTAGGCTATTCTTACTAAGATTAGCCACTTAGGCCTTGTCTCGCTAAGCTTGGCCACTTAGGCTAGTATTTATAAGCTTGGCCACTTATGATCTATGTGGATGACAGTTCCAATAAATATAAAATTTAATATTCTCCTTGCTTTCTATCTTCTTTATGACTCTAGAAAGCACTCTGATAATATTATTATTTTCTATACAGAAAAAATTGTAAAAATATATTTTAAGGTCAATTCAGTCTTAACCTTGTTCTTCAATGTTCCTTTATCATAGAGATCTTACAATGCTTTCTTCTTCTTTGTACTTGTTACTTTTTATTTCTTCAAATATTTGTATTCAGGAAGCTTTGAATGCTTCTCTATCTTTGGAAGTCAAAATACTTCTCTATATTTATAGGAAACTATGATGCTTTTCAATATCTGTAGAAATACTACTTCTCTATATATCTAAAATCTTTAATATATTAGGTCAACCTAAGAATCAAATATGATTCTCCTGCTTGCTAGAGAACCCAATATCAAAATCAGGGTGACTCTAAATGTCCCCAAATGACCAACTTTCTTTTGAGTTGGTTTTTCCTCAATCTTCAATAGTGATTCTCCTTTTCGTTTCTAGATAATCTTGAGTATTATCAGAGTGGTTTTGTATGTAATTGAATATCCAACTATATTTTGAGTTAGATTATAGTATATCAATATCCAACTATCTTCTGAGTTGGCTTTCTTTATCAAATATCCAAATTTTATCCTAAGTTGACCCATTCTTTCAATATAATTGAGTCCTAGTCTTCACTAGTTTTTATTCAATCAAGTGGAAATACCATAGCATGCAAATAAGGGTGACTATTCCTTGTCCCCTCAATTTCTACTCAATTAGACCTTTAAAAATATGGTTCTAGTTTGCATTACCTTCAAAGTGGATATAATCTAAATTAAATTTATTAAAAATAGACAGAGTTAAATATCGATAATGGTGGCTAATAAAATGAAATATATCAAAATTGGATAGAGTTAGGTAGTAGCTCTGATACCACTATTGGTTTTTTAAGCCTTACTACCACAAAATATCATAGGTCCCAATATAAAATAGCCATAATATTAAAGGTTAAAATATCAATAATGAAGAGTAGAATATATGAGCAATCTAATATGTATATCAAGACTAATATAATAATGAAAATAATATTCACTTATATAATCAAATATGAATGTAAATGGTATAAGGTATTCATGAACTATGCATAAAGAAATCTTAGAATATTAATTGCTCAGAATATGTATACAAGCTTTATTTATTTTTTGTACCTCGTACAATCAAATAATTGGATATTTTTATTCTTCTGCAAATTACATTCTCATAGAGCACTGTATCCATAATATATCCATAATAATGTGACTCTTTAAGTACTTGAATATTGCTCTCCATATGACAAATTCCATGACATTTGGCTTATCATCTTATCACTTGCATACTAGACTCTTAACTTTCTTCTTGCATACACACTTGACTCTATGTCACTTGCACAAATCTATATGACTCTTACATCCAAGTCTATATGGCTTATACATGCACTCCTAATCTAAGATACTTGTGAACATCCTCACATTACATATTTGCATACTTACATACATGATACTTGTGCATATTCTCTCAATATACACTTGCACTCTAACTTACATGACACGTGCATTTCCTGCATATTGATATTTATATAAAAGGAAAATATAAATTACACATCTAAACTATATGATCAACCTTAATCTATTACATATTTATAGTTATACCATGAATTTTTCCATTCTCACTAGTTCTATGTCATCCACAAACTATAGGTGAGTCAAAACCTCATCACCCACCTTGACACATGTTAGAAAATCATGATGTCTTCTCCTCAAGATGAGTCTATCCAAGCCTTCAACCAATATGATAAAAATATAAAGGAAACAAGGATATCCTTGATGAAGGCCTTGAGTGGCTCCAAATAATTTTGAGGGAAGGCCTTTGATTAACATTGAGTATGTTAGAGTAGAAACATAGTTCAAAACCCATTCTATCCAATTCTGAGAGAAATCGAAGGCTATAATCATCCTTGATAAGAAGCTCCACTTCATCCTATCATAAGAATTTGACATATTCAATTTTATAAACATTCTTCTATTAAAATATTTTTGCATTAAGTGGATTGCCTTCTAATATAGAACCACACCATCCAAGATCTACCTGCCCTCTATAAAACCCCTTTACTTTGAGGAGATAATGCTATGTAGGATAGGTTTTAGTTTCTCAACCATTACCTTTGAGATTATTTTATATATGAAATTGCATAAGACAATAGGTATATAATCTAAAATATGCATCCCATACCACCTTTAGGAATTAAGGTAATGAATGTATGATTTAATGCTTTAAGCATTATTTTATGACCTTTAGACTCCTCTATAACAACCATTACATCTTCCTCCACGTTGTTCCGAAAGGTTTGAAAAAACTCAATTGGGAAGCCATCTAGACTTGGCATTTTTCTTGTACTCATTCTAAAGACTACCTTCTTTATTCCTCTCTATCAATGTATTTAAGTAAGGCCTAGTTATCTTCTCTAGAGATAATAGAGGGTATGGAAATAATAACTTCTTTCTGAGCCTCTTCGTCTTGCACCATACTTTACTTAAATAATTTAGAAAACAAATCTATTGAATGGAAATGCATACCTAGGATTGTATCAAAGGAGTTCCCATTCTCATACTAAAGAGCTTCCATCTTGTTTTTTATCTTCTAACACAAGCAACCTAATGGACCAAATCTTGCCTATATTACTTTCATAATTTTGGAAACTTTTTTTATCATTTAGTTTCTTGGATATAAAGAATGTCAGATTTATTACTTCAATAGAGAAACCTATGGTTTGAAGGGGAATAAGCACATCTTATATTCCATGAAATAGTAAACATGTCTTATTAGGGGCTACTAGCCCCACCTACAAATTATCAATATCATTTTATTGTTTGGTAAAGAGAAGTTCAACCAAATTAGACTGTGTTCCTTTCTGTATGCTTGCTCTTGCTTCCCTATATCTTGCTTGATAATTTGAAGGTTTTTCTCCTATTATATTTCTTATATTAGAAGTATGTCTAATTATTCTATTCCTCAATATTTTTTTAAACTTTTATTTTCATTAAATTTATCCTCTCCTGACTGTGCTATTGATATTTTTGACTTGTCTTGCTCATTTTCTGGTATTTTCTTAGTAATGATAGAGGTATAAACATATAACACTACATTTTATCTACCACTTTTATTATCTTGAATGGTGCATGGTGCTTAAAAAGAGTCTTCAAAATCTTATGAGGCACATTCCTTATGTTCAAGGAGAATATTTAACCCTAAATCAAGATAATAAATCCTAAACCCTTACCACGAATGCATGGAATATTATTTTCCAAAAATTGTTGAAGCGAAGGAACATTGAGAAAAAGAAAAACAAGAGACATAGGCAATTGTGAACTAGGAGTAACTGCAAGCTAGGAGAATGTGTGAGGCAAGAGAGTACAAGACAGGATTAGCAGTGAGTGCGAGTAAATAGGGAGTGTAAACCAATAAAGAGTGTAATCCAAGAGCGAGCTCCATTAGCTATTGTAGAAGGACAATCATAATTGAAAGCCCTAACGGGATGTTAGGATGCCCTAGCTAGAAATCAAAATACCCTAGTTAGAAGTATGGAGGTTTAAGTTGGAGATAACTAGAAGAGAGAATACATGGTAAATTTGATCTAGGTAGCAAATGTTACACTAGAAGTAAGTATCAAGTATGAGATGATTGAGCATGATCTAATGGTTCTTAAAAGTAGAGGGTAAATATGTAAGTTCCATAGATAATTTTAAAATTTTCAAACATTGGATTGGTGATTGGTTGCTTCACTATCAGTTGGAGTTGCAATTTATTTTCCTTTATGGACATCTATGACACTATCCTCTGGCAGTACTCCAACTCTCACCAGGTTATCACATAATTTCACAATACTTGACACCAATTGTGCTTCTTCTTTATTTGGATATTTAGGTATTGTTGGAAGCATTTCCTTTCTTTTCTTAAACACCATTTTCAGATTTTATTTGAGCTTCTCCTTGATGTATTTTTTTAAACGATTATTTTTTGATATTTTTGCTTACATTTTCTTTTTCATTTCCATTGCATTATTCAAAAATGTATTTTCCATTTTAATATTGATGTCCATGCTCTTAACCTGTGTTTTTAAGTGTTCAAAATTTGTCTGCAAAAACAAATTGAAAACATAATTCAAAAGGTTTATATTGAAATTATTTCATATTTTCAATAAATATAAGATTTTCATTGCAATAGAAAATTGAAACATAATTTTTTTTCTTACCTCAGCCATATCCCTTGCAGCCTCAACAACTACAACTTTCTCCTTATCAAAAACCTGCTGGTTATAAAATGCTTGGGCTTTAAAATTAATGTTCTCCAATATACCAACAACAACATTCAAAACATCATCATCATAAACAAAATCAGACTTAATAGATCTTGATGTGGCCTATTTTAGGAGGCCATCAAGCTTTTCTGGTTAAAATTGAACCAAAGAGTAAAGAGAATCTATTTTTACATAATTTTTATATCGGGTATTGATTTCCCTTAAAATGACCTTTACTCGATATTCCCATTCCTTCAATTTCTTCAAATCTCTTAACACAAATTGATTAATAGTAACTTTTGTAGTTTCAGCTAATAAAACATTTTCATTAAAATTTACAATATTATCCTTAGTTTGAGGACCCTGAGGATAAGGGTTAGCTCCTTGAGCTGATGGTAATGTTGTTTCCTTAACTATAGGGTCAGTGGCTTCTCCTTGTTATCCTTCATATCTCAGCACATATGTTACCTTGAAGTCTTCAATGTTGCTCTACAAAATATAATCCTCATCAAGTTGAATATTATTCAATCCCTCTATAGAAAATTTCAGTGCTTGAGAATTTTTAAAAAATGTAAATTATGACCATCCATACCCAAAAATTGGTACTGGTATGTGTGATCTCTATGAGTGTGAAAACCCATACCCAAAACTTTATGCAGTATCCCGTGATATCTATGAAAACAATCATTTTCCAACATTGATTTGCCCTCATATAGGCATTGGCATAGGATGTGCGGGTGTTTGTCGCTGATTTGGTGGAAGCAATGGTTGTGGTGAAACAGATGAGTGCGATGCAACTAGTGGCTGTAATGGAGGTGGTTGTGGAATATGGCCTCTAACTTGTGATTGTGCTTGTTGATATTGAGAATCAATTGAAATTGGTCAAAAACACTTTGTTACAATTCTTCTTAAAGTAAAAAATATTTTCGTAATTTAAATTAAATACACATAGATTTACCTGAAGATGATGAAAATTGTTGAATTTATGTTGAAATGGGGCTGGGGAAGGGTTGGAAACACTAGATTTAGCCTACATATTTTGTACATACCTAGGTGTATGAGAAACCCTAGGAGTAGCTGCTTTCCTAGAATGTTTGTATGGTCTCTACAACTCTATTGCTTCAAAGCCCGTGTCTTCAGAATCACTAGTTTGTTTTGGCTTGTGATCCCTAGTGACACCAATATGTTTAATACTTGTATTTTCTACCTTACCCTGCATATAGATGAAAAGAAAAATTAAAAAAATGAAATGTGAAAAACTATAAAATAGTATGTCAAGGTCAAAGATGTAGTTATTACCTTCAATTCCTCTATTGACATAGCAATGGCCTGTTGTGTTGCATGCGCTATAGTTGGTATAGGAGTAGTCTAAAAATTATGAAAGCACTCATAATATAAAGTTAAAAGAAAATTAACAGTGCCGACAATGGGTTGTGTCTTACTAGTTGCCATTTGAACAGTGTGCAACTTGGACCTTATTCGATCTAAAATATACATGAACCAATTGAAATTTTCATTGTGCTTAGACTTAATAATATAAGAAAGTATCTAAAACATAATTTTTGGTATTTCCATCAAAATTAGTCTATCTTGGAAGAACTCAATAATGGTCTTCAGAGTTTGATGGTTAAAATCATTGATTGATAAGTGTATTTTTGATTTGGCAGCAAAAGATGGATAAAAAAAAATAGATGTCAATTTACAAAATTGAAGTATTGAACATTAATAAATATAATTAACAAGATTTATACCTGCCAAATCCTCTGATGAGAGACCATACTTGATTTCGAGGTCTACTTTATCATCTGGAGATAGCTACAACCTCGTCGACACTTGAGGAAAACCAATGAATGAAAGACCTATCAATTTGTTAATATATCCAAGGGTGATGGTGAAAAGCATATTTCTATTTCATACTTTAATATTCATCGTAGCCCTGTCATGGTCATAATCGGCTATAATATATTTTAGGAGGACTTTATATATTCTTAATTGTGGCATTGAAATGAGGGTTGTTAAACCTGTGTTATTAAGCCACCTAAAGTCCATCCCTAGGGTTTTCATCACATATAAAATCAAAGTGTAAGAAAAATTCTTGAATTTTGGTGTAGAGGTGGAAGGGGTAGCCATTGCAAGAAGTCAAAAGTCAAAGAAAAAGTATTGAGAATCAGAAGGATGATTGGAAAGGTTATCTTTGGTTGCAGTAGTTGCAAAAAAAAAATGGAAAAAATGATAGTTGATGCCCTTTTATAGATTGAAGAAACAGGGTTGACACGTGGTAACATTGTATCAGACATGCGGTGTTGCTGATTGAACATGAGACACATGGTAGCCAAACTAGACATTATTCCACATGAAACCCACCTCCCTAGAATGAGACATTTTTTGCATCTATTACAATGTAGGATCATATCCTACTTTGCATCTAGTTGATGATCAGATCATATTGTGTAACCGGTCTGAGATTGGGTCATATTATGCACCCGATAGGTGACTAGACCATGGTATGTATCTGATCAGAAATCATGTCATATTATGCATCTAGTTCAAATCCAGATAAGATTATGCATCTAGTCCAAGATCAAATCTTAGTATGCATCCGGTTTGTGGTTGGATCATGTTATGATTTTGATTCAAAATCGAATCATATTATTCATCTGACTGGTGGCCAGATCATAGTTTGTATCTGGTAATTGACTGGATCATATTATGCATCCAGTCCATGGTTGGACTATATTATACATCTAGTCTGAGACAGGACCATATTATGCATCCAGTCCATGGCTGGACTATATTATACATCTAGTCTGAGACAGGACCATATTATGCATCCAGTCTCAGACCAGACCATTTAATGCTTCTGGCTCGAGACCGGATCAAGATTTGGAAAGTATTCAGTGTCACCAAACTCATTTTTCACCTTGTCCATTTAGAACTTCGAAATTCACCATTTTTTACCAATTATTTTTTAAATTAAGCTCATTCACCATACCATCATACATGCAGTTGGTCAAGATTCACTCTTGAGTATACCTTTTATTTCAACACCATTGACTTTCACACTCTTGTTGAAATGGTTAATGAGGTTACCCATATATTTAATAAATAGCTCATTTATAGAATTGTATTCAGTACAAGGTCCCCAAAACATGGGGTTAACCACATCCATGGCCTAGAGCAACTCATATCTCTGAAACTGATATCTTATCTCACTTAAAAAACTCCTTTCCACATCGTCAAAGTCACGCAGGAGTCGTGCTCGACCCTACCCACACCAAAATTATCAATTGGATTTTGGGTACCCAATTCAACTTTTTGGTATGGTGGAGATTCGAACCTAGGACTTCCCTTGGAAAATTACCCTCTCCTCTCCAAATCACGTACACTTTAAATTTTTTTTTCTATATAATAACATGAAATGTACTGAGTGTTACAGGAACTTAATAAAAATCTTCCACAACTATACTTGATTGGCTTTCAAAACAATAAATAGGAACCATATTTCCATGAACATTAATACAAAGATGATCATTGATGTCAAAATTCAGGAAGCTTTTTAGATTGTTCACGTTAATCAATGTATTCCAACTATCAAATAAAGTTTTTGTAAATTCGCTTTCGATACATATGATGTATCAATAAGCACGCATATTTTTTTTCTCATCCATAAAATCAATGATATAGATGGATCTCTCTTTTGCAAGATTAATTAATCTGTTACAAGAACTTCTTCAAAATATTCCACAACTATACTTGATTGGCTTTCAAAACAAGAAATAGGAACCATATTTCCATGAACATTAATACAAATATGATCATTGATGTCAAAATTCAGGAAGCTTTTTAGATTGTTCACATTAATCAATGTATTCCAACTATCAAATAAAGTTTTTGTAAAATTCGCTTTCGATACATAGTATCAATAAGAACACATATTTGTTTTCTCATCCTCATAAAATCAATGATATAGATGGATCTCTCTTGTGCAAGATTAATTAATCTGTTCATTTCTTTTAACATTGGAAGAATACCACATAAGGTCAAAAGTGTTTCCAAGTCAGTCAAACGAAACAACATATATTTTGCCTTATCAACTATCCTGTGATTTGCATGCATAAACCCTGTCAATGATTGATATTTTGCAAAAAATCTCTAAGCAGGTTGATATAGTGAAATCCATCTTGTATCCACATATTTTAATAATTTTTTTCCTTCTATAACTCCTAGTGTAAAATTTTAAAACTCTGCAAAACTTTTTGGACTTAATAAGAAATAAGAATGAATTTCATGAATAAGGTTTTCCACTTTAGAAACATTTGAAATTGTGCTCACAATTTTATATGCGAGACTAGACCACAAAGACTAGACCTGTGACATTGCATAATAGCAACTCCATAAGCTCCAATGCAAATTAACTTTTTTGCTATATCTATATCATTCATTCCCTCAATATTTGTAAACTTTTGAAAACAACATTATAAATATTTTTTGCATTTGAAATTTCCAACATCTTATATATTCCCAATAAAATAGGTATTCTAATATGATTTTTAAATGTATACACATGCATACAAATCCAATATGTATTGTCCAAATTGTTACCTCACCAATATAAAGTGAAATGGATCTGGAAAGTTTTACTTGCTCCCTTAGGTCTTCTTTCTCAACCAAAGATAGACATTTTACCAGTTCCCAACCACTTCGGTCTAACCAATGAGAACTAGGAAGTTTTTACACATTAAATAGGCGTAATAGATGCTTATAATCAATAAAATTGGACATTGGTCTACCTTTATTGAGAATATTATAAACAACAATAAACTATATACTTTTGAAGCTAAAATAATCTTCTGTATTTTATGAAATTGGGCTGCAATTGTTCAACCTTTCTCCATAAGAGATTGTTGTTGCTTTAAGTGATTGTCATATTCTATAGCATATCTTAAATGTAAAAATTATGATGCATCCTTCTACTTAACTTATTTACTAAATTTACCATTACTTTTTATAACTTTAACATAAGCTTTGCCAGCATGTTTTTCAATTGTATCAATCTTGTTTTGAAACCTATGATCCTTACCAAGTCTCCAGCTGTAAATTTTTCATCTACATTATTTTTCATTGTTTTGGTTATCCTCAGTTAGGACAGGTTCAAACCAGGGAAATATTTATGCCAATTCATTCATATGAAGCTTGTAATGATTTTGATTTATCAGTTTTATTTTCAATTGTGATGTCATTTTGAGTGTTGTCTTCAAGTTTTTGTTGGATGTCATTGTCAAGGAGATTTTAATTAGAAGGAATCTCTTGTTGGGGAATGTATTCAAGTGGAGGCATATCAGGATCAATAGGGTTTTCTACATAGTAGCATACAATAATATTTTTTATCATTTTTGGATAAAAAATATACAAAAAAAATATTCAAATCGTCAATCAAGCACATACTGGGAAGTCAAAAATCATTTGTACCTTGAATTTGCATAGATGTCGTTGGATCATTGCATTTCAAAGTTTGGCTAAAATATTTGAGGATGCTCTTTTCAGTAGAATATTTGGCATCCTTCTTTCCATCACTGGGTGACATTTTACTTGTTATGAAAAAATATTTTTCAATTTAGTAGAGTAATAAAATGTTGATGAGTGTGTACTTTTTGGAGGCCTTAAGATAATATTGTAAATACAATAAACAAGTGTTTGGGTGGTAGATTATACATACTTGTTTTATGCCATTCTTTATTGTGATTTTATTAGTTTATGCCATTGGTTCATTTTTTGGTGAAAGCACTTTAACTGACAAGAGCACAAAGATAATTATCATTCAAAATAAAATCAATTTAAGAAAACTATTCTTTAATAAAAAAATAAATGGTGATACGTATGTCGAAAAATATCATATTATAGAGTAAAACAGTATAGAAACATAAAATCAAAATGTGTTCAGAGAAATAAAGCATCAACATGTCTTTAGAGAACCAAAGAATTTACACATGTATAATCTTATCAAGAAAAAAAATATCTGAATAGAAACTAATAATCTAAGTGTTTTAAAACATTCAGAACAGGGCAGAACAGAGAAAAATATGGAAACAAAGCAATGACATTTCGAATGTAAAAGAGGGCTCAGATATTGGTGTGGTGTAGAACATGATTGAAAAATCATTAAATATACATGTCAAAAATATAAGATTATGTACAGGGGATAACATGCAAAAAATGGAAAAATAAAGAAAAATATGACGAGCAAAGTAGTGATAGAAAACCTCATGTACAAAGAGGTTCGGTGCAGAATAGGATCCGGTTAAAAATATTTTGGTTGTAGTAATGGTTCCGGTCGAATGCAGACCATGATTCACTTACAAAATGGTTATGTTCAATTGTAGAATAGGGTCTAGCTACAAATGTGGTTTTGTCTAGTTGTACGATAGGTTCCAGCTATAAAATTGGTTCAAGATAATTACAGAATAGGGTCTGACTACAGAAGTGGTTCTATTCAATTGTAGAGGAGGTTCCTGCTGTAGAAGTTATTTTGGATGGTTGTAGAATAGGGTTAAACTATAGAAGTGGTTTCATCTAGTTATAGAAGTGGTTCCTACTACAGGAGTGGTTTCGAATGATTTCAGAATAGGATCTAGCTGTAGAAATGGTGCTAGATGATTGTAGATGAGGTTTTGTTCGGTTGCATAACTAGTGACAACCAATCATAGAAAATGTTTCGGTATTGTGTCGGTATATTCGTTGGGTATAGAATATGGTCTAAAAATAAAAATGTATCCTTGGGGTGTTAATTATATATAGAGGTATACTTGGCCAGTTGAATGGGATAATTTAGAAATTTTAAAATTTTAGGACACAAAGGGTACTTTATTTAGGTGGGATTGCTTACGAATTTTAAAAAATAACCATGATACTCTTATCAAAGCATGGTGAACTAACACCTAAAATTTATTTGTTTCAATTTTTTTTGGCTAAATGGCCAAAGTTTGGGTCCCCCAAATTTCGCAAATTTGAATTTTCAAAAATTATACTTTTCACCCAAATGACGAAGTTTCACTGCTATGCATAACCTTGGTGCAAGCCAAAAAGAAGTGTAAACTATGAGAGAGTGTGATCCAGGATTCAATCATGAAAAAAGAATGATAAGTTCATTTGGAATGCATCAAAGATTTAAAACCTTACCACGAATGCATTGAATATTATTTTCCAAAAATTATTGAAGCAAAGGAACATCGAGAAAATAAAAAGAAGAGACATAGGCAATTGTGAGCCAAGAGGAAGTACAAGCTGGGAGAAAGTGTGAGGCAAGAGAGTGCGATCCAGGAGTAGCAGTAAGTGCATGTAAATAGGGAGTGTAAAATAATAGAGTGCAAGCAAAGAGTGAGCTCCATTAGCTATTATAGAAGGACAATCATATTTGAAAGCCCTAAGGGGATGTTTTTTTTTAAGCAAAAAACCCCTTGCGGGTCCGCCTTGGTCTGAGAGACCATGAACAGGGAGTTCTACACTGTCAAAGTCACTCGAGAGTCGCACTTGACCCTGCTCGCACCAACATTATCAATTGGATTTTGGATACCCAATTCAACTTTTTGGTAGGGTGGAGATTTGAACCTGGGACCTCCCTTGGAGGATTGCCCTCTCCTCTCCAAATCACCTACAACACCTAGGTCATAAATTTTGATTTGTTGACCCGCTTGTCTATTGTAATATATCATTGGAAATATTGAGAAGAGATTTACAACAAAAAAATTGATGGAACATTCATTTATTTCATTTTCATCCCTATATAAAGCCTCAAAAGTCTTCGTATGTATTTTTAAGTTGTGTTGGAGAAATTTATTGGGATGAAAACTTTAATATCTCTCAAACTATTAAGGATATTGGAGTGATTCTTTCACCATAAGTCTAATTTTTCAATTTCCCTCCTTTGGGTAAATTTTCAAATCCATAGGTTTTCGTTTAGGCCAATTTCCTAAAAATGGCCGCTTCTTTGTTTTTGCCTTTTTTGACTTTTGACTGTAGTGTGGGATGCCCTAGATAGAAATCAAAATACCCTAGTTAGAAGTATGGAGGTTTAAGTTAGAGATAAATAGAAGAGAGAATACATCGTAAATTTGATCTAGGTAGAAAATGTTACTCTAGAAGTAAGTATCAAGGATGAGATGATTGAGCATGATATAATGGTTCTTAAAAGTAGAGGGTAAATATGTAATTTCTGTAGATCATGACCAGGATTTTTGAAGATTTAAAATTGGATCAAGTGGAAGTGGGGATTGAATTCAAATTATTTTGTGACTTTTCTTCCTAAAGGTTTATTCCTCATAATCTTTTCCAGTTCAAAAATTAGGGATAAAATAATGGTTGGTGGCCCATGGTTTAGGGGAATATATGTACTTAATTTGAGACCATTTGTGACACTCTCCTTTGGCAGTGCTCCAACACTCACCAGGTTATCATGTATCTTCACAATACTTGACATCAAATTGCGCTTTCTATTCGTTTGGATCTTCAAGTATTGTTGGAAGCATTTCCTTTGTTTTCTCCTTGATGTATTCTTTTAAACGATTATTTTATGATATTTTTTTTTTGCATTTTATTTTTAATTTCCATTGCATTATTCAAAAATATCTTTGTACTTTTAAGATTGATGTCCATACTCTTAACATGTGTTTTTAAGTGTTCAAAATTTAACTGCAAAAACAAATTGAAAACATAATTAAAAGGGTTATATTGAAATTATTTCATATTTTCAAGAAATATAAGAATTTCACTGCAATAGAAAATTGAAACAATTTTTTTTCCTACCTCAGCCATATCCCTTACAACCTCAAAAACTGCAACATTATCCTTATCAAAAGCTCATTGGTTATAAAATTCTTAGGATTTGACATTAATGTTATCCAATCTACCAACAACAACATTCAAAACATCATCATCATAAACAAAATCAGACTTAATAGATCTTGATGTGGCCTGTTTTAGTAGGCCATCAAGATTTTCTGGTTCAAATTGAACCAAAGAATAAATATAATCTATTTTTACATAATTTTTATATCAGGTATTGATTTCCATTAAAATTACCTTTTCTCGATATTACCATTCCTTTAATTTCTTCAAATCTATTAACATAAATTGATTAATAGTAACTTTTGTAGTTTCAGCTAATAAGACATTTTCATTTAAATTTACAATATTATCCTTAGTTTGAGGACCCTAAGGATGAGGGTTAGATGCTTGAGTTGATGGTAATGTTGTCTTCTCAACTGCAGGGTCAGTGGCTTCTCCTTGTTCTCCTTCACCTCTCAGCACATTTTTTGCCTTGAAGCCTTCAATGCTGCCCTACAAAAGATAATCCTCATCAAGTTGAATATTATCCAATCCCTCTATAGAAAATTTCGGTGTTTGAGAATTTTTTGAAAATGTAAATTGTGACCATCAATGCCCAAAATATGGTATTGGCATGTGTGATCTCTCTGAGTGTGAAAAACCATACCCAAAAATTTGTGCAGTGCCTCGTGATATTTGTGAAAACAATCATTTTCTAACATCGATTTGCCCTCATATAGACATTGGCGTAGGATGTGTGGGTGTTTGTCGCTGATTTGGTGGAAGCAATGGTTGTGGTGAAACATGTGAGTGTGATGCAACTAGTGGCTGTAATGGATGTGGTGGCAGAATATGGCCTCTAACTTGTGATTGTACTTATTGATTTTGAGAATCAACTAAAAATGGTCAAAAACATTTTGTTACAATTCTTCTTAAAATAAAAAAGATTTTCTTAATTTAAATTAACTACACATAGATTTATCTGAAGATGATGAAACATGTTGAATTTATGTTGCAATGGGACCGGGGGAGGGGTTGGACACACTAGATTTAGCTTACACATTTTGTGAATACCTAGGTGTATGAGAAACCCCATGAGTAGCTACTTTCCTGGAACATTTGTACGGTATCTGCAATGCTATTGCTTTAGAGCCCGTGTCTTCAGAATCACCAGTTTATTTTGGCCTATGACCCCTAGTGGAAAAAATATGTTTACTCCTTGTATTGTCTACCTTAACCTGCGTATAGATGAAAATAAAAATTAAAAAAAAGAGAATGTGAAAAACTATAAAATAGTATGTCAAGGTCAAATATGTAGTTATTACCTTCAATTCCTCCGTTGACATAGTAATAGCCTGTAGTGTTGCATGCACTACAATTGGTATAGAAGTAGTCTGCAAATTATGAAAGCACTCATAATATAAATCTAAAAGAAAATTAACAGTACCCACAATGGGTTGTGTCTTGTTGGTTGCCATTTGCACGGTGTGCAACTCAGACCTTATTCAGTGAACCAATCAAAATTTTTATTGTGCTTAGACTTAACAATATAAGCAAGTGTCCAAAATAATTTTTTTGGTCTTCCCATAAAAATTAGTCTGCCCTAGAAGAACTCAATAATGGCCTTCAGAGTTTTATGGTTAACATCGTTGATTGATAAACCTCTTTTTGATTTGGCGGTAGAAGCTACATAAATAAAATTAGATGTTAATTTACAAATTTGAAACATTGAACATTAATAAAATATAATTAACAAGATTTATACCTACCAAATCCTTCGATGAGAGACCATACTTACTTTCGAGGTCTACTTTTTCATCTGGAAATCGCTACAACCTCATAGACACTTGAGGAAAACCAATGAATGTAAGATCTATCAATTTGTTACTATCTCTAGGGATGATGGTGAAAAGAAGATTTCTATTTCGTACTTTAATATTCATCGTAGCCCTATCATGGTCATAATTGGCTATAATATATTGCAGGAGGAATTTATATGTTCTGAATTGTGGCATTAAAATGAGGGTTGTTAAACCTGCATTATTGAGCCATCTAAAGTCCATCCCTAGGGTTTTCATCAAATCTAAAATCAAAGTGTAAGAAAAATTCTTGAATTTTAGTGCGGAGGTGGAAGGGGTGGCCATCACAATAAGTTGAAAGTAAAAGAATTTTTTTTGAGAATCGAAAGGATGATTGGAAAGGTTAGATTTGGTTGCAACAGTCATAGAAATACAATGGAAAAAATGAGAGTTGATGCCCTTTTATAGATTGAAGAAACAGGGTTGACATGTGGCAACATTATATTGGACATGCGGTGTTGTTGATTGAACATGAGACATGTGGTATTCGAACCAGATATTATTCCACATGAGACACACCGCCCTAGAACCAAATATTTTGCATTCGATTGATGGCCAGATCATATTGTGCAATCAATCCAATATTGGGTCATATTATGCACACGGTGGGTGACTGGACCATAGTATGTATCCGATCTAAAATTGTATCATATTATGCATCTGGTCCAAATTTGGATCAGATTATGCATTTGGTCCAAAATTGGATCATAGTATGCATACGGTCTATGGCCGGATCATGTTATGCTTTCAATCCAAAATCGAATCATATTATGCATCCAACTAGTGGCCGGATTATAGTTTGCATATGGTAATTGACCGGATCATATTATGCATCCAGTACATGGCTAGACTATATTATGCATCCGTTCTAAGACCATACCACATTATGCATCTAGTTTGAGATCATATCATATAATGCTTCCAGCCCAAGATCGGATAAATATTTGGAAAGTATTCAGCATCGCCAAACTCCTTTTTCATCTTGTCCATTCAGAACTTTGAAATTCACCATTCTTTGCCAATTTTTATTGAAAAATTAATCTCATTCACCATGCCATCATACAAGCAGTTGGCCAGGATTCACCAGGTTTTCACAATAGATTAACCATTTTTATGCATAAGAGGTAGGACATGAAAGGTACTTGTAAAAAAATGGCTAATATATTGCGAAAACCTAGTGAATCCTGGCTAACTGCATGTATGATGGCATGGCAAATGAGCTTAAGTTTTCAAAAAAATTGGCAAAACATGGTGAATTTTGAAGTTCTGATCGAACTAGGTGAAAAAGGATTTTGGCGACGCTAACTACTTTACCAATCTTGTTTATGTCTAGGGTCGGATGCATAATATGATATGGTCTCAAATCGAATGCATAATATAGTTCAACCATAGACCGAATGCATAATATGATCTGGTCAATTATGGGATGTCAACTATGATCCGACAACCGATCGAATGCATAATATGATATGGTTTTGAACTGAAAGCATAACATGATCTGACCATTGATCTGATGCATATAATGATCCAGTCTTGGATTGGATGCATAATTTGATTTGGATTTGGACAAAATGCATAATATGACACAGTTTCGAACTAGATACATACTATGGTCTGGTCACCCATCGGGTGAATAATATGACTCGGTCTCAGATCAGTTACAAAATATGATCCGGTCATCGAATGAATGTAGAATATGATCTAATTCTACATTATAACGGATGCAAAAAAAAGGTTCAGTTTCAAGGCAGTGGCTCTCATGCAGAATAATATTCGGTTCAACTGCCACGTGTCTCATGTTCAATCAGCAACTTCTCATGTCCAATACAATGCTACCACATGTCAATCTTGTTTCTTCAATCTATAAAAGGGCATAAACTATCATTTTCTCCATTTCATTTCTCTGACTGTTGCAACCAGATCTAACCTTTCTAATCATCCTTTGGATTCTAAATACTTTTTCTTTGAATTCCAACTTCTTGCGATGGCCACCCCTTCCACCTCTACACCAAAATTCAAGAATTTTTCTTGCACTTTGATTTCAGATTTGATGACAACCCCAGGGATGGACTTTAGGTGGCTCAATAACGTAGGTTTAACAACCCTCATTTCAATGCCACAATTCAAAACAAATAAAGTCCTCCTACAACATATTATAGTTGGTTATGACCATGATAGGGCTATGATGAATATTAAAGTACGAAATAGAAATTTGCTTTTCACCATCACCCCTGGAGATATTAACAAATTCATAGGTCTTCCATTCATTGGTTTTCCTCAAGTGTTGATGAGGTTGCAACTATCTCTAGATGATAATGCAGACCTTTAAAGTAAGTACGGTCTCACATCAGAGGATTTGACATGTATAAATCTTGTTAATTATATTTTATTAATGTTCAATGTTCCAAATTTGTAAATTAACATCTAATTTTGTTTATGCAGCTTCTACCAATAAATCAAAAAGAGGTTTATCAATCAATGATGTTAACCATCAAAATATGAATGCCATTATCAATTTCTTCTAGGCTAGACTAATTCTAATGGGAAGACCAAAAATTCTATTTTGGGCACTTGCTTATATTGTTAAGCCTTAGCACAATGAAAAGTTCAATTGGTGTATGTATATTTTGGATCGAATTAGGTTCGATTTGCACATAATGCAAATGGAAACCAACAAGACACAACCCATTGTGGGCACTATCAATTTTATTTTAGCTTTATATTATGAATGTTTTCATAATTTGCAGACTACTCCTATACCAACCATAGTGCATGTAACACTACATGCTATTGCTATATCAGTAGAGGAATTGAAGGTAATAACTACATTTTTGACCTTGACATACTATTTTATAGTTTTTCACATTCTATTTTTTTAATTTTCTTTTCATATATATGCAGGGTAAGGCAGAAAATACAAGGAGTAAACATATTGCTACCACTAGGGGTCATAGGCTGGAACAAACTGGTGATTCTGAAGACATGGGTTCTAAAGCAACAATGTTGCAGAGACCATACAAATGTTCCAGGAAAGCAACTACTCCTAGAGTTTCTCGTACACCTAGGTATGCAAAAAATGTGCAGGCTAAGAATCTAGTGTGGCCAATCCCTCCCCCAATCCCATTGCAAAAAAAATCAACATGTTTCATTGTCTTCAGGTAGATCTATGTGTAGTTAATTTAAATTAAGATATATATATATATATATATATATATATATATATATATATATATATATATATATATATATATATATATATAATAATAATAATTGTAACAAAATATTTTTGACTATTTTTAGTTGATTCTAAAAATAAACAAGTACAATCACAAGTTAGAGGCTATATGCCACCACCGCCTCCATTACAACCACTAGTTGCATCACACTCACCTGTTTCACCACATCCATCGCTTCCACCAAATATGCGACAAATCAATGTTGTAAAATGATTGTTTTCACAGATATCACGGGGTAATGCAAAACTTTTTGGTTGTGGGTTTTCACTCTCACAGATATCACACATGCTAGCACCAAGTTCTGGGCATGGATGGTTATAATTTACATTTTCAACAAATTCCCAGGCATCGAAAGTTTCTACAGGGTGATTGGATAATATTCAACTTGATGAGGATTATCTTTTGCAGGGCAACATTAAAGGCTTCAAGGAAATAAAAGTGCTAAGAGATGAAGGATAACAAGGAGAAGCCACTAACCCTCTAGTTGAGGAGACAACATTACCATCAGCTCAAGGAGCAAACACTCATCCTCAAGGTCCTCAAACTGAGAATAATATTGTAAATTTTAATGAAGATATTTTATTAGCTGAAACTACAAAAGTTACTATTAATCAAATTGTGTTAATATATTTGAAGAAATTGAAGGAACGAGAATATAGGGCAAAGGTCCTTTTAAGGGAAATCAATACTTGACATAAAAATTATATAAAAATATATTATATTTATTCTTTTGTTCAAGTTGAACCAAAAAAGCTTGTTGGCCTGCTAAAATAGGCCACATCAAGATCTGTTAAGTCAAATTTTATTTACGATGATAATATTTTGAATTTTACTATTGGTATATTGGAGAACATTAATACTGAAGCCTAAGCATTTTATAACCAGTGGGATTTTGATAAGGAGAAAGTTACAGTTGTTGAGGCTGCAAGGGATATGGCTGAGGTAAGAAAAATTTTTATGTTTCAATTTTCTATTGCAGTGAAATTTTTATATTTCTTGAAAATATGAAATAATTTCAATATAACCCTTTTGAACTGTGTTTTCAATTTATTTTTACAGTCAAAATTTGAACACTTAAAAACACATCAAGGAGAAACTCAAAGAAGATCCGAAAATGGTGTTTGAGAAAATAAAGGAAACACTTCCAACAATACCTGAAGATCCAAACAAAGAAGAAGCACAATTGGTGTCAAGTATTGTGAAAGTATGTGATAACCTAGTGAGAGTTGGAGCACTGGCAGAGGAGAGTGTCATATATGTCGATAAAGAAAAAAAAACGACAACTCCAACCGATAGTGAAGCAACCAAGCACCAATCAAATGTTTGAAATTTGAAAATGTAATATGCTATCAAGTTGAATGTAGTCAACAATTTTGTACAATGTAATATGTTTCTTCTTGAACTAATGATAATTATATTATCTCATTTTGTGTTTTCCATCATTCATAGTTTGCTTGCATTTATAAATATGTGTTGCAATTTGAGTTTATTTCTGGCTAATATTGTTCACTATATTCATCTCAACAACAAAGGAATTTTTAAAATTTAAAACATTAATATACCAATAAGAAAATTTAAAACATGAAACATAAATATTTATCAATGAAGAGAGTTGAGACACCATGACATAAACATACAATTTTAAAAACTGTAAAATGATATAAGACATGTAAATGAATGTGATATAAAACAACAATTCTGTAAATTCTTATAAATATTGAACAATATTGTGAAATCATCTATGAATTTTGTGAAATCAATACACTATTGTGTTTATCAATTTCAATGAAATCATGGAATAATTATCATTATGGAAGCTAAAACATTTCAGATTTTCCAGAATCATTATGAAGTATAGCAGAAATTTATGTCTCCACCATCTGATCACTAAAAACATCATCATCATAGTCATCGATCGTATTCGACGTTCCTCTTATGTCTTCCAGGGAACTCCAGTGTGCCAAAGCTCTATCATATAGAAATGTATCCAACTGATATGAAGACACATAAATTCTTAAACAATTTTCTAAATTTTTGTCAAGTTTGTTGCAGAGTTTAGATTTAACAAAATAAAGTGCACTAAAAACTCTTTCATCTTCGACTAAACCCAAAATAATTGTTTCACATAATTCATATAAATGAAAGTATTCAATTATTGTATATTGTAAGATTATATTTGGATACAATTTTTGTCATAAATGTGCAGTGGAACCAATCTCATGGACACTTGTCATAAGTGATGTTTTCACAACCATTGTTCTTCCAAAATATAATGACTGTTCTTTAAAAATATCACTGTTGAGTACACCTCTTATTTCAACACCATTGACTTCCATACTATTATTGAAATGGTTAATGATATTACCCATATATTTAATAAACAACTAATTTGTAGAATTTTATTCAGTACAAGGTCCCAAAAACATGGGGTTAACCACACCCATGACCTCAAGCAACTCATCTCTTTGAAACCGATCTCTTATCTCACCTGTAAATAATTTTGCTATATTTGACAAATTACACTTTGTTTTCTGTATAATAACATGAAATCTACTGTGTTACAGGAACTTCTTCAAAATCTTCCACAACTATACTTGATTGTTTTTTAAAATAATAAACAAGAACCATCTTTCCATGAACATTAATACAAGTATGATCATTGATGTCAAACTTCAAGAAGCTTTTTGGATTGTTCATGTTAATCAATGTATTTCAACTATCAAACAAAGGTTCTATAAAATCTACTTTAGATACATATAATGTATCAATAAGCACACATATTTGTTTTTACATCCTCTTAAAATCAACGATATAGATGGATCTCTCTTGTGCAAGGCTAATTAATATGTTCATTTATTTTAACATTGGAAGAATACCACATAAGGTCAAAAGTGTTTCCAAGATAGTCAAATGAAACAACATATATTTTACCTTATCAACTTCTGATTTGTATGCATAAACCTCGTCAATGATTGATATTCTGCAAAAACTCTCTAAGCAGGTTGATATAGTGAAATCCATCTTGTATCCATATCTTTTAATAATTTTTTACCTTCTGTAAATCCGAGCGTAAATTGTTGAAACTCTGCAAACCTTTTTGGAATTAATAAGAAATAAGAATGAATTTCATGAATAAGGTTTTCCACTTTAGAAACATTTGAAAATGTGCTCACAATTTTATATTTAAGATTAACTCTATCAACCATACAATGAATGGGAATCATATATCGGGCAACTGTGGTTTGGAGTCAAATACAAAGACTAGATCTGTGACCTTGCATAATAGTAGCTCCATCAGATCCAACACAAATTAACTTTGTTACTATATCTATATCATTCATTCCCGCAATATTCTTTAAACTTTTGACAACAACATTATAAATGTTTTTGCATTTGAACTTTCTAATATCTTATGTATTCTCAACAAAAGAGGTCTTCTAATATGATTTTTGAAATGTGTACACATGCATACAAATCCAAGATGTGTTGTCCACAAATGTTACCTCACCAATAGAAAGTGAAGTAAATATGGCAAGTTTTACTTGCTCCCTTAGGTCTTCTTTCTCAACCAAAGATAGATATTTTGCCATTTCCCAATCACTTCGGTCTGACCAATGAGAAATAGGAAGGTTTTGTACATTAAATAGGTGTAATAGCTACTTATAATCAATACAATTGGACATTATTCTACCTTTCTTGAGAATATTATAAACAACGACAATCTGCATACTTTTTGAAGCTAAAATAATCTTTTGTATTTTATGGAATTGGGCTGCAATTGTTCCACCTTTCTCAATAAGAGATTGTAGTTGCTTTAAGTGATAATAATATTCTACAGCATATCTTAAATATAGATATTATGATGCATCTTTCCACTTAACTTCTTTACTAACTTCACCACTATTTTTTATAACTTTTACATAAGATTTACTAGCATGTTTTTCATTTGTATCAATCTTGTTTTGAAGCCTATGATCCCTACCAAGTATCCAACTGTAAATTTTGTATCTACATTATTTTTCATCGATTTGGTTATCCTCATTCAGGATAGGCTCAAGCCAGGGAAAAATTTCTACCAATTCATTCTTAAATCCCCTTCCAAGTATCCATTTAGACACTTTTCATTTTTTGGAAATTTTGCTTGAAGATTCATATAAAGCTTGTAATGATTTTGATTTATCACTTTCATTTTCAATTGTGATGTCTTTTTTAGTGTTGTCTTAAAGTGTTTTTTGGATGTCATTGTCAAGGATATTTTCATTAGAAGGCATATCTTGTTGAGGAATATCTTCAAGTGAAGGCATATCATGATCAATTGGGTATTCTGCATAGTAGCATACCATAATATTTTTTATCATTCTTAGATAAAAAATATACAGAATTTTTTTTCAAACCATCAATAAAGCACATACTGGAAAGTCAAAAATTATTTGTACCTTGAATTTACATGGATGTCGTTGGCTCGTTGCATTTCAAAGTTTGGCTAAAATATTTGAGGATACTCTTTTCAGCAGAAGATTTGACATCCTTCTTTCCATCATTGGAGGACATTTTACTTATTACAAAAAAATATTTTTCACTTTAGTAGAGTAATAAAATGTTTATGAGTGTGTACTTTTTGGAGGCCTTAAGATAATATTGTAAATACAATAAACAAGTGTTTGGGTGGTAGATTTACATACTTGTTTTCTGCCATTTTTTATTGTGATTTTATTAGTTTATGCCACTGGTTTATTTTCTGGTGAAAGCATTTTAACTGACAAGAGCACAAAGATAATTAAAATTCAAAATAAAATCAATTTAAGAAAACTATTCTTTAATCAAAAAATAATTGGTGATACGTATGTCAAAAAAATATCATATTATAACACAAAACGGTCTAGAAATAGAGAATCAAAATGTGTTTGGAGAAATAAAGCATCAACATGTATTTAGAGAACCAAAGCATTTACACATGTATAATCTTAGCAAGGAAAAAAAGATCTGAACAGAAATTAAGAATCAAAGAGTTTTAAAATATTCAGAACAGGGCAAAATAGAGAAAAACATGGGAACAGAGCAATGATATTTTGAATGCAGAAGAGGGCTCGGATATTGGTGTGGTGTAGAACAAGATTGAAAAATCATTAAATATACATGTCAAAAAATATAAGATTATGTACAGGGGATAACATGCAAAACATGGAAAAATAAAGAAAAATATGGCAAGCAGAGCAGTGACAGAGAACCTAGTGTGGAAAGAGGTTCGATGTGAAAAAGGATCCGGTTAAAAATGTTTTGATTACAAAAATGGTTCTGACCAAATGCAGACCATGAATCACTTGTAAAATGATTTGGTCTAATTGCATAATAGGATCCAAATACAAAAATGGTCTTATTCGGTTGCACAATAGGTTCTAGCTTTATAAGTGGTTTAGGATGGTTGCAGAACAGGGTCTGACTGCAGAAGTGGTTCCACTCGGTTGTAGAGGAGGTTCCTACTGTAGAAGTTGTTTTGGACGGTTGTAGAACAAGGTTCAGCTGTAGAAGTGGTTCTATATGATTGCAAAAGTGGTTCCTACTGTAGGAGTGGTTCTGGATGGTTGTAGAATAGGATCCAACTGTAGAAATGGTTTTGAATGATTATAGACGAGGTTTCGTCTGGTTGCAGAACTGGTGATAGCTAATCACAGAAAAGGTTTCGGTCTTATGCATAATTGTGTCGGTATATTCATTGGGTATAGAACACGGTCTAAAAATAAAAATGTATCCCTAGGTTGTTAATTATATAGAGGTATACTTGGTGAATTGGGTGGGATAATTTAGAAATTTTAAAATTTTAGGGTGAAAATGGTACTTTATTTAGGTGGGATTGCTTATGAATTTTTAAAAATAACCATGATACTCTTATCAAAGCATGGTGAACCGACACCTAAAATTTATTTGTTTCTAAATTTTTTTGCTAAATAGCCAACGTATTGGTCTCCCAAATTTTGTAAATTTGAATTTTTGACAATTGTACTTTTTGCCCATATGGCGAAGTTTCCCTGCTATGCATAACCTTGATGTAAGCCAAAAGGAAGTGTAAACTATGAGGGAGTGTGATCCAGAATTCAATCATGGCAAAAGAATGATAGGTTTATTTGGAATGCATCAATGCTTTAAATCCTTACCACAAATGCATGGAATATTATTTCCCAAAAATTGTTGAAGTGAAGGAACATCGAGAAAAATAAAGAGAAGACACATAGGAAATTGTGATGGAGGAGGGAGTGCAATCTAGGAGAAAGTGTGAGACAAGAGAGTGCAATCTAGGAGAAAGTGTGAGATAAGAGAGTGCAATCCAGGAGTAGCAGTGAGTATGAGTAAATAGGGAGTGCAAACCAATAAAGAGTGCAAGCCAAGAATGAGCCCTATTAGCTATTGTAGAAGGACAATCATATTTGAAAGCCCTAAGGGGATGTTAGGATGCCCTAGCTAGAAATCATAATACCCTAGTTAGAAGTATGGAGGTTTAAGTTGGAGATAACTAGAAGAGAGAATACATGGTAAATTTGATCTATGTAGCAAATTTTACACTAGAAGTAAGTATCAAGGATGATATGATTGAGCATGATATAATGGTTCTTAAAAGTAGAGGGTTAATATGTAAGTTCTATAGATCATGGCCAGGGTTTTTGGAGATTCAAAATTGGATCAAGTGGAAGTGAGGATTGAATTCAAATTATTTTGTGAATTTTTTTCCTAAGAGTTTTTTACTCATCATCTTTTCTAGTTCAAAAATTAGGGATAAAATAATGGATTGTGGCCCATGGTTTAGGGGAATATATGCACTTAATTTGAGACCATGGAATGGAATTTTATATTTTGGGACAAAAACTTTTAAAAGACTTCCAATGTGGATTAGGATTTTTGGACTTCCATATTAGCTTATAAATAAGGATGTTTTGAAGAATGTTGGAAATACGAAGGACCAACAACTAAGGAGTGAAAACATGCTATATATACTTGAGTATGCATTGCTATAAATATTTTAAAACCTTTACCACAATCCATTAAGATTAAATATAAATCAAGAGAATGGGATCAACAAGTATATTATTAAAATATTACATTTCATTGCCACAATTTTTTTGAGATTGGACATATGACAAGAGCTTGCAAAGTAAAAACTATGAAAAAAAGAGAAAAAATTCTAGCCATGAGATTAACTTCAAGATAAAGCAAGAAATTCATACGATAATAGAAGCTAGATCAGATCAAGGATATTCCACTCCAAAATAAGAAGTAAATAAAGTCTATCTACAATTTAATTTGGTAAGTTTAGAAGAAATTAAAGATGCAAAAGAAGATGTGGAGAAAAAAACCCAAAAAAAAGACAACAAAAAAGGTCAAGTTTATTCCAAGTAAATCATCTTCATTTTCTTCAAGTAGTATAGAATCCTCTCTAGGTAATAAAAGTGAAATTGGTGAAAATGTTATCCCTTGCACTTTAAGGTTTCAAAATAAGAATAATATAGAAATTATATTGGAAGAAACCCATAACAATTTAGGGTTTTTAGGACATAATAAGAACATAATTACTACAAAAGAGCATCCTTGCACTTTAGTATTTTTAGGGTAAAATAAAGAAGATTGTGCTTTTGAGGTTGTTCCTTGCACTTTAGATCCTTTAGAACAATGTAAACCTAAAGATTATAAGTCTTACTATGAGTAGTGTGAGAAGATTGAATAGATTGATGAAGAGGAAAGCATTTCTAGGAATGAAAAAAGAGAGGAAGACCCAAGAAGAAAAACAAAGAGAAAAAGAAACACAAAGGGATATTGATATTGAAAAACAAAAGCAAATATCACAAGTGTTAACAAGAAGTGGAGCTAAACCCACAAATAAAATAAAAAATAACAATGAAAATAATATCTTGGATTATTAAGGGAATGAATAAGAACCCTCAAAAAAGTATTAAGAAACTGTGAGGTTGTTATAGACAAGATATTTTTGGATATAGAAGCTAGGAAAAAAATAATTTAGCCATTTGCAGTGTTGAATTTTATCTTTATAGAATTTAAATTTTTGAAGGAATTTGATATAAAATGAGTTCATTGTAAAAAATTAGAAGTTTGAAGAAGATAAAGAATATATTTGATAGAAGGGTAAATGAATAATATCTCTGATAAAAAGATAAATCTAGATATGCTTTTATAGAGACACAAAGTTCATTGGGTATTTTTGGAAGACCTTATGGAAGATATTGAAGAGATATTTGAACTTCAGTTCTACATACCATCCACAGACTGATGGACAAACAAAAGTGGTGAATAGGAGTCTGGGTAACCTACAAAGATGCCTGGTAGGAGATAAGTCCAAGGGATGGGATATGATTTTACCACAGGTAGAATTTACCTATAACAATTCTATCAACAGAAGTACTGGTAAATCACCATTCCAGATTGTATATGGGAGTAGTCCAAGAAATTCTTATGAGTTGAGGAAGTTGGACAGGGGAGAAAAGAATAGTGTTGAATCTGAGAAATTTGCAGAGCATCTGAAGGATTTGCATGAAGAAGTAAAACAACACATCAATAAGATGAATACTCAATACAAGACAGGTTGATCAGAAAAGGAGGTTTAAGGAGTTCTAGGTTGTTGATGAAGTCATGGTGCACTTGAGAAAGGAAAGGTTTCCTACTAAAACATATAACAAGCTGAAAATGAAGAAGTTTGGACCATGCAAGATCATACAGAAAAGAGATTCAAGAAATGCATATGAGGTGGAGTTGCTGAGTGGATTGAACATATCACCTGTGTTCAATATTTATAACTTGGTAGAGTATCATGAAGGTGAAATTTCTAAGGAACCAGTTACAGAGTTGTGGAGTTTTCTGGTATCAACTCCAGTGACAGAAGAGATAGAGGAAATATTGGATACCCGCATCGATAGAAGTACAAGAAACATGCAATATGAAGAATATCTGGTGAAATGGAAGGGAAGGCCTATAGAAGATTTTACTTGGCTATCAAAGTCTGAGGTTTACCGCCTTGGTTTTCCTCCAAAAGCAAAGAAGTGAGGTCACTTCTCAAACTTACCCTAGGTTTCTAATGTAGGAGCATCCAGTGGCAGTAGAGCAATCTTGCATCAAAAAAAAAATTATGTCTATCATTCTGTATCATATTCTTGCTTCCTCTCTATAAATATGCTTACCATTTAAAAACATTTTCTAAATGATGAGCATCCACAATTATACCTCTGTCTGTCATTCCATATTATATTCTTGCTTCTATATATACCTCTGTCTATCATTCTGTATTGTATTCCCGCTCTAGATTCTTTCATTAGCGATAAGCCCTAAGCTATCTCCTTTCTATATGTACCTTTACCTCGATGTTAGATTATTTTATCCTGTGTTGAAGTAGGTAAGATGGAGAGGGTAACAGAAGTGGATGTTAGACATCCGAGAAACCTAAATCACTCCAAGCTGGTTGGACCCTATCGAAAGAGAGAGTAGGATACATAAAACTTCATCGTAGGTCTGTAATTGCTTTATTTATATTTTTGTTCCTCATATTTACTTTTTATTTTATATTTTTGAAAAAGAGGTTATATTGGGCTCCCCACACTTTACAAATCATAACTTTTATTTATTTTATTTTAAAGCAGGTATGTGGAAAGGGTAATAGTAAGGGACATCAGACAACTGAGAAACATAAATCACTTCAATTTAGTTAGTCAATTAATGAGTTTATTTATAAAGTGTCTTTATATGTAACTATGATGGTTTTGTAGGTTTCACATTGCATAAAATGTTTTTGGTCTTTATTACTTCTTGACAATTATGTATGAATCAATTGATAAGACTTGAAATTTGGTCATCTTAGAATTTAACCAGTTGAACCAATATCATTTGATCTCATGTCATTACTAGTTGACTCTTATGTGATCTCCATTTTTGAATCTTAGTTGACATTATTAGTATTTTTAAGCTATATGGTATACTTCCATCAACATATTATATTTGATGTTAGATTAATTAAACCATATCCAACATGCATTTTTTTATTAACTACTTTTTTTATCAAAATATTTTTAATCTTCCTTAAAGTGCTATGTTTTCATAGACGACTCCTTGACATAATTTTTATCAAGAGATAAAATCTGACTTGACCAATTACCTTCTAAATATTGAATTTTACCAAAATGAAGATCAACTCAACATAGTGACTAAATTATTTGTTACCAGACTTCTTTCTCTATGGATATGCTCATGATTTCAAAATATTTCCTCCAATAATAGATAATAAGCACCCACAATTATATTATTTTTTATTTGATCTTCACATCTATTATTTTTGATAGTATTAATGATAATTATTACATTATGATTACATAGTGGTATTATAATAACTTGATAATTATATATGTACTACTTGACAAGATTCAATCCTCATTCTCTTCCTTAAAAGTTGAGAAATCTAATCATATAAACCAATACCATTTGATGCTTATCATTATTAGTTAACACCTATGTTATCTACGTATTTCAAGATTCTCTATAGTCTGCCACCCTTAAAGTTATAGTCTATCATATTTTTAATAATTAACTTTAACATAGTCTTCATATTTCAAGGTTTCCATTCTCTTACACCTTCTATGTTCTAGTCTCTCTTATCACTAATAATTTTTGACTTTTTAAATTTTTTTCACTCCCTTATCATTCATCATTTATTCTATATAGTCTCTATATATTGAGTTTCTTCACACTCTTTTTCTCTCTCCCACCCTTGAGGTTCCACTCTCTAGTTATTAATAATTAAATCCTATAGTGTAGCATAGTTGGTGAATATCTTGGGTGTTGGTAGAGGTTAAACTTGGCTCCATTATCCCTACCTCCACCTTGTGGATATATGGTGTAGTTGGTGAATGTCCTGTGTGCTAGTAGAGGCTGACACAAGATCCATTTAATTTGTATCCCACCTTATAGATAATCAAATAACAATCCCTTGTGACTCATGCCACATGGTATACCTCGATGGGACAACTACGACTGGCCATAGAGCTAGGTTCGTAGAATTTTTGTTTCACTTAAAAAAATTAATCCTCAAGGATAAACGCAATGATTCAAACTTTGGCTCTTATTTAGGAGGTCCAAGGTTCAAACTATGGCATGGACGAGTGTGTGAGGGGGTCGATGTGTGTATGGCTATGTATTTGGAAAATATTGATAAGTTCAGCTCTCCCCATTATATGAGGTCATTGTGGGATATGTATGCCCAACATTGAGCTTCGATCATAGGAATTTATCATAGTAACCAAATTCAAAAGAAAAAATTAACTCCTATAGTATTGTCTTTTTTTTGATACATAAGGGAGTTGGTTACATCTACACTATTTTTAGTAACTTCCAACTGTGCAGTGTTCAAACCACATGGGCTACTCTCAAAAAGCCTATACCACCTTGTTATTGATGACCTAACATGAGGGGACCACCGATCACTCAAGATTTATACCATCATTATCTATTAGGTGCACACTCAAAGGATTCAGATCAGACTACTACCTTTACAATAGGCATGCCCACAAGGTTTAAACCTAGGTATCTTCTTGGTGAGTGCCTAGCTAGACAGATAATAACCAATCCAGCTAGCTCTTGGGGGTAAATTTATTTGAGTAGTGTGATAAACTCCTATGAAAAAAACATAGGATTGAGCAATATCTCCCAACCATGACTCCTCTCCTCTCAACCATAATCCCTTGTAAAGCTAAGATCTACACTTATCAATAGGAAATTAACACAGATAGAAGTTGCAATTTGAACCTTAACTCCTATAATATTGTCTACGTATTCATAAATTCTATAAGTTTTACGGACCCTTAGGAATAATTTTTTTACAAAATTTTTACAATAAAATCATTTGATAAGATAGGGTTGAAGAATCTTAAGCCCCTAATTCCACATTATTTTTATGATATCATTGCGCATTATTTTCATGATATAGGATATAAAATATGATATTGATTAAGTTTATAATCACCTAGAGCAGGCATAGGTCTTGTTGTCAATAATTGATGAGGATGAAGTCCTTATAGTTGGCAATGAAGGGCTCATATCTATAGTCCACCTTGTATTTCCTCCAAGAGGTATCCCATATAGATCTATACACCCACATGAGCTTCATTGGAAAATGATGTAGATTCGTATTGATTCTCAAACACAGAAGCAAAATCAATGGGAAAACAACAATTCTGCAACTCGAATTTTATTATTTCCTTGGACCTCCATCCCCTTACAATGAAATCACTTCCTACATATAATATCCACCAAAAACCTAACCTCACACAAACTTACTATTTTTAGTAAGTATCAGGACTTACTATTTTTAGTAAGTCTAAACTATCACTCAGATGGATCTGAAAAAAGATCATGCATATGTTATTCCAAAATTAAGACTTTCCTAAAATATATCCCTAGACTGACTCATGCAACAAAAGATATTAAATACCGAAAAACTGAGAAAAACTAGAACAAAAACTTTTGAGCCCATTTTTGGCCACTAGGTGATGTTTCAGGGCCCAAAAACATGTCAAAATGGCCAATTCAGTGACAATGTTGCTGAACACAGTGAGGTCAACTCAATTATGTGTGTTTAAAAAAAAATGAGCTCAAACAAACACCCAGATCAAAATTTATGACCCTGGGAAGTTGGAACTTTAATTCGGCTAAATTAGGAAAGTGTCACAGGATGTTGCGGGTGCATCAGAAAAGTAGAAGGGTCTATCCTCATATTTGTATACTTTCTAATTGGGTTGTCATCCACAAATAATATGTACCAAAAAAATCTAGCATACATCAAATATATCATGAGTAAAATGGATGGAGAAAAAGGAATACAAAAATTCAGATGGTGGTTAGAGTGGTATAGGAGATACATGATGTGAGATAAGGTCTACAAGATGTTGTAGCAGTGGGAGTTTTTAGTAGAATCAAACCAAAGGTATATTTGATTCTCCCACCCAATGATAACCCAATCGATTTCAATGCTAGTGACATACATAGACATCACCAATATCGAAATTGGTTCATCACTGAGTGAGAGAACCAGAGCTCCCTCTGGTTCAATCCCACTAATGATTTCCATTGCTACAACATCCTCTAGACCTTATATCACATTGTGTATCTCCTATACCATTCTAAACACCATTTAAATTTTATTTTTATTTTTCTCCCTCCATTTTACTCGTGATAAATTTGATGTATGTAAGATTTTTTTGGTACAGATTCTCTTTGGAAGACAACCCGATTAGAAAATTTACAAAAATGAGGATGGACCCTTTCAATTTCTCAGCAAAACTCATGTCGATGTATATATATATTTGGGATTCTATAGGTGATTGTAAACTTATTCCATATGATATGTTATATCTATTTCAAGAAAATAATGCGCAATCACGAGTTTATGAGTCTTCAACCCTATCTTAGCGAATGCTTTTATTGTAGAATAGTTTTGATCCCCTTCCATATATACCTTCGTTTGGATGTTAGATTCTTTTGTCATGTATTAAAGTAGGTAATATGGAAAGGGTAATAGGAGTGGATGTTAGAAATTTGATAAACCTAAATCACTCCAAGCCAGTTGGCCCCTATGGAAAGAGAGTAGGATATGAATGACTTCATTGTAGGTTTGTAATTGTTTTATTCATATTTTTGTTACTTGTATTTATTTTTTGTGAGGTAGGGTTGGAATTCATGCATTGGTTTTCTTTTTACGTTCTTTGCTTTCATTTTGTTGAATTTTTTTATTCTTTGAGAAAAAGAGGTTGTATAATCATAACTCTTATTCATTATATCTTTAATTAGGTGTTGTGGAAAGGGTAATAAGAGCATTTGTTCTATCCTGAATTAGGTACAGTGGAAAGGGTAAGAGGAGTAGATGCCAGAAATTCAAAAAACCTAAATCTCTTCAATGTGGTTGGTCCTTCTCGAAAGAGAGTAGGATTCGAATAAATTCATCGTAGGTCTGTAATTACCTTATTTATATTTTGTTCACGTATTTTTATTTCCAATTGCCCTATTTATATTTTTGTTTCATTTTTTTTAGTAGGGTTGGACTTCTAGCAATGTTTTTGCATTTTGTTGAGCGGTTTTTTTTTAATTTAAGAAAAAGTGGTTGTAATTGTCTCCTATATTTGATAAAATCATAACTCTCTCCTATAAAATGTGAGAATTTACAAATAAATTTAAGAATTTACAAATAAATTTAATTCTTATCTTATTTAAATTGAGTTGCTATAGCTAACTACCTAATTTTATTTCATAAAAGTTTGAATTCTTGATTTTCATTTTTTGGATTTCTTTTAGTTTTTTAAATACAAATATTTTAGAATTTAGCATCATTCTTTTTGCCATTCTTGTGTGGCAGCCTTCACAATACTAAAAATCCTACTCTACTTATGCACTCCATCTTAGTAGAGTAATATTTCATTTCTTTACAATATTATCATAGTTTGCATTACTAGCTTTGCATTATTAGTTTCCTTCTCTATCCCATAATCCAACCAATAAATAACTCAAATAATCCATATGATATCACATTTTAGTCAACCAGTAGAAAAATTGGTGGTCGATGGGTACTTCAAGTTTTCTAATTTTGGGTGGATGACTGCTTGTCAGGACCTATGTCGAAGCTGGAACTGCATTTTAAATTTTAAATTTCAAATCAAATCCTGTTCCTCATGTTTGTTGGATTTGACCACTTGATTGGTGGTTGGTTGCTCCATTTGGAGGTGTTGTATTCGGTTGTGGGGCCTATTTCAAAACAATCTTGTTAAGGTTGTGGGATCCTTTCAAAACCCTCACCGTGTTAATAATTATCGTGTATATATATATATATATATATATATTGAAATTAGATTTAGCTAATTGTGTGTGTTGTATATTTGAAGATGATTGACATTTGAATTTTACTTGATTAATATTTTAGTTCTATATGTTTACAGGTAATTCTAAAATCCTAGAGTGAAGAACAGCATGGGAGGAGCTCATCTTGGCTGGATAACTTTGATTAGTATGAGTCTACCCCCAAGTGTTTCACAATACAATGTATGACAACGTTTCAACTAAGATGTGATTTATCCACAATGTCTTTCAAATTGAGTCTACTCATCTGTTTAAAATGCAGAGTAAAAAAAAATCTCGATATAAAACACTAGATTAAACAATTGAATGCTTTGTGTTCCATGTTGAGATTTTTGACTTCTTACTCTACATTTCAAACATACGAGTTGTTCTCAAATTTGAAATACATTGTGGATATGGTAAAAGAAGAATTTTTTTAGTACAAATAAAAATGATAATATGTGTGTAGTATGCGGATATGGAGGTACTCTAGTTTTATGTGAAGGTTGTAGGTTATCTTTCATAATGGTGAGTGTTATTTAAACTTTTTTGTTTTATAGTTATTTTTTGGATTATCATAGTGGCATTTTTGCACTATAATATAAGTACATTTTTTGTGTTTTAGTGTTGAGTATTGAAGTAAAGATGTTACGAAAAGATTAAGCTTTCATATAGGGAAATTTTCATGCCACAACTTTACAAGATTTTTCTAAAGGGGTGGATGATGTATCTATATGTCTAGATATTTATGCTCCATTGGGAAACCAATGGTTTTAATCTAAGGTAATATATTTATCGAAAGCAAATTTAGCCAATTATGTTTGTTGTATATTTGAAGATGATTGACATTTGACTTTTACTTGAATAATATTTTAGTCTTATATGTTTGCAGGCAGTTTTGAATTCCTAGAACGAAGAGCATCATGGATGGAGCTCAGTTTGGTTGCATAATTTTAGTTATTTTTATTTTTCCACAATGTATTTTCTAGTACAGTGCATGACAATGTTTCAATTGATATGTGAAACAAAAATTAATGGATTTATTCTTCTCCCATTTCCACAATACATTTCAAATTTTCTAACTCATTTATTTTAAATACAAAGTAAGAAAATAAAAAATTGATATAGAAAACTAGATTAAACAACCAAATATTTTGTGTTCAATGTTGATATTTTTGACTTCTTACTCTGTACTTCAAACAATTGAGTTCTCAATTTTGAATGGTATTGTGGACATGGTAAAAGAATTGATTTATTAGTACATATAACAATGGTAATGTGTGTGTAGTGTGTGGTTATGACGATACTCTAATTTTATGTGAAGGTTTTAAGTGGTATTTTCATAATGGTGAGTATTATTTGAACTTTTTCATTCTATAGTTATTTTATGCATTATCATAGTGGCATTGTTGTAGTATAATACAAGTACATTTTTTGTGTTTAAATATTGAGTATTGAGGTCAATATGTTACAAAAATATGTAGCTTTCACATAGGGCAATTTTTGTGCCACATATTTATGGGATTTTTTTAAAAGGGTGGATGATATATCTACGTGTCTAGATATTTCTTCTCTACTAGTTGAATCCTATGTGATCTCTACATTTTGTGATTCTTTTGAGTCTTAGTTGTCATTATTAGTGTTTTAAGCTATATGGTATACTTCCATCAACGTATTATATTTGATGTTAGATTAATTAAACCATATCCAACATGTCATTTTTTTATCACACACACACACACACATATATATATATATATTTATCAAAATATTTTTTCTTCATCCTTAAAGTGCTATGTTTTCATAGTCAATTCCTTGACATCATTTTATTAAGAGATAAAATCTCACTTGATGAATTACCTTCTAAAAATTGAATTATATCAAAATGAAGATCAACTCAACACCATGACTAAATTATTTGTTACCCGAATTCCTTATCTATAGATATGCTCACAATTTCAAAATATTTCCTCCAATAATAGATAATGAGCATCCACAATAATATTATTTTTTATTTGATCTTCACATCTAGTTTTGTTCATAGTATTAATGATAATTATTACATTATGATTACATAGTGGTATTATAATAACTTGAAAATTATGTATGTATTACTTGACAAGATTCAAACCTCAATCTCTTCTTTGAAAGTTGAGAAATATAATCATATAAACTAAAACCATTTGATCCTGATCATATAATCTAAAACCATTGTTTCAAAGTACAATGCATGACAACGTTTCAAATGGGATGTGAACCAAAACCTAATGGATTTCTTCTTCTCCCATATCCATAATACCTTTTGAACTGAGTCTAACTCATATGTTTGAAATCCAGATTAAGAAGATAAAATTATTGATATAAAAATCTATATTAAACAATTGAATGCTTTGTGTTCCATGTTGAGATTTTTGACTTCTTACTCTACACTCCAAACATACGAGTTCTCAATTTTGAAAGGCATGGTGAATATGGTAAAAGATATTTTTTTTATATAGATAACAATGATAATGCGTGTCTAATATGTGGATATGGTGGTAATTTAATTTTGTGTGAAGGTTGTAGGTGGTCTTTTCAGAATGGTGAGTGTTATTTGAAATTTTTTGTTCTATGGTTATTTTTTGCACTATCAAAGTGGTATTGTTTCACTATAATACAAGTATATTTTTTATGTTTTAATCTTGAGTATTGCGATCAAGATGTTACAGAAATATTAAGCTTTCATATAGGAATATTTCCATGCCACAAATTTACAATATTTTTCTAGAGGGGTGGATGATGTATCTACGTGTCTAGATATTTATGCTCCACTAGGAAACCAATGGTTTTGATCTAAGGTAATATATTTATCAAAAGTAAATTTAGCCAATTATGTCTGTTGTATATTTGAATATGATTGACATTTTACTTTGACTTGATTAATATTTTAGTTCTATATGTTTACAGGCAGTTCTGAAATCCTAGAGCAAAGAGCATCATAGGTGGAGCTCATCTTGGCTGTATAATTTTGTTTAGTGTCAGTTTACCACCAAGTGTTTCATAGTATAATTTATGATAATGTTTCAATTGAGATGTAAACCATAAATTAATGGATTTCTTCTTCTCCCATGTTTGCAATGCCTTTCGAATTGAGCCTAACTCATCTATTTGAAATGTAGAGTATGAAGATAAAAATATTGATATAGAACACTAGATTAAACAACCTAATACTTTGTGTTTCATGTTGAGATTATTGACTTCTTACTCTGCACTTCAAACATACACATCATTCTAAATTTTGAAATGCATTGCGAACATGGTAAAAGAAGAAATTTTTTTAGTACATATAACAATGATAATGTGTGTGTAATATATCAATATAGTGGTACTCTAGATTTGTGAGAAGGTTGTAGGTGGTCTTTTCATAATGGTGAATTTTATTTGAATTTTTTTGTTCTATGGTTATTTTTTGCACTATCATACTAATATTGTTTATCTATAAGACAAGTACCTTTTTTGTGTTTTAATGTTGAGTATTGAGGTCAAGATGTTACAAAAAGTTGAAGCTTTCATATAGGGAGATTTTTGTGTCACAACTTTATGGGATTTTTTTGAAGGGGTGGATGACATATCTACATGTCTAGGTATTTATGCTCCAACGGGAAACCAATGGCTTTGATCTAAGGTAATATATTTATCAAAAGTGGATTTATACAATTGTGTTTGTTGTATATTTGAAGATGATTGACATTTGACTTTTACTTGAATAATATTTTAGTTCTATATGTTTACAGGTAATTCTAAAATCTTAGAGAGAAGAGCAGCATGGGTGGAGCTCATCTTGGCTGGGTAATTTTATTTAGTGTCAGTCTACCACCAAGTATTTCATAGTATAATGCATGACAATATTTTAATTGAGATAGACATATTCATACCAACACCAGAATGGTAGCAAGGATCTATAGACATATTCATGCAAGCAGAAGCAATGTTTGGTCTGCCCATTTTCAATGTGGGCACGCAGAATATCCCCAAGGGGAATATATCATTTATGGTGTAACAAAACTATGTCCGGTGCTCCTAGCCCCTGAAAATGGAGGAGACGTATTGTAACCCGATATCAAGCAAATTAATAAAATAAAGGGCTGCAATTTTAAATTTTCTTTAAATCTCATTTCAATTCATTTGTTTTCCCTCTTTTCATGCATTCTCGTTCATAGGACTTAGCATTACATTTCCCTATGCTCGTGCTTTTAGTGGCGATCACGGTGGGACGCTATATCCTAATTTTGAGACCAAATTTTTGATCAAAAGTTGTGGTACAGTCCCCAATCGCACATCGGATTCAGGATTCAGAGTCTCAGTATATGAGTGCAGACAGACAAAAGAATTAAGCACAGAAGGCAGCATAAAAGAGAGAAATGGAGTACAAAATTTTTTAGTATTAGATGTAGGACATCAAGTTACAACAACTTTCTAGCAGAAAGTTCCCCCTCCCTTTTACATTAGAAAATCTGGGTTTTTATAGAGGACCCGACCCTCTATGTCATTATTACATAGAATGGTGAAGCATTCTTGAGATCTGAGAAGTCGGCTTCTCACGGCCTTTGAGACTGAGCTTTCTAATCCATTACCAGAACAGACAACTATGACCGGGTCAACCACAAAAATATGCATTGATGAACCGCCTGAGCATCCCTGGTGCAATGCTCGAGTGGCCGCCATGCTTGCCGAAATTTTCCTTCAGGGACTAACACTTCGCTTCCAATTGCCAAAAAAGGACAGCGAGCTTATTAGGCAAGAAAGAATGCATTTACAAGGCACTTGATTGTCTCGGGAAACTACCCAGCTTGAAGCGCGTGCCCATCATGAAAAACATCATGTCACGATATCGCGACATTCTTCTCTCTTGGAACTTTCTCCTTGCCTTTGGCCATGAAAACGTGACATGTCATGATATCATGACACTTTTCCATTGCTGCGCTTCCTCCTTGCTATGAGACACGAAAACACGACATGTTGCAATATCGCGACGGTCTTTCATTCTTGCCCTTGTGCTGTGAGTCGTGAAAATGCAACATGTCGCGATATCATGACAACTTTTCTTTGCTGCACTCTTTCCTCACTGTCGGCCATGATTTTGTGACATGTCGTGATATCATGATGGCTTTTCTCTTTGGCTCTGCCTCCTTGCTGTGAGCCGCGAAACTGTGACATGTCGCGATATCGTGACACTTTTCACTCTAGCTCACCTTCTTGCTTCCAGGTCGTGAAAGTGTGACATGTCGCGATATCACGACGCTTTTTCCTTGCTGCGTCTTTGCTTGCTGGCAGTCATGAAAATGCGACATGTCATGATATTGTGACACTTTTATTGTTGGCACTTTTCCCTCTCTGTCGGTCACGAAAATGCAACATGTCACGATATCGCGACAGTTTTCCTCTGGCCTTCTCCTCGCTTCCCGCCGTGATTTTGCGACACGTCGTGATATCGTGACACTTTTCTCTTCATGCGCTTTTTCTTGCTGTGAGCCGCAAAACTGTGACACATCACGATATCACGACACTTTCTATTTTGGCTCCTCCCTTGTGCTTTGGGCCGCGAAAACACAACACGTCGCGATATCGTGACACTTTTCATGTCGCGATATCGTGACATCTTTTCTTTCTTTTGGCAGAGCTATTTTCTTTGGCCTGCTTGCCAGGGAAGTTTTTTTTCTTCTTCATTCTGTATACAAGGGAGTGACATGGAAAGCCAAAATTGCTGCAACACTTACAAATGCTTTCAAAGAAAATAAAAGAAACACTTTACACAAGGAAATTTTTTGATTTTTTTCTACCCCTTGTGTAATGTGACAAACTTGTCAACATTCTTGTCGGCTCACGGGGCATTTTGCTAGTCTGAATGTAGAGATCCCAGGCCTTTATCCATTGGGCAATAGAGTCATTCTCATTATCTTCTTCTCTGATCATCCACTGACAACATATATTTTTTGTTTGTGCCTAAGCTCCTAAGCAACCTTAGTGCTTTCGGCTCTTATTTACTAGCCGGGCTATTTACAATTTATACAAAATTTGTGGCATGACAGACATACCACCATCACAAACTCAGCCTTGGGTGTCTATTTGGTGAATTTGCAGTGCCCAGACTAGATTAGATTGAACTTCAATTGATATTTGAAGTCCGGCTGGCTTCTTCCCGAAGCTGTCCATGCTGCAAACAAGAAGCAGTGTAGTGAGTTGTCACTCTTGCCAGTACCTGCGCTGTTGATGAAAGATGTGGTGAAGAAGTTCGCCACATGAGGGGCATCTTGGGGTACTAGCTGTGGTGGTGGCTGGAACTAGAGTACCATTGAATCTAGCAACTATGGGCTGGATACAGGTTCTTCCATCTCCTTGATGTTGTAACAGGGCTCTTCTGACAACGAGCAATCTTCCAGGGTCTCTTCAGGCTTAGCCTCTTGATGAATCATGCTCGTTGGGTTACAAAAAGAGTGCAAAAATGGGCCCTCTTCATTTTTAGGCTCTACCACATGAGCCTGCTCTTCTTCTTGGTAGTCGTAAGCAGTCGTATTGTTCATTGTTGGGGCAAAGCTTGCAAATTGCCATGGTTGGACCTGGATGGGATCTACCTCTCGAGCTCCACACGACCGCATCTCGGGCTTCTGCTCAGTATGATGAGTCTGCCATGAAGAATACTGTGTTGGGCAGATAGGAGCAGTGATTATCAAAGAAAGTGATGGGGCTTCTCCCCACTACCACTTTCCTAATAGAAACTGCTCCGCTCGTACTACTTCCTCAAAAATTTGAGGGAATATTTGTTTGCCTGATCGCAGCAAGAGGAGGCCTATGTCTAGGTGAAAAGCTCAAACATAGTAGAGGTGGGCTTGGGCGGGTGTTGGTTGAATCTCCCCTAGAACTTTCTTCCAAGTTCTATAGAATCAGACATTGAAGTCCGTGATGCTCTCCAAGGGTGTTCTCTTGATGGTGGAGAAGTACATCAAAAGTTGGAAGGGATCCTGAGAGCCATCAAATGTTTTGAATAGTGCTCCTGCAAAGTCATCCCATGAGTAGATGCTTTTAGACCCGAGCAGTCTATACCATCGTAGCACCTTTCCTTCTAGAGACGCAGCCAGAAGTCAGACCATGACATCTTCGTGGATTATGTCGTAGAGGAACGCTAAAGCAACAACAGCTTCAAGGTGCTCTCGGGCCATTCTCGTGGTGCCATCATATATTGTCAATGCCTTCAGGGTGCCTTCGAGAATCTCGTGGTAACTTTGAAGATTCAAGGAGCCTCGGTCATCCCAGCTGGGAAAACTTACCCCTGCCATTATAGCAGTGGTCTACAGAGATCACGGTTATCGCCGCTAAGTTAGAGTCACCAGATGAACATTCTTTATCCGCTTGTGAGGTCAAGGCTACTCACCGAACCTTGATTCCTCTGGGATATCTTCTTTTAGCTTTTAAAAAAAGGGGGTGCCTACGATCAAAAATCTGGATCTTCAGCTCAACGGAGTCGCCAGGTGATTTTGACAGATATAGACAAGCCAGAGATTCACCAAACTCAAGCTTGCTTAAAACACGGGGTGCTTTGGCATGAAGGTACTGGTCTCTACGACTTAGAGATTTTCGGGTAAAACAGAGTCGTCAAATGCTGGGAGTCTTTTGGCAATGATAGCATCGATTCTCACTACCAGTCAGAATATGAGACTGACCGGATCTCACCGAGAACTATTTGAACTTGGCTCCAATGAAGACGAGTTAGAAATTTTAAAAATATGGGACCTTGGTCCCACCGGGTGTGCCAAAAATTGTTGGTCATAAAATCCGCACAGGAAAGGACTTTTGGTGATTTGTGCACCCTAGACCTGCGACCAACATTGAAATGCCGAGAGGAAGAGATGCCCCTCGTGCCGATATCCGGAGAAAGGTCGGCTCCTATACTAATCTACTTTTGGGGTTTGAGATAAGAGTGTAGGAAAGAGATAAAAGGAGTTTGGGTTAGAGAAAGAAATAAAAAGGATAAGGTTTAGAGATTGATGATTAAATGTGGGGAAGAACAAGAAGCATGATCACTCACTAATAACTTGAATAGCAGTAAAGAACACCAAGAATAGACGAAAGAAACGTGATACTCACTTTCCTATGTATCCTCTGGACGAGTTCACAGGGTTCTCCTTTCTCTCTTGCTGGAATTCAGGGTTCAAAGTAACAATGATTAAGACAAGGGAATAACAGAAACCATGACCCACCAGGCAGCATAAAAGAAAGCTTATACGACATTTTTCCTCTCCTATGTATCCTTCAAGGCAAATTTTAGGGTATAGTCCCCAATCAAACATTGGATTTAGGATTCAGAGTCTTAGTATATGGGTGCAGACAGACAAAATAATTAAGCACAAAAGGCAATATAAAAGAGAGAAATGGAGTACAAAAATCTTTAGTATTAGACGCAGGACATCAAGTTACAGTAGCTTTCTAGTAGAAAGTTCCCCCCCCTTTTACATTAGAAAATCTAGGTTTTTATAGAGGACTCAACCCTCTATGTCATTATTACACAGAATGGTGAAGCATTCTTGAGATATGAGAAGTCAGCTTCTCGCTGTCTTCAAGACTGAGCTTTCTAATCCATTACCAGAATAGGCAACTGTGATTGGGTCAATCATGGAAATATGCATTGATGAACCGCATGAGCATCCCTGGTGCAATGCTCGAGTGGCCACTATGCTTGCTGAACTTCTCCTTTAGGTACTGACACTTCGCTTCCAATTGCCAAAAAAGGATAGAGAGCTTATTGGGCAAGAAAGAATGCATTTACGAGGCACTTGATTATCTTTGGAAACTACCCGGCTTGAAGCGCGTACCCATCGCAAAAAAACATCATGTCACGATATCATGACATTCTTCTCTCCTGGCACTTTCTCCTTGCCTTTGGCTATGAAAACGCGACATGTCACGATATCGTGACACTTTTCCCTTGCTGCGCTTCCTCCTTGCTCTGAGCCGTGAAAACGCGACATGTCGTGATATTGTGACAGTCTTTCATTCTTGCCCTTCCTTGTGCTGTGAGTCACGAAAATGCGACATGTCATGATATTGCGACAACTTTTCTTTGCTACACTCTTTACTCACTGTCGGCCATGATTTTGCGATATATCGTGATATCGCGACGACTTTTCTCTTTGGCTCTGCCTCCTTGCTGTGAGCCACGAAACCGTGACATGTCACGATATCACGACACTTTTCATTCTAGCTCACCTTCTTGCTTCCAGGTCATGAAAGTGCAACATGTCACAATATCATGATGCTTTTTCCTTGCTGCGCTCTTTGCTTGCTGGCGGTCACGAAAATGTGACATGTCGCGATGCTTTTCTTGCTGGCGCTTTTCCCTCGCTGTCGGCCACAAAAATGTGACATGTCACGATATCGCGACAGTTTTCCTCCTTTGGATTTCTCCTCGCTTTCGGTCGTGATTTTGTGACACGTCACGATATCGTGACACTTTTCTCTTCATGCGCTTTTTCTTGCTGTGAGCCGCAAAACTGTGACACGTCGCGATATCGCGACACTTTCTGTTCTGGCTCCTCCCTTGTGCTCTGGGTCGGAAAATGCAACACGTCGTGATATCGCGACACTTTTCATGTTGCGATATCGTGACAACTTTTCTTTCTTTTGGCGGAGCTATTTTCTTTGGCCTGCTTGGCAGCGAAGCTTTTTTTCTTCTTCATTTTGTATACAAGGGAGTGACATGGAAAGCCAAAATTGCTGCAACACTTACAAATGCTTTTGAAGCAAATAAAAGAAACACTTTACAAAAGGAAATTTTTTGATTTTTTTCTACCCCTTGTGTAATGTGACAAACTTGTCAACAGGTGCCACCGCCAAGTTATCAACAAATCATTTCATCCATTCCATATGCATACATCATATAATTAGAAACAATCACATTCATAATAACATATGCATACATCAACGTAAATAAATGTGCATAAAAGTAACAAATAAATCACGACAAGTGTATAATCAAAAGAAAGTCATGTATATATATCACCAAAAATGCCCATAGGCTACAATAAGTCAGTCCTTTGACCTCACAAAAAAATCAAAAACTCAAAAACCCCAAGCCTAGGGAGTCGACCACCATGATCATGTAGGATCGATGCGACTGGAACTACCCCCAGTGGTGTGGGTCCTATGGGACCTATTAGGGTGGCTACTGCTAGCCCCCACATCATGCCCACTAGTGCTACCCTCACCCACCCGCCTGCGATAAGATGAAGCAAACTACTCAGTCTCACTGTCTCTCGTTCGGCATGAAGATCCACCTCTAGTGAGCTCAGGTAACTGTCCATCAAGGCAGATAATCTTGACCTTCAACTCCACCTAAAATTGACCCCACTCCACATCCCACTGGTAGTATGCAACCAATACTTCATCCTGCTGCACCAACTAAGCCCGCAGGTGATCTCTCTCAATACTATGCTCCTCATCCTGTCTCTATAGTAGGTCCTCCAATCATGTTATCTCAATGCAAAACCTAGCCTCCCTATCTTTTGGGACTTCCTGAGGCATGGGCATATTTGGGATGGCTTGCTGCTTCGACACCCACTGCTCCAGGATGTCATGTGTATCCGGTTGCTCTAGAACACCTACATCATCCCTAGCCAAGTCATCTACCTCCACCATATCCACATCATCGCACAAAGCCCCCCAACCCTCCCCCAGTGCCTCCACAACCCCACTGCCTACTACTGTTGCATCTAAACCTCCTAGAGGACCCTCACCCTACCATCGTAGCATCGTCCACCACTAGTCGTACTCTGTAGTCACCCCAACATTGTCCACGTTGGGGACATCAATTAGTACATCAGACTCCTCGCATAGTGGCTCAATAATAGGCCAGGCTAGAGTCATCTCGTCGCCTCAATGTCGATAGATCAAGGGCTCACCAGGTAGTCCTTGGTGCACCCCAAAATTTTGCATCACCTGAACGTATGGGAAGTACTCCTACTCGGTATCGTACTGCCCGATTAGCCACCTCCCCATGCACACCCATTGGAGCCACTCCCTAGCCTCAGTCTAAGCTGGATAGTCCCAGTATGGCTGCCAGAACACCTCCTTTGGAGTAAGATGTGAGAAGACATCAGAATAGTGCCCTACGACACCTGCACACCACTAAATCTACCCCTAATCCTCAGACCTCTACCATAGAGTAGCATAGCCAATATCCCTATCCACCATCTCCCCCTGAGTGGTCCAAGGCAACCCTTGCGATTGCTCCATAGCTATGTACTGCCACCCCCAGCACTGCAACATGTAGCTACACCCAATACCATTCCACCTTCGACAGTGGACCTTGTACAACTCATCATACAACTGTGCCAATAGCGTTTGAACCCACCTCATAATCAGTGGTGCTATCGTTGAACACTCCATAAGTCTAAACACTACCTCAAGCAGGTTCCAAGGGAACCTCGCACCTGAGGAGTCTGAAAGTAGCATGTTGGAGATGAGGGTCATAAGCAATGCATGCCTCACTCCCAACATGCCCTTCTCAAACCACCACCACACTAGAATCTCACCAATCAGGTAGTCCTCGTCTGCCCTATCCACCACCCCATCCACCCCCATATCCGTAGCATGCCAAAAGCATCGTGTTAGCACCGCCATCCACTGATCATGAGGAGTCATCCGAATGGGCAGCCCGTCTATCAAAATCTACAAAATTCGATATGAGTCCTCTAGAGTCACTGTCATCTTCCCTGTTGGAAGATAAAAGGTATTGGTGTGGGGATCCCACAAATTGATAAGGGCAGTCAGATATGCCCGATCCCCCACCATAGCCTCCAAACGCATCACCTGATTGAGTCCAAGGGCATCAATCCACTCCCAGTCCGCCACAGTCAGCACATCCCGCACATCAAAAAATACCGTCGACTGATGGTACCGAATATTCACAACCTAAAAAACAAAAACACCACAAAAACATTAAAACATGACAACAAAACAAATGTACAACAATGTACACAAAAACAATAAAACAACAAAAAACAATTAGGGTTTCAACCTTAATCTAAACAAAAACATTTAAATAAATTGTATAATCAAGAACAAAAAAATCAAATAAAACAAACAAAATCATACTAGGGTTTTTAACCTTACGTGTGGACAAAAAAATCAAAAACAAAAACATTAAAACTATACTAGGGTTTTTAACCTTAAGTGTAAACAAAAAAAATCAAATATAACAAACAAAATCATACTAGGGTTTTTAACCCTACGTGTGGAAAAAAAATACAATAAAACAAATTCAACCTAGGGTTTTTAACCTTAAGTGTGAACAAAAAATCAAATAAAAAAAACAAAATCATACTAGGGTTTTTAACCTTAAGTGTGGACAAAAAAATCAAGCAAAAACATTAAAACTATACTAGGGTTTTTAACCTTCGATGTAAACAAAAAAATCAAAACAAAAAAAAAATCATCTAGGGTTTTTAACCTTATTATGAACAAAAAAAAAAAACAAATTAAAACACAAAAATCATCTAGGGTTTTTAACCTTATTATGAAAAAAAAACAAATCAAAACAACAAAAATTCAAACTAGGGTTTTTTAACCTTATGATGAACAAAACAAAACAAATAAAACCACAACATTCATCTAGGGTTTTAACCTTAATGTGACAAAAAATAATGATAAAATGCGAGTTTTAAAAATTCATATAAAAATAAACAAATAACAAAAATAAGGAGCACCTACTGGTCTCACCTCAGCTCTACCACTCGAGGATCTAGTCCTTGAACTCATGGTGTCTACAAAAATTCGGCAGCACTCCGCTTCGCAAACTCGAACTCCTCCTCCTCACAGCTCCAAATCGCTAGAAAAAACAATTGCAAATGAGCCCAAAACCTAGTTTTGGCCCTTATATAAGCTCTTAGGCCTGTAATCGTTCCAACCTAGGATGAGCACTCTAGTTAGAGGTTGTCCCACCCTGGGATGATTACAAAACTGGTATTAGTGCCACCCTGGGATGATTACAGAACAAGAAAATAAAAAACAACCAAAACTGCATCCAAAATGCACCAAAAATAATAATGAAACTGCCAAACAAAGGCACCTTTGCGCCTGCGAATCATGGCATCCAAAACTGATGGGATCACAAATTTTCACTATCCTACTCCGTACGAAGGCTACCATATCCGGACCACTCCACAAGAGGACAGATTTTCGACAATTTCATCCCCAAAAGGCGTCACAAAAAGGATCAAAACCCACAAAAAAAAACAATAAAATTGCCGAACAAAGGCACCTTTGTGCCTGCGATTCATGGCATCCAAAACTGATGTTGGGGTCACAAATTGTCACTATCCTACTCCCTAATAAGGCTACCATAGCCGGACCACTCCACGGGAGGACGGATTTTCAACAATTTCATCCCCAAAAGGCATCACAAAAAGGGTCAAAACCCACCAAAAAACAATAATAAAACTGCCAAACAAAGGCACCTTTGCACCTGCGATTCATGGCATACAAAACTGATGTCAAGGCCATAAATTATAAATATCCTACTCCATAAGAAGGCTACCATAGCTGGACCACTCCATGGGAGGATGGATTTTTGACAATTTCAGCCCCAATAAGCGTCACAAAAAAGGGTTAAAACCCACCAAAAATAGGTCCGATTGTTGGGAAACTGCATAAACATTCAATGGAAAACAACTGAATGCACCCTTAAAAAAGTCATCTTGGGTCAAGCAAATCATCACTTTTCTCATGTCGGTCATTCCCTCATCGATTCGTCGCTTGATGGGGTAGTCACACTTAGTCACCAATCAACAAATACACACCCAATCAAGGAAATGACATGCATTCAAAGAATCATTGACAAAGACAATCACACTCCTGCTTGGGGCAGCAAACAAGTAATAATCACAAGCTGATAAAACACTTGGCATTCTAGAATCATGAACTCAAGGTTCCCATAGACAAAAGGTTGCGCCCTTTGCCTATTCATGACTGAAAAATGTCCAAGATCAAGTAACACCTCACCGAAAAAGGTTAACACTTGAATTAAGCTCCTTAGCTCGTTAGAAGCAAGGATTCAAGAATGCGTGCCCTTTCCATACTTGGGACATCAAAATTTGGTTAGATTAATGAGAAACCCTAATCATTAAGTTCTTTGGTTATCTATTTTTTCTTAGCACTGTGCCACGCACAACACATCCCAAAAAGGGGCATCTATAGACATCAAAACAACACCAATCTGATTAGGTGGCTACAAGTACTGATCGAATTGGCATACACAACCACTAGGGTAGCCCCCAGAGGTTAAAAAGTGGTCCTGACCACTCCCAAAGTAGTTTTGGAAGGTCGAAGGTCAATTTGGCACCTTTCAAGAACCCTGCTCCTTACTCGTTCCACCCTAGGGTGATTAGAATGCTATTCGCCCCACCCTAGGATGATTACCAGCAATTGATCTAGGGTGGGGCAAATAGCAGGTTTGACAGGAAAAAAGTCAAATCTTGACAAATGGCAGCCCAGATCCACCACTCAACCCACCTTCAATGCATGAGAGTGTCAGTGAGCGTTTCAAAGCTCAAAGAGGCAGTCATAGAGGTAATCATGGAGCCCTTAATCAAGGATGAATATTCTCTCCCCTGGGAAGGCATGATGGCCAAGTGGCACACCTACATGCACATTCAAAGAAAACCTTTAGGTCAATAAAATGTTTAGTCTTCTCACCCCAAGAGGATGAAGCAAGAGCATTTGGAGCAACGGAGTGCTGCCAAATTATACCCTCACCCTCATTGTGCTTCCTACATCCTTGATATCTCTTTTGGAAGGGAGGTTATTGGTTGAACATTGGAAGCGCAATTCAGACCCAAAACCTAAAAAATTGGCCACAATCCCACACCCAATTTGATGACACAACCACCTAGAAGGTTTTGGACCCATCCCAAGTGGATTGGTGTCAAAACCAAGCCCCAAACGATGGACGTCCTGCCCCCGGGTGCCCCTCGCACTATTGCAGTCCTAATCGCCCCACCCCGAGTGATTAGAAATCTATAGTATATTTCTTCACTGTTTCTTTTGCATCATATTTTGTGTGTTTCATATATGCTGCAGTTCAAATTTCAAAGCATTCTGACTTGTTTTGACTTTTTACTAACATACAGGGAGTGCCTTAGGATACAAGGATATCAGGGTAGAATCAAAAAAATCTGACCTTCTGGGTCATCTCAAAATACCCCATTTTTCCTAATACTAAGTTTGTAGGTATTTTGGAGGCCTCTGGATAGGACATTTAGGAGGTCGCTATCAGACATTTTATGATAATCCTAATCGTCCCACCCCAGAGTGATTAGAAATATATAGTAGATTTCTCAACTGTTATTTTTGCAGTGTGTTCTTGATGATGTTTACATCCTTCTATTCAAGTTTCATATTATTTTGATATGTTTTGATCACTGTTTTAATTATTTCATGCATGCATTAATCGGAGGCCTTGGGGATTGCATGTTTCCCTCCATCCGCATGTGCTACTAGTAGTTTTATGTTTCTATAAACATATCATCTCAACATCGAAGGGGCATCAAGGAACTAAAGATGTATTCATGCAAGTGACGATGATGTTTGGCCCACCCATTTCAAATGTGGGCACGCAAAAGATCCCGAAGGGAAGCGTACCATCCGTTGGTGTAACAAAACTATATCTAACGCTCTGAGCCCCTAAAAAGGGGGGAGACGTATTGTAACCTGATCACAAGAAAAATTAATAAAAGAGGTTGCACTTTAATTTTGCTTTATATCTCATTTCATTCATGCTTCACTTTCCCTTTTCATGCACTTGTTCTTTGTTCATTCGTAGGACTTAGCATTACATCTGCTTTTGTTTGCATCGCACCTGGTGCGCCTGTGCTTCCGTAGACATGCTTTCAAAAACATATCTAGAATATGATTTCAAGGAAGAAATAAAGTTGTAAGATATTCGAGCTAGAAGATATTTGTGAAAGAAATTTGTGTTTCGATCTCCTTCTTTGAGGCATTGAATTCTAGATTTTTGCTTCCATAAGAGTTCTATTTTTTCCCATTCCTCTAACTGAGTTGTGAGTTTAAGTTCATCTGCACTTCTATTCTCTATGAGGTCATATAAAGGGATTTTCTTATTCAAATTTTCAAGTTGAGCAATAACTTCATATTTTTTTTATGAACATCCCCAAACTCCTTCCAGTTCCAAGTCTTGATTTTGGATTTAATTTATTACAATATTTTGGCAAAATATAACATCTTAGTCCCATGCCTAGGCTTACCTTCCTTCCACCAATGTTGCACATGAGGTATAAAGAAACTATATCTAAGCCAAATTAATTGACATTGGTTTTCCATATTTCTACCATGACTGGCTAGTGATCCGAACCAACATTGTTAAGAGTATTCACTTTAATAATGTGACCATGGATTAAGAAATTTTTAGAGAGAAAAAACCTATCCAATATCTCCATTATACAAGCTAAGCCTTGAATTTTGTTAGACCAAGTCATAAGGCCATTATCTGGTTGGATATCCACAAGATGGAGGTTTACAATATATTTTCTCATGACATCAGTGCTTTTATCCAAATTTCTATTTCCCCCTATTTTATCATCCAAAGAGGATGGTATTGAAATCTCCTCTGATCAAGATCCAAGATTCAGGAAAATGAGATATAATATGAGTTATATCCTTCCAATGTCTTCTTTTTTCCTCCAAAGCAGTTAGAGCATAAATAGTAATGTAGAGCATAATTTGGTTAAAATGTCTACTTTGAATAGCTATAGCCAATAGACCCCAAATGCCAACCATATGATGAATAACTACCTTTTTTGGGTCTCAAAGAAAAGCAATGCCACCAGAAGTCCCCTAGGAAATGAGGTAAACCACTTTTCCAACTAGCCAAATTTTACTGGCAATTGAGTCCATATCCTCCATTGACATCTTCATTTCTTGAAGGAAAACAAGATGTGGATTATTTATCTGAATCATTCTTCTAATTTTATTTTGTTTTGAAAGACTCTCTTTGAGTCCTCTAATATTTCAAGTGATGATCTTCATTAATACCAGGGCTAAAAAATTTGGGAAGGGCATTAATATTACCTTCCTCTACAAGATTTTCACCTTATTTTACCATATGATATTGATTGGTCTTGCGACCTGCTTTTTGATTAGAATCCATCTTTAGTTTTTTTTTCCTATTTCTTGAATTACTCCAATTGAATCTGAGATGGCTTCTAATATTGAAGAATGCTCGTACACAACCAAAATTTTACTAGAGGTTTCAACAAAGTCTATATTAGGACCTGTATTATTTGAATTTTTGACATTTTAAGGATTTTTTTTCTTGTGTAAATTTTCTCCCTTTTTTTTTTTTTTTTGAAAACCTTTGATTTGTTGGTTTATCTCTGAGTTTTTCCCTTCATATTTAAATTGTGTTTCTAATATTTCTGTTTCCATTATTTCCTCTTCCTCACTTGGGAAATAATTTGTGGAAATGATTTCAAACATATTAGTAGATGACTTTGATTGATCCTTCATAACTGGTTTTTTATGAGTGTTCTTCTTCTTAGGCATTTGGAAACCTGCTGAGTTTATATCTTCTTTATTTTGATCAAGAATTTTGTTTGGGAAATCACTAGCCAAATGACCATATTCATGGTAAATTATACAACGAAAAGGAATGTTCTCATAGTCCACTACTTGATCTCAAGTGTCTTCCCCAAATTTTAATGTGATATTTTTAGGTAGGGGTTTGTCAAAATTCATTAAAACACAATTTCGAGCATAAATAATATGTTAAAATTTTTGAGTACAATCAGTAGTCATCATAAAAGTTCCTAAAGAGTTTCCAATTGAAGAAAAAATAGTAGGATTCAAAAATTCAATAAGGAGGCCAAAGAGTCTAACCCACATGGGAGCTATAGAAGGCATATCTTCTTCGACTTTAAATTTAGTATGCCAGGGCTTCATGAAAAGCCCTGCCCTTCCAAAAACCAGGGACCCCCTTGAAAAGTTTTCTCTCTATCTTCATTATTAGCAAATAAAACAAGAAAATAACCATTTGGATAAATAGAGATTTGTAACTCACCTTTAGTTTTCCAACTTTTTACAACCCAAAATTTGAAAGCAGATAGACTCAGACGAAAACCCACAAACCGACAAATTAGTCCTCTTTTTTCCAAATCTTCAATACCAGTATGAATGTTACCCATATCAAGCTTAACAATAGGAGTTCCATTAGTTTCTTTAAGACATATTAACTCCATTTTACTATGATCAATATTAGGTATTCTTAGAGGTTTATGGGAAGCCCTAAGATTAATATTAGCATTGGGTTGAGGCTGTCCACTATGGAGGGCATCCCTAAAATTCATTTTTGGGACTAAATCTTTGAAATTATTACCCTTGACAGGGGTTTTCAAAGTAGAATTATTTTGTGGATGCACCTTAACACCATATTCATTTAAGATCTAAGCCATTTTTTGATCAAATTCTTGAAACTTGTTTCGTGATCTCTTTAATACTTGTCGTAGACGCCATGGAAAGGTATGGTTTTTACTTTTATTTTGTGTAGCAAATTAGAAGTCGTTGTCACTCAAGTTCACAACATGATATGTTGAAAGATAGATTTCTAACCCATATTGGATCCCTTGCAACATATCCTACTAAAATATTGAGCATAAACCACAAAAATATTGGCCGCTAGGGCCCAAAGGCCCTAAAAACCAACCTCTAGAGATGCTTGCACTCAATCAAGATGAAACCCTCACACCACCACTTGCCAAAATTCTTGTTCAAACATAGGGATGTGCTAGGATCTATGTTCCTCCAAATGATCTAAAAATTGGTGGAGACGTTCTAGGGTTTTTCAAGCATCTACCCTCAAAATTTCAGTTTAGTTCGAGTCCATATGAGTGAGATATGGTTGAAATAAGTTTAACTGTTTGGGAAGTCCTATGAAAAATGTCCCTCCTCAATATAACTTCATCATTAATTCAAGAATCACAAATTCATTCTTCTTATTTTGTAAACATTTTATTATAAAATATTTTTTCCTCAATTTTATCTTACATTTTAGAAATTAAACAATCTGCTCTATTGTTAGAAGTTGCTTTAGAAATATTTTTTTGAAAAAGGTTGTCTAATATGAATAATAACATTATTTCAAATCTTCCACATATTTTCCTTTTTACAAACAAAATACTAGAGAATGAGATTTTCTTCCATATAATTTACATGGATAGAGATTCCAATAGTTTACTTCTTCATGTCCAATTCTATTGCAATAAATTCACTTTAATTGAATACAACATCCTTTCTTTTATTTATGCTTCCTTTCTAGTACTTCAAGTTCTTTTGTTCTCTTAAGAGAACAACAAAAATATTGATGTACTATTAAGGCCATTTTTCCTTTATTTTCCTTATAAATGAGTTGCATGTTTTTGCAATCTATGGCACTTTGAGTAGTTATAGATTCTGTTAGAGAATTTATTTTTGTTAAACTACCAAATTGTGATCTTGTAGTGATAAGATCTAGTTTTGAATTCTTAAGTGTATTTCTAATCCATTATGATATCTTCTTGTTTTCATCAATATTTTGTTTACTATTTCTTCACTATCTTCATTTAATGCATTTCTAATAATTTCTTCTATAATTTATTCAACTTGATGATTTGATTCCTTATATCTCCCAAGTTAGATAATCTCTCAAATATGAAATTGTAAATTTTCTAAACCTTTGATGTAGAAAACCTTTTAACTCTCTATTATATATTAAATTTGAAAAAAAAATTAAAGACTATTTTTTTCTGAATCTTTTAAATAGCTTCAAATAAAAAATCCTTAAATTTCACAAAAATTGAAAAAAATTAATTCCTTTTAACTCTTTCAATTTCTAATTATATAATCATTCAAAAAAACTTAATAACCTTCAAATATTTTTTAAAACTTCTAGTATCAAATCTATGGAGTAACCGTTATTACTCCATACTTTGAAAAAAATCAAATAATAATTTCAAGTTATAAAACTAACTTATATTTCCTTCTAAACCTTATAACTCCTCCAACTAATTAAATCATTAACTTATCACTCCACTTAAATAAAGCACTTAAATTTTTAATTTGAACTAAGGTAATATTACTAACCTTTGTTCACCACCTTAGTTGACTTGCCTTTCTCAACAATATTATCTTGCTCACTGATTCAAACTAGCTTGGATGCATTAACGTCTCCTTATGAATTTAAATAGCCTCTTTTAAAAAATCATGTCAATTTCAGCCCTAACTTCATGCATTGTTTTGCATGTTGTTCGTTAGTAGTGAACTCTACAATGTATGCTACCAATGAAGAAAATTATGGTAATGTTGACTTCTTGTTTGACACTTCCAAATCCTGACAGCTACACTAATATATTGTCTTGTTGCTAGTATTCTATGCTGGTTATAGAATACATTCAATACTTCTCAATATCTCCATAGATAATTGAATGTCTTCTTACTTCAAAATATGAGAACATCTCTACTAGATATAATGTTCCTTGGTCACTCTGAGATATTAATATATTTTCACTGAATATTGAGCACTTAGTTTCTCTATGTCACCACTAGATGTTGTAATTTATCTCCATTGTATGTTGACCACCTAAGTTACTCTATGTTGTTGTTGGATATTATAATTTGTCTTTTTTGTATGTTGAGAACCTAGGTTGCTCTACATTATTGGACTGAGTACCTTAGCTTCACTTTAATATTTGCACACCTTTGCTAAGATAGTATCACTTTAGAGTGCTATTCTAATGATGCCTTACAATATCAATGTAATCTAGCATCAATTATTTTACTTTCAAAGACTCTTAGTGATCTGCTAGCACTATCTCACTTTTCTCTTGAAGTTTTCTTCGTGTATTTTATTGACTCCGATCTTATTTTTTTTTAATCATGTAATAATGTTGATATTATATTTATTTAGCAAGAATCTAGGTAATGATCTTTGTATCACTAGCTTTTGAATTGAGCTATGTCTATTCTCTATGATACAAGTTCCTAAATCTCTATTCTGCTAGTGCCTGGATAACACATGCTTTTCTCTATTTAGCTAGCACTTGGATAGTGCTTATGCTTTTATCTATTAGTCTAGTGTCTAGAAAGCACTTTAGACTTTTCTATGTTTCACTATCATCTTTGTTAGTGCTTAACTAAGTGCTCTTTGTTAGCACTTGTATTCTTTATTCCTTTTACTTTGTTTCTTAGACTTGGCCTCATTGTGCTTGGTTTCTTAGACTATCGTCATTAAGTTTGGCTTCTTACACTATTGTAACCAATCTTAGTCCTTAGGCTTTGTCTCACTAAGCTTGGTCACTTAGGATATGTCTCACTAAGCTTAGCTACTTAGGCTATTATTACTAAGCTTAGCCACATAGGCTTAGTATTTATAAGCTTGTCCACTTAGGCTAGTCTTTCTAAGCTTGGCCACTTATTCTCTATGTGGATGATGGTTCCAATCAATATACACTTTAATATTCTCCTTGCTTACTATATTCTTTATGAATATAGAAAGCATTTTGATAATATTATTACTTGCTATAAAATAAAACTTCTAAAAATATATTTCAAGGTCAATTCAATCTTATCCTTGTTCTTCAATGTTCCTTTATCGTAGAAATCTTACAATGCTTTCTTATTCTTCTTCTTTGTACTTGTTACTTTTTGTTGCTTAAAATATTTGTATTTGGGAAGCTTTGAATGCTTATCTATATTTGGAAGTCAAAATAATTCTCTATATTTATAGGAAGCTATGATGCTTTTCAATATCTATAGAAATACTACTTCTCTATCTATTTGAAATCTTCAATATCTTAGGTTGCACCTAATAATCAAATATGATTCTCCTCCTTGCTAGAGAACCCAATATCAAAATCAGGGTGACTCTAAATGTTCCCAAATGACCAACTTTCTCCTGAGTTTATTTTTCCTCAATCTTCAGTAGTGATTCTCCTTTTCTTCTCTAGAGAATATTGAATATTATTAGAGTGGATTTGTATGTACTTGAATCGCCAACTATCTTTTGAGTTGGCTTCCAATATATCAATATCCAACTATATTTTAAGTTGGTTTTCTCTATACAATATCCAAATATTCTCCTAAGTTGACCTCTTATTTTCATATAATTGAGTCCTAGTCTTTACTAGTTTTCTTTCAAACAAGTGGAAATACCATAGCATTCAAATCAGGGTGACTATTCCTTGTCCCCTCAATTTCTACGCAATGAGACCTTTAAAAATAGTCCAAGTTTGCATTACCTTCAAAGTGGACAGAATCTAAATTAACTTTATTAAAAATGGATAAATTTAAATATCGATAATAGTGGCTATTAAATAAACTCTATTAAAATTAGATAGAGTTAGGTGGTAGATTTGATACCACTATTGGTTTTTTAAGCCTTACTACCACAAAATATCACAGGTCCCAATATAAAATAGCCATAATATTAAAGGTTAAAATATCAATAATTAAGAGTAGAATATATGAGAAATCTAATATGTATATCAAGACTAATATTATAATGAAAATAACATTCACCTATATAATCAAGTATGAATATAAATGGTCTAAGTTATTCATGAACTATGCATGAAGAAAAATTACAATATTAATTGCTCACAATATGTATACAAGCTTTATTTATTTTTTGTACCTCTTACAATCAAATAATAGGATATTTTTATTCTCCTTCAAATTACATTCTCATAGAGCATTGTATCCATAATATAGCCATAGTAATGTGACTCTTTAAGTACTTGACTATTGCTCTTCATATGACAAGTTTCATGACCTTTGGCTTAACATATTGTCACTTGCATACTAGACTCTTCACTTTCTTCTTGCATGCACCCTTGAATCTATGACACTTGCACACATCTATATGACTCTTACATCCAAGTATAAATGTGTTATACATGTACTCCTAATATAAGATACTTGTGTAAATCCTCACATTACATATTTGCACACTTACATACATGATACTTGTGCACATTCTCTCAATATATACTTGCACTCTAACTTACATGACACCTGTGCATTTCTTGCATATTGATATTTACATAAAAGGAAAATATAAATTACACATCTAAACTATAGGATCAAACTTAATCTATTACATATTTACAATTATACCATGAAGGTACCATGGGTGTACATTATCATGTACCAAATAATACAATATTTCTCAACATGAAGTTGTCCATTCCCACCAGTTCCATGTCACCCAAAAACTATAGGTGAGTCAAAACCTCCTCACCCACCTTGATACATGTTAGAAAATCTTGATGTCTTCTCCTCAAGATGAGTCTACCCAAGCCTTCAGACAATATGATAAAAATATCAAGGGAATAAGGATATCCTTTATGAAGGCCTTTATTGGATCGAAATGGTTATGAGGGAAGGCCTTTGATTAACACTGAGTATGTTAGAGTAGAAACATAGTTCATAACCCATTCTATCCAATCTTGAGAGAAATCGAAGGCTACAATTATCCTTGGAAAGAAGCTACACTTCACCATATCATAAGCCTTTGACATATTCAATTTTATAAATATTCTTCTATTGACATATTTTTTATTAAGTGAATTACCTTCTACGCTACAACCAAACCATCCAATATATTCTTACCCTCTGTAAAACCCCCTTACTATGAGGAGATAATGCTATGTAGGAGAGGTTTCAGTTGCTCAACCATTACCTTTGATATTATTTTATATATGAAATTGCATAAGACAATAGGTCTGTAATATAAAATATGCATCCCCTCCCTCCTTTAGGAATTAAGGTAATGAATGTATTATTTAATGCTTTAAACATTATTTGACTACCTTTGGACTCCTCTATAACAACCATTACATCTTCCTCCAAGTTGTCCCAAAAGGTTTGAAAAACTCAATTGGGAAGCCATCTAGACTTGGAATTTTTATTGTACTCATTCTAAAGACTACCTTCTTTAGTTCCTCTCTATAAATAAATTTATTTAAGGCCTAATTATATTCTTTAGAGATAATATATGGTATGGAAATAAGAACTTATTTCTGAGCCTCTTCGTATTGCACCATACTTTACTTAAACAATTTAGCAAAATAATCCATTGAATGGAAATGCATACCTAGAATTGTATCAAAGGAGTTTCCATTCTCATACTAAAGAACTTCCATCTTGTTTTTTTGTCTCTTAACACAAGCATCCTGATGGAGCACATCTTGCCTATATACTTTCATAATTTTGGAAACTTTTTTTATCATTTAGTTTCTTGAATATAAAGAATGCCAGAGTTATTACTTCAATAGAGAAACCTATGGTTTGAGGGGTAATTAGCAACTTTTATATTCCATGAGATAGTAATCATGTCTTATTAGGGGCTACTAGCCCCACCTAAAAATTATTGATATCATTTTATTTTTTGGTAAAGAGAAGTTCAACCAACTTAGACTATGTTCCTTTCTCTATGCTTGCTCTTGCTTCCCTATCTCTTGATTGACAATTTGAAGGTCTTCCTCCTTTTACATTTCTTGTATTAGAAGTAGGTCTAATTATTCTATTCCTCAATATTTTTTTAAAATTTCCTTTTCATTAAATTTTTCCTCTCCTGACTGTGCTATTGAGATTTTTGACTTGTCTTGCTCATTTTATGGTATTTCCTTAGTAGTGATAGAGGTATAAACATATAATACTACATTTTATCTACCACTTTTATACTCTTGAATGGTGCATGGTTCTTAAAAAGAGTCTTTAAAATCTTATAATGCACATTCCTTATGATCAATGAGAATATTTAATTCTAAATCAAGATGATACTAAATAGACTTCTCATTATACATATATTGATCCTATTGAACCATGTCCTCTAAGATGTGATCTATTTATTTCATAGGCTAAAACCTCAAAGGAATTGGTATTAATTCCAATATCCTTACTTATTGGTATTCATTATTTATACACTTTAATTTGTCTAGACCCATTTTTTGGAAGTTATGAGTCATCCTCATCCATATCCATTTATAAGTTTCTCTTGTGGTTTTCCACATATATTTTGATGGACTATTCTTAGGAAATTATCTCTCAAAATGCCCCACCTAATGACATATTCTACATCTAAAAGATATATAATACATAGTTTAGATCCACAACTTACCCCCATACTTAAGAATGATTGATTTTGGTAAAGGTTTACTTATATCAATCATGACCAATATCTAAGCATAATTAGCCAAGAAACCATCTTTTGTAGTTTCTAAAATCTTAAGTAATTCTCCTAGAGTGTTACCTATTGCCCCAAAGGTATCCATTTCCTAGAATTCAATGTACATCACATACATCCTATCTCAAATTGATACTAGGGATAGATTTATATTTTTAGGTGCAAAGCCTTCATACCAGTGTGTAAGGAAGAGTCATGTTATTCCCATTAGCCAATGACCCCATTTTAAAATTCAATATATTTCCTTCCTAAAATAAAAAATGGCTAGGAAGAAACCTTTGGGAAGAAAGGATAGAATCAATTCTAAATGTGTTCAACTCCTATCAATCCATTTCCTCAATGCCTAAGCCCTTGATCGAGACCCATTAAATTTACCAATAACTTCTCTTTCATTGAGCAACAAGATCACTCCTTTGTAAGGTCCTCCCTAACCCCTACTACTAGGGATGATTCTAAGGACTTAACTCTAAATTGGTCCATGGGAAATAAATTATAACTCAAAATATACTCAAGTTTACTAGTATATCCTATAGCAATTATATTATTTACAAATAAACCTATGATAATTTGCATGCAAAAATTCAAATATAATAAAGGTGAAAAAGAATTTTTGTTAAAAAAATATACACCCAGATAGAATGTCCTTCCTCAATTATGCCCTAGCCCTCTATTGCTCCTCCCATAATTTAAACCTTGGTTGATAGATATCTACAATTTCATTTTTTATGATTTGAAAAATTGTCGCTACCCTTGTTCTAGATGGATGACTTCATAGGGTTATATCTCCCTCAATACAACTTGGATTCCTTCATATGACTACATATTTTAAAGCTCTTCAATTTTTGCATAAATTGGTCTAAGAATCATCTAAAATAGACAACCTTTCATAAAGATATGACTCTTAAAATATGAGATATTTTTTAGAAAAAAATTATGCTAACATTGCACTAGTTTCAATTGATTGTCTTTATATGGTATGTATCTCTTAATATAACTTGTATTATTTTGAATGCCCACTCACTTCAAAGCTTTTCAAAATGACACAATAATCATCTGAATAACACAAATCTATGCAAAGGTATGGCTATTTGAAGATTGTTTATTTTTTGAAAAAATTGCCCTAGCTTTGTCGATTCATAGTAAAACATTTAATTGGCATAATGTAGGGTATCTACTTAGGATAAAATAAGATAAATTGGATTGAATTTCAAGGGATAAAATAGGAACCTATTGATGAATATAGTTTCGTAATACAAGAAATTTGTTATAACACTATGACATCCTTGTTATCCAATTCTACCTAGGATTTTGGTGTAAAAACTTAAGAAGTTGATGTAGGAGCATCCAGTGGCAGTAGAGCAATATTGCATCAACAAAAAAAAAACAAAAAATTTCTAAGTGTTTTGCCTTTGTGTTTGTCGGCCGCCAGTTGGGCGAGAAAGTAGAATTTAAAATTTTGCATGGGCGGGAAAGTTAAATTTAATTTTTTTTGCATGGGCAGGAAACTTAAAAATCATGTAAAAGGGGGGGAAAATAGGATTTAAAAAGGGATTTTGAATCTGAAAAAAGGGATTCGTTTGGGCTTCAATATTGACGATCTGGCATTGTAATTTCTGCCCCTTTGGTTGGCATTAATAAAATAATTGTTTTTTATTGTGATTTAATTTCTTGGATGGTTTTGTTTATGTTTATTCATCCTCAATAAGTTTGGAATTGTAATTTTTGCCCCTTTGGCTGGCATTATTAAAATAATTCTTTTCTATTGTGATTTGGCTCCTTGGATGGTTTTTTTTCATGTTTGTTCTACCCCATAAAGTGGTATCAGAGTGGGAATTCCTGAGTGTGCAAGCAGATCACCAAATGTGAGGTAGTTTACACCAGGATCTATTGTTCAGGTTTGGTTGGAGCAATATGCCCCATGAAGAAATTGAGGTATTTCCAGTAATGTCGTAGTACCAACAGAGGATTTCTAAGCTTTGTAGAGGCAAATCCAGGCATTACAAGAAGAGTTGCATAAAGGGTTTAACCCAAGAAGAGAGGAAAATAGCAAAGATGAATCCGAAGAATAGGAAGACTAGTTTGAATAAGAAGAAGAGGCAGTAGATCCTGCCCAAGCGAGGTTGTACAAAACCATATCCTAGATTGGGAAGAGGTCGAAGATGGAGGTTTCTACATACTCAAGAAATCTTAACCTGGAGGAGTTGATTGACTGGATCAATGACCTGGAAGAATATTTTAAATATGAAGAGGTGGAAGATCCTGACCAGATCAAGTTTGCTAAGAACAAACTGAAGGGCATGCTAGAATCTGGTGGAAAGGAGTACAAATTGACAAAAATATAAGGGGAAGAGAGAGGATCACCAGATGGGAACAAATGGTGGAAAAGCTGAAGAGGTAGTTTATTTCAGTAGATTATGAGTTGGATTTGTTGAAGAAGATGCAAAGTTTGAGACAATCAAGAAATTTTGTCAAAGAATGCACCGAGGAGTTCTACAAGATCTTGATATGAACCGACTATTCTAAGGCTAGCAAGGATAAGATAGCCCATTACATCCATTGGTTGAGAACCAGTATTCAAAAAGAGTTGAGTCTAGTTAGGGTGAGCACCATTGAGGATGCTTACTGGTTTGCTCTAAAAGTTGAAGAGAAGTTGAACAAAATGTTTGAGGGTAAGTATAAAGGAAGAGGTCATGGAGAAAGAACTAGTGGAAGAACAGATGGAGAACGAGGTGAGAAGAAAGAAGAAGCTAGAAGCAGTCAGGACCAGAAGGAAGATAATGCTTATAGATCTTGTGGTCAGAACAATAACGACCCAATAGGAAGAGGCATATTTGGCTGAGGAAATGGAGGAATATGGTTTTGTGGAACCTACTTCAACTATAAATAAGGACATCGAGCATATGAGTGTCCATAATACCAAGATAAGCCAACTTGGAGGCCAGTGGGTAATCCCAGAGTTGCTATTGGAGATGAAGGAGCTGAATCATAGCACTCTGAGGAGGTATAGATAAGAGAAGTTATGGTCACAAGGAGAACATTTTTGAATGAGGAGAAGAAACCAGACTAGAGGAAGAACCTGTTTCACACAAGGTGCAAATATTTAGGTAAGGTCTATAATGTTATTATAGATAATGGTAGTACTAATAACTTGGTCTCTGAATAAATGGTTACTAAGTTACAACTAGAGAGGAGGAGACACCCACATCCATACCAAATTACGTGGTTGCAGAAGGACCATAGGACATTGGTCAATGAACAATGCTTAGTCAATTTTAATATTAGGAGATACAAGGACGAGATCTTGTGTGATATCTGCCTATGGATGCTTTCCATATGCTATTAGGAAGACCATAGTAGTTTTATCTCCGTGCATTCCATGATGGACATGCTAACACTTACAGCCTAACAAATGAAGGAGTGCACCATAAAATGAAGCCATTGAAGGAGATGGATGAAAAGGTATGTAACAATTCCAAAATTTGTTTGGTTGATGGTAGGAAATTTCTAGATGATTTGAAGCATGATTATGTGTGCTATGCATTAATTCCTAGAGTTAGGGAAGAACTAATAAAAGATGTCCCTATAGAAGTATCAAGTCTATTGGAAGACTTCTCAGATATTATATTTGATAATTTGCCAGAGGGTTTGTCACCCATGAGAAATATTAGCCATCATATTGATTTGATACCAGGAGCTAGTTTGCCAAACAAGGCTGCCCATAGGATGACTCCTGTGGAGAATGAGGAACTAAAGAGGCAAGTTTAGAGCTACTAGATAAGGGAATGATTAGGGAAAGCCTAAGTCTATGTGTAGTACCTACAGTAATAACACCAAAGAAGGATGGAGAGTGAAGAATGTGCACATATTCTAGAGATATTAACCAGATCACCATCAAGTATAGGTTTCCATTACCAAGGATGGATGACATAATGGACTGTTTGAGTGGGTCCAAGTATTTTACAAATATTGATCTGAAGAGTGGGTATCATAAGATCCACATCAGATAAGGAGATGAGTGGAAGACAACTTTCAAGACCAAAGAGGGTTTATACGAGTTGTTGGTCATGCCATTTGGGTTAACCAATGCACCGAACACATTCATGAGGCTTTTGAATGAAGTATTGAAGGATTTTATGGAAAAGTTTGTCATTGTCTATTTGGATGACATTCTAATTTTTAGCAAGACCTTGGAGTAACATCTGAGGCACATCAGAAGAGTTTTGGAGAAGCTAAGGGAGGAACATGTTAGAGTTAATGTAATGTGCACTATGCCAGTTTGACACTTGTCAGTTTCATTGACAAGTGTCATGTTTATCATATAGGCCTTTTGCCTATATATGTAACCTATTTTTATCAATAAAATATCCCTTAAGTTTTCCCTCCCAACATTTGGTATCAGAGCAGGATTTCCCTGCCCTGTGAAACCCCTTGAGGGGGGATTTCCCTCATGGAAATCCTCCCTCCCCCTGATTTTTTTTTTTCCCAATTTTTTAAATTTTTTACCGAGGGAGTATGCTCTCCATCATTTGATGGATCAAAAACCAGATGGTAAAAAAAATTTTAAGTTCAGGATTTTTTTTTGTTTTTTTTGTGTGGCTCTTGCAGTTCTACTGATTGCGTTTTCTGCAGACTTGGGGTATTGGTTTGGAGATTCACTCACATCCAGACCAAGGGATGTTGTTGTGTTTGTTTTGGGGTTTTGGCTTCTTAACCTTGCCAACAACATGGTTCAAGGGCCTAACAGGGCCCTACATTTTTCACATTATTTTTTATAAGTCGTGGCCATAGTTTTTTCACGCTGCACACCCAAGCAGAAGCAATGCCTAAGATCCAGAAGAGGTTTCCAGCTCAACAGGCCCTTGAGTACCACACGAAATTGGATGCCCGTGGTTTCAGGAGCATTGCCTACTTAATTCCCTTGGCGTTGCTCCTCCTATTCCTCCTTGTTGCTCAAATAGCATCGGCCATTGTGGTGTTCGTATTTGGCCCCTGATTAAATAATTGCATCATCGGCAGCGTCGACCGCCATGACCTGGCCCTGCGCACCAAGCTCTCTCTCAGACTCCTCGACATCGATGATAGCTTCGACGTTGTCATCATCGGCTGCGATAGAGTCTTCCATGTGGCCACTCTGACGGAGTTCGCCCCTAAAGATGGCTGTGCGCAACATCACCAGTGTTGGTGGCACTTTTAGAAAGGCTGTTGGAAGCTTAGGATCTGCTTTCAGCAAATGTCGAGATGTCCGTTCGACATCTTCCAATGTAATGAGGTTTTTTTTTGAGGGTTTGATAGGCACCTATTTTCTACCCAGACATGAAATCACCCAAATCAGTCACTCCCAATCACAGCCGTAGTTATAGGTATTACAAAGATTTCATTTGGAAAGTAGGGATGATCAAGTGTGCCAAATATCGAAGGAAGACGCGGCCAGAGTATTGAGATTTGTACATTATGAGATGCTCAAAAGAAAGCTACGAGCGATATAAGATGCCTACATTTCTTACGAACAGTTGTTGGCTTTCTGCATTGATTACGCAAAAAATTCTATCAAAGATGAAAGCAGAGATATCATAAAATTGCTGGAGAGGTGAATCGTGCAAACGGGCTGTGGGTTTACTCAGCGACGGCGGGAAGAGCCATGGCGGCGATCTACGGAGAACCTGTGTTTTCAAATAAATAAATTAAATTTTATTGGGCACTTTCAAGTTCGACAGGGCGAAGAATATGACATGGCGGTGAGGGATTTTTATGTGCAAAAATAGTGGCTATGACATCGAAACAATCGAGGAAGATTCACGGATTTCAAAGTGCAACCTTTGAAAAGTCAATAGGCCGTGTTGGCTGAGCTACCTGGTGTTTTACGACCAGATGGAATCTGCCCACCTATAGAAAACAACTTGTATAGAGGCGATATTCGTGGATCATAGCACCGTGGAGTTTTATGGCCAGATGGAATCTGCCCACCTGTAGCAAACTGCAGACACCAAAACAGCACCAATCCGATTATGTGACTGCAAACACTAATCGCTTTGACAAACACAACCCCCAGGGCAGCCCTCAGAGGTCAAACAAGTGGTCTTAACCACTTTCATAGCAATTTTGTGAGGTCAAGAAGCAATTTGGCACACTTAGACACTTTGCCTAGTAATCGTCTCACCCAGGGGTTTTCCCCCCACATCAAACTCTCACCTGGGACGATTGCTAACTTGAAATCGTCTCACCCAGGGACGATTTCTGAAATCGTCCCCGGGTGAGGACGATTTCCAAGTTTAACGGGCAAAAAGACAAATGAGGCCAAGTGGCAGCCCAGAACAGTCAGTTGATGACTCCTGCCTCGCACGCGTGTGTGAGTGGACAAATAGGCCGTTTGAGGACTGTCACAAGGGCATTTATGAAAGCCCAAGTCAATGGAGGACTCCCCTCCCTCATGGGAAGACAAGACTGCCACATGGCGCCTATGACCAACACATGGCATTTGTGCTTCCCTCCCAAAAGAGACCCCATGGGTCTATAAAAGGTGGGACTTTTCTCACCCAAGATATACGAAGTTGAAGGAGTTTTCAAGCAACGAAGTGTCGCCGAGTTGAAGACCCACTTGCATCCCTTTTGGTTCACCTTCCCACATCCACCAATCTCTTTTGCAAGGGAGGTTGTTGGGTGGCTTTTGGAAGCTTGAATCGGACCTAAATCCAACACATGGACACCTGAATCAACCAATTCGCCGACCCCCCAATCCTAAGAGGTTTTGGGCCCATCCCTAGTGGATTGGCACCGGAATCAAGTGCCAACGGTGGGAGGCCCACTTGGGCACCCCCGCACTTTTCTTAAGTTTTATTTCAGAAGCATTCTAGTTTATTTTCTCATGCTGCATATTGTGTTTTCTGTTTGGTGAATTCATAGCTGCAATTTCGTAACCTTTGATCATATTCTAGTATGTTTTGTGTCGTTTTGTAGTTTCACTAACTTGCAGGAGGCGATATCAAATTCCCGAGGGTAGAGGCCAAATTGGGAGAATCCGACCATCTGGGTCGTCCCAAAATGGCCCCAATTACATAACCCCCCTGTCTGCAGGTGTTTTGGAGACCTCGAGAGTCGACATTGGAGCGTGTCAGTTCGGCTTCCCCAACACAGAAGAAATCGTCCCACCCAGGGACGATTTACGATAAGAAATCGTCCTACCCAGGGACGATTTCCAGTTGAAAGCAGATTGGCCGACTGTCTCAGTGGCAATGGCCTGTTGGTAACATTTTCTGTCTTCTGGCAAGTTTTCAGGCTGTTTAGAATCATTTTGTTTACTGTTTTAGATAAATGTTTGCATGCATCTTTTGATGATTTTAGAAGAACGAACACCTTTCACTTGCAGCAGGTGCTACTGACATCTTGGTTGTTTCTTTGTTCGTAGGAGAAGCAAGCAGAGGTGAAGAACTCATCGACATCAGCGACGGCATCATCTTGGCCCGCCCATTGCAATCGTGGGCACGCGAAAAGAGGAACATTGAGTGATTGTAATCGAATTCTTTTAACGCTCCTAGCCCCCGAAAAGGGAGGAGACGTCATTGTAACAGAGATCAAGGGATATTAATGAAAGGGCTGTGTTTTCTCCATTTGCTTGTGTCTCTTCCAATGCGTTTCTTTTCCATTTCATGCACTTTACGTTTCTAGGACTTAAGCGCATTTGGTTTTGGTTATATCGCAATTAGTGTTTCCTTTGCCCGGAATCTCGTGCTTTCAGTGGCGATCACGGTGGGACCCGTTCCCTATTTTTTTTTAAGATCACAGAAAACTAATCGGGTTTTTGTGTTTTGTGTTTTACAGGTACATTTTTTTTTTGCAGACTGTTAATCGTCTCTGACTGTTACGATTACTTTACTGGAAATCGTCTCACCCTGAGACGATTTTAAAATCGTCTCTGCCAGGGACGATTTCTGTTCTGTAAATCGTCTCACCAGGGGACGATTTTCTGTCTGCAGATTTTCAGAGCAAAAATTCAGAGGCAACTGGAGCAGGCAGAGAAGAGGTAGGGATTTTATCATCTCTGTTAAATTTTCTGTTTCTGTTTTCTGTTTCTTTGACTGTTTTCATTTTATCCTGCATACTTAGGGAAAATCATTCATGCTTGTTTCATTTTCGCTAAATAAAATGAACCTCACACACTCCACGTAACAATTTTAAACCAAGGAGCTGGTCGTAAGACCCCAGCCCTTGATCAAGACCATCGGTGGATTTCATCACCACCTTGGCTTGATTTGCATCCATTTCCCGATTGTCAACTGTTGTTAGGCGTAAATCCCGACGAAGACAGACCGAGTGTCGCCGGGGTGATTCCCATGCGCGCGAGGATAAGTTTTCTATGGTAGGTGCCATTAACAGGACAATCCCCCTTCCGTACCGCCTACGTACCACGTACCTTCTGCTCTCACGTACCTATAGTCTCCCTCTCGTAAGGGCGGGTATATAGAGAGGTTGGTATATCGGCCTGGTTGGTATATTGAAGGGGCGACCGTTTTGGGAGTTATATGAGCCGTCATAATGCATTTAAACGATCTTCAAAACCTACAAAAACAAAACAAAACATCAAAATGCACTAAAACAGTTTAGGACACACTATTTAAACCCTTAAAAGAGATAATCACGGTTTGTGTATGCGTGTGTTCATTTCTGCTTAGTGTAGACAAAAAGAAAAAAAAATCATAAACAAAAAGATAAAAATCTACGCATTTTGTCATTTTCTCCAAAAAGCTCCAAGGATTCCCGTAATCGCTTGGTCACTCCAAAATGCCCCAAAGGTGTCCATGAACCCTTTGGTCAACCCAAAATCACCCCAAATGTGCCCATAAGTGATGCAGGACCATCCAACAAAATATGGGAAATCTTATATTTTTCCCTAAATTTTAGTGCATCTTGCCGGGGCCATAACTTCTCAACCGTAGCTCCGATTGACACGAAATTTTACAGGGAGTTAGTTGGGATAATTTTAAACAAATACAATTCCCTAGAATTCTATTTGCCCAGAAAAGTCAGTTTTGGGGCCAAATTCCATCATCTAGTGCCCCAAAATTAGGTTTTAAAATTGGGCACGCATTTTTTTGCACTTTTTGAGCTGTTCGGATGTCAATATCTCCTAATGTATTCAGAGCTAGGACTTGAAACTTCATTTTTGTCTTATCTACTATAATAGGGATGCGCACACCAATTTTGGGCCCCATCTGACTCATTTTCAATTTTAGGGTTTTTTTAGAGAGACATCGTCATGGTGCTCACCCGTAGCCAAGCCCAATCACGGGCGGAGGCTATGGGGAATGTCCAAGGAGGCATGAGTCACCTCCATTACAATCCCAAGGATTTGGTCATACCACCTTGGCGACCTAACACACAAGGCAGTCCCCTCCACACCTTAAAGGAAAGGGACTACAGGGACACCTCTTCGAGGGGCACTCCTATTCAACATAGCATTCAACACAAACCCTCCCATGAGGGGTACATCCATAGGAGAGCTCCCTTAGAAGCTCGCTATGAGCGGTCATCGCGCGATGAAGCGCTAGGTCAACATAGGGTTCGACGGGAGGAACCACATGATTACATTATCCCTCCTTCACCCCCTCTAGTTGTCAGGACTACAAAGAAAAATCCAGAGCACAAGGCTCCTCAGGCGGGGCGAACTAACTCCGTCCATCCCTTTTTCACTTATGAAAGAGAGCAAGAGGAAGATCCCTACCTTCCTCGAGAGCAATATACAAGCATGGGAGCAATATGCCTCTCGCACCGGCTATCTATCGGGACCACTCACTGAGGCCAAAGCCCCGAGGGAATGCCGCTACCCCCAACAAAGGGAGGTCACCTATAGAGATCTTGGATCACTACGATCAAAAATATCTAGGAGAGGCATCTAGGCCTTCTAGACATGAGGCGACAGGACCAACCATCTTAGAATCTATCAAGCACGTCGCACGTCAAATGCAATTCACGCAACTTGAGCTAGAGCGACTAGAGCGACTACATTTAGAGGAATTGTACTATATTAACAAAGAACACCTTCAGCGCCAGAAGGATGAGTTGTTCCAACACACTATGCAGGAGAGCCAACATGAAAGGGAGTACGAGGAAAATCATCGCATTCCTCGAGGACAACAAACAGTGCGGCCTCAAGTACATGCCGCCTACATCGACAGAGGGAAGCGACCCATTGAAATTTTAGATCATCAAGATCGAGGCCAACACATAAGAGAAACATTCGAGCCTCCTGAGCAAAATAGGGTAGACCGAACTGACCCGATAGTCGCCAGACATACCACCCGTCAAGCCCAAATCACGCGGCTTGAACAAAGTCATCAGGAGATAGAGTATCGACACCGCTTGGATAGAGAGCGCATGCAACGCGAAGCGGATGAGTTACGCATAGAGCAAGGTCGTCAGGAGTTAGAAGACTTATACATGCAGCGCAAAGCATATAAGTTGCGCTATAAACTACCTGAGAGGATTCCAACCCCTCACACACATAAGACAAAACATTATGAGAGGCACAACCCCCGGGTGCGAGACGAGTCTTCGCGACCTTATCAAGCACCGCCCCGATGCCTCCCAGACATGAGCGGGAGGCCGATCCTATAACCAATGACGGGTGCCTTCCTCAGACATCCACCCAGGCTTATGAGCCACCCTTAGAAATTCATCAAGAAGCCTCTAAGGAATTAGAGCGAGAAGAAGAGCGAGATGAAAATCCCCACCAAGGCATGGGGGGTACTATCCAGCTACCCCTCCATAAGCCCCAAGTTCCTCAACAAGAACCAACCAAAGAGGAGGAACTCAAATCTCCCGATACATGCAAAGCACTAGAGCACTTAGAGTTGGTAGAGACCAAGATTTTGGAGCTCCCAAGGCCCAACTTACATAAGGCTCCTTTCGAAGAAGATCAACCTTTAACCGTAGGGCTACCTGATGATGCAGTCCTCCATGTCTCAGAATCTATAGATTCTGATGAGCTATACACATTGTCCGAAGGTGAGGATGAAACAGACATAGCACACAACAATCACATAAGACAGCATCGGCATCCCATAAAAATTGAAGAAGCATGTCAACAGATAAACATAATACTAGGGCATGAGTGGCGCGTTAACCCACCACAGTGGGACCAAGCATTACATCCGCCACGTTGGGCACACAAAGAGCAACTTCCACCAAGAGACATCATAGCAACATCAGTGCCGCGGGTGGACCCTGTCCTCATCTCCGTGCATAGGGATGATCCATTCATGCCCATACCTCTAGAGCCGGATCCGAAGTGCAAAGACCATCAAGCTAGGGGTACCTCTATCCCCTAAAGAACCATAATCCAAACCCAAAATGCTCCAAGGATTATCGCAATCACTTGGTCACCCCAAAAAGCTCCAAGGATTATCGCAATCACTTGGTCACCCAAAAAGCTCCAAGGATTATCGCAATCACTTGGTCACCCAAAAAGCTCCAAGGATTATCGCAATCTCTTGGTCACTCCAAAAGCTCCAAGGATTATCGCAATCACTTGGTCACCCAAAAAGCTCCAAGGATTATCGCAATCACTTGGTCAAACCCAAAAGGCTCCAAGGATTATCGCAATCTCTTGGTCACTCCAAAAGCTCCAAGGATTATCGCAATCCCTTGGTCACCCAAAAGCTCCAAGGATTATCGCAATCTCTTGGTCAACAAAAAGCTCCAAGGATTATCAATCACTTGGTCAAAACCAAAAAGCTCCAAGGATTATCGCAATCTCTTGGTCACTCCAAAAAGCTCCAAGGATTATCGCAATCTCTTGGTCACTCCAAAAAGCTCCAAGGATTATCGCAATCTCTTGGTCAAACCAAAAAGCTCCAAGGATTATCGCAATCTCTTGGTCACACCCAAAAGCTCCAAGGATTATCGCAATCACTTGGTCAAAAACAAAAAGCTCCAAGGATTATCGCAATCTCTTGGTCACCAAAAAAAGCCCCAAGGATTATCGCAATCACTTGGTCAAAAAAAAAAAAAAAAAAAAAACAACAAAAATCATCAAAAACAACAAATATTTGCATCTCAATTCTAGGCATACTCAAATTCATCATAAAATTCATATTCTCGCACCTCATCTTCAACTTCACCAAAATCAATCCATCAAAAATACAAAAATATGTAGCTGCATTAAGCATTGCATCCATACATTGCATATTTGTGGTCGTACAGGTCAAAGGCACCATAGGCTGCAATTGCTCTGATAGACCATCTTGTTCCACATTCTCCCATTTTACAAAAACAACAAAAACACCATGCATAACTTTTACCACACTACGAGTCAATGGTCTAGTAAATGTACCAAGAGTTTCGATGATTCACTCATCATTTTCCTCTTTAGCCATGTAATGTATCAAGTCGAACAGATTTTACGAAGGTAGAGTCATACTTGAAATACACCTTGTTACGTAACATCCCAACACAAATTAAAACACATAAAACAATTCCTGAGTTGTGTGAACGAAAGATGAAACCTGCGTAGTAATCCGGTTCACCATAAGCGAAACGGTTATCTTGCTCATCCCCCTGTGCAAATGACCCAAAGAATGCCGAGAGTTGGCAAAAGGACAAGCATCCTCCCTACCCAATTCCCTAAGAATCCCTAAAGTTCTCAATAATTGCAAAACATCAAAAAATTTGCAAAACGTCAAAACTCCAAAATCTGACATCCTACAGTGCACACATCAAAAGGCACAAGCAATAGTGATTTTCGTCACTCCATATCCCCAATCCCTTGCTCAAAAGAAAAACAAATCAAAATAAACAATGATCTTATCACTACAAACGAGCAAGTATCCCAATACAATTGAAGAAAAGAAGGGAGTGGAACTTGAATCCCCGGAACTCTCAAGCATTCTAACAGGTCATAAGGCAAGCCTCAGTACCGATTTGGTTGATAGCCTATCGATAACTGTAAGTAAACCTCCCGCATGACGATATATCTGTCACATTAACTTGCGTACAGATCAATGTTTGCATGTGGATGAGCTAGCTTATGGCATCCTGGATAACACCGCAGATTAATCTAACTACATACAACAAAGGAGTTAGTGGAGCTAATTAGGTGATCCTCGCATACGAGTTCGGTTGAAAGCCCATCCGGCACTGGCGGTATCCTAATAAATACCACAAATAATGAACTCAATTGCACACACAGGGATGTGAAATAGCTTGGTCAAAAACAAGTTCGATTCATACCTTGTTCAAAAGTCTTGTAAGACAAAGTACAATCATGGCTAGTGAGTTAAAACCGTCTGAGTCTCAGAAAACCTTAGCTACATTTCTAAACCAACTGCGCTACTTTTCATCCTTACAATACCATCAAAAAATAAAAAAAAGAAAAACCACATGAAAAACATACAAAGTCATGCATCACAGTAATCGCCTAAAAAACAAAATAACAGAGTTCTAGACAGTCTATGGTGCCATAGCCAAACATCACAAATCCCATTCATCCATTTCATCTCTGCATATCACATATAAATCAAAAACATTTGCATTCATCATAGCATATGCATCTATCAAAATAAATCAACATAACAAAAGCATATCATGCCATATGCATATATCAATATACAGCATGCATCCATCTACATCAACCATTATGCATAACATAAAATCATGACATATACAAAAAAAAAAAAATAAGAAAGCAAAACAACAAAAACATCACAAAAATGTAACACAAAAGCACAGCAATAAACATTGCTGCACACAAGTGCTCTTGCACTTAACCTCTTGGCATAGCAAAACTGATGTCGTGGTCTACATTGTCGCTATCCTACTCCCTAAGAAGGCTACCATAGCCGGACCGCTCCACGAGAAGACGGATTTTTGACAATTTCACCCCCAAATGACGTCACAAAAGGGTCAAAGCCCACTCAAAAACAATAAGAAAATCAAAACAACAAACAACAATAAACATTGCTTTACGCTTGTTCTTATCACTATCCTACTCCCTAAGAAGGCTACCATAGCCGGACCGCTCCACGGGAAGAAATATTTTTGACAATTTAATCCCCAAATGGTGTCACAAAAAAAAAAAACAACAAAAAAACCAAAATAAACATTGCCAGACACAAGTGCTCTTGCACTTAACCTCTTGGCATAGAAAATGATGTGGGGTAATTACATTGTCACTATCCTACTCCCGAAGAAGGCTACCATAGCCGGCCGGGAGGACGGATTGCCGACAATTTAATCACCAAATGGTGTCACAAAAACAACAAAAACAAGAAAAAATGCAACAAAAACAAACAGCAATAACATTGCCGGACAAAAGTGCTCATGCACTTAACCTCTAAGCAAAGAAAATAGATGTTGAGGTTCAAATTATCACTCTCCTACTTCCCCAAGAAGGCTACAATAGCCGGACCGCTCCACGGGAAGTTAGATTTTCGATGATTTCACCTCATTACGGCATCACCAAAAGGGTTAACACCCACCAAAAATAGGTCCAAATGTTGGAAAAATTGCACACGCTTAACGGTAAACCCTCTAAAGGCACCCTTGCACAAGTCATCTTGGGTCAAGCGACTCGTCGCTTCTCTCACGAAGGTCATTCCCTCATCGATTCGTCGCTTGAGGGGGTAGTCACACTTAGTCACCAACCAACAATCACACACCCAATTAAGGAAAACGACATGCATTCAAAGAATCATTGACAAAGACAATCACGCTCCTGCTTGGGGCAGTAAACAAGCAACAATCAAATCAATCAAACACTTGGCATTTCGTGAATCATGAACACAAGGTTCCCCCCGAGGATAAAAACGCCCTTTGCCTGTTCATGATTGATCAATGTCTAAGTTCAAGTCACACCTCACCAAAATAGGTTAATACTTGAAATCAAATTCCTTAGCTCGTCAGAAGCAAGGATTCAAGAATGCATGCCCTTTCCATACTTGGGGCATCAAAAGTTGGTTAGGTTACCAAGAAACCCTAATCATTAGTGCTTTGGTTATCTATTTTTGCTCAAGCATCGCGTCACCCGCAGCGCTTCCCAAAAAGGGGCATCCGTAGACACCAAAACAGCACCAATCCGATTATGTGACAGCAAACACTGATCGCTTTGACAAACACAGCCCCTAGGGCAGCCCTCAGAGGTCAAACAGTGGTCTTAACCACTTTCATAGCAATTTTGTGAGGTCAAGAAGCAATTTGGCACACTTAGACACTTTGCCTAGTAATCGTCTCACCCAGGGACGATTGCTAAATTGAAATCGTCTCACCCAGGGACGATTGCTAACTTGAAATCGTCTCACCCAGGGACGATTTCTGAAATCGTCTCCAGTAAGGACGATTTCCAAGTTTAACGGGCAAAAAGACAAATGAGGCCAAGTGGCAGCCCGTAACGGTCGGTTGATGACTCCCGCCTCGCACGCGTGTGTGAGTGGACAAATAGGCCGTTTGAGGACCTGTCACAAGGGCATTTATGAAAGCCCAAGTCAATGGAGGACTCCCCTCCCTCATGGGAAGACAAGACTCGCCACATGGCGCCTATGACCAACACATGGCATTTGTGCTTCCCTCCCAAAAGAGACCCCATGGGTCTATAAAAGGTGGGACTTTTCTCACCCAACATATACAGGGTTGAAGGAGTTTTCAAGCAACGAAGTGCTGCCGAGTTGAAGACCCACTTGCATCCCTTTTGGTTCACCTTCCCACATCCACCAATCTCTTTTGCAAGGGAGGTTGTTGGGTGGCTTTTGGAAGCTTGAATCGGACCTAAATCCAACACATGGACACCCGAATCAACCAATTCGCCGACCCCCCAATCCTAAGAGGTTTTGGGCCCATCCCTAGTGGATTGGCGCCGGAATCAAGTGCCAACGGTGGGAGGCCCACTTGGGCACCCCCGCACTTTTCTTAAGTTTTATTTCAGAAGCATTCTAGTTTATTTTCTCATGCTGCATATTGTGTTTTCTGTTTGGTGAATTCATAGCTGCAATTTCGTAACCTTTGATCAGATTCTAGTATGTTTTGTGTCGTTTTGTAGTTTCACTAACTTGCAGGAGGCGATATCAAATTCCTGAGGGTAGAGGCCAAATTGGGAGAATCCGACCATCTGGGTCGTCCCAAAATGGCCCCAATTACATAACCCCCCTGTCTGCAGGTGTTTTGGAGACCTCGAGAGTCGACATTGGAGCGTGTCAGTTCGGCTTCCCCAACATAGAAGAAATCGTCCCACCCAGGATGGCGTCCGGACGATTTACGATCATAAATCGTCCTACCCAGGGACGATTTCCAGTTGAAAGCAGATTGGCCGACTGTCTCAGTGGCAATGGCCTGTTGGTAACATTTTCTGTCTTCTGGCAAGTTTTCAGGCTGTTTAGAATCATTTTGTTTACTGTTTTAGATAAATGTTTGCATGCATCTTTCGTTAATTTTAAAGAACAAACACCTTTCACTTGCAGTAGGTGCTACTGACATCTTGGTTGTTTCTTTGTTCGTAGGAGAAGCAGCGAAGGTGAAGAACTCATCGACATCAGCGACGGCATCATCTTGGCCCGCCCATTGCAATCGTGGGCACGCGGAAAGAGGAACATTGAGTGATTGTAATCGAATTCTTTTAACGCTCCTAGCCCCCGAAAAGGGAGGAGACGTCATTGTAACAGAGATCAAGGGATATTAATGAAAGGGCTGTGTTTTCTCCATTTGCTTGTGTCTCTTCCAATGCGTTTCTTTTCCATTTCATGCACTTTACGTTTCTAGGACTTAAGCGCATTTGGTTTTGGTTATATTGCAATTAGTGTTTCCTTTGCCCGGAATCTCGTGCTTTCACAAACAACTTGTATAGAGGTGATATTCATGGATCATAGCACCACATGGGGGTAATTTTAAAATGCATGGCCGAGTAATATAAGGGAGCATTTTATTTAGGCATTATTTTCTTTAGGGAGCACTTTATTTTAAATGAGTTTTCTCCACACAGAGAGTAGAAGTGGGATTGAAATGCCACATGGATAATGTAATTTCTTAAAAAGGCATGCAAATGTTTTTCCCAAAGATTGAGGGCCTATTCAAAAATTTTAAGACTATTTTTTATTTCGCCTGAGAGCAATGCCGCCATTGAGCGATGTTTATTTTGCTGCCTAGAGAGGCATGATATTGTTTTCCACATGTTGAAGGCCCCTTTGATGGTGGAATATAGGGGTATTTATAGTCGTTGGAAATGTTTTTTTGTGACAAACACAATGGTGGTGTCAAATTGTAATTTTGAGGTTGTTTCAATTAAGTTTTTTAAGCCTCAAAATTTTTCTACCTTGGAGTGCACTTTCGGTTGTACCCGACACTCCCAAGGTAATTTCATATGTGATCCTTGTACCTAGTGATATTTTCTATACACTTGGCGAATGCAATGGCTGGTTACCTATGCATTTCAATGGGATGACATGGTCACCATAAGGACACTTATACTAGGGACTACAGACAAAGACACCCTAGACTCTATCCGAGGTTTTTTTTTGGATCTACTTCTGAAGACTACAGACGAAGACACTTCAGAAGATTCTCTTATTTTCTTCTTCTCTCCTCCTATTTTGATCTATGGCTCATTTTATTGTATTGAGTGCATTTTTGGTAGAGATCGACACTCTTATATGGCTCGTTTTTCCTTTAATTAGGTGCATTTTCGGCAGAGACCGACACCTTCTAGATTGAGTTCACCATGAGGAGGGATTTCATACTCATGGTGAATCTAGTCAGTGACCTATGAGAGGCAACATCCTCTGAGGATGACCTATAGAGGCAACAGACCCAGAAGTGGCTGACCCTGAGGCACCCATGATGACCCCGAGGCACTTAGATGTCTGACCCAGTGGCAACAGACCCGTGAAAGTGGCTGACCCTGAGGCAACAGACCAAGATGTATACACAGTGAATCTAGCATTATTCAGAGTTGGAGAGCCAAGCACAAAGAGCAAGAGCCTAAGACCAAATCAGCAATAAAGGAGGATGTAGATTTTTGTTAGAGAAGTCAACATTAAGGGGGAATGTTACCTAATGTTGACTTGTTTTTTTCTTTAGTTAGGATAGTGCACATTAAGGGGGAATGTTAGAGTTAATGTAATGTGCACTATGCTAGTTTGACACTTGTCAGTTTCATTGACAAGTGTCATGTTTATCATATAGGCCTTCTGCCTATATATGTAACCTATTTTTATCAATAAAATATCCCTTAAGTTTTCCCTCCCAACAGAACATATATTGATAAATTTAAAGAAGTACAATTTTGTGAAGGAGTTGGTGTACTTTGGATTTTTCATCTCAATTAAATGTCTGAATATGGATCCAAAGAAATTAAGGGCTATCATTGACTGGCCTACCCCAAGGAGTGTAACTGAGGTAAGATCATTTCATGGTCTAACAAGTTTTTATAGAAAGTTTATTAGAAATTTTAGCAGTATTTGTGCACCCCTAACTAAAACAATGATAGGGGATAAGAAAGAATTTAAGTGGACCTTAGGAGCTGATAGGAGTTTTGAGTTGTTGAATAAGAAGGTCACTGACCTATGTTGGCACTTATAGATTTTAATAAGGTGTTTCAGGTATATTGTGACGCTAGTGGTAGTGCCATAGGAGTTGTATTGAGTTAGGAAGGTAAGCCCGTTACCTACTTTACTAAAAATATTAATGATACCAGGAAGAAATATTCTATCTATGATCAAGAGTTTTATGCTATAGTTCAGGCTCTAAATAAGTGGAGACACTATTTGTTTCCAAAGGATTTTTTTTTGTATACTGATCATCAGGGTCTATAGTATATTAACAGTCATGAGAAATTGAATCAAAGGCACTTAAAATGGGTTGAGTTTTTATGAAGCTATACCTTTGTGCTGAAGCATAGGAGTGGGAAGTCAAACAGAGTTGCATATGCCGTAAGTAGAAGGTAGAGTTTGTTGACAACAATGAGAGTGGAATTTGTGGGGTTTGAAGAACTTAAGAGTTTGTACCCTGAAGATCCAAATTTTGCTAAAGCTTGGAGAGCTTGTACAACACTAGTTACTCTAGATAGGACTAAGTGGTTGGATTTTATGATCCAAGATGGAATGTTGTTTAAGGGGAACCAATTGTGCATTCCTAGGAGTTCAATGAGGGAGACTATGGTAAAATATAAGCATAGTGGAGGATTGACTAGACATTTTGGTAGAGACAAGACCATTACCTTGGTGAGTGAGAACTACTATTGGCCATAATTATTGCAAGATGTGAAGAAGTTTTTACAAAGTTGTAGAATATTTCATATGGCCAAGAGTGTGAGGCAAAAACTAGATTATATTAGCCATTGCCTGTACCAGAAAGACCCTGGGAAGACATCAACATGGACTTTGTTCTTGGTCTACCAAGGACACAAAGGAGAAATGACTCCATATTTATAATAGTTGATAGGTTTTCAAATATGGCTCATTTTATTCCCTGTCAGAAAACCAGTGATGAAGTTCATGTTGCTGGACTATTTTTCAAGGAAGTGGTATGACTTCACGGTCTACCAAAGAGTATAGTATCCGATAGAGACACAAAGTTTGTTGGGTATTTTTGGAAGACCTTGTGGAAGAAATTGAAGACAAATTTGAAGTTTAGTTTTGTATACCATCTACAAAATGATGGACAGAAAAAAGTGGTGAACATGAGTTTGGGTAACCTAATGAGATGCCTAGTAGGAGATAAGCCCAAGGGAAGGGATATGATTTTACCATAGGCAAAATTTTCCTATAACAATTCTATCAACAAGAGTACTGGTAAATCACCATTCTAGATTGTATATGGGAGTAGTACAAGAAATTCTTCTGAGTTGAGGAAGTTGGAAAGGGAAGAAAAGAATAGTGCTGAAGTTGAGAACTTTGTAGAGCATCTTAAGGATTTGCATGAAGAAGTAAAACAACACATCAATAAGATGAAAACTTAGTACAAGATAAATACTGATCAAAAAATGAGGTTTAAGGAGTTTCAAGTTGGTTATGAAGTCATGGTGCACCTGAGAAAGGAGAGGTTTCCTACTAAAACATATAACAAGCTAAAAATGAAGAAGTTTGGACCATGTAGGATCATATAGAAAAGAGATTTAGGAAATGCATATGAGGTAGAGTTGCTGAGTGGATTGAACATATCACATGTGTTCAATATTTATGATTTGGTAGAGCATCATGAAGGTGACAGTTATACGGAACCAGTTGTAGAGTTGTGGAGTGTTCTGGCATCAGCTCCAGTGATAGAAGATATAGAGGAAATCCTAGATACCTGCATTGAAAAAAATACAAGAAATAGGTAGTATGAAGAATATCTGGTGAAATGGAAGGGAAGGCCTGTAGAAGATTCGACTTGGTTGTCCAAGTTCGAGGTTGACCGCCTTGGTTTTCCTCCAACAACAAAGAAGTGAGGTCACTTCTCAAAATTACCCTAGGTGTCTGATGCAGGAGCATCCAATGGTAGTAGAGCAATCTTGCATCAACAAAAAAAAATTCTAAGTGTTTTGCCTTTGTGTTTGTCAACGAGCGAAAAAGTAGAATTTAAAATTTTGCATGGGCAAGAAACTTAAAAATCATGTAAAAGGGGGGGACTATGATTTAAAAAGGGATTTTGGATTTAAAAAAATGGATTCGTTTGGGCTCCAAGATTAACGATCTGGCATTGTAATTTTTGCCCATTTGGCTAGCATTAATAAAATAATTATTTTCTATTGTGATTTAACTCCTTGGATGGTTTTGTTTGTGTTTGTTCATCCTCAACAAGTCTAGCATTGTAATTTCTGCCCCTTTGGCTGGCATTATTAAAATAATTCTTTTATATTGTGATTTGGCTCCTTGGATGGTTTTGTTTGTGTTTGTTCTACCCCATCAGAAGTTGTCAAAAACACATAAATCATCCACAAATTACTTCTAAAAATAGACCATTGTTGAAAACATCATAGAGGAGAAATCACAAAAAATCTTAAGGTTAAGTAAAATATATTTACACCTTATTTGCTATCATATTGGGTTTCATGATACTTTCTAAAAATGAACAAAGTCAACACATTACTCAAAAATAGAACAACTCATAGAAAAACATAAAATAATATGAAAGGTATCCATAGACAACAAAATAATATCACTAAGGGAAAGAACAATATTCTAAAAAATAATGGATGGTTTAGTTGGGAGGACAAGCATGAGTTGGGAGTGCAGTAGAAAGTGTGAGTGCGAGCCAAGAATAAGTGTAGTAGAGATTGAGAGTGTGAGCTGAGAGTAAGTGTAGCAGTGAGTGCAATTTCAATCTAGGAGTAAGTGCAACAACAAGTGTGAGTGCGATGCAGAAGTAAGTGTAACAATGAGTACAAGCATGAGTTGGGAGTGAGTGCAACCAAAAGCAAGTGTGAGTAAGTGCTACCAAAAGTGAGTGTGAGTGACTGTAGCCAAAAATGAGTGTGAGTGAGTGTAGTAACGAGTGTAAATGTGAGTTGGGAGTGAATGTACAATCTAGAAGTGAATGACATCAGAGAGGGAGTGTGAAATAAGAGGGAGTTCAAGCAAATATTCAATCATGGTAGAAGAGTGGTGGCTTCATTCAAAGTGCATCAATTATTCAAACCTTTAACATGAATGTGTGGAACTTTATATCCAAAGATTTGTTGAAGCCAAGGAATGCTGATAAAAAGAAGAGATAAGGGAAATTGTGATCCAAGAGGGAGTGCAATCTAGGAGTGAGTGTGAGGTTGAAGAAAGTGCAAGACAAGAGTGAGTGCAAGCCAAAAGGAAGTGTAAACTATGAGGGAGTGTGAGCCAGGATTCAATCATGGAAAAATAATGATAGGTTCATTTGGAGAGCATCAATGCTTTAAATCCTTACCACGAATGCATAGAATATTATTTCCAAAAAATTGTTGAAGAGACAGGTAATTAAGAGCCAGGAGGGAATGCAAGTTGGGAGTAAGTATGAAGCAAGAGAAAGTGCAAGCTTGGAGTAGCAGTGAGTGTGAGAAAATAGGAAGTGCAAATCAATAAGGAATGCAAGCAAAGAGCGAGCCCAATTAACTATTGTAGAAGGAAAATCATATTTGAATGCGCTAATGGGATGTCAGGATGCCCTAGCTAGAAATCAAAATACCCTAGTTAGAAGTATGGAGGGTTAAGTTGGAGATAACCAGAAGAGAGAATACATGGTAAATTTTATCTAGGTAGCAAATGTTACACCATAAGTAAGTATCAAGGATGAGATTATTGAGCATGATATAATGGTTCTTAAAAGTAGAGGATAAATATGTAAGTTCCATAGATCATGGTAAGTGTTTTTGGAGATTCAAAATTGGATCAAGTGGAAGTAGGGAATGAAATCAAATTATTTTATGACTTTCCTTCCTAAAGGGATTTTTCTCATCATCGTTTCCAGTTCAAAAATTAGGGATAAAATAATGGTTGGTGGCCCAAGGTTTAGGGGAAGATATGCACTTAATTTGAGACCATGGAATGAAATTTTATTTGTTGAGACAAATTTTTTTAAGAAGCTTCCAATGTGGGTTAGGCTTTTTGGTCTTCCATATTAGCTTATAAATAAGGATGTTTTAAAGAATATTGGAAATACCCTAAAGAAATTTATCAAGGAAGGACCAAAAATTGAGTGAAAGCATGCTATATATACTTGAATATGTGTTGCTATAAATATTTCAAAATATTTACCACAATCCATTAAGATTAAATATAAATTAAGAGAATTGAAAATATTGCATTTCATTGCCACAATTTTTTTGAGATTGGACATATGGCAAGAGCTTGCAAAGTAAAAACTATGAAGAAAGAGACAAAAAATTCTAGCCATGAGATTAACTTCAAGATGAAGCAAGAAAGTCTTACAATAATAGAAGCTAGATCAGATCAAGGATATTCCACTCCAAATGAAAGGGTAAATAAAACCTATCTACAATTTTATTTGGCAAGTTCAGAAGAAATTAAATATGCATAAGAAGATGTGGAGATAAAACCCAAAACAAAGAAAAAAAAAAGGTCAAGTTTATTCTATGTAAATCATCTTCATTTTCTTCAAGTAATATAGAATCCTCTTCAAGTAACAAAAGTGAAATTGATAAAAATGTTATCCCTTGCACTTTAAAGTTTCAAAAGTAGAATAATATAGAAATTATATTGGAAGAAACCCATAACAATTTAGGATTTTTAGGATAGAATAAGAACATAATTGCTACAAAAGAGCATCCTTGCACTTTAGACTTTTCAGGGTAAAATAAAGAAGATTATGTTTTTGAGGTTGTTCCTTGCACTTTAGATCTTCTAGAACAAGGTAAACCTAAATATGATAAGTCTTACTATGAGTAGTGTGAGAATATTGAATAGATTGATAAAGAGGAAAGTATTGCTAGGAATATAAAAAAGAGAGGAAGACCCATGAAGCAAAAACAAAGAAAAAGGAATATTGATATTGAAAAACAAAAGCAAATATCACAAGTGTTAACAAGAACTGGAGCTAAACCCACAAAAAAAAAAAGAACAATGAAAATAATATCTTAAAATATTAGGGGAATGAATAAGAACCCTGAAAAAAGTATTAAGAAAATGTAAGGTTGTTATAGATAAAATATTTTTGAATATAAAAACTGTCAACAAATAATTTAGCCATTTGTAGTGTTAAAATTCATCTTGGCAAAATTTAAATTTTTGAAAGCATTTGATATAAAAGGAGTTAATTATAAAAACTTAGTAGTTTGAAGAATATGAAAAATATATTTGATAGAAGGGTAAATGAAGAATATCTTTGATAAAAAAATAAATTTGAATATGCTTTAATTAAATTTTTAAAAATATAATGAGAGCAATGTAATATTTTGTTTTGGTAATAAGAGTGGACCCCAATAAAAGCCACACATATATTTAAAAAAACAATTCAACCAATAATTAAATGTTTAGTCTGAAGGAGTATAAATATTCAAATACATGTAAACTTCCTTTCAATATTAAAAAACATCCTTAACATTTATTAATAAAATATTACAATAAATCCCCTTGTATAAGGTGTACAACGGTCCAAAGTGCTATACAATAAATAAAATAGAAAAGTTGGCTATGGCCTCAAGTGAAGCTTAAAATTACATATTCTAACACTCTTTGGGTCTATTATACATGGTAAAGGCATTCATGTTATGCTATCCCCTATGCATACTTAAACCCTCTCAGATTTGAACCTTAAATATTTTATTTGAAATACTTGATTTACAAATAAATTTATTTTACAGTTTAATTGTATTTTATATTACAAACCATTCTAATAATTTTAATTTATTTAGTTTTAATTTTTATTCATATAGGACACCATAGTGGTTTGGTTGTGAGTTCTCTTCAAAAACCCAAGTTCAATAACATGACAAAGTGCAAATGTGTTACAAAATAAATTATAATAATATTTTTTGTTTTTAATATCTAATAATTATTTTCATTGAAAACAATAAAATGTTAAAACATTTTAAAACAATTTTTTTTTATCTGCCACATATTTTACATATTCTACTTATTTGGGGTTAATAATAGTGACCAAGGAGTTTAATGCTATTAAGTTAGTTCCAATTCCATTAACTTAGGTTTTAATTCCATGTATTAAACTTAGGCTTCAATTCCATGTATTAAAATATTGTAGATTTATAAAGATAGTTAGAGGTAGGGTCAACTTTATAACATCTTTATATGAATTTTGTCAAAAATATTTTTTAATATTTATTTATTTTTTTGGTAAGTAAATCTTTTTTTAATGAGTTTACACATGTTTTTATGAAAAAAACTTAAGGAAAATCGTTCCTTGCTATTTTTTGTGGGTTTGAACTTTTTGTTTCACGGGTCAGTCCTATCCCATCCCATCTGGGTATACCCCTCAAGCTAATCAAGGTTGTGGGTTTGAACTTTTTGTTTCACGGGTCAGTCCTATCCCATCCCATCTGGGTATACCCCTCAAGCTAATCAAGGTTTTTTTGTATCGGTGTAGGCCGTTAAACTTGAACCTTGGACCTTTTTCTAAGGATTGAAGGAACTTGCTAGTAAAGTACTTGGTGCAGATAAAACCTTATGTTAACGAAAACCATTTCCCATATCCCCTGAGGGCCAAGAATTTCCATTCCATGAGGCCTGTCCCATTCGGATATACCCCTCAGGCTAGTTGGGAAGGTTTTTTTTGTATATGATGTAGACCACCATACTTAAACCCTAGACCTCCTTTCAAGGATTGAGGGAAGTACAAATAAAACTTTATGTTAAAGAAAATCATTCCCTATATCCCCTCGGACTAGGAATTTCCGTTCTATGGACCTGTTCCATCCGAGGCAGAGGATCTTTTTAATCCAGGACAAAATTCCTTAAGATTTATTTTAAATCAAGGTTCAAAGTTTAAAGACAAACCTTAATATATATTTTTTTTCAATTTCTAATTTTTTTGGTTGAATATCAAGTGGTAAGGTCTAACCTATAACTCATACAATTATCTCATGTGACCAAGGTGGCACTATAAACCTTAGCACAATGTCAATGGAGTCAACCTTAGCCTATAAAGGCTAATTCGTTAGAATTAGACAAAATCAATGGAATAGACCTTCTAATAAACAAACACTCTGGCTACCATCCAATCTATCCCCTTTCAAATAAACCATAATTTAAGTTTTAAACTTAAAAAAGCAACCCTAAGCGTGTTCCCGCTTCTATATATACCTCTGCCCTGTCATTCCGTATTATCTCAGCCTGTATGTTACATTCTTTCGTTTGCGACAAGATGTGACACAGGTACGGAGAAACCCTAAGCGATCCCCCTTCTATATATACCTCTGCCTGGATATTAGATTCTTTCGTCCTGTCTTGAAGCAGGTAAGATGGAAAGGGTAACAGGAGCGGATGTTAGACATCCGAGTAAACTAAATCGCTCCAAGCCGGTTAATTGTCTTATTTATATTTTTGTTTCACGTCTTTATTTTTTTTTGTGAGAAAGGGTTGGAATTCATGCGACTCTCCACTTCACAAATAACTCTCGTTTGTTCTGTCTTGAACAGGAGGGGACATCTGAGAAACCTAAATCGCTCCAAGTGGGTTAGTCCTTCTCGAAAGAGAGTAGGATTCGAACAGCTTCATCGCAGGTCTGTAATTGCCTTATTTTTATTTTTGTTTCACGTAATTGTCTTTTTGTAATTGGACTTCGAGTAAATTATTTAAGTGGAATGTTGTCAAGTATCTTAAAATAGGGTATTTGAAAACATAATTGAAGAGATAGTATGTTACATAAGTTGAAATCAAGTATATGAGAAGTGTTATATAATAATATTTTTGGAGGAGAAGTGTTATATAATAATATTTTTGAAGTTGAAGTGATTTTTTTTGATGTTTGAAATAATTATGAAGATGAGTGTTGGAAGATGTTGAGGTGCATATTTTTCAAGCTTTCATCTTTTGTATTTAGAAAGAATTAGAATATTGACAAATTGATCAAGATAAGAGTTTGTATTTGTCATATATAAAATTTAGTTCATCTCTTTATATGCTATATCATTAGCAGTAAATTATGTAAGTGAAATGTTGTTAAGTATTGGCTTCTTAGAATAGGGTACTTGAAAACAGAAGTGAAAAGATAGTACTGTTACACAGTTTGAAATCAAATATCTGAGAAATGTCATATAATAATATTTTCAGAGTTGAAGTGAATTTTTTTTATGTTGAAATAGTTATAAAGATGGAAGTTGAAAGCTGTTGTAATACATATTTCTCACGCTTGTATTTTATGTATTTAGAAAGAGCCAAAATAATATATATTTCTCAAGTTTGTATCTTATCTATTGATCATTTGTCCTATAAGTTCTCATATCATATATTTTTCAATAATATATCAAAATATTCCTCGTGCATTCACAAATAAATTAATTGCACATCAAATTACTTAATAAAAAAAGAGATTGATTATACCAGAAACATTATACAATGCTTTTTTGAGAAGGAAGCCGCTCCACAAAATCTCTAGTTACATTATACAATGCTCTTTTGAGAAGGAAGCCGCTCCACAAAATCTCTAGTTACACGAGCCAAAAATTCTCAAAAAAAAATACATTATATATACCTTTCACAATTATTTTTATTTTAAAATATTTTCATTCAATAATTAATGTATAGCTTATGCATTATACAATAGTGAAACAAAAAAACGAGACGCCCAGCTACACATTAAACTTCTATGTTCCATTGTCTTGGAAGTCATATATTTGTCTTGTATAATTCGAGAAAACGCATTGGGAAACACATGTATGAATTTTAGGAGAAAAACAAAAATAACAAAACTGTCGCCGTATGCAAAGTACCAATCCTGCTTATTTGAAACAGGTGGGCCAAGACCTCCACCCAAGTTAACTGAGTGCAATATTTCGTAGAGACTCTGCCCTTGATAGTTGGCATCCTCCATCATAAACTTGATGTTATAGACGGTTGAAAAAAATGTGTACATAAGTTTACAGAAGTCTTCCACCGTGTTGGGTAAATTGTGGTTCTGCTAGATTGTGGTTCTGGTAGATGAGAAGCTTCAACAAGTATGCGATGTCATACGCACCAGAGAAAATAACAAATGGTAATATCATTATTTAAAACAAGCCCCGAAGACATCAGAAGCTTAGCAAAATCAATTGAATCGATACCCTCGCGTTTGTTTTTCTCAAAGTCAATCCCGCTTTTGCTCAATAGTTCAATGGATTTTTCTTTGAACTATTGAGCAAAATCCATTGAACTATTGAGCAAAAATGGAATTTACTTTGAGAAAAAACAAACGTGAGGGTATCGATTCAATTGATTTTGCTGAGCTTGTGATGTCTTGGAAACTTGTTTTAAATAATGATATTATTTTTGTTATTGTTTGTGCTTATGATATGGCATTCTAAAATCTAACATCAACCTAAAACATTAATTTAACTGGTTATATTTTTAAATTTATTAAGCAAAATATTTATAATTTATAAATTAATAATAATTTTAATATTTTAATAGTATGAATTAAAATAAACTTAATAGAAATTACAATTAATATATTAATAAATAAAAACTAATTGATTAAATGTTAAGTATATGATCAATTACATCTAATTTATTAATAAATAAATAAAAATTAAAACACACATCCACTAATTTATTAAATAGTGGCTAAGCATATTATCAAGATAATTGAAAAAAAATGGTTTAAATTATGAAAAATATTCTTTATTTAAATGAAAAAGGGATGACTTCACCTTTAAATTTAAAATACAAAAATAAGCACTATATTTATTTATTTTATTTTTTTGAAAACATCTCAAAAAAGATGCCACTTTCGGGTAAGACCCAAGGAGGCAGGGGTAAAAAAAAAAAAAAAACACTATATAACTACTTATAATATCAACTAAAACTTTCTCCCAACTTAACAAAAATAAGCAGCATTTGATCCAAATATCAAATAAAAATTCACTAAGTTAAATAAAAAAATCAAAATATCTAGTGGTAGAGAAAGACCAGACACCCACTACCACATATTGACCATGTTCTATGTTCAATTGTCCTCATGTTACTAGTATAAAACTTGGTGGTTGATGGGCACTTCAAGTTTTTTAATTTTTGGTGGATGATTGCTCGTAAGGACGTATGCCGAAGCTGGAACTATATTTTTAATTTTTAATTTTAAATTTCAAATCAACTATTCCTTGTTGGATTTGACCATTTGATTGGTGGTTGGTTCCTCTGTTTGGAGGTGTTGTATTCGGTTTGGATTTGATCACTTGATTGGTGGTTGGTTCCTCTGTTTGGAGGTGTTGTATTCGGTTGTGGGGTCTATTTAAAAACATTCTTGTCAAGGTTATAGGATCCTTTCAAAACCCTCACTTTTTTAACAATTATCATGTATATATATAATTATTATATATATACTTACATATTTATAAGTATATTGAAAGTAGATTTAGCTAATTGTATGTGTTATATATTTAAAGATGATTGAAATTTGATTTTTTACTTGATTAATATTTTAGTTCTAAATGTTTAGAGGTAATTCTAAAATCTTAGAGTGAAGAGCAGCATGGGAGGAGCTAATCTTGGCTAGATAATTTTGTTTAGTATGAGTCTACCACCAAGTGTTTCCCTTTAATGGATTTCTTCTTTTCCCATATCCACAATGTATTTCAAATTGAGTCTACTCATCTGTTTGAAATGCAGAGCAAAAAAAATCTCGATATAAAACACTAGATTAAACAATTGAATGCTTTGTGTTCCATGTTGAGATTTTTGACTTCTTAATCTGCATTTCAGACATACGAGTTGTTCTTAAATTTGAAAGGCATTGTGGATATGGTAAAAGAAGAAATTTGTTAGTACAGATAAAAATGATAATGCGTGTGTAGTATGTAGATATGGAGGTACTCTAGTTTTGTGTGAAGGTGTGTGTAGTATGTAGATATGGAGGTACTCTAGTTTTGTGTGAAGGTTGTAGGTGGTCTTTTCATAATGGTGAGTGTTATTTGATTTTTTTGTTTTACAGCTATTTTTTGCATTATCATAGTGGCATTGTTGCACTATAATACAAGTATATTTTTTGTGTTTTAGTGTTGAGTATTGAAGTCAAGATGTTACAAAAATATTAAGTTTTCATATAGGGAGATTTTCATGCCACAAATTTATAAGATTTTTCTGGTGGATGACGTATCTACGTGTCTAGATATTTATGCTACATTGGGAAACCAATGGTTTTGATCTAAGGCAATATATTTATCAAAAGCGGATTTAGCCAGTTATGTTTATTGTATATTTGAAGATGATTGAAATTTAACTTTTACTTGAATAATATTTTAGTTCTATATGTTTGCAGGCAGTTCTAAAATCCTAGAGCAAATAGCATCATAGGTGAGCCCAGTTTGGTTGGATAATTTTAGTTAGTGTTAGTTTGCCACAGTGTGGTTCATAGTACAATGCCTGACAATGTTTCAATTGAGATGTGAAACAAAATTTAATGGATATCTTCTTCTCCCATTTCCGTAATGCCTTTCAAATTTTCTAACTCATTTGTTTTAAATTCGAAGTAAGAAAATAAAAATATCGATATAGAAAACTAAGATTAAACAACCAAATATTTTGTGTTCCATGTTGATATTTTTGACTTCTTACTCTGCACTTCAAACAATTGAGTTGTTTTCAATTTTGAATGGTATTGTGGACATGGTAAAATATGAAATTTGTTAGTACATATAACAATGGTAATGTGTGTGTAGTATGTGGATATGGCGATACTCTAATTTTATATGAAGGTTGTAAGTGGTCTTTTCATAATGATGAGTATTATTTGAACTTTTATGTTCTATGGTTATTTTTTGCATTATCATAGTGGCATTGTTTGCAGAATAATACAAGTACCTTTTTTGTGTTTTAATACTGAGTATTGAGGTCAAGATGTTACAAAAAGATGTAGCTTTCACGTATGGAGATTTTTGTGCCACATCTTTATGGGATTTTTTTGAAAGTGTGGATGACATATCTATATGTCTAGATATTTCTGCTCTACTAGTTGACTCCTATGTGATCTCTACTTTTTGTGATTCTTTTGAGTCTTAGTTGTCATTATTAGTGTTTTAAGCTATATGGGATACTTCCATAAACATATTATATTTGATGTTAGATTAATTAAACCATATCCAACATGTATTTTTTATAACCAATACCTTTTTTTTATCAAAATATTTTTCATCATCCTTAAAGTGCTATGTTTTCATAGTCAATTTTCTGTGTGTGTGTATATTATTACCCCCGGCTCCCTTGTGTGGTCTGTTGGTGTTATTCCTTCTTGGTGTATTCGGTTTTCTCTGAAGATGGGTAAATATAAGGTCTCCATTTGTAAGTCCAAACAATACAAGTCGAGGGTGGAACCTGCATCTCTTTCGGATGATGAGGATGTTTTGTCTATTCTGAAAGCAGGGGGTTTGCTGGATTGTATCCAGAAGCTCCATGGTCATAATACCATTCTATCTAAATGGATGGCAATTACTTGAAAATAAGTGATGGGTTCATATTGGGTCGTGGTCATTTGAAGTTACAACGGATCTGGTTAGCCGTACCATTGGGCTAGTTTTAGATGGTGCAATGCACAATAGGGAGAGACACTCTTTAGTTCAAGAGATTCACTTATTTCTGGATGAACATGAATTCTTACCCTGAATTTAGAATGGCTTTAGTGCAAAAGCTTTTCCTGCTCTGTGGAATAAGGTAATTAGGGTGATAATGGATTTTTTCATGGTGGATGCTTCGTACGACATTGTGTAGAGTTTTCATGCTATGTTCCTTAATCACCTTCGATGGTAGAGGTGGATGAATATTCCTCTATTCCTATTCAACTCGATATGTAAATCTATGATGGCTATGCAAAGTGGTAGGGAATAGGTTCCCTTGCATCAGGGTTTGGCTCTATTATTGTTCGAGCATGCTACTTTGGAGAAGGGGGTTGTTGCTGAGGAGATTTTAAATTCCTTGATTCCCTCCTTGTTCTAGTCCCTGGTGACACCCTGATGGCTTCGAATAGTTCAAGCTTTGAAGTTGAGATTGTGCATTCTTACTCTTTGGGATTGGATTCAAAAAAGGTATATGGTAAAGGCTTTGATTTTGCTAAAGGGGTGTGGGGATCTGCAATGGGAAGGACTTTAGATAACATTGGGAAGAAGCCCTTGGTTTCTCCAGTCGCTTATCCGGTTGTGGAGAGCCCCTTTATGGATGCTCATGGGGAAATTGGTGGGATTCGTAAATCTATTCGGTTGAGTGGTAAAAGGTAAAATTTGGTGGAGTCCTCCCCCATTTCTAAGGTGGTCGATGTGGATGATGTGGTGGAGGTCCTTCCTATATTTTCTATGAAATACAAACCAGTTGTTGAGATGTACTCTCAAGGTAAATTTGTCATGACGAAGAGCGCAATTCTCCATAGTCTTCGCTTGATGGAGGTCAAACAACATGCGGTTTAGAGTTCGATGAATATGGCTTTAGACTATTCTGAGGAGGCTACCCAGATGTATAGAGAAATTATTCACAAGTTTGATTCTCTGATGTAGAACCACCCCGATTCTCTCATTGGTCAATTCATTGGTTTTTTGGAATTCTAGGATCTTCCTATTTGTTTGTTATTGTTACTGCTTTGTTTATTTCTATTTTCGTTGGTTTACTTTTTGTAAAAGGTTGTGGGGTCCCTTTTAAAACCCTCTTTTCTCTTAATATTACCAAAAAAAGATAAAATATAACTTGACGAATTACCTTTTAATAATTGAATTATATCAAAATAAAATATCAACTCAACACCATGATTAAATTATTTGTTACCTGACTTCCTTATCTATAGATATGCTGGCTATTTCAAAATATTTCCTCCAATAATAGATATTGAGCATCCACAATAATATTATTTTTTATTTGATCTTCACATCTATTTTTGTTGATAGTATTAATGATAATTATTACATTATGATTACATAGTGATATTTTAATAACTTGAAAATTATGTATGTATTACTTGACAAGATTCAAAACTCAATATCTTCTTTGAAATTTCAGAAATATAACCATATAAACTAAAACCATTTGATCCTGATCATATAATCTAAAACCATTGTTTCAAAGTACAATGCATGGCAATATTTCAAATGGGATGTGAACCAAAACTTAATGAATTTCTTCTTCTCCCATATCCATAATACCTTTTGAACTGAGTCTAACTCCTATTTTTGAAATACAAAGTAAGAAGATAAAAATATTTATAGAAAAATCTAGATTAAACAATTGAATGCTTTGTGTTCCATGTTGAGATTTTTGACTTCTTACTCTAAACTTCAAACATACAAGTTGTTCTTAGTTTTGAAACGCATGGTGGATATGGTAAAGGAAGATTATTTTTTTTTATAAATAAAAATAATAATGTGTGTAATATGTGGATATGGTGGTACTCTAGTTTTGTGCGAAGGTTGTAGGTGGTATTTTTAGAATAGTGAGTGTTATTTGAAATTTTTTCTTCTATGGTTATTTTTTACACTGTTAAAGTGGGATTTTTGCACTATAATACAAGTACATTTTTTGTGTTTTAATTTTGAGTATTGAGGACAAGATGTTACGGAAATACTAAGATTTCATATAAGGAGATTTTCATGCCACAAATTTACAATTTTTTTCTAGAGGGGTGGATGATGTATCTACGTGTATAGATATTTATGTTTCACTGGGAAACCAATGGTTTTGATCTAAGGTAATATATTTATCAAAAGTGGATTTAGCCAATTATGTCTATTGAATATTTGAAGATGATTGACATTTTACTTTTACTTGATTAATATTTCAGTTCTATATATTTACACACAGTTATGAAATTCTAGAGAAAAGAGCATCATAGGTGGAGCTCATATTGGCTGTATAATTTTGTTTAGTGTCAGTTTACCACCAAATATTTCATAGTACAATGCATGATAATGTTTCAATTGAGATGTGAACCAAAACTTAATGGATTTCCTCTTCTCCCATATCCACAATGTCTTTCGAATTGAGTCTAACTCATCTATTTGAAATGTAGAGTAAGAAGATAAAAATATCGATATAGAACACTAGATTAAACAACCTAATGCTTTGTGTTTCATGTTGAGATTTTTGACTTCTTACTTTGTACTTCAAACATACGCATTGTTCTAAATTTTGAAAGGCATTGTGGACATGGTAAAAGAAGAATTTTTTTTAGTACATGTAACAATGATAATGTGTGTGTAGTATGTCACGGTACTCTAGATTTGTGCAAAGGTTGTAGGTGATCTTTTCATAATGGTGAGTTTTATTTGAACTTTTTTGCTCTATAGTTATTTTTTGCACTATGATACTAGAATTATTTCTCTATAAGACAAGTACCTGTTTTGTGTTTTAATGTTGTGTAGTGAGGTCAAGATGTTACAAAAAACTAAAAATTTCATATAAGGAGATTTTCGTGTCACAACTTTATGGAATTTTTTTGAAGAGATGGATGACATATCTATATGACAATATTCCTTATGACAATATTCTCTAACGGTGACCCAAGTAAACCAAAGTCACCGTTCTCTAGCTATTCGACTCCAACTTTTGGTTTGTTTTTCCAGAAGTTGAATATTTAGTTACGATGAAAAAAAGTAATTTGTTGATATCCATGGATCTTTGATTGATCCAATCGAAAATATTGATCTAATATTTAAAACATTCTGCTTCGCCATCTTGGATGGAATTGAAAAATGTGTTCCTTTTTCTCATTCCAAATCCAAATTACGAGAATGTATACAATTCCTTTCCTGAACCATGGTATTCGTAGGAGAGGTTTTTAACCTATATAGAAATATAGTTTAAATCGGAACATAGATGAGAAATGAAAGATCCCTTAACTATGCGAGTTAATGATGGAACGAATCACACTTTTACCACTAAACTATACCCGCCACGATTTGATTGTAGCATACAGATCGATCTTTTGTCCAACAAGAAGATAAGGGGTTATGAACTTCTAGTGAAAATGTAGTGCAAGTTCCTATCAATGCATTTCTGGATTTCCATCCCCGGGAATTCCATACAATACTTGAAAAGTATTGAATTGAATTCCCGGAGAGGGCCCGTAACGGGATTTAGAATTCCGTTACGGTAAAGTGCTAATAGAGCAATTAAAAATGGGCCTGACTCATGATCTCAATAACCTTTCAAATCATGTTGTTTTACCCCCCCTGTCTATAATCCTATTGACTCAATAAAATTTTCATTTCTTAATGAAATATTGTTAAGAATCAGTTTGCACAATTCTCTTATTCTCCATATTTATTTTATTCTTTCAAATATATTTTTTTTTTATTATCCCAATCTGATCTGTCCAGTCAGTTTAAATCAAAAAAATCCCGTCTAGATTCTAGCCTTGAGCAGCTTTAATTATTACAATAAAAAAAAAAAATAGAGAGCCCATTCATGTATATATTGACAAAATGAAGAAAAAAAGCGGGAGAGGAAATGAAGAGATGATATCAGATGGTCAAATTGGGATAGCCCTTGTTGCTGCTTTTATAACAATTCTTTTAGCTTTCAGGTTAGGTAAAGCGCTGTATTAATGATTCGCTCGATTCTTCTTATCTACGAAAGATAATGGCCTGGCCAAATATTGGCCGGGCTAGGGAAAGCGAAGAATCATTTTGAATGGAATGAAGAATAGGATTAGATCCTCACAAATGTTGGTGCTTATCCAGACAAAGGCTATATTCATTCTATATTTCCCATCTCGGAGAGATGGCTGAGTGGACTAAAGCGGCGGATTGCTAATCCGTTGTATAGACTATCTGTACTGAGGGTACGAATCCCTCTCTCTTCGTTCCGTCACTTGATATGACAATATTCTCTAACAGTTACAAATATAATTCTATGACATACATATTTCTATTTTGAAAACTAATCTTCTTTATCCAATGATTAATTTATAGCTCATATGAAACTAGTGGCAAAGAAAGACGAGACACCCACTAACACATTCTGATTGACCATGTTCTATGTTCCATTGTCTTGGAAGTCATATAATTGTCTTGTATAACTCAAAAAAATGAATGTGGAAACAAATGTATGAATTTTAGGAGAAAAAAAGAAGGTAACAAAACTAACTATCAGATCCTGCCATATGCGAAGTACCAATACTGCTTATTTGAAATAGTTGGGACAGATCTTTGAGACCTCCACCCAAATTAACTGAGTACAATGTTTCGTAGAGACTCTGGCCTTGATAGTTGGCATCCTCCATCATAAACTTGATGTCATAGATAGTTGAAAAAAATGTTTATAAGTTTATAGAAGTCCTCCACGGTAAATTCTGGCCGATGAGAAGCTTCAGCAATTATGCGATGTCATACGCAGCAAAGAAAATAACAAAGGTAATATCATTATTTAAAACAAGCCCCGAAGACATCAGAAGCTTAGCAAAATCAATTGAATCGATACCCTCGCGTTTGTTTTTCTCAAAGTCAATCCCGCTTTTGCTCAATAGTTCAATGGATTTTTCTTTGAAATATTGAGCAAAATCATTGAACTATTGAGCAAAAATGGAATTTACTTTGAGAAAAGCAAACTGAGGGTATCGATTCAATTGATTTTGTTGAGCTTGTGACGTCTTGAAAACTCGTTTTAAATAATGATATTACCTTTGTTATTTTCTCTGCTTATGATATCACATTCTTGCTGAAGCTTTTCAACTACCAAAATTTACCTAACACAGTGGAAGACTTGTATAAACTTATGTACACATTTTCTCCAACTGTCTATGACATCAAGTTTATAATAAAGGAGTCTATGAAATCAAGTTTATAATGAAGGATGACAACTATCAAGGCCAGAGTCTCTACCAAATTTGTACTCAGTTAACTTGGATGAACATCTCAAAGGTCTGTTCTAGCTATTTCAAATAAGCAGGGTTGGTACTTCACATACTGTAGTGTTACCTTTTGTATTTTTTTAAATTTATACATTTGTCTCCCAATGAATCTTTTGGAAGCTATGCAAGACAATTATATGCCTTGCGGTGAAGACATTGGAACATAGAATATTAATTTAACGGATTATATTTTTAAAGAAGGTTTGCTTTAAATTTTGTAAGCAATATATTTATAATTTATAAATTAATTAATAATATTTTAATATTATATATCAAAATAAACCTAATAAAAATTAGGTCAATAAATAAAAACTACAGGCAAACATCCACTAATTTATTAAACAGTGGTTAAGTATATGATCAATTACATCTAACTTATTAATAAATAAATAAAAACTACAGACAAACATTCACTAATTTATTAAACTTTCACTAATTTATTAAACAGGGGTTAAGCATATGATCAAGATAATTGATCAAAATGGTTTAAATTATGAGAAATATTCTTTAATTAGATGAAAAAGTGATGACTTCACCTTTAAATTTAAAGAATATACTTTATAGAATACAAAAATAAGCACTATATAACTACTTATAGTATCAAATAAAATTATATCAAACATTCTCCCAGCCAAAAAAAAAAATGAACAACATTTGATCCAAATATCAAATAAAAATTCACTAAGTTAAATAAAAAATCAAAGGAACTAGTAGCAAAGAAAGACCAGACGCCCACTAACACATTAAACACTGATTGACCATGTTCTATGTTCCATTGTCCTATGTTACTAGAAGTCATATAATTGTATTGCATAACTAAAAACAATGCAGTGACAAACAGATGTATGAATTTTAGAAGAAAAAAAATAACAAATACCGCGGAGTACCAATCTTGCTTGTTTAAAACAGTTGGGCCAAATATTTGAGACCTCCACCCAAATTAACTGAGTGCAATAGTTCGTAGAGACTCTACTCTTGATAGTTGACATCTTCCATCATAAACTTGATGTTATGTGTTTATAAGTTTACAGAAGTCTTCCAAGGTGTTGGGTAAATTCTAGCCGATGAGAATTTTCAGCAAATATGCGATGTCATACGTACACAAAGAAAATAAGGTAATATCATTATTTAAAACAAGCCCCAAAGATATAGAAGCTCAGAAAAATCAATTGAATCGATACTGGCATTTAATTTTCTCAGAGTCAATTCCATTTTCTCTTAATAGTTCAATGGATTTTGGGTTACACTTACCACAATGAGGATTGAATTCCTTAAAATTAAATTGCCAAATGCAACACTGACCCATAACACTAGCTTCTCATTTTCATAAAAAAGAGTAAGGTCAACCTAGATAATGACGTGTACATTGGACTTTGGAGTGCCGTAAGGCTTATTAGAAAATTAAACCAGATTTAACACATTTTGATAAGATTGATTATTTGCACCATTTGTTAGATCTTGATTTATTATCGGTTGTTCATGATTAACTGCAATGGTGTGAGAAGTCATCTAATGTTGTATTTTGCATTGAAGACATGTCAAAAAAGTTGGTGGAGCTTTCTCGCTCCTTCCTTGAGAACCTAGCTATATATTTTTATCGAGGTTCTATTTTGTAAGGTTGGAGAAAATCAGAGCAGAGGAGCATATCTGTGAGAACGCAGTAGCGTGGAAGAAAGAGCGGTAGAAGGCCAGAGAAGCCGAGAGCAAAGCAGTAGTAGAAAGCTAAGTTCGAAGTTGAAGCCAAAGCCTTCCGAAACTCCCCTATGGATGTAACCTGCAAACTCTTTACAGTTGCAGAAGTTTGTGGATGTATTTCCAAAAGGTAAGTAATATATATATATATATATATATATATATATATATATATATATATATATATATTTTTTTTTTTCTTGTATTTTCATCTTCATGTAATATTTGGCTATTGTTAAAATCAACTTGGCAAAGTCTGGTTCTACGTGTTTTATTTTCCTACTCCATTCTGCATTAAAACCTTTGTTGTGTCTTGCGAATTAGAACAAGCTTTATTCCACTCTAAAATATTTGTAATACTTTGCTTTAATCTATGGATTTATCTTCCTCTCAAGTCCATGGTATATCTTCTTGTTCATTCTGCTCCTACATAGTCTAAGCCTCCAATCCGCTCCACCTTTTCTTGGAAATGTGTGCAAGCCTTTAGATTTAGCGGTCCACTAATTTTTGCTATATAGTAATCCACTCATTACCTTGAGTTATTTTGAGCAAAGCATAGCCCACTGTTGTTTCCTTATTATGCCCAACGAATTTTTTCATTTTGTTGTGCATTTGAAATCCACTCCTTGGCCCTTGTAAAATAGAGCAGAACTCTACCTTGCTTTAAGTTCGCTCTCATTTACTTATTTTCACTAGTGGATTTTTATTTCGCTCTATAAGCATAAGTTATGTAAGCTAAATATTTTCTCCGGATCAGAGTTTTACCTTGAGTTTTGAGCCTACGGATTGCTTTCATGCTTTAAATCGGTGAAGTCCCATTCCACTTTTGCTTACAAATAAAACACTCAGAATTGGAGAAAGCGTGATTCCACTTCTGCTCCTGCATTAATACTTTTAAATTGGTATCAGAGCGTGCACCAGTTTTATGAAATATAAGAAGTAATGGCTTTTGAAAACAACTCTTTGCAATTGCATATCCCATGGTTCGGTGGCAAAAATTATGATTACTAGAGCATCCATATGAAGATCTTGTTTGGGTCTCTCTCCCAAGTAGATTCAGAAATGTTAAAGGAGAATAGAAAGAAATACCAAGAGGTATTATTTTATATAATGCAAGTGGTTGAAGAGACCATATTCCCATGAATTATAGTAGCAACCAAAGCAAAGCAAGCATGGGAAATCCTAGCTAGCTCTTACCAGGGCAGCATCAAGGTGAAGTTAGTGAAGTTACAAATGCTGAGAAGGGAGTTTGAAAATGTGTAGATGAGTGAGTCAAAGTCAATGAACATTTTTTCACTCAAAAAATAAATTTTATTAACCAGATACAGTTGAATGGGGAGAATATGGAAAACCAGAGGATAGTAGAAAAAATAATGAGGAGCCTACCAGAAAGGTTAGACTTAGTAGAGATTGCAATTGAAGAATTGAGGAATTTGACAACCCTCTATGTGGATGAGCTCATGGGTTCTCTGCAAACACATGAGCATAGGTTGAGTCGATCATCTCAGTCCTTGCTAGAACAAGCGTTCAAGATAGATGTCTCATTTTGAGATAGTTGCAGAAGATATGAATCCTAGCAAGGCACATCATTTTATCAAGGAGTAAGAGGATAGAGTAATCGAGGTAAGTGTGGAAGAGGCCATAAGTGAGGAGGAAGGACAAACTCCAATGATGGAGAGAATAGCTGCAACTTCTATGAATTGGGAGGAATATGTAATGGTAGAAATCAGTAAGCTAGATCTAATCAAATGTTTGAAAAATCCAATATCCAGTGCTATTACTATAAGAAATTTGGCCACTATAGCTATGAGTGCAGAAAGAAGTTGGTCAAGGATAACAAACAACAAGCCCACTACACAAATGAAGCTAGAAATGCAGAGTGTAGAGATGCTTGTGGGAACATGTTGTTAACATGAAGCACTAAGGAGGAGATCCAGATGAACACCTGATCTCTTGATAGTGGGTGCAACAACCACATGTCTAAAAATAGAGAGATGTTCCCATAGTTGGATGAAACAGTCCAATTCAAAGTGAACATGGGGAACAACAATAAGGTACCAATAAAGGGAAAAGGAAATATAATTATCTGCACCAAGCAAGGTGAAAGGAAGTAGATATGTGATGTGTATTATGTGTCTGGGTTGAAACATAACTTATTGAGTGTTAGACAGCTTGTGCATAAGGGACACACTACTCAATTTTAAGATGGAGTTTGTACCATCAAAGACAAAGATCATGGGAAAATTTAAATATTGTCCATGACAAAGAACAAATTATTTCTCTTTTATATTCAAAATGAATTGCTGCTATCATTGAGTATAGTGGTGAAATATTCTACCTGGCTATGGCATCTTAGATTCTATCACTTAAGTTTTAGTGGCCTGAACATTCCACACAAGAAGTAAATGGTGAAGGGTTTACCCCTCATAGAGAAATTGAATCAAGTTTATGAAGGTTGTTTGGTTAGCAAGAAGTACATGGGTGTGTTACCTATAGGGTAATCTTGGAGATATTCACAACCATTAGAGATGGTACATTAAAATATTTGTGGTCCTATGCAGACCAACACATTTATTGAAAACAAATATTTCTTGACTTTCATTGATAACTTTAGTCGAAGGACATGGGTATATCTCATCAAGAAAAATTTAGAAGCCTTCGGTAAATTCAAATATTTCAAGGCTTTGGTTGTGAAAAATAGTGGCTATTATGTAAATACTCTCAAAACATATGGAGGAGGTGAGTAAATGTCCAAAAAATTTCATAACTTTTGTAAACAAAATGGAAGAATTATATTAAATTATCAAAAGTAAGAATTCCATTGTGCATGAACTACTATACAAAGAAGTTTACTTTCAGTAAACCCTTATATTGCCAAATATTTCTCCAATCCTTGACATGATATGCATGAGGAGGAGGTTCTTAAAGGATATTATTATATCCATAATTCACTATATAAACTCCAAGGCTCCCATAGTCCCAAGCTAATTTATCCTTCTCATATCTACTTGTGAGAAATATTTCTACCAAGATTTTAGTCATGATGGGTGTCAATTCTAGAGGGATTAGAATTGGCCACTCATCCAACTTATTAAAATGCTTAAACCTATAATATCCTAGCTGACTAATTTTGAAATAATTTTTAATATGGATCCAATCCCTACTTTTTATGGTTGTATTTACTTTTTACAGTTCTAAGAATTCAACAATGATAAGTGGGTATTGATGCCATGAATATGTTGAAATTCATGACTTCTCCCCTCTTCCCACTTTCTTAAATAATCCATATTTCATTATCTAATATCGTCAATTTAGATATTGCTCCACTAAGGACCCATTACCATCTAAATGGAAATGAATCATCTCATTCGGGTTCACCTATCTAATATATTTACCAATTAAAAGTCTAATGAATAAAGAAATTGGTTGGGATATCCACCTCCATTAGATCTTTCCAGCTAAAGCTTTATTATTTAAAATTGATCTCCTTAGTCCCAAACCTCCCATTACCTTGGGATACCTTACTTTCTCCCAACATACTAAGACCCATTTCATCTCTCCTTTTGTTTCTCCCCATAAAAATTTTCTAGCCATCTTGTCCAACTCTTTCCATATGGTATGTGGGGCAAAAAGTATAGACAATTTATAAATTTGCATGGCCTAAATGAAAGACTACAAAAACTTTAATCTAACCCAAAAGGTTAACCATTTATGAGGCTAACTGTTAATTCTTTCTTTTATATGATCCAAAATATTCCTCTAGATAGCTATCTTTAAAATTTTAAAATGCAAAGGGACCCTGAAATATACCATTAGAAGAGAAGCCCTCGTGAATCCTAAGATCTCTAAAATTCTATCCTAAAGTCTTTGATCAAAATTAAAGAAGAGCACTATGGATTTTGTATCATTAATGACTTGTTTTGTGGCCCTAAGGTAAACATTAAGAGTATGTCTAATCATTCTTACTTCCATGAAGTGTTGGATTTTTAAGCCTTACTACCACAAAATATCACAAGTCCCAATATAAAATAGCCATAATATTAAAGGTAAAAATATCAATAATGAAGAGTAGAATATATGATCAATCTAATATGTATATTAAGACCAATATAATAAAAAAACTCACTTATATAATAAAATATAAATGGTCTAAGTAATTCATGAACCATGCATGAAGAAAACTTACAAAATTAATTGCTCAAAATATGTATACAATCTTTATTTCTTGTTTATACCTATTACAATAAGATAATAGGATATTCTAATTCTCCCTCAAATTACGTTCTCATGGAGCATTGTCTCCATAATATATCCATAGCAATATGACTCTTCAAGTACTTGACTGTTTCTCTTCATATGACAAATCCCGTAACCTTTGGCTTATCATATTTCCACTTGCATACTAGACTCTTCACTTTCTTCTTGCATGCACACTTGATGCTATGATACTTGTACACATCTACATGAATCTTACACTTATACATGCACTTATAATATAATATGCTTATGAACATCCTCACATTACATATTTGCACACTTACATACATGACACTTGTGCACATTCTCTCAATCTACACTTGCATCTAACTAAAATGATACTTGTGCATTTCCAAAACATTGCACTCTTACATGGAGCTTGTGCATTTATTATAGATTTACCCTTACATGAAAGAGAAATATATATCACACATCTATACTATAGACTGAACGCTAATCTATTACATATTTACAATTGTACCATGAAGGTACCATGGGGGTATATTAGCATGTACCAAATAATGTAATATTCCTTAACACCTCCTTGTATTACATTATTTGGTTATTGAAGAATTTAGTATTCAATCTTGGTATTCATATTTGTCTTCAATATTAATGTGACATTGCATTTTTTATGAACCTCTGCTTCTCTGGAATCTTCTTCATTATATTGAATCTTGGGTTCATTCTCTTGCTTGAATTCTGCCCCTAGTTCTCCTTCATCGTTATTATTCTAGTCTTCAATATTTGTGTCTTCTTTGTCTTTTTTATGAACTACTTGAGCTTATTTTTTAATCTCTTATATATATGGTTCATTCTTGATTACTTTGTAAGATAAATTTGGACCATATTTGATCCATTTATCTTCTCCTTGTTTTGTAAACATTTTATTATTAAATGTTTTTCTTCAATTTTGTCCTGCATTTTAGAAATTAAACACTTTGCTCTATTGTTAGAAGTTGCTTTAGAAATATTTTTTTGAAAAGGGTTGTATAATTTGAATAATAACATTCTTTCAAATCTCCCACAATGTTTTCCTTTGTACCAACAAAATGCTAGAGAATGGAATTTTCTTCCATAGAATTTACATGGATAAAGATACCAGTAGTTTGCTTCTTCATTTCCAATTATATTGCAATAAATTCACTTTAATTGAATACAACATCCTTTATATGATTTATGCTTCCTTGCTAGTACTTCAAGTTCTTTTGTTCTCTTAAGAAAACAACAAAACCATTGATGTACTATTAAGGCCATTCTTCCTATTTTTTCCTTATAAATGAGTTGCATGTTTTTGCAATCTATAGCACTCTGAGTAGTTATAGATTCTGTTAGAGAATTTGATTTTGTTAAACTACCAAATTGTGATCTTGCAGTGATAATATATAGTTTTGAATTCTTAAGTGTATTTCTAATCCATTAGGATATCTTCTTGTTTTCATCAAGATTTTGTTTACCATTTCACTATCTTCATTGAATGCATTTCTAATAATTTATTCCATAATTGATTTAACTTGATGATTTAGTTCCTTATATCTCCCAAGTTAGATAATCTCTTAAGTATGAAATTGTAAATTTTCTAAACCTTTGATGTAGAAAACCTTTTAACTCCCTAATATATATTAAATTTAATAAAAACTTAAAGATTATTTTTTCTAAATGTTTTAAATAGCTTCAAATAAAAAATCCTTAAATTTCACAAAACTTGAAAAAACTTAACTCCTTTTAACTCCTCCAATTTCTAATTCTATAATCACTCAAAAAAACTTAATAACCTTCAAATATTTTTTAAAACTTCTAATATCAAATCTGTGGAGTAACCCTTATTTCTCCATACTTTGAAAAAAACCAAATAGTAATTTCAAATTATAAAATTAATTTATAACTCCTCCAACTAATTAAATAATGATTTTATTCTAAACATTATAACTCCTCCAACTAATTAAATCATTAAATTATCTCTCCACTTAAACAAAGAACTTAAATTTTTAATTTGAACTAAGGTAATATTACTAACCTTTGGTCACCACCTTAGTTGATTTGCCTTTCTCAATTGTCTTCTCTTGCTCATTGATTAAAAATGGCTTGGATGCGCTAAGGTCTCCTTACGACTTTAAATAGCCTCTTTTCAAAAATCATGTCAATTTCAGCCCTAAATTCATGCATTATTTTGCATGTTTTCCATTAGTAGTGAACTCTACAATGTATGTTACCAATGAAGCAAATCATGGTAATATTGGCTTCTTGTTTGACGCTTCAAAATCCCAATAGGTAGCACTAATATGTTGTATTGTTGCTAGTCTTATATGTTGGTTACAAAATGTATTCAATGCTTCTCAAAGTCTCCATAGATAATTGAATGCCTTCCTACTTCAATATATGAGAACATATCTACTAGATGTAATGTTCCTTGGTCGCTCTGATATATTAATATATTTTCATTGAATATTGAGCACTTAGTTGCTCTACATCACCACTAGATGTTGTAATTTATCTCCATTGTATGTTGACCACCTGAGTTGCTCTATGTTGTTGTTGGATGTTGTAGTTTATATTTGTTGTATGTTTTTTTTTGGTATTAATTTAAAGAGAGGGTTTTGAAAGGGTCCCCACAACCTTATACATACAACCAAAATCTCAACCATAATAACAATATCCAAAATATTATACCTATTAGGAATAACCGAGAGAGTTTAATTCCTATTAACCATAATTATTTCGGAGAGAACTTAGAAAAGCACAATGCTTTGAAGGTAAAAAAAACTCTAACAAACTTCAAAAAAATGGCAAAGCAAGACCGAAAATCCCTTCCAATGAGATCCAAAGGGATGTACGACTCCTCCTTAGAAAAACAAAGCATCATGAGCCTATTTTCTATTAAGGGAGACTAAGTAATTCGGGACATAATTTTTCCACACCAAAAAAGCAAGACAATGGACACCACGGTTCCAACATATTGGCCAGTGCATTCCCCTCATAGAAAACATGGTGAATGTTCACATTTTCAAAAGCGTACAACAATATCCTAGCTTCAGCAATAATATTAAGAATTTTCTAGCTAGGTGTACACTCCCATTTGAGCATCTTGATTATGTTCAATGAGTCACCTTCGATTTCCACATTCTGATAGCCAGCATCCACTAAAAATTTCACCCCCATATAAGTTGCGCGAGCCTCCATGAAGTGAGAAGTTTGGGAATCAAGGGGTTTAGTAAATGCCATGAGGATGTCACCATTATTGTTTTGCATAATATCGCCTGCTCCAACCTTGCTAGGGTTACCCTTTGAGGTCCCATTGAAGTTGAGTTTCAGCCAATTAAGAGCCTGATGGACCCACTTAATTCCTACTCTAGGATCAAGTTCGAGGGGGGGGCGAGGAAGAGGGCTCCAAACCAATTTAAATTCTAAATCAACTTCATCGTAGGAGGAGGGCACCTTGGGCCATTTACCCACAAAGGCAGCCAAGACATTCTCTGACGCTATGTTAATGATCTTAGTACCCACCTTGACAACATCGGTCTCAATGTCATTAAAAGCATGGGCATTTCGTTCTTTCCACACCCCCCACCACACATGGGGAAGCATAATTTTCCACAACCAAGATAGCCATTGGGACATGAATGACAAACACCATTGAAGGATGTTGTCCATAAATGTACCTGGAAACACCCAATAAATGTTAAACCAATTAAAAATAAACATAAATACCTGCCATGTGAACGGGCAACTAAGGAGCAGATGTTGCATGGATTCCCAGTCTGATTTGCATAGATAGCATCTGTTCACCATAATGTGACCCCTATTTTGAAGATTCTCCAAAGAAAGTATTTTATTTTGAACCACCAACCAAAAATAAATATTGATCTTTAGGATAATTATTTTAATCCAAATAAGATTCATTGTAAAAGGAGCCTCATCTTCCAGGAGAAGGAAGGAATAAGATGATTTCACAGTAAATTCACCTTTAGCTTCCTCACTCCAAATCAAATGATCTCTGGAATCATCCTATCTGATCACATACCTATTGAGTTCCACTAAAAGTCTCTACCAACTAACCAAATCATTCTAGTTGGACACCCAATAGGGATGATAATTCCATGAACGCCTACCATTGACAATAGGCATATATTGGGAAACCTAAATTTTACCTTCCTCCATCACTTTCAAAGCAAGAGCCCTGAGATTTGGGTCATCCAATAATGGATCTTCCCTCAACCAATGGTCTTCCCAAAACTTGACATTTCTCCCATCACCAATGATCCACCTACTTTTAGCCTTCACAAAGTCCTTGATCTTTGTTAATCTTCTCCAAAAAATGGAGCCTCTTAGGGAGAGATCATCTGACAAGAAATAATTAAATCTGTATTTCACTTTAAATATAGAACACCAAGGTCTCTTGGCGTTCGAAGCAACCAACCACCCTAATTTACCAATCAGGGCTCTATTCATAAGTGTTGCTCTTTTCAAATTAAGACCCTCGTACTTTATCCTATTGCAACTCTGATCCCAAGAGACCAAGTGGTACTTACCTTTTAAATCTAATCTAGACCAAAGAAATGTTTTACAAATATGATCAATTTTATCCGTTACTTTAGCAGGGAGCATGAATAAGGACATGAAATAAATGGGTATGCTTTGGAGCGTATTTTGACCAAGTACCACCTTCCCTGCTTGGCTTAGTAACACCCCTTTCCAAGAGGCTAGTTTATGTTGGATTCTCTCAATCAAAGGCCCACAGTGAGTCTTTCATTCTCCCCATGAAGAGAGGTAATCCAAGATAGGTCACTAGCAATGTGGCAATCCTACAATTGAGTATATTCACAATATTTGATTGCCTAGCTTTCGGAGTGTTAACAAAGTAGAGAAAGCTCTTTGCAAAGTTGATCTCTTGACCAACAGCCCTCTCATAACACAATAAGATATTTTTAATATCCCGGGTAAAAAATACCAATGCACCACTAGAAATCAGAGTATCATCAGTAAATTGGTGATGAGATACATGTGGACATGGGAGAGTTTGACGAAGACCCACCTCCCCGTTCAAACTTCTAATCACTCTCCTCAAAGCCTCTACCACAAATAGGAAGAGGAAGGGAGAAATTAGATCGCCTTACCTCAAACGATAGTGAGACTTAAAAAATCTAGACATCGATTCGTTCACTATAATGGAGCACCAAACTAAAGAAATGGAAGACAAAATTGGGTGACCCATCGATCGCTAAAGCCAAATTTCCTCATCATCTCTTGTAAGAATGGCCATGTCACTTTGTCAAAAGTCTTACTGATATCAAGATTTAAAAGGAAAGCCTCTCTACCACTGTACTTGAATGAATGAAGAAGCTCATGCATTATAATAGTGCCATCTAAGATTTGTCTACTCGAAACAAAGGTGCTCTGAGCCATATAAATGAGATTCAGAAGTAGCCCCTTGAGTATGAAAGACAAAGCCTTAGAGAGAAATTTATATAAAGAATTGCACAAACTGATTGGTCTAAAATACTTAAATGACAAGGCGGAGTCCTTTTTTTGAATTAAGGAAATCAACATGGCATTCAAGAATTTAGGAATCTCCACCGATCTTTGGGCTTCTCTTAGAGCCTCTGCCACCTTAGACCCGTAAATATTCCAATATTTTTTAAAGAGCAATGGAGGAAATCCATCAGGACCTGGAGTCTTTAAAGGCCCTAGATCTTTAACAACATTAAATATTTCATCATCTATGAGTGGGACCTCCAAATCCATGTTTATTTCCTCCGTCACCAATGTAGGAATGACATCTAACATAACACATTCCACCGCCAAATCCCAATCCAGGGGGACCAAGAAGAGAACTGAAGAAATTGATAGCCTTCAATAAAATTTCCTCGCTCTTTTTGATAGACTTGCCATCCTCCTTAATGATCTCCACTATTCCATTCCTACTCCTCCGTTGCTTGGTGGATGCATGAAAGAACTACGTATTCTTGTCACCTTATATTAGCCATAATTATCTCAATTTTTGCTTCTAGTGCAACTCAATATCTCCTTGTTTGTTATGATAATTGGCTAAGCACTCCCTTTCCTCCCTTAATAACACCTCATCGAGTCCCTATGACTCAATATTTTTCTCTATTTCAACGACCTTATTTTTTAAATCTTCTAGCTCCCTAAAGATATTACCATACACATTCTTGTTCCACCATTTTAATTGATGACGAAGCATTAAAATTTTGAATGCAACTTTAAAAAGGGTCGATCCTAGTGCTTCCTCATCCCACCATTTTTTCATGCAATATTCAAATTTAGGGAAGTTGCACCACATTACTTCAAAGCGAAAGAGTATCGAAACAAAAGAAGAGTTTTCAACAGTCTCCAAAAGGAGAGGATTATGATCCGAGCCCACTCTAGGGGTGGAAAGCACCACATCCTCAAATAAATTGAGACTTCCAGATGAAACTAGCACTCTGTCTAGTCGTCTCAAGATAAAACCATGACCGACCTACTGTTACTTCATGTAAAATATCTCTTTTCAAATCAACGTATCATAATTCTACAAAAGATATCCATCAGGTCAGCAAGACTATGCTCTTCAGGGCCACTTCCACCCCTTCTCTCTGAAGGATATATAGGGGAGTTAAAATATCCAATCACTAACCAATGTTCATGAATGAAGGTTTGACGCATTTCTAGCAACAACTGCCAGAAATATCTCCTTTCATAAGTGGTATTTGGAGCATAGATATTGGAGACCACCCAACGCCTTTGGATTTCATTACACCAGAAAAGAATATTTATCACTCTACATGAAGCAAATATTACATGCTCATTAAATTTATGTGAATTCCAAAAAAATAGTAGTCCATCCACTATTCCCATAGCTTCACTGACCATGAAACCCGAGTCCTTCCATACTGCCCTTTGGATCAAACTCCATGAATTGGCCTCAAGCTTTGATTTTTAAATGCATAATATATTAGGGGTCAATTCTCTTCTCAGGGACACCAATAAATGCTTCTTAGAGGAGCTATTAAGCCCTCTTATGTTCTATGAGTAGATTTTTATGGGAAGGGGGAACTCACTTTATCTCCGCCACCTATCGGTAAGCTCAAGAAACCTTCCAAGCTCAATCATTTTTCACCTTCACAAATTTTCATAACTAGTCTAGATTGACCTCCATTGGCCATAGACTCATTGGCCTTTCTTTTCCTACTTAATTTAAACACAACCCTTCTAGGTTTACTAGCCTTTCCCAAATACATCAAACATATTCTATGACTATGGGTTTTAGGACCAGGAGAGGCCTTCTCCATTACCACCAGTTGAGGATATGGGAAAGCAAGAGCCACATTCATAACTAAAGCTTCATTTCTTACCACAAAGGGGGAACAACCATCTACATGATTGGCCATGCCAAGAGGGAAGGACAAACAATGATCCATCAAGGATTATGGGAATTCCCTTAAGGACCCCACCAGGGTCACCATTTGGGCTTTAGAGCACAATGGAATCAAGTCTTCTGCCAAATCATTTAGACAATGAAAAGAGTTGACTAAGGGGATAAAAGCCTCTATCAGGTTGACTCCCAAAAACAAGTCCACCTCTAGCCTATTAGAATTCTCCATTACAATGCCTAAACACATTAGTTTGACCAACTCCTCCTCCATAACAATAGGCGCAAATGGAGGGAAGGAAAGAGGGGGAGCTAGATTTTGAAGAGCCATAAAATGAGCAGTGGATTCCTTGATCGACAGGGCAGAAAACAATTTATTATTCCATATTATTCACTTCTTTGAGGGGAAAGACCAAATAGACTTGCTAACACCAAAAATTGAGGTCGGTATCTTCCCTTTATCCACCGTGGACACAAATCCTTACGAGCATTGCACCCTAGTAGGGGCATACCCCGAATTTATTTTGCAATGCAAAGATGAGTGACCTTTGCCCTCACAAGCTGAACATGAAAAGATATCATGTTTGTAGATGATTACCTGCTCCCACCTTCCTGCTAGAGATTTGATCAAAATATATTTTGGTAGCTCTTTGGACAAGTCCATGAGAACACTCAGGCGAACAAATTACCTTTTGTCTTTCGACATGGAAGAGGCATCAAAAGAGATAAATTTCCCAATTGCATTGGCAATATTTTTGACTATGGAGTCATGTCATAAATAGAGAGGGGCTTCAGGAAGATGAATACAAACCAGAACCCTGTCCACTTTGTGAGTAGCAGGGTTAAACCCAGAGTCCCATTTCCTCAAATACAACCCACACTTTTTGAAAAACCATGGCCCCTCTTCCAAAACCCAATCAACATCAGAGGGGTCCAACATAGAAAAGAGAAAAAATTTCCTTGGGAGAAGAGATAAATAGAGGTTGCCAGTCAAATTCCAACGGGTGATGACCCATCTCTTTAAAGCATCAACATCCAGTCTGCTCCCGGAGAATTTTCCCACTAAATTACTAGACAAATTCACCAATAGAGAGGACACAGTTGAGTTAGAGACAAAGATTTTGAGTTGGGGATGAACGTCTCCATAAACAACCCGATTGGCTAAGTATACGCTCCCCCCATTCATTTTGGGTGTAGCCTCCTCATTAGCTTGGCCACAAGGATTTTCCAAAGAAAGAGGTTCCACAGGTTTTTCCAGAGCTTCCCCACTCGGATACCACATTTTATCAAAATCACACACTAGCAACGCAAAATAGATGACCAGATGAGAGAACCGCTCAGACAACCGTAAGAATCCAAACATGAATGCAAACTAATGAAAGCACCTAGGTTGCTCTACATTACTAGACTGAGTATCTTATCTTAACTTTAATATTTGCACATCTTTGCTAATATAGTAGCACTTTAGAGTACTCTTCTAATGATGCCTTACAATATCAATATAATCTAGCATCCATTATTTTACTTCCAAAGACTCTTACTGATATGCTAACACTATCTCAGTTTTCTCTTGTATTTTTCTTCATGTATTTTGTTGACTCCAATCTTATTTATTTCTAATCATGTAATAATGTTGATCTTATCTTTGTTTAGCAAGCATCTAGGTAATGATATTTGTATCACTAGATTTTGAATTGAGCTATGTCTATTCTCTATGATACAAGTGCCCAAATATATATTCTGCTAGCACCTGGATAACACACATGCTTTTATCTATTTAGCTAGCACTTGGATAGTGCTTATGCTTTTCTATATTAGGCTAGTGTTTGGAAAGCACTTTAGAATTTTATCTGCTCTATTATCACCTTTGTTAGTGCTTAACTAAGTGCTCTTTATTAGCACTTATATTATCTATTACTTTTACTTTGTTTCTTAGACTTAGTCTAACTGTGCTTGGCTGCTTAGACTATCCTTATTAAGTTTAGCTGCTTACACTATTATCACAAAGCTTGGTCCTTAGGCTTTGTCTCACTAAGCTTGGCCACTTAGGATTTGTCTCACTAAGCTTAGCTACTTAGGCTATTATTAGTAATCTTAGCCACTTAGGCTAGTCTTTCTAAGCTTGGCCACTTAGGATCTGTCTCAATATCTTAGGTTACACCTAAGAATCAAATATGATTCTCATCCTTGCTATAGAATCCAATATCAAAAACAGGGTGACTCTAAATTTCCCCAAATGACCAACTTTCTCCTGAGTAGGTTTTTCCTCAATATTCAATAGTGATTCTTATTTTCTTATCTAGATAATCTTGAATATTATCAGAGTGGCTTTGTAAGTACTTGAATCTCTAACTATATTTTGAGTTGAATTCAAATCTATTAATATCCAACTATCTTTTGAGTTGGCTTCCAATCTATCAATATCCAACTATCTTCTGAGTTGGCTTTCTCTATCAAATATCCAACTTTTCTCCTAAGTTGACCCTTTATTTCAATATAATTGAGTCCTAGTCTTCACTAGTTTTCCTTCAATAAAGTGGAAATACCATAGCATTCAAATCAGGATGACCATTCCTTGTCCCCTCAATTTCTACTCAATGAGACCTTTAAAAATAGAGTCCAAGTTTGCATTACCTTAAAAGTGGACAGACTCTACATTAAATTTATTAAAAATGGACAGTTAAATATCGATAATGGTAGCTAATAAAATAAACTCTTGAATAGAGTTAGGTGGTAGCTCTGATACCACTATTGGTTTTTTAACCCTTGCTACCATAAAATATCATAGGTACCAATATAAAATAGCCATAATATTAAAGGTTAAATATCAATAATGAAGAGTAGAATATATGAACAATTTAATATGTATATCAAGACTAATATAATAATGAAAATAACATTCACTTATATAATCAAATATGAATGTAAATAGTCTAAGGCATTCATGAACTATGCATGAAGAAAACTTACAAATTAATTGCTCAGAATATGTATACAAGCTTTATTTCTTTTTTGTACCTCTTACAATCAAATAATAGGATATTTGTATTCTCCTTCAAATTACATTCTCATAGAGAACTATATCCATAATATAGCCATAGTAATGTGACTCTTCAAGTAATTGACTATTTCTCTTCATATGATAAGTTCCATGACCTTTGGCTTATCATGTTGTCACTTGCATACTAGACTCTTCAATTTCTTCTTGCATGCACACTTGAATCTATGACACTTGCACACATCTATATGACTCTTACATCCAAGTCTAGGTGGCTTATACATGCACTCCTAATCTAATATACTTGTGCACATCCTCACATTATATATTTTCACACTTACATACATGATACTTGTGCACATTCTCTCAATCTACACTTGCACTCTAAATTACATGACACCTATAGATTTCCTATACATTGATATTTACATAAAAAGGAAATATAAAATACACATCTAAAATATATAATAAACATTAATATATTACATATTTATAATTATACCATGAAGGTACCATGGGTGTACATTAGCATGTACCAAACAATGCAATATTCCTCAACATGAAGTTTTAAATTCCCACCAGTCCCGTGTCATCCACAAACTATAGGTGAGTCAAAACATCCTCACTCACCTTAATACATGTAAGTAAACACTAATGTCTTCTCATCAAGATGAGTCTACCCAAGCCTTCAACCAATATAAGAAAAAGATTAAGGGAACAAGGATCTCCTTGATGAAGGCCTTAAGTGATCCCAAATGGTTGCGAGGGAAGGCCTTTGATTAACACTGAGTATGTTAGATTAGAAACATAGTTCATGAACCATTCTATCCAATCCTGATAGAAATTGAAGGCTACAATCATCCTTGATAATAAGCTCTACTTCACTCTATCATAAGCCTTTGACATATTCAATTCTATAAACATTGTTTTATCGACATATTTTAGCATTAAGTGGATTGCCTTATAATATAGAACCAAACCATCCAAGATCTACTTGCCCTCTATAAAACCCCCTTACTATAAGGATATAATGTTGTGTAGGAGAGGTTTTAGTTGCTCAACCATTACCTTTGAGATTATTTTATATATGACATTGCATAAGACAATAGGTCTATAATATAAAATATGCATCCCATCACCCCTTTAGGAATTAAGGTAATGAATTTATTATCTAATACTTTAAGAATTATTTTACTACCTTTAGACTCCTCTATAACAACCATTACATCTTCCTCCAAGTTGTCCCAAAAGGTTTAAAAACACTTAATTGGGAAGCTATCTAGACTTGGAATTTTTCTTGTACTCATTCTAAAGACTACCTTATTTAGTTCTTCTCTATAAATGGATTTAAGTAAGGTATAATTATCTTCTTTAGAGATAATAGAGGGTATGGCAATAAGGACTTATTTTTGAGCCTCTTCATCTTGAACCATACTTTCCTTAAATAATTTAGAAAAATAATCCATTGAATGGAAATGCATACCTAGGATTGTATCAAAGGAGTTCCGATTATCATCCTAAAGATCTTCCATATTGTTTTTTGTCTCCTAACACAAACAACCTGATGGAACACATCATGCCTATATTACTTTCATAATTTTGGAAACCTTTTTTATCATTTAGTTTCTTGGATATAAATAATGTCAGACTAATTACTTCAATAGAGACACCTATGGTTTTAGGGGGAATTAGCACCTCTTATATTCCATCAGATAGTAAGCATGTATTATTAGGGGCTACTAGCCCCACCTACAAATTATTAATATCATTTTTTTGTTTTGTAAAGAGAAGTTCAACCAACTTAGACTGTGTTCCTTTCTCTATGCTTGCTCTTGATTACTTATCTCTTGCTTGATAATTTGAAGGTTTTCCTCATTTTTCATTTATTGTATTACAAGTAGGTCTAATTATTCTATTCCTCAATATTCTTTTAAACTTTCATTTTCATTAAATTTATCCTCTTATGACTTTGCTTTTGATTTTTTTGACTTGTTTTGCTCATTTTTTGGTATTTCCTTAGTAATGATAGAGGTATTAACATATAACACTACATTTTCTCTACTATCTTTCTTCTCTTTAATGGTGCATGATACTTAAAAAGAGTCTTCAAAATCTGATGATGCACATTCCTTATGTTCAATGAGAATATTTAATCCTAAATGAAGATGATACTAAATAGACTACTCATTATACATATTTTAATCCTATTGAACTATGTCCTCTAAGCTTTGATCTATTTGTTTCATAGGCTAAAACCTCAAAATATTTTGTATTTCTTCCAATATCCTTCATTATTGGTCTTCATTATTTATTTACTTTCATTTTTCTAGACCTATGTTTTGGAAGTTACGAGCCATCCTCATCCATATCTATTTATAAGTTTCTCTTGTGGTTTTCCATATATATTTTTATGGAATCTTCTTAGGTAATGATCTCTCAAAATGCCCTACCTCATGACATCGTCTACATCTAAAAAATATATAATCCATAGTTTGTATCCACAACTTACCCCCATAGTTAAAAACTATTGATTTTGGTAAAGGTTTACTTATATCAATCGTGACCAATATCTAAGCATAAATAGCCAAGAAATCATATTTTGTAGTTTCTAAAATCTTAAGTAATTATCTTAGAGTGTTTCCTATTGCCACAAAGGTATCCATTTTATAGAATTCAATGGAAATAACATACATCCTAACTCAAATTGATACTAGGCATAGATTTACATTTTTAGGTGCAAAGCCTTCATACCAATGTGTAAGGAAGAGTCCTGCTCTTCCCATAAACAAATGAAATCCTTTTAAAATTCAATATCTTTCCTTCCTAAAATAAAAACATGGCTAGGAAGAAACCTTTGGGAAGAAATTATAGATTCAATATTGAATTCATTTCAACTCCTATCAATCCATTTTCTCAAGGCTGAAGCCCTTGGTAGAGACCCTTTAAATTTACCAATAACTGCTCTTTCATTGAGCAACAAGATCACTTCCTAACCTCTACTACTAGGGATTATTCAAAGGACTTAACTATAAATTTATCCATGGGAAATAAATTATAACTCAAAATCTACTCAAGTTTACTAGTATATCGTATAGAAATTATATTATTTACAAATAAACCTATTGTAATTTGCATACAAAATTCAAAGATAATGAAGGTGAAAAAGAAAATTAGTTAAAAAATTCTACACCTAGATAGAATGTCCTCCCTCACTGATGCTCTATCCCTCTATTGCTTCTCCCATCATTTGAACCCTGGTTGATAGATATCTACAATTTCATTTTTTATGATTTGAAAAATTATTGCTACCCTTGTTCTAGATGGATGACTTCATAGGTTTGTATCTCCCTCAATACAACTTGGATTCCTTCATATGACTACTTATTTTAAAGCTCTTCAAATTATGAACAAATTGGGTCCAAGAATCATCTAAATTAGATGTCCTTTCACAAATATATACCTCTTAAAAGATGAGATATTTTTTAGAAATAAATTGCCCTAAAACTGCACTAGTTTCAAATGACCATCTTCATATGGTATGTCTCCATTAATATTGCTTGGATTCTTTTGAATGACCACTCACTTCAAAGCTTTTCAAAATTACATAAGAATAATTTGAATCAGAAAACTCTATGTGAAGATATGGCTCTTGAAAGATTGTTTATTTTTTGAAAAAATTACCCTAGCTTTGTCAATTCATAGTAAAACATTTAATTAGCATGATGTAGAGCATCTAATTAGGAGAAAATAAGACAAATTAGATTGAATGTCAAGGGAGAAAATAGGAACCTATTGATGAATATAGTTTCATAATACAAGAAATTTGTTATAACACTATGCCATCCTTGTTATACAAGTCCACCTAGGATTTTGGTGTAAAACCTTAAGAAGTTGTCAACAACACATAAATCATCCACAAAATAATCCTAAAAATAGACCATTGTTAAAAATATCATAGATGAGAAATATCCAAAATCTTAAGGTTAAGTAATGGAGATTTACACCTTCTTTGAGATCATATTGGGTTTCATGATATTTTCTAAAAATGAACAAAGTCAACACATTACTAAAAAATGAAAAAAATCATAGTCTCACTAAAGGAAAGAACAATAGTCCAAAAAATAATAGATGGTTTAGTTGGGAGTGCAAGTGCGAGTTGGGAGTGCAATAGCAAGTGTGAGCTAGAGCTAGGAGTAAGTGTAGCAGTGAGTGAGAGTGCAAGCTGAGAGTAAGTGTAGCAGTGAGTGTGATCGCAAGATAGAAATAACAACAAGTGTGAGCACAATGTAGGAGTAAGTGCAATAGTGAGTACAAGAATGAGTTGGGAGTGAGTGCAACCGAAAGCAAGTGTGAGTAAGTGTTGCCAAAAGTGAGTGCGAGTAAGTGCAGCCAAAAATGAGTGTGAGAGTGAGTTAAAGTAAGTGTAGTAGTGAGTGTGAATGCAAGCTGGGAGTGAATAAGCAAGTTGGGAGTGAATAATATCAGAGAGGGAGTGTGAAATAAGATGGAGTTCAAGCCAAGATTCAATCATGGTAGAAGAGTGGTGGGTTCATCCAAAGTGCATCAATGATTCAAAATATTACCATGAATGTGTGGAACATTATTTCCAAAAAATGTTGAAGCCAAGGAACGTTGATAAAAAGAAGAGACAAGGGAAATGGTGAGCCAAGAGGGAGTGTAATATGGGAGTGACTGCAAGTCAAAAGTGAGTGCAATTCAAAATGAAGTGTAAACTATGAGGAAGTGTGATCCAAGATTCAATCATGGCAAAAGAATTATAGGTTCATTCAGAATGCATCAATGCTTTAAAACCTTAGAATGAATGCATGGAACATTGTTTCCAAAACATTATTGAAGCGAAGGAACATCGAGAAAAAAAAGAGAAGAGATAGGCAATTATGAGCTAGGAGGCAGTGCAAATTGGGAGAAAGTGTGAGGAAAGAGAGAGTGCAAGCCAAAAATAGCAGCGAGTACGAGCAAATAGGGAGTGCAAACAAATAAGGAGTGCAAGCCAAGAGCAAGCCCCATTAGATATTGTAGAAGGATAGTCATATTTGAAATCCCTAATGGGATGTCTAGATGCCCTAGCTAGAAATAAAAATACCCTAGTTAGAAGTATGAAGGCTTAAGTTGGAGATAACCAGAAGAGAGAACACATGGAAAATTTTATCTAGGTAGTAAATGTAGACACCAAAACAGCACCAATCCGATTATGTGACTGCAAACACTGATCGCTTTGACAAACACAGCCCCCAGGGCAGCCCTCAGAGGTTAAACAGTGGTCTTAACCACTTTCATAGCAATTTTGTAAGGTCAAGAAGCAATTTGGCACACTTGGACACTTTGCCCGGTATTCGTCTCACCCGGGGACGAATTCAAAATAGAATCCATCCCACCCCAGGACGAATTCTGGATCCGTCCCTGGGTGGGACGAATTCTAAGCTTAACGGGCAAAAAGGCAAATGGTGCCAAGTGGCAGCCCGAAACGATCAGTTAATGACTCCTGCCTTGCACGCGTGTGTAGGTGGACAGAGGGGCCGTTAGAAGACTATCACAAAAGGCATTTATCAAAGCTCAAGTCAATGGAGGACTCCCCTCCCTCATGGGAAGACAAGGCGCCACATGGCGCCTATGACCAACACATGGCATTTGTGCTTCCCTCCCAAAGAGACCCCATGGGTCTATAAAAGGTGGGACTTTTCTCACCCAAAATATACGAGTTGAAGGAGTTTTCAAGCAACGAAGTCTTTGCCGAGTTGAAGACCCACTTGCATCCCTTTTGGTTCACCTTCCCACATCCACCAATCTCTTTTGCAAGGGAGGTTGTTGGGTGGCCTTTGGAAGCTCGAACCTGACCCAAATCCAACACATGGACACCCGAACCAACCAATTCGCCGACCCCCAATCCTAAGAGGTTTTGGGCCCATCCCTGGTGGATTGGCTCCAAAATCAAGTGCCAACGGTGGGAGGCCCACTTGGGCACCCCCGCACCTCCCAAGTCCTATTTTAAGTTTTAGAGCATTTTAGATTACTTTTCAGATTGCATTTTGTGTTATTAGGTTTGATTAACCCATAGCTGCAATTTTGTAACTTTTGGTCAGATTCTAGTATGTTTTGTGTTGCTTTGTTGTTTCGCTGACTTGCAGGTGTCGAGGTCAAATTCCCGAGGGTGGAGGCCAAATTGGGAGAATCCGACCATGCGGGTCGTCCCAAAATGGCCCCAATTACATAACCCCCTATTTGCGAGGCATTTTGCGGGTCTCGGGATCCGACATTGGAGCGGCGACGGGTCGGTTTCTTCAACACGGAAGAATTCGTCCCACCCGGGGACGAGTTGCGGTCAGAATTCGTCCTCGCCCGGGGACGAATTCCGGTTGAAGGTAGATTGGCCAGTTGTCTCGGTGGCGGTGGCCTTCGGTAACTTTTCTTATCTTCTGTCAAGTTTTGAAGCCATTTGGACTCATTGTAATTCTTGTTTCGGGCAAATGTTTACATGCATATTTCGTTAGTTTTAGAGAACAAACACTTTTCATTTGCGGCGGATGCTACGACATCTTGGTTGTTTCTTTGTTCGTAGGAGAAGCAGCAGAGGTTAAGAACTCATCGACATCAGCGGCGGCATCATCTTGGCCCGCCCATTGCAATCGTGGGCACGCGGAAGGAGGAAGACTAAGTCACACATTGTAACAATGACAAATTTAACGCTCCTAGCCCCTAAAAAGGGAGGAGACGTCTATGTAACCGAGGATAAGATATTTGAATAAAGAGGGCTGTGATTTCTTTACATCTTTTCTCTCCTTTCCAAATTGTCTCTTTCCTTCGTTTTGGTGCATAAGGTTAAAGCGTTACATTTCGTCTTACATTGCATAATTAGTGTTTCCTTTGCCCGGAATCTCGTGCTTTCAGTGGCGATCACGGTGGGACCTGTTCCCTGGTTTTTAAAATCATAGAAACTGATCAAAGTTTTGTGTTTGTGCTTGACGGGTACATTTTTTTGTTGCGGTGCTATTCGTCTCGACAGGGACGAATTCTATTCTGCAATTCGTCTGACCCTGGGACGAATTCAAATTCGTCTCTGGGAGGGACGAATTCTGTTCTGCAATTCGTCTCCCAGAGGGACGAATTCCTGCCTGCGATTTTCAAAGCAGAAATTCAGAGACAACAGGAGCGAGCGAGAGAAGAGGTAGGGATTTTCATGATCTCTGTTATATTTTTTGTTTTGTTTCTGTTCCTTTGATTGTTTTCATCTTGTTCTGCATTGCATAAGAAAAGTCATGTATGCTTGTTTCATTTTTGTTGAATAAAACGAATCCCACACACATCACGAAACAATTTTAAACCAAGGAGCTGGTCGTAAGACCCCGGCCCTTGATCAAGACCATTGGTGGATTTCATCACCACCTTGGCTTGATTTGCATCCATTTCCCGATTGTCAAGCTGTTGTTAGGCGTAAATCTGACGAAGACAGACCGAGTGTCGCTGGGGTGATTCCCATGCGCGCGAGGATAAGTCTTCTATGGTAGGTGCCATTAACAGGACAATCCCCCTTCCGTACCGCCTATGTACCATGTACCTTCTGCTCTCACGTACCTATAGTCTCCCTCTCGTAAGGGCGGGTATATAGAGAGGTTGGTATATCGGCCTGGTTGGTATATTGAAGGGGCTACCGTTTTGGGAGTTATATGAGCCGTCATAATGCATTTAAACGATCTTCAAAACCTACAAAAACAAAACAAAACATCAAAATGCACTAAACCAGTTTAGGACACACCATTTAATCCTTAAAAGAGATAATCACGATTTTGTGAATGTGTGTGCTTAATTCTGCTTAGTGTAGACAAAAAAAAAAAAATCATAAACGAGATAAAAACTTATTTAGATAGCATAGAAGCACCGCAATGGTGTACACCCGTGATCCAAGCCCAATCAAGGGCAGAAGCTCCGGAAGGTACACAAAAAGTAGGCACAAGTCGCCTTCACTTCAATCCTGAGGATTTGGTCATACCGCCTTATAGGTCTAACCTACAAAAGAATCCAATTCAGAATCCTCGGTGGGGTATTCCTATTCAAAGCGGCCCCTTTCGGGAAGATGCCTTACATGTAGACCTTGACATAAATAGAGAATCACCTCTTGAAGTTAGGCATGAGTGGCCACCGCGCGATGAAGCGTTAGACGGGCACACCGTCCATTTGGAGGGGCAACGTGGATATGGCGTCCCTTCTTTACCTATCATCAGAACAGAGAGACCAAATCCGGAGCGCAGGGCTCCTTACATAGGGCGACCTAACTCCGCCCACCCCATTTACACCCGTGAAAGGGAGTATGAGGAAAGCCATCGCATTCCTCGAGGGCAACAAACAATGCGGGAACCTTGCATTTCCGCACCGACAGGATATCATGATCACCCCTTGAGGCCAGAACCTCGAGCACATACCGCCTACCTCGACGGAGGAAGCGACCCCTTGAGATTTTAGAGCATCAAAACCGAGGTAAACCCATAGGAGGAACATTTGAACCTTTGAACAAAATAGGGTAGATCAAATTGACCCGGTTGTCGCCAGATATACCACCCATCAAGCCCAAATCATGCGGCTTAAACAAAGTCAACAAGAGATAGAGTATCAATACCGCTTGGATAAAGAACGCATGCAACGCGAAGCGGATGAGTTACGCTATGAAATACCTGAGAGGGGGCCAACCCCTCGCATCCAAAGAGCTGAACAGTATGAGAGGCATAATCCGTTGGTGCAGGACAGGTCTCCACGACCTCGTCAAGCTCTGCCTCCAAGACCTCATAGATTCGAGAGGGAGGCAACTCCCCGAAACAATGATGGGTACCTTCAGCAAGAGCTTGATCAGGGTCATAGGTTTCGCCCAGAGACTCCTCAAGAATTTTACGAGGAGTATGAACCAGAAGAGGAATATGTTGAAACTCCCCATCAAGGCGGGAAGGATGCCATTCGGCCACCCCTCCATAGGCCTCCAGTTTACCGTAACTTGCAACAAGAGCGAACAAGAGAGGAAGAAATAAAATCTTCCGATGCATACCAAGCGCTATTGGAGCGTTTGGAGTCTGTGGAGACAAAAGCTGCTGGGCATCAAAAACCCACATTACGTCTACTCCACAATAATCCGGTGCATCCCTCAGTGCCTACACCTCTTTACCCCGAACACTTCAAGTTGCCTCAATTGGCAGTTTTTAAAGGTGAAGAGGACGCACAGGAACACGTTACACGATTTCTAAGCCAATGCTTCGGCATCCAAGATAATGACGCATTATTGCTTAGAACATTCATAACCACATTCGCAGGCCCTCCTCGGATTGGTTCACACAACTGCCCAAACACGGCATAAGCGACTTAGATCGGCTAGTAGATGCGTTTCTTGAACGTTTCGCCTTCAACACAAGGAAGAAGGCATCACTTAGTGATCTTGCTAGCCTTAAACAATTTGAGGAGGAAACAATGGCAGCGTACGGGAACCGATGGAGAGCTTTGCTTTCTAAGTTACCCTACCGTCCTCCCATGTCGGACCTCACGCAAATGTTCGCAAAAAGTTGCTTAAAATCAATCTCCGGTCTATTGTTTCTGCGACAATACGACAGCTTAGAAGAAGCTTTGGCGCAATCCAGAGTCATAGAAGAGATTAAGATAGACGAAGGCACAATTGCCAAGCCTAAGAAGAAAGAGTGGAATAAAACCACTAAAGCGGGACAACGCAACCACAACACGCTGCGATCAACCAAGTTGCGATAAATGTTCCCGCGCTGTGCAAGAAACGTAGCCTCAAAGGCTAACTACCGAGCGGTGCCTCACCTTACGAAAGAGATAACAGAAGACAGGAGCGATGTCGGCGGCGTCGCCCTAGGCGACAATTCACCCCGTATGCGGAGTCTAGGGACTCCTTATTTGACCGCTTGTCGGCGGCAAATTTAGTTACTCTGCCGAAATCCAAATTTTTGACCCTAACATTCCCAAGCCTAGGGGGTATAGGGAGGAATTGTATTGCAGATTCCATAGGCGCGAGAGGACATGACCTAAATGGGTGCTTGAAATTCAAAGAACTAGTCCGAGGATTTGATCGATAACAGAACATTGGTCGTGGACAACCCCATCGCACCAAACAACCAACAAATGGGGGTATTCAAGGACCCCTTGCCTGCCCACGAGGCACAGACAAAACCGCTCCAGATTAACGAGGTGCGACAAGATCTTCCCGTGCAAGGATTTGTGGGAATGATTAGCATTATAACAAGGAACGAGAAGATACCCAACGGTTGCCCCGAGGTAGGCTGCGAGGGAAGTTCTGTCGACATCGCAGCCTCAACAATGCCCAACGCGGTTACCTCCGCCTAGACCTGAGGTCACGATACGAACCAAACTCACGCAAAGTTTGCGGACCACGTCGGCTAGGCTGTCCATCTACGAGCTTATTCAACAATCAGCTCCCCATAGAGAAGCTCTTATGGACATTTTAAAAGCCATTGAAGTACAACCCCATGAAGCAAATTCTTTCAACGCCTTCGTGGGACATGTGAAACAATGTACGGAGCCTGTCATCACATTCAAAGAAGACGAGGTCAAAACGATATCAAATGACATGCCGGATCCACCCCTACATGTTATCGCGCGGGTCAACGGGATTCCGTACAAGAGAGTGTTGATAGATACTGGCTCGTCCAGTAACATTATAACCACTGCAGCGTTGAAACATTTAAAACTGCCAGCCTCTCACATCACCGCTTCCACGTACACACTGCGAGCTTTTAACGATGCAATTTGCTCGACAGTCGGCACAGTTGTTCTGCCTATCCAGGTAGGACAAAAGTCAATACCCACACTGTGCCATGTGCTGGAAGGCGAAATGGCTTATAATATACTGCTAGGGCGGCCTTGGATCAGGGACATGAAGTGTGTCCCCTCGATCGCACACCAGTGCTTGAAGTATGCCTATGAAGGGCAAATACATGTAGTCCCAATGGACTTAGAGCCCTTCAAGTATTGCAATGCGGTACAATTCATACCTCAATCGACCCTCCCATCAACGCATTTGGATTTTCAATTAAATCCATCTAAACGAGGTCCAATACCGCGAGACACCATGGTGGCCAACAAGGCAAAATCCCGGCCGGGTGAGACTTCATCACCTACTCCTTCATCATCAATGCCACCTATCATGGCCCAACTGAAGGACAAGGGAAAGCAAATCATGGAAGAGGTTAAGCCTCTAGAAGAGGGGTTGCCCACGATTTCAACGATATCAACAGAGGAAACACCCAACACAACACAAACCAAGACTCCTGAACAACCAAACATAGAATGGACTCTGGAAGGACTACCGTTTCCTCCTACCCAATCATCAACAATCACTTGTTGAGATGGCCGGTACGGGCACTGGGGAGTACTTAGTGCAAAATGTTGTGGCAACCCCCACATTGGAGTCGGTGCGGGACATGGGAAGACCTCGCCTTCCCATAGGGACAATTGTTCCACTAGGCTACCCTCCCAACCGGACGAATTTTGTGTATGGGGGCCTTGATCATGGTTTCGAACCATGCGAACAAAAGGAAGCAGATGAAGAGCCTTTTGTCGAAAACATCAATTATCTGTCGAACCCGAGAATTTGCCCTAAAATATCTCGAACAATGCAATTGGCATGGGTATGGGCTAGGCAGATATGAGCAAGGGATGCGGATCCTTTGCCAACCAAGATATCAGATGCCATATGACAAGTCGGGGGTAGGGTTCAACCATCCCCTGCCATTAGACATCTTGGTTGAAAATATGCAAGGCCTAGAAATAGGCAACAAGGGGGATTGGCACAAGACCCGTACGCCAATCCAAACACAGAATACACATTAGGGGATTATCTCCCATGGTCTACAAACACCCCTAGAAATAGCAATAATCCCTCTCCTTTGCTAGAGAGAGGTGAAAGTTCAGAGAGCAATCCTCAAAGAGAACAACAACGGCTTCCAGACAATTTTTTGAAACTGTTCCCCTTAGAGGTTCCGGACGAAATAACACGGTCTCAAAAGAATCGGGTCCCTCCACTAAGAGTGGAACAACCGCAATGGGACCAGATTAATTCATTGGAGCAGGGAAGAGTCCTCAACATCGCAAGCAACGAGATCTTGAAGAGGATGAACAATTTTGGATCTATGAAAGCGATTCGGAAGACGAAGCTGAAATGGACTATCTCGGACATGCGCGACGACATCACCGCGCTCTAACTCATGAAGATCTAATGGGACAAATGGGTATACGGTTAGGACATGAATGGCACGTAGACCCAGCGAGGTGGGACCAAGTGTTAGGCCTATGGCTCCAAATTCAAGATGAGCATCGTCCACCTCGAGATCCCATCATGACAGCAGTGCCAAGGGAAGACCCCGCCTTCCTTTTCACACATAGAGATGAATTTGCACCTAGAGAGGATCCATTCGTGCTGTTCCCGTAGAGCCAGATCCAGAGTATAGGGAACATCTAAAAGAATCAAGTCATCACACCCACGGTTCTGGAGACCAAATTCATTCCATCCACATGATCTCCATTGATTTGACCGCACCCATCCACAATCCGACCGATCCATCACGGTCATTGCATCTAGACATGGATGCCATCGACCGGGATCGCGTCAATTCACCATTGTCACCATCGAGTCTTGGCCTTTCGGTGAAATGCTTCATTTTACCCAAAGGACAACTCGGGATATCTTTCAAGCTGAAGAGGGACCCGAGGTTCCAAATATAGATCTTAACTCAACTGATGATATTCATTTAATCCCAACTCCACATCGGTTGGAGGACGGATCCCACATGTCGATCGAAGAGACGGTCGCGTGGACATCGACACGAGATCCAATGAATCCACGGATTCTCAAGGTGAGGGTAAGCCTTTCCCCCGAAGAGCAAGCCGAATATATTGCCCTTCTCAAAGAGAAGAAGGAAGTTTTGCATGGTCGTACAAAGATATGCCGAGGACTAGACCCGCGGCTAGTCATGCACAACTTAACGCTTGATCCGAAAATCAAGCACTGTAAAGCAAAAACTAAGAAAGATGCACCCAACGGTGGCCTTGATGGTCAAAGACGAATTGCAAAAGCTGTTGGATGCACAATTTGTCATCTGCGTGGATTATCCGCCATGGTTGTCCAACATGGTTCCCGTCAAGAAGCCCGACGGGAGGATTCGCATATGCACCGACTTTCGAGACCTAAACAAAGCGAGTCCTAAGGATGATTTCCCCTTGCCAAGCATCGACGCATTGGTAGACGCTACGACGAGTCACGAGATGCTCTCCCTAATGGACGGTTTCTCAGGATACAATCAAATTCGTATCAATCCTGAAGACCAACTCAAAACGGCATTCACAACGCCTTGGGGGACATTTTGCTATAAGGTCATGCCTTTTGGCCTTAAAAATGTTGGCGCTACATACCAACGTGCTATGACGTATATCTTCCATGATTACATGCACAAAACTTTGGAAGATTACATGGATGATTTGTTAGCCAAGTCTCTCTTGCGCTCAGATCATCTCGGTGACTTAAGCAAGATTCTCGATCGCCTCATAGAGCATAAGGTCAGACTGAATCCCAAGAAGTGCGTGTTCGGCGTCACATCTGGAAAACTCTTGGGTTTTATAGTCTCAAAGAGAGGCATCGAAGTGGACCCAAACAAAGTCAAGGCAATCCTTGAAATGGCTCCCCCAACCACTATCAAGCAGCTCGAAGTACTGCAAGGAAAGGTCGCGTCGATTAAACGCTTCATAGCGCAATTATCGACAAATGCCGACCAATGAACAAATTATTGCACAAGGGGTCACATTTCATTGGGATGACGAGTGCCAGTCAGCCTTTGACGAAATCAAACAATACTTGGCTTCGTCGCCAGTGTTGGCACCGCCTAGACCAGGTGTGCCGTTCTACTTATACATCTCAGCTACTGAGGTGGCACTGGCCGCAATGCTAGCCCAGAAGAATGAGATTCACAAAGAACGAGGCTACTTACTATCTTAGCCGCACCACAGTCGATTACGAACTTAACTATGCATACGTTGAAAAACTCTGCTTGGCAGTGGTGTTTGCTACCAAAAGGCTACGCCACTACATGTTGAGCAACACTACGTATGTTGTGTCTAAGGAGAATCCATTGCGATACATGATGAGTCGTACTTATCATAGTAGTCGCACGGCGAAATGGATCATGTTGTTGACGGAATTTGACATTGAGTTTATTGGGCAAAAATCTATAAAAGGACAAGTCATAGCCGATCAACTAGCAGAGGCTCCTCTTGAAGACGATCAGCCTCTGGTCATAGAACTACCCGATGATGGGGTCTTCCATGTCTCAGAATCGCCGGATTACGATGAGCCTAAGTCTCAGGCCGACATAACCTTATTTTTTGATGGTTCTAAATGCGAGCAAGGTGGTGGCGCGGGAATTGTATTCTTCACACCGCGAGGGCGCTCCAATGCCCCTGTCATTTAAATTAAATTTCCGGTGCACCAACAACAATGCGAGAATATGAAGCCTTGCTCCTAGGTCTTCAAACAGCAATCGCCATGAACATCAAAAGAGTGAACATCTTTGGCGATTCGCTGTTAATCGTCAATCAAGTCAAAGGGGTATATCAATGCAAATGCCCGGTTCTAAAGGCCTATAAAGCCCTCGTGGATAAATTCCTTGGCAAAACTTGAGTGGTATGACATCGAGGCACTCCCTCGATCATCGAATCATTTTGCGGACACAATGGCCTCCTTGGGGTCACTAATCCCGCAAGACCTTACCGGTGATATAACAACCATTCGGGTCAAAACCTTATCGCAACCCGCGATGGAGCGCGCAAGCTCGGACTTGACGCCTTGAGGAGTCCACATGATCCAGGAGATCGAACCATCTACGGATAAGTTCTTTCGAATCCGAGACTATTTGAAACATGCCAAGCTGGGGTCTTTATTTTCCCCCACTCCCATTAATAGCAACACAACGCTATTCTTACAAGTTCTATCCCAATCGGCATTTGTTAGGGAAGAACTCCAAAAGGGATTGGCTGTTCAAGCTGTCGAGGGTATCCGATCAACGAGACTGGTATTTACCCATAAGAGACTACCTCAAGTTAGGTAATCTACCCTTTGGATTGACGCACGCCGCAAAACGAACATTCAAGCAGAAAGCGGCAAAATATGTCTTGATAGGAGACATTTTGTATCGTCGCAGCTACGACGGAATTCTTCTTCGTTGCTTGGACCGGCAAGAGTCCACTTGGGCAGTCACCCAAGCGCATGACGGTACATGTGGCGGCCACTTCAGTGGTATGGCCATTGCAAAGCGCATTCTTCGCATGGGCTATTATTGGCCATCTTTAGAGCGAGATTGTTGCGCGTATGTCAAGAGGTGCGTAAAGTGTCAACATCATGCCAATTTGATGCACGCACCTTCCCAGGGCCCTACGAGACAGTCCGGTCGCTTGGCCATTTTGCGTAGTGGGGCCTCGATCTAATCGGAAAGATCTCCCCTGCATCGTCGAGGCCGTCACACGTTTATCATAACGGCCACGAGAATATTTTACCAAATGGGTGGAAGCAATTCCGTTAACCTCTACGACGGGACCCCGCATTGCGGAGTTCATTTTGCATTACATCATATGTCGTTTTGGTATTCCATCCAAAATAATCTCGGATAATGGGCCATCATTCAAGAACAAAGACGTGCGTGCTTTAACCACAAAGTACAAAATTCAGCACGACTTTTCAACACCCTATTATCCGCAAGCAAATGGGCAAGCGAGGCGTCAAACAAAATGCTAGTCGCCATCCTTAAAAAGACCGTCTGAGACAGTCATAAGGATTGGCACATACAAATCCCACTTGCCCTTTGGGCTTATCGCACCTAGCATTCGGACGCCCATGGGCAACTCCGTTTTCACTAGTGTATGGCTCGGAGGCGATAATGCCTCTCGAGTTGGAAATTCCTTCCCTGCGCATATCAATGCGGGAGTTCATCGATGATAACACTACGCGCGTAGGCCCGATTAGACCGGCTTACGTTGCTTGACGAACGACGCGTTAATGCTCTCGAGCACTTACGTATCTATCAAGAGCGGCTTAAGAGAGCTTACAACATGAAAGTTCACCTAAGAGACTTTCGGGTTGGTGATTTGGTTTTGAAGGAAAACCAACAAAACTCTAATTTGCCGTCCCATATGAGGGACAAATTCGTGGCAAATTGGTTAGGTCCTTATGTCATTGATAGCAAAATAGGACCGGGACGTACAGGACTAGCTTCTCTTGACGATATCAAGTAAACGAGAACCCTTGAATATCGGTCATTTGAGACCATTTCATATCTAAGAAAGCCATATACCAAAAAAAAAAAAAAAAAGAGCTCAAGGATTATCACAATCTCTTGGTCAATAAAAACTCAAGGTTCAAAAACTCAAGGATTATCGCAATCTCTTGGTCAACAAAAAGCTCCAAGGATTATCGCAATCTCTTGGTCACAAAAAGCTCAAGGATTATCGCAATCTCTTGGTCACAAAGCTCAAGTTAAATTTTTGGTCCAAAAAGCTCCAAGGATTATCGCAATCTCTTGGTCAATACAAAAAGCTCCAAGGATTATCGCAATCTCTTGGTCAACCCAAAAAGCTCCAAGGATTATCGCAATCTCTTGGTCACCAAAAAGCTCCAAGGATTATCGCAATCTCTTGGTCAATACAAAAAGCTCCAAGGATTATCGCAATCTCTTGGTCAACCCAAAAAGCTCCAACGATTATCGCAATCGCTTGGTCAAAAAAAATCAAGAAATTCAAAAAACAAAACAACAAAAATCATCAAAAACAACAGACATTTGCATCTCAATTCTAGGCATACTCAAATTCATCAAAAAAAATATTCTCACCTCATCTTCACCTTCACCAAAAACAATCCATCAAAAATAAAAATATTATAGTTGCATTAAGCATTGCATCCATACATTGCATATTTGTAGTCATAGGGTCAAAGGCACCATATGCAATAGCTTATAGTCCATCTTGTTCAATTGTCTCATGTTACAAAAACAACAAAAACACCAAGCATAACTTTTACCACACTACGATCGGTGGTGCAGGAATGTACCAAGAGTTTCGGTGATTCGGTCATCATTTTCCTCTTTAGCCATGTAGTGTATCAAGTCGAGCAGATTTTACGAAGGTAGAGTCATACTTGAAATACACCTTGTTACGTAACATCCCAACACAAATCAAAACACTAAAATTCCCAAATTGTGTGAACGAAAGACGAAACCTGCAAAATAATCTAGGTCACCACAAGCGAAACGGTTATCTTGCTCATCCCCCTGTGCGAATGACCCCTAGAATGCTGAGAGTTGGCAAAAGGACAAGCATCCTCCCTACCCAATTCCCTAAGAATCCCTAAAGTTCTCAACAGTTGCAAAACACAAAAAATTGCAAAATGTCAAAACTCTAAAATTTGACAAACTATAGTGCACACATCAAAAGGCACAAACAACAGTGATTTTCGTCACTCCATAACCCCAATCCCTTGCTCGAAAGAAAAACAAATCAAAATAAACAGTGATCTCATCACTACAATGAGCAAGTATCCCAATACAATTGAAGAAAAGAAGGGAGTTGACCTTGAATCCCTGGAACTCTCAGCATTCTATAGGTCATAAGGCAAGCTTCAGTACCAATTTGGTTGATAGCCTATCGGTAACCGAAGTAAACCTCCCGCATGACGATATATCTGTCACATTAACTTGCGTACGAGATCAATGTTTGCATGTGGATGAGCTAGCTTATGGCATCCTGGATTACACCTAGATTAATCTTAGTACATACAACAAAGGAATTCGTGGAGCTAATTAGGTGATCCTCGGTACGAGGTTCGGTTGAAAGCCCACCTAGCACTGGCGGTATCCTAACAAATACCACTAAATGAACTCAATTGCACACACAGGGATGTTAAATAACTTGGTCAAAAACAGGTCCGATTCATACCTTGTTCAAAAGTCTTGTAAGATAAAGTATAGTCATGGATGGTGAGTTCAAACTGACTGAATCTCAGAAATCCTTACATTCATTCCAAAACCATCTGCGCTACTTATCATCTTTATGATACCATCAAAAAAAGAAAAAAAAAAAAAAAAGAAAAACAATGTAAATAAAGAGCTTCTTAAACAGTAATAGTACAATCATCACAAATGTCATTCATCCATTTCACCTCGCATATCACATAGACATCAAAAACATATACATTTATCATAACATCTGCATTCATCAAAATAAATAAACATGCATAACAAAAAAAAATCACATCATCACATGTACAAAACCAAAAATAAAACCGGTATATATATATATATTATATCGTCAAAAATATGCCCGTAGGCTACAAAACCGGTCCTCAGACCCCGCAAGCATATCCAAAAACCCAACCTAAGGCGTCGACCACCATGATCACGTAGGGATCGGTGCGACGGGAACTACCCCCGTGGTGTGGGTCCTACGGGACCCTGCGGGCGACTACTTCTAGCCCCGCATCATGCTGCTACCACCCCCCTCATCTAACCACTGCGACGAGATGATCTGTTGCTCGATCAAACTATCCCTCGTCCGTCGAGAAGATCTGCGATCGAAGGCTCGGGAAGCCGCCCGCCAAGGCGGATGACCTCCCTCTCCAAGTCTATCCGGTCCGAGACACCACTCGCCTCTCGTCGATGATAGATAGACAATGCATCATCGCGCTGCGCCAAAACTCTATCCCGCTCTGCCAACTGAGCCCGTAGAAGATCCCTCTCCGGATCCCGCATCCGAGCAGCTACGTAAGTCGTGCAACCTCAACGCCTACATCCGACCCCACCTCCTCTGTATCTGTCGGACGCATAGGACTCGCGGGGATAGTAGCCTGCTCAGGCTCCCACTGCGCCTCCACATCCTGCATGTCTGGCCGCTCCGGAACACCCAAGCCCACATCCTCATCTCCCACATCCACCATATCTGCATCATCCAACGCCCCCCAATCACCCCCTGCTGCCTCGGCATCCTCCCTGCCGCCTCCGTGCCTCCCAGTGGCCCCTCTCCTCTCCAGCGCCGCAATACCCACCACGAGTCATACTCAGTGGTAGTACCGACGTCATCCACATCCGGGACCTCAATCACCGCATCCGACTCCTCGCCCAATGGCACGGTGACCGGTGGCTCCAGATCCCTCTCGTCTCCCCGACGTCGATAGCCTACGGGCTCACCAGGCAACCCCTGGCGCACCCCAAACTATCGTGTAACCCGACGGTACGAAAAGAACTCATGCTCCGTCCCGTGCCGCCCAGTCAACCATCGCTCCCTCCGCACCCGTCGGAGCCACTCTCCAGCCTCAGGCCAAGCTGGACAGTCCCGATAGGGACGCCAAAACACCTCCCCTGGAGTGAGCCGAGAAAAGGCATCAATGTAGTGCTCAACGGCACCTGCCCATCGCCGACTCTGCCCCTGCTCCGTAGACCGTCGCCACAAAGCTGCATAACCAATCTCCTCATCCTCCATCACCGCCGAGTCATCCACGGTAACCCGGTAGGCCTCTCAACAACTATGTTCTGCCAACCCCGACTTGCAACAAAAAGCTACAGCGACACCCTTCCGCTGTCGACGGCGGACCCCATACTGACTCCCCGTAGAGTTGTGCCAACAAAGTCTGTCCCCATCTCGGAATCAATGGTGCCTCTATCGGGCACTTCGCCAACTGCCACACCAAATCCAGCAGGTTCCACGGGAACCTCCCTGACGAATCAGGGAGAAGAATGTTAGAAATGAGGCCCATCAAGAATGCGTGCCTCACTCCTAACACCCCCCTCTCCGTCCACCAGCTAACCAAAATCCCGCTAGCCTGGCAATCCGCCTCGAATGTCTCCATGGTCTGCTACACCCGGCTCCCCCCATGCCCAAAACATCTCGTAAGTATAGCAGTCCTGCTGATCAAACGGAGATGTCCTAATAGGCAGGACCATCTATCGGAATCCGAAGTAACCGATAGACGTCCTCAAGAGTCCACGGTCATCTCCCCTGTCGGGAGATGGAAAGTATTGGTCCACGGATCCCAAAGCTTGATCGAGGCCGTCGGATAGGCACGATCCGAAACCACGAGGCTCCGGTCGAGCCACCTGCTTGAGCCCAAGGGCATCAAGCCATACCCGATCATCATCGGTCAATGCCAACCGCGCCTCGGTAAATGCAGCGGGTACACGGTACCGGCTCCTAACAACCTGCAAAGCAAAAAAAAAAAAATATATATATAACAGATCAAATTTTCAGTTCTAGGGTTTCTAACCTTAAATGTTAAACAAAAACATCACAAAAAAAATATTAAAGTTTTGAAAAGCGTCAACACAAAAACAATGCATTAAATTAAAGCAAAATAAACTCTAGGGTCACTTACAGGTCTCGCCTCGGCTCCGCCGCTCGAACCGGTTTGTGCACTCATGATGGCGAGAGAATTCCGGCAGCGCTTCGCTTCGCAGAATTACCTCCTCCTCCCAGAGCTCCAAAATCGCAAGAAAAAAATGACACAAATGAGCCCAAAATCAAGTTTTGGCCATTAAATAGGCCTTTTGCATTGGAATTCGTCCTTGACTGGGACGAGCGCTCTGATCAGCGCTCGTCCCACCCGGGGACGAATTCTCCAGTGGAATTCGTCCCACCCGGGGGACGAATTCAGGCCAGCACAAAAAAATCAACAAAAATGACTAAAAATGCACTAAAAGCAGGACAATAAAATTGCCCGACGGGATTACTCTGCACTGACAACAAGGGCATACAAAATCGACATTGGAGTCACAAATTGTCACTATCATACTCCCTAAGAAGGCTACCATAGCCGGACCGCTCCACGGGAAGACGGATTTTAGACAATTTCATCCCCAAACGACATCACCAAAAGGGTCAAAGCCCACTCAAAAACAGTACAAAATTCAACAAAAATACGAAAAAACATTGCAGGACATAAGTGCTCTTGCACTTAACCTCTAGGCAAAGAAAATCGATGTCGAGGTCCAAATTATCGCTCTCCTACTTCCCCAAGAAGGCTACAATAGCCGGACCGCTCCACGGGAAGTTAGATTTTCGATGATTTCACCTCATTACGGCATCACCAAAAGGGTTAACACCCACCAAAAACAGGTCCAAATGTTGGAAAAATTGCACACGCTTAACGGTAAACCCTTTAAGGCACCCCTGCACAAGTCATCTTGGGTCAAGCGACTCGTCGCTTCTCTCACGAAGGTCATTCCCTCATCGATTCGTCGCTTGAGGGGTAGTCACCTTAGTCACCAACCAACAATCACACACCCAATTAAGGAAAACGACATGCATTCAAAGAATCATTGACAAAGACAATCACGCTCCTGCTTGGGGCAATAAACAAGCAACAATCAAATCAATCAAACACTTGGCATTTCGTGAATCATGAACACAAGGTTCCCCTCGAGGATAAAAATGCCCTTTGCCTGTTCATGGTGATCAATGTCTAAGTTCAAGTCACACCTCAACAAAATAGGTTAATACTTGAAATCAAATTCCTTAGCTCGTCGGAAGCAAGGATTCAAGAATGCATGCCCTTTCCATACTTGGGGCATCAAAAGTTGGTTAGGTTACCAAGAAACCCTAATCATTAGTGCTTTGGTTATCTATTTTTGCTCGGCCTTTGCGTCACCCGTGGCGCTTCCCAAAAAGGGCATCTGTAGACACCAAAACAGCACCAATCCGATTATGTGATTGCAAACAACGATCGCTTTGACAAACACGGCCCCGGGGCAGCCCTCGAGAGGTTAAACGGTGGTCTTAACCACTTTCATAGCAATTTTGTAAGGTCAAGAAGCAATTTGGCACACTTGGACACTTTGCCCGGTATTCGTCTCACCCGGGGACGAATTCAAAATAGAATCCGTCCCACCCCGGGACGAATTCTGAATCCGTCCCTGGGTGGGACGAATTCTAAGCTTAACGGGCAAAAAGACAAATGGTGCCAAGTGGCAGCCCAAAACGATCAATTAATGACTCCTGCCTTGCACGCGTGTGTAGGTGGACGGAGGGGCCGTTAGAGAGGCTGTCACAAAAGGCATTTATCAAAGCTCAAGTCAATGGAGGACTCCCCTCCCTCATGGGAAGACAAGAGCGCCACATGGCGCCTATGACCAACACATGGCATTTGTGCTTCCCTCCCAAAAGAGACCCCTTGGGTCTATAAAAGGTGGGACTTTTCTCACCCAAAATATACGAGTTGAAGGAGTTTTCAAGCAACGAAGTCTTTGCCGAGTTGAAGACCCACTTGCATCCCTTTTGGTTCACCTTCCCACATCCACCAATCTCTTTTGCAAGGGAGGTTGTTGGGTGGCCTTTGGAAGCTCGAACCTGACCCAAATCCAACACATGGACACCTGAACCAACCAATTCGCCGACCCCCAATCCTAAGAGGTTTTGGGCCCATCCCTGGTGGATTGGCTCCAAAATCAAGTGCCAACGGTGGGAGGCCCACTTGGGCACCCCCGCACCTCCCAAGTCCTATTTTAAGTTTTAGAGCATTTTAGATTACTTTTCAGATTGCATTTTGTGTTATTAGGTTTGATTAACCCATAGCTGCAATTTTGTAACTTTTGGTCAGATTCTAGTATGTTTTGTGTTGCTTTGTTGTTTCGTTGACTTGCAGGTGTCGAGGTCAAATTCCCGAGGGTGGAGGCCAAATTGGGAGAATCCGACCATCTGGGTCATCCCAAAATGGCCCCAATTACATAACCCCCATGTTTGCGGGCGTTTTGCGAGGTCTCGGGATCCGACATTGGAGCAGCGACGGGTCGGTTTCTTCAACACGGAAGAATTCGTCCCACCCGGGGACGGATTGCGATCGGAATTCGTCCTGCCCGGGGACGAATTCCGGTTGAAGGTAGATTGGCCAGTTGTCTCGGTGGCGGTGGCCTTACGGTAACTTTTCTTATCTTCTGTCAAGTTTTGAAGCCATTTGGACTCACTTGTAATTCTTGTTTCGGGCAAATGTTTACATGCATATTTCGTTAGTTTTAGAGAACAAACACTTTTCATTTGCGGCGGATGCTGCTGACATCTTGGTTGTTTCTTTGTTCGCGGGAGAAGCGGCGGAGGTTAAGAACTCATCGACATCGGCGGCGGCATCATCTTGGCCCGCCCATTGCAATCGTGGGCACGCGGAAGGAGGAAGACTAAGTCACACATTGTAACAAAGACAAATTTAACGCTCCTAGCCCCTAAAAGGGAGGAGACGTCTATGTAACCGAGGATAAGATATTTGAATAAAGAGGGCTGTGATTTCTTTACATCTTTTCTCTCCTTTCCAAATTGTCTCTTTCCTTTGTTTTGGTGCATAAGGTTAAAGCGTTACATTTCGTCTTACATTGCATAATTAGTGTTTCCTTTGCCCGGAATCTCGTGCTTTCAGTAAATGTTACACCAGAAGTAAGTATCAAGGATGAGATGATTGAGCATGATATAATGGTTCTTAAAAGTAGAGGGTTAATATGTAAGTTCCATAGATCATGGCTAGGGTTTTTGGAGATTAAAAATTGGATCAAGTGGAAGTGGGAATTGAATTCAAATTATTTTGTGATTTTTCTTCCTAAAGGTTTTTTCCTCATCATATTTTCTAGTTTAAAAATTAGGGATAAAATAATGGTTGGTGGCCCATGGTTTAGGGGAAGATATGCACTTTATTTGAGACCATGGAATGAAATTTTGTTTTTTGAGACAAAAACTTTTAAGAAGATTCCAATGTGGGTTAGGCTTTTTGGACTTCCATATTAAATTATAAATAAGGATTTTTTGAAGAATATTGGAAATACCCTAAGGTAATTTATCAATAAAGGACCAACAACTAAGGAGCGAAAGAATGATATATATACTTGAATATGTATTGCTATAGATATTTAAAAACCTTTACCACAATCCATTAAGATTAAATATAAATAAAGAGAATGAGATCAACAAGTAGATTATGAAAATATTTCATTTTATTGCCACAATTGTTTTGATATTAGACATATGAAAAGAGCTTGCGAAGTAAAAACTATGAAGAAATAGACAAAAAATTCTAGCCATGAGATTAACTTCAAAATGAAGCAATAAAAACATACAATAATAGAAGCTAGATCAGATCAAGGATATTTCACTCCAAAAGAAGAGGTAAATAAAGCCTATCTACAATTTCATTTGGTAAGTTAAGAAGAAATTAAATATGCAAAAGAATATGTGGAGATAAAACCCAAAACAAAGACAACAAAAAAGGTCAAGTTTATTCCAGGTAAATAATATTCATTTTCTTCAAGTAGTATAGAATCCTCTTCAGGTAATAAAAATGAAATTGGTGAAAATATTATCCCATGCACTTTAAGGTTTCAAAAGCAGAATAATATAGAAATAAGATTGGAGGAAACACATAACAATTTAGGGTTTTTAAGATAGAATAAGAACATAATTGCTACAAAAGAGCATCCTTTCACTTTAGGTTTTCAGGTCAAAATAAAAAATATTGTGCTTTTGATGTTTCTCCTTGCACTTTAGATCCTTTAGAACAAGGTAAACCTAAATATGATAAGTCTTACTATGAGTAGTGTGAGAATATTGAATAGATTGATGAATATGGAAGTATTACTAGGAATGAAACAAATATAGGAATACCCAATAAGAAAAAACAAAGATAAAAAGAAACACAAAGAGATATTGATATTGAAAAACAAAAGCAAATATCACAAGTGTTAACAAGAAGTGGATCTAAACACACAAGTAAAATAAAAAAATAACAATGAAAATAATATCTTGGAATATTAAAGGAATGAATAAGAACCCTAAAAAAAGTATTAAGAAATGGCTAAAATGAACTCTATCAGGGATGTAGGGGGAACTACAGGGGACATCCCACAGGATGTCCCATTTCGCTTCCATGCTTCCCCTCCCCTTGTTCTATCCTAGTTCCTGGGCACTTCCCTGGCCCTTCCTTCTTGGTTGGCTATGTTGCAGAGGATCTCCTTGGGGTGGTAGGTCACCTTCCTTTTGTCTACCTCTTTCTTAGCCTAAGTGAGGGTTTCCTTCATGCACCTTTGTTCTAGGACATCCTTGTGACCTTGCCTAGGTTTTTTATAATGTTTTAGGGATCCTTTTTCCCTAGTGATCTTAGTTTTTTCCTAGTATTGTTGCAAATTTCTACTTGGAGCTAGGTTTCAATTGTTATTTAGATGTGGTGCATCATGGATTTGGGAGAGGAGTTTGACACCATCTTGGTGCTTCTTGAGCAGGTTTTCACAACATCCTTTTGGTCTTGGGGAAAGACATACTTCTTTTATATGGATCTACTCTTTGGGTTCCTGGTTTTGGTCTACTTGGTGGGTTCTTAGTGTATCTTTATTGGTTTAGATAAGGCCTCTACTTTGCTTGCTGCTGAGATCCCACTGGTATTCCTTTTTTAGTTTCCATAAATTGTTCAGTGATGGAGTTGGAGATTATCTAGGGTTTTCTACTACACCTGTTGGTCTTGGGGAGGACCTATGCTTGTTGTCTATAGCCTGTTAACCCTATGGCTCCTTCAGTTTGGGTTCCCTAGGACCTTCCTGCCCATTTTTTGTGGTTTATAGTTCTACATATGATTCCTCTATTTCCTATAGTTTTTGCGTAGCTTAACCTCATATGCAAGAGGATTTCATGGCCTATGGAAATCCTTAGATTTGCCACTCTATTTTCCAGGTTCGATGTGGGATACTATTCTGGTCCTATTTTATTGCTTCCTAATGTTTATCCTGACCCTCCCTGGGTGGGATGATCCTTCACGGTGGTTCCTCTATTCCATCCGACTGTTCGGGGTGGTTTTCTTGCTCAATGTGTATCCCGACCTTTCTTGGGTGAGATGATCCTTCATGGTGGTTCCTCTGCTCCATCTGATTGCTCAGGGTGGTTTTCTTTCTTGGTAGTTTTATTTTTTGATTTTTCCTTGGCAGGATACAGGTTTTTTGTTTTTCTCGAGTAGGATTTTTCAAAATTGTATTCTTCCTACATAGGCGAGAATTTTCAAATTTCCTACTAGGCAGGATTTTCAAATTTCATGATGGGCGGGATTTTCATTTTTCTTGCTTTGGGCGGGAGTTTTTAAAATTTTCCTATTTTAATTTTCTCGCTTGGGCGGGATTTTTTCTTTTCCTACTTTGGGCGGGATTTTATTGTACTTTTCCTCTAGCCTATCCTTTGGCCTATCCTTTGGCCTTTCCTTTGGCCTATAATTTGACCTTTTATTTGGCATTTCCTTTGGCCTATAATTTGAGCTTTTCTTTGGCCTTTCCTTTGGCCTTTTGTTTGGTATGTTGACTAGTTGTAAAAAGGATTTTGGGCCCATTTCAAAACCCACATTTAATAAAATTTTTACTTATAAAAAAAAGTATTAAGAAACTATGAGGTTGTTATAGACAAGATATTTTTGGATATAGAAGTTGGGCAACAAATAATTTAACCATTTGTAGTGTTGAATTTCATCTTGACAGAATTTAAATTGTTGAAGGCATTTGATATAAAAGAAGTTAATTGTAGAAACTTAGCAGTTTAAATAATATGAAGAATATCTTTGATAGAATGGTAAATGAAAAATATCTCTGATAAAAATATAAAATTAGATATGCTTTAAGTAACTTGTTAGAAATGTAATGAGAACAATATAATATTTTGTTTTCATAATGGAAGTGGTCTCCAATAAAAACCACACATATATTAAAAAAATAATCCAAATAATAAAATGTTTAGTCTCAAGGGATATAATTATCCTTGGGTCAATGTTAAAAAACACCCTTAACATTTATTAATAAAATATTGTAATAAATCTCCTTGTATAAGGTGTATAATGGTCCAAAGTGCTATACAATAGAAAAGTTGGCTACGACGTCAAGTTAAACTTAAAATCACATATTCTAACACTCCTTGGGTCTATTATACATGGTGAAAACATTCATGTTATGCTATCCCCATATACATACTTAAACCCTCTAAGATTACATTTTATTTGAAATACTTGACCCATGTTTGATTTACAAATAATTTTATTTTACATTTTAATTAATATAAAACCATTCTAATAATTTTAATTTATTTAGTTTTCATTTTTTATTCATACTGGACACAATAGTTGTTTTGTTGTGAGCTCTATTCAAAAACCCAAGTTCAATGGCATAGCAAGGTGTGTGCGTGTTAAAAATAAATTATAATAATATTTTTTCATTTTTAATATTTAATAATTATTTATTTTAATTTTTTGATTTGGTTATTGTGAGAAACTTTTATGATCGACGAGAATTATCATTTTAACCATGACCCCTTGTAAAGCCGAGAGCTATACTTATCAATAGATAATTTAACACAAAACCATCACATATCCACCCCTCACACACTCGCTCATATCGTGGTTTGAACCTTGGACTTCCTAAAGAAGAGCCAAAGACCCAACCGTTGTGTTGCACCCCCAAGTGCATATCTAATTATTATTATTTAAATTGATATGCTATCTCTCATAAACTTAGATGTGAAATAGGGAGATGAACAATGCCCAAAGAACAATAGGAAGAAAGGATATAGGCTTAGATGCGAAATAGGGAGATAGACAATGCCCAAAGAACAATGGGAGGAAAGGATATGTACTCTATGCAGTAGAAGGGTAGTAGAAATAGAGGAACACTTATTTATGAATGTCTTATATCTATGGAAAATACAAAGAAACACTTGAAAAAAGGTCTATTTTTAGACAATCAAATAAAATTCTAACCCAAATCACCAACCTTATCAAAGATATTAAAAATCATATGATATGATTTGAATAGTTGTACTTTCATATTTGAGGCACCATAGACCATATTTGGGTCTCACATTCGTAAATTAAATATTTCATTTCAATAGATAATTTAATAAAACGTTAAAACATTTTAAACCATATTTTTTTTTTATCTTTGTGAGTGTGGTCTACGGGCAAAAACGACACTTGTATTATCGATGAACTTGCATTATCGGTGATGTGGTCTACCGGCAAAGACACCACTTATATTATCGAATTCAATCCCATAATAAATGTGTATAAAAAATATTTCTTTAAAAAAATAAATTTATCTACCACATATATTACATATTCTACTTAGTTGGGGTTAATAAATATGAACAAGGAGTTTAATGCTATTAACATAGGTTTTAATTCCTGTATGGAAATCTTGTAGATTTATAAAGACACTTAGAGGTAGGGTCAACTTTATAACATCTTATATGAACTTTGTCAAAAATATTTTTTAATATTTATTTTAAATTAAAGTTTAAAGTTTAAAAATAAATTTTAATATTTTAATTTTTAAATTTTTAGTTGAATATCAAAGTGATAAGGTTTAACATATAAGTCATGTAAATGTTAAAATTTTATTTTTTAATATATTTAAGAATCGGTAGCACATTTGGTATTGCTACTGTATCATAGTCACTATAAACCTTAGTCAATTAGGTTAAACAAAGTCAATGGAGTTAACCTTCTACCAACAACCAATAAATAAACACTCTATGGCTACCATCCAACCTATTTCCATAATTTAAACTTTGAACCTCCTCAAACTAAATCACTAACCCATATCCTAACATTGAGGCAACCCTAAGCGTGTTCCCGCTTCTATATATACCTCTGCGTGTCATTCCGTAATATATCTGCCTGTATGTTAGATCCTCGTTTGCGACAAGATGTGACACAACTACGGGAGAAGCCCTAAGCGACCCCCCTTCTATATATACCCCTGCCTGTATGTTAGATTCTTTCGTCTTGTCTTGAAGCAGGTAAGATGAAAAGGGTAACAGTTTTCGCGTTTTGTTGATTTTTTTATTCATTGTATTAGTGCGTTGGTTTTCTGTCGTGAAGCAGGTATGGTGGAAAGGGTAACAGGAGAGCGGACGCAGACATTTGAGAAACCTAAATCGCTACAAGTGGGTTAGTTCTTCTCGAAAGAGAAAGTAAGATTGGAACAGCTTCATCGCAGGTCGTAATTGCCTTACTTATATTTTTGTTTCACGTCTTTAATTATTGAGATAGGGTTGAACTTCGGTTAAATTATTTAAGTGGAATGTTGTCAAGTATTGGCTTCTTAAAATAAGGTATTTGAGAACATAATTGAAGAGATAGTACTCTTTCACAAGTTGAAATCAAGTGTTATAATAATATTTTGAGAGTTGAAGGGATTTTTTTCTTTTTGATGTTGGAAATAATTATGAAGATGGATGTTGGAAGATGTTGAGTTACATATTTCTTTTCTATTTAGAAAGAGCTAAAATATTGACAGTTTGATCAAAATAAGAGTTTGTATTTGTCCTATATAAAATTTAGTTCATTTCTGTATATGTTATGTCATCAGTAGTATTGAGTAAATTATGTAAATGGAATGTTATTAAGTATTGAATTTTTAGAATAAGGTACTTAAAAACAGAAGTGAAAAGATAGTACTGTTACACAATTTGAAATCAAGTATATGAGAAATGTCATATAATAATATTTTTAGAGTTGGAGTAAATTTCTTTTTTATGTTGAAAATAGTTATAAAGATGAAAGTTGAAAGTAGTTGTGATGTATATTTGTCAAGCTTATATCTTGTGTATATAGAAAGAGCCAGAATATTGACTGATTGATCATTTGTTTTATAGGTTCTCATACCATATATTTTTCAATAATATATCAAAATATTCATTATGTATCCACAAATAAATTAATTGTACAATAAATTAAATTGCGATATTGATTATACCTTTGAGGTAGGGGAACACTATACAATACTCTTTTTAAAACTCCACAAGATCTCTAATTCCTCTAATTCCACAAACCAAGACTATATACCTTTTACAAGGCTATACAAGAGTGTGATAGGTTCACCTCCCATGAGTTACACATGTGGAGGTTCACTTCCATAAGTTATAATGTGCATAATAATATGATAATATCCCTGCAACAATTACAAATATGTTTCTATAATATATTTATTTTTATTTTAACAATTAATCTTCCTTATTCAATAATTAATTTATAACTGATACCATTATACAATACAATATTAAATTACTCATAAGACGAAATCATACCATTATACAATACAATATTAAATTACTCATAAGACGAAACTAGTGGCAAATAAAGACGAGACGCCCACTAACACATTAAAAAATGGTTGACCATGTTCTATGTTCCATTCTCTTCGAAGTCATATAATTCTCTTGCATAACTCGAAAAAACCCATTGGGAAACAAATGTATAAATTTTAAGAAGAAAAAGAAGGTAACAAAACTAACTATCAGATCCTGTCATATGAGAAGTACCAATATTGCTTATTTGAAACAACTGGGACAGATATTTAAGACCTCCAACCAAATTAACTTAGTACAATAGACTCTTGGTCTTGATAGTTGGCATCCTCCATCATAATCTTGATTTTAGAAAAAAATGTGTGCATAAGTTTATAAAAGTCTTCATGGTGTTGGGTTAATTCTGGCCGGTGAGAAGCTTCAACAATTATGAGACTCACAAAAAAAATAACAAAGGTAATATCGTTATTTAAAACAAGCCCCGGAAGATATTTGAAGCTCAACAAAATCAATTGAATCGATATCCTAGCGTTTGCTTTTCTCAAAGTCAATCCCGCTTTTGCTCAATAGCCAAAATCCTGATTGTGATAAGTGTAACCAAAATCCATTGAACTATTGAGCAAAAGCGGGATTTACTTTGAGAAAAACAAACGCGAGGGTATCGATTCTTTGCTGAGCTTCTAATGCCTTCGAAACTTGTTTTAAATAATGATATTACCTTTGTTATTTTCTCTCGTGAGTATGACATCACATTCTTGCTGAAGCTTCTCACCCACCAAAATTTACCCAACACGGTGGAAGACTTCTATAAACTTATGTACACATTTTTTCCAACAGTCTATAACATCAAGTTTATGATGGAGGATGCCAACTATCAAGGGCAGAGTCTCTACGAAATATTGCACTCAGTTAACTTGGGTGGAGGTCTCAAAGATATGTCCCAACTGTTTCAAATAAGCAGGGTTGGTGAACTTCAGGGTTGGTGAACTTCGCATACGTAGAATCTTAGAATCTGATAGTTTTGTTACCTTTTGTATTTTCTTAAATTCATACATTTGTTTCCAAATGGATCTTTTGTGAGCTATGCAAGACAATTATGTAACATCAGGAAATTGGAACATAGAACATTAATTTAATATAACCCTTAAATTAAAGAAGGTGCACTTTAAATTTATTAAGCAAGGTATTTATAATTTATAAATTATTAATAATTTTAATAGTTTAATATTATAAATCAAAATAAATCTAATAAAAATTACATCTAAAAACGGTAGGCAAACATCTATTAATTTATTAAACAGTGGTTAAGCATATGATCAAGATAATTGTTCAAAATGGTTTAAACTATGTACAATATTTTTTAACTAGATGAAAAAGTAATAACTTCACCTTTAAATTTAAACAATATACTTCATAGAATACAAAAATAAGTAGTATATAACTACTTATAGTATCAACTAAAACTTTATCAAACCTTCTCCCAACCTAACAAAAATGAACAACATTTGATCCAAATATCAAATAAAATTTTACTAAGTTTAAAAAAAGTAAAGGAACTAGTGGTAAAGAGGGACTAGACGCCCACTAATACATTAAACACTGTTTGACCATGTTATATTAAACATTGATTGACCATGTTCTATCTTCCATTGTTCTATGTTATTGGAAGTCATATAATTGTCTTGCATAACTAAAAACTGTTAGAAATATTAAACATGACATTCACTCTCAGTTACGAGTTACTCAGAAGGTGAGCGACTCCAGGAATCATCAGCCTAGCCCAGCGACAAAGGGCTTCCCACCAAGACAGTTGATTTGATGTCGCACATGTTCTCTATCACACCCGACATAAATTTCTCGCATGTGAGTAGTTGAAGTTTTCTCGCATTTTGTGTTCCAAGCCCAACTATATAAACCCTAGAGTAGCTGGCATTTTAGTTGTATATAGATGCAGAGCAACAAAAGAAGAGAATAATAGGGAGCAAAGAGTAGATCTGCATTAGTTTCTAGTTTTATTTTTTGGTTTTTATCTTGCAATTATATTTGCAGATGATTGTAAACCCTCAGTTGAGGCATCCTATAATCCATTCATCTACATAAATAAAATCTTAGATTTATTTCAGGTGTTTGAATGGATTTGTCTAATTTATCTATGTTTCAATCCCTTCTACTCATTTGCATTTGTGTTTGCCTTTGAAGTTGCATTCTAGATTCAGGTTTAAGCTTTGGAGGTCTCTAAACTTAGTTTACACACTTTTTGTGCTAAGTGTTTGAGAGACAACGATTTTTGTCTTACTGTGTGAATCCAGAAGTCGGTCAAGTTTGTGAGTGACTCTCATTGTTGCTCTTGGAGCGAGTGACAAAGCAATTGGTAAACTTTCTATTTACTCCGATTTGCTAAGTGTTGGTGAGTTATGCCTACGGTCGTTGCAAGGAGTGCACGACTCCTGTCGTTGCTGCCCTTGGCAAGCGATGCCCATCGACACCACAAGAAGTGCACGACTCTAAGAGAAACTACCCTTGGAAAGTGATGCCCATCGTCATAGTAGGAAGCAAGAGATGTATGACTTCATTGCAAGTCACGAGTGATGCTCGCTATCACTGATCGTAGAGAACAATGCTTATCATCATTGCCTTAGGCGAGTGATGCCCGATGTAACCGCAAGCAGCATGTGATCATCGATTATCACTCACTTTATGTAGTGACACCTAGGGTCACTACTGAAAGTCAAAAATATGCAAAATTGTTGGACCACTTGAGCAACCCCCAGAAATAAATCAAAAATTAAAACTTCAAATTGGTATCAAAGCATATTAGTGTCTTGATGCAGAGACTAAAGAATAGCTTTTGATAGAAACCATTCTCTACAGTTGCAGATCCTACACTTCAACGACAAGAACTATGACTATTGGAGCATCCAGATGAATATCTTGTTTGAATCTCAAGAGATGTGGGACTTGTTCAAGAATAGCTACCCAGAACTGATAGATGCAGTAGCACTGGCCATGCTATCACAAGAATACAAGGACCTGTTAAATGAGAATATGAAAAAGTACTAGAAGGCCCTATTTTATATCATGCAAGTGGTCAAGGAGACAATCATCCCGTATATTGCATCTGCAACCAAGACGAAGCAGACCTGAGAAATATTGGCCAACTCATATTAGGGTACCAACAAGGTGAAGTTGGTGAAACTATAAATTCTAATGAGGGAGTTCGATAATATGCAAATAAATGAGTCTACGTCCATGAGCAACTTCTTTACCCGGATGATAGACATCATGCAGATCCATAGAATCATGGAGAAGATTCTCAAAATCCTGCTTGCTAAATTTGACTCTATTGTGATAGTGATAGAGGAGTCAAGGGATCTAAAAAATATCTTGGTATACGAGCTCATGGGTTCATTGTAGATGCATGAGTAGAGGCTGAGTTGTTATATCAGTCCTCTCTGGAGAAGATATTGAAGATACAAGTCTCATTTTGAGACAGTGGCAGATAGGACTCGCACCAAGGCATCTCTAGTTCTCAAGGAGGAAGAGGCAAAGGCAAACATGGAAAAGAAAACAAGCAAGGAGGATGATCAAACCCTAGTGATGGGGATACCAACTGCAACTTCAATCAGCAAGGTGGATCCAGTCAAAAGAAAGACAAATCTAAGGTTCAATGCTACTACTATAAGAAGTTTAGCGATTACGTCTTTGAGTGTAGAAAAAGGATGGCCAAGGAGAACTAGCAGCAAGCCCATTACACATATAAAGCCAAAAATACATGGTGCAGAGATGTAGGTGGGAACGTGCTTCTGAATTACAATATTGAGGAGGAGAGCCAGAAGAACATCTGGTATCTTGATAGTGGGTGAAGCAACCATATTACGGGGAACAAGGAGATGTTATCACAACTGGATGAAACAGTCCAATATGAGGTCAATATGGGGAACAAAAACAAGGTTCCCATTATGGGAAAATGAAAAATACGCATTCACACCAGGCACGGTGAGAGGAAGCAGATCTAGGATGTATACTATGTACCTGGTCTAAAGTAGAACCTCATGAGTATTGTATAGCTCATGCAGAAGGGGCACATTGTCCAATTCAAAGACAAAACCTGCACCATCAGAGACAAAGTGCATGGACAGATGGAAACTGTGTCCATGACGAAGAATAAGATGTTTCTGCTACAGATTCATAATGAGTCTCTGATGTTCCTAAGTGTAGTTATGAAGGATACTACTTGGTTGTGGCATCTCAGGTTTGGTCAAGTGGATTTAAGTGTCCTAAATCTACTGCACAAGAAGTAGATGGTGAAGGGTTTACCCCTCATTAATCAACCAAATCAAGTCTGTGAGGGTTGCTTAGTCGACAAACAACACCAGGATTCATTCCCTTCTAGGCAGTATTGGAGAGAATCACATCCATTGGAGCTGGTGCACTTAGACACCTGCTGTCTGATGTAGACCAACATGTTTATTGATAACAAATACTTCTTGAAATTCATTAATGATTTTAGTCGAAAGACATTGATTTATCCCATAAAGTTGAATTCAGAGGTATTTTCCAGATTTAGGAAGTTCAAGGCTCTGGTGGAGAAACAAATTAGCTACCAGGTGAAACCCCTTAGGATAGATGGTGGATGTGAATACATCTCCAACGAATTCCAAATTTTTAGCAAGTAGCATGGAATTCAGAGCTATCTCACTACCAAATACACATCGCAGCATAACGGTGTAGCTGAGAGGAAGAACAAAACCATTATGGAGATGGTACGTAGCATGCTGAAGGTGAAGGATTTATCACACGTATTCTAGGCAAAAGCTATAAACCATACAATCTATTTGCTGAATGGATGTCCCACTAAGAGCATGAAGGATAAGATCCCTCAAGATGCCTAGAGTGGTCAAAAGCTAAGTGTGTCTTATTTATGAGTTTTTGGGTGCATAACATATGAACATGTTCCTAAATAGAAGAGGCATAAGCTGGATGATAGGGCAGATAAATGTATCTTCATAGGGTACAGGGAGTAAGTGAAAGCATATCGCTTGTATAATCCTATGATGAAGAAGCTCGTCATCAATCGTGATGTGAAGTTCCTAGAGGATCAAGCATGGAACTAGAAATTGAAGACTGGCCAGTCAGAGCTAGCAGTTGTTGAGTCTATTGACTTGGAGGAGAGCAGTGAATAGCCACCTGTAACCTAAAATAGTAGCAATGGTGGTGCCACTAGCAGCACAACCTCACCATATCGGTCGCCTCCACTTACAAGAAGGATTTCAAACTTAGTGACACATACAAAGACGAGGAGCTTGCACGATATTTATGAGGTAACCCAAAATCATGAAGATGAGGAGCACTCTGACTTTGTATTATTTACTAAGTGTGATCCAGTAGAGTTTGAAGATGCAAGTCAAAATCAGAATTGGGTGAAGGCGATGTATGTGGAGATAGATACCATTGAAAAGAATGATACATGGCAGTTAGGAAATCTTCCAACAAGGAAGAAGACCATTAGGGTTAAGTGGATGTATAAAACCAAGTTCAATGCCCAAGGATAAGTCGATAAATATAAGGTCATATTGGTGGTAAAAGGCTACAAGAAGAAGTCAAGCATCGACTACCATGAAGTGTATGCACATGTAGCCCAAATTGACACAGTTAGGATGATCCTAGGACAGACAACTCAGAAGGGCTAGAGTGTTTACTAGATGGACGTCAAGTCAGCCTTCCTCAATGGTGTGTTGGAGGAGGAGGTCTACATAGACCAGCCACTAGGTTACAAAATTTAAGGACAAGAGGACAAGATCCTCAAGCTGAATAAGGCCCTTTATGGGTTGAAGTAGGCACCCCGAGCATGGTACAACCAGATTGATAGCTACTTTCAAGAGAATGGGTTTGTCAAATGCCCATATGAACACACCATGTACCTGAAGACAAATGAAGAAGGGGAGGTCATAATCATCTATCTATATGTGGATGATCTGATTTACACTGGCAATAGTAATACCTTATTCGAGCAATTCTAAACAGCCATGAAGAAGGACTTCGAGATGATAGATTTGGGGCTGATGAAATATTTTCTCGGCATTGAAGTTGACCAATCAACAGATTATATCTTTATTTATCAGGGTAAGTATGCGCAGGATGTCATAAAGTGGTTCAATACGGAGGATAGAAAACCTACCATCACACCTATTGCCATAGATTTGAAGCTGAGCAAGTTGGACTCTGGCAAAAATATCGATCCAACTCTCTACAAGTGACTAATCGGTAGTATAATGTATTTAACTGCAACTCGACTAGATCTGATGTTCAGAGTAAGCTTGATTAGCTGATTTATGGAGAATCCAAAGGATATGCATTGGAAAATAGGTAAGAAGATCTTGCGCTATGTCAATGAGACGCGCAACCATGGCATCTTTGATTCCAGATGAGACCAGCTAGAACTGGTGGGCTACACAGATAGCAACTAGGCTAGAAACACTGATGATCAAAAGAGCACCTCTGGGTATGATTTCTATATTGGATAAGGAGCAGTGTCATGGATATCCAAGAAGCAACAAATCGTTGCATTATCCACTACTGAAGTAGAGTATGTCATCGCCACATCAGTTGCATGCTAGACAATATGGCTGTGAAAATTTTTGTGTGAACTAAACCATCCACCGAAAGGTGCAACAACGGTGTTTTGTGAAAACAATTATACCATAGCACTATTGAAGTATCTAGTGTTCCATGCCTAGATGAAGTACATCGACATCAGGTATCACTTCATAAAAGAGCTGGTGAAGTCGGGAGAAATTCAGCTATAGTTTTGCAGTTGCAAGGAGCAGATAGTTGATATTTTTACAAAGCCTTTGAAGGAGGAAGACTTTAGCAGATTGCGGGAGCAGTTGGGCATCAAAGTTATCATGAAATTAGGTTTAAATGAGGGTGTTATAAATATTAAACCTGACATTCACTCTCAGTCATGAGTCACTCTGAAGGTGAGAGACTCTGGGAATCATCAGCCTAACGCAACGATAAAGGGTTTAGTTGATTTTACACCGCACGTGTTCTTTGTCACATCCAACATAAATTTCTCGCATGTGAGTAGTTGATGTTTTCCAGCATTTTGTGTTCCAAGTCCAACTATATAAACCATAGAGTAGCTAGTATTTTAGTTGTTGTAGATAGATGCAAAGCAGCAGAAGAAGAGCATATTAGGGAGTAGAGAGCAGATCTGCATTAGTTTTGAGCAGCAGTCTCAGTGTTTCTACTTTTAGTTTTCGGTGTTTATCCTACAATTGTATTTGCAGACGACTGTAAACCCTCAGTTGAGGTATCCTGTAATCCGTTCATCTACATAAATAAAATCTTAGCTTTATTTAGGCATTTGAATGGATTTGTCTAGTTTCTCTGTGTTTCAATCTCTTTTTCTCATATGTGTTTGTGTTTGCCTTTGAAGTTACATTCTGGATTCAAGTTTAAGCTTTGGAGGTCTTTAAACTTAGTTTGGGCATATTTTGTGCTAAGAGTTTGAGAGACAGCGATCACTGTCTTGTTGTGTGAATCCAGAAGTCACTCAAGTTTGTGAGTGACTCCCGTTGTCGCTCTTGGAGTGAGCAACGAGGCAATTGGAAAACGTTTTAGTGACTCCAAGTCGCTAAGTGTTGGCGAGCGACACCTATGGTTACTGCAAGGAACGTGAGACTCCCATCATCGTTGCCCTTGGTGAGTGACGCCCATCGTCACCACAAGAAGCACACGACTCTCATAGTCGCTACCCTTGGCGAGCGACATGTAACATCACCACAGGAAGCAAGTGATGTTCGACTTCATTGCAAGTCGCGAGTTACGCTTACTGTCGTTGACCGTAGAGCGTGACGCTTGTCATCACTATCTTAGGCGAGTGATGCCCTATGTCACCGCAAGCAGCGTGCGATCGCCGACTATCACTCAATTTACGAGTGATGCCCATGGTTGCTTTTGAGATTTAGTGACACGTAAAATTGCTAGGCCAGTCAAGCGATGCCCAGCTAGAAATCAAAAACTAAAACTTCAAAAACAATGCATTGAGAAATAGATGTATGAATTTTAGAGGAAAAAAAGTAACAAAACTATTAGATATTCCGCAGAGTACCAATCCTGCTTGCTTAAAATAGTTGGGCCAGATATTTGAGACTTCCACCCAAGTTAGCTGAGTGCAATAGTTTGTAGAGACTCTGGCCTTGATAGTTGGCATCCTCCATCATAAAATTGATGTTATAGACGGTTGAAAAAATGTGTTTATAAGTTTATAGAAGTCTTCCATGGTGTTGGGTAAATTATGTCCATTGAGCATCTTACAACAAAAAATATAACAAAGGTAATATCATTATCATTATTTAAAACAAGCCCGGTGCTCAGAAAAATCAATTGAATCGATACTCTGGCGTTTGCTTTTCTCAAATTCAATCCCGCTTTTGCTCAATAGTTCAATGGATTTTGGGTTACACTTACCACAATGAGGATTGAATTCCTTAAAATTAAATTGCCAAATGCAACACTGACCCGTAGCACACACAGATAACTTTATGTTTTCACTGATATTTTTGCTCTGTTGGGATACCAATGGCTTTAATCTAATAAGTAATATATTTATTAAATGTGAATTTAGCTAATTGTATCTATTGTATATTTAATGTTGATTTATATTTTACTTTTACTTGATTAATATTTTAGTTCTTTATGTTTACAGATAATTCTAAAATCCTAGAGTGAAGAGCAGCATGGGTGGAGTTCATCTTGGATGGATAATTTTATTTAGTGTTGGTATGCCACTATGTATTTCACAGTACAATGCATGAAAATGTTTCAACTGAGATATAAAACAAAACTTAACGAATTTCTTCTTCTCCCATATCCACAATGCCTTTCGAATTGTCTAACTCATTTTTTTGAAATAATATCGATATAGAACACTAGATTAAACAACCAAATATTTTGTGTTCCATGTTGAGATTTTTGACTTCTTACTTTGCACTTAAAACAATTGAGTTGTTCTCAATTTTGAAAGGTATTGTGGACATGGTAAAAGAAGAAATTTGTTAGTACAAATAACAATGGTAATGTGTGTAGTATGTGGATATGGTGGTACTCTAGTTTTATATGAAGGTTGTTATTTGAACATTTTTGTTCTATGGTTATTTTTTGCACTATCATAGTGGTATTGTTGCAGTATAATATAAGTACCTTTTTTGTGTTTTAATATTGAGTATTGAGGTCAAGATGTTATGAAAAGATGAAGCTTTCACATAGGGAGATTTTTGTGCCACAACTTTATGGGATTTTTTTGAAAGGGTGGATGACATATCTACATGTCTAGATATTTTTGCTCTACTAGTTGACTTCTATGTGTTCTCCAAGTTTTGTGATTCTTTGTTTGAGTCTTAGTTGTCATTATTCATATTTTTAAGCTATATGAGATACTTTCATCAACATATTATATTTGTTGTTATTTTAATTAAACCTTATCCAACATGCCTTTTTTTATCACAAATACTTTTTTTTTATTGAAATATTTTTCATCTTTCTTAAAGTTCTATGTTTTCATAGTAAATTCCTTGACATCATTTTTATTAAGAGATAAGATCTCACTTGATGAATTACCTTCTAAAAATTTAATTTTTTAAAAATGAAGATCAACTCAAAACCATGAATAAATTATCTATTATTTGACTTCCTTATCTATAGATATGCTCATGATTTCAAAATATTTCCTCCAATAATAGATAATGAGCATCCACAATTATATTATTTTTTATTTGATCTTCACATCTATTTTTGTTGATAGTATTAATGATAATTATTACATTATGATTACATAGTGGTATTATAATAACTTGACAATTACGAATGTATTACTTGACAAGATTCAAACCTCAATCTCTTCCTTGAAAGTTGATAAATCTAATCATATAAACTAAAATATTTTTATCCTTATAATTATTAGTTAATGCCTATGTTATCTCCACCTTTCAAGATTATCCATAGTTATCCACCCTTAAATTTATAGTCTATCATATTTTTAATAATTAACTTTAACATAGTCTTCATATTCCAAGGTTGTCATGCTCTTCCACTCTGTATTTTCTACTCCCTAAACACTAATAATTTTTGACTATTTATTTTTTTGCTCTCTTATCATTAATAATTTACTCTATGTATTATCTATATCTTAGGTTCTCGACACTCTTTTTCCCACTCCTACCCTTGAGGTTCCACTCTCTAGTTATTAATAATTAACTCCTATAGTGTAGCATGGTTGGAGAATATCTTGGGTGTTGTTAGAGGCCAACCTTGGCTTCATTCCCCCTACCCCCACCTTGTGGATACATGATGCAATTGGTGAATGTATTGTGTGCTAGTAGGGACCGATAAAAGGTCCATTTCCTTTGAACTCCACCTTATGTATACTTAAATAACCACCCTTATGACTAATACCATGTGGTATACCTAGATGGGACAACTACATCTAGCCATAGAGCTAGATTCTTGGGATTTTTGTTTCACCTAAAAAATTATTCCTCGAGGAAGAATGAAATAATGTAAACTTTGGCTCTTCTTTAGGAGGTCCAAGGTTCAAATTGCGGTAGGGGATTTATGTGTGTATGGTTATGTATTTGGCCCATATTTATAAGTTCAAGTCTCCCCCTTATATGATGTCATTATGGGATGGAGATACCCAACCTTGGGTGTTAGTCATTGGAGTTTCTCATAGTAACCAAATCCAAAAAAATAATAATAATTAACTCCTATAGTATTATCTTTTTTTATATACATAAGGGATTTGGTTATATCCAAACTATTTTTAGTAACTACCAAGTGTGTAGTGTTCAAACCAAATGGGCTACTTCCAACAATCCTATACCACCTTGTTATTGATGACCTGACATGAGAGGACCACCAGTCACTCAATATTTATACCATTATTATCATTCTGGTGCACACTCAAAGGATTCAGATTAGACTACTACCTTTGCAATAGGTATACCTCCAAGGTTTGAATCTAGGTATCCTATTGGTTAGTGCTTAACTAGATAGACAATTACCAATCCACCTAACCCTTAGGGAAAAATTTATTCGAGTAGTTTTGTGTGAAGGTTGTAGGTGGTATTTTCATAATGGTGAGTGTTATTTGAGATTTTTTGTTTTATAGTTATTTTTTGCATTATCATAGTGGCATTGTTGCACTATAATACAAGTATATTTTTTGTGTTTTAGTGTTGAGTATTGAAGTCAAGCTGTTACAAAAATATTAAGCTTTCATATAAGGATATTTTCATGCCACAAATTTACAATATTTTTTAAACGGGTGGATGACGTATCTACGTGTCTAGATATTTATGCTCCATTGGGGAACCAATGGTTTTGATCTAAGGTAATATATTTATCAAAAGCGAATTTAGCCAATTATGTATGTTGTATATTTGAAGATGATTGAAATTTGAATTTTACTTGAATAATATTTTAGTTCTATATGTTTATAGGTATTTCTAAAATCCTAGAGCGAAGAGCATCATGGGTGGAGCTCAGTTTGGTTGGATAATTTTAGTTAGTGTTAGTTTACCACAGTGTGTTTCACATTACAATGCATGACAATGTTTCAATTGAGATGTGAAACAAAACTTAATGGATTTCTTCTTCTCCCATTTCCATAATGCCTTTCGAATTGTCTAACTCATTTGTTTTAAATGCAAAGAAAATAAAAATATCGATAAAGAACACAATATTAAACAACCAAATATTTTTTGTTCCATGTTGAGACTTTTGACTTTCTTCTCTGCACTTCAAATAATTGAGTTGTTCTCAATTTTGAATGGTATTGTGGACATGGTAAAAGAAGAAATTTTTTAGTACATATAACAATGGTAATGTGTGTGTAGTATGTGGATATGGTGATACTCTAAGTTTATGTGAAGGTTGTAAGTGGTCTTTTCATAATGGTGAGTATTATTTGAACTTTTTTTTTCTATGGTTATTTTTTGCATTATCATAGTGGCATTGTTGCAGTATAATACAAGTACCTTTTTTGTGTTTTAATATTGAGTATTGAGGTCAAGATGTTACAAAAAGATGTAGCTTTCACATAGGGAGATTTTTGTGCCACATATTTATGGGATTTTTTTGAAAGGTTGAATGACATATCTACATGTCTAGATATTTCTGCTCTCCTAGTTGACTCTTATGTGATCTCTACTTTTTGTGATTCTTTTGAGTCTTAGTTTTCATTATTAGTGTTTTAAGCTATATGGGATACTTCCATCAACGTATTATATTTGATGTTAGATTAATTAAACCATATCCAAAATGCTTTTTTTATCACAAATACTTTTTTTTATCAAAATATTTTTTCATCATCCTTAAAGTGCTATGTTTTCATAGTCAAGTTCTTGACATCATTTTTATTAAGAGATAAAATCTCACTTGACGAATTACCTTCTAAAAATTGAATTATATCAAAACGAAGGCATTGTGGATATGGTAAAAGAAGAAAATTGTTAAGTATAGATAACAATGATAATGTGTGTAGTATGTGGACATGATGGTACTCTAGTTTTATGCGTAGGTTGTAGGTGGTCTTTTCATAATGGTGAATGTTATTTAAACTTTTTTGTTTTATGGGTACTTTTTGCACTATCTTAGTGGCAATGTTGCACTATAATACAAGTATATTTTTGTGTTTCAATTTTGAGTATTGAGGTCAAGATGTCATGAAAAGATGAAGCTTTCATATAGCGATAAGTTCATGCTACAACTTACTAGGATTTTTAGAAAGGGTGGATGACGTATCTACAATTCTAGATATTTATGCTCTGTTGAGATACCAATGGCTTTAATATAAGGTAATATATTTATCAAATGTGAATTTAGCTAATTGTGTCTATTGTATATTTGAAATTGATTGAAAGTAAACTTTTCGTTGATTAATATTTTAGATATTTATGTTTACATATAATTCTAAAATCCTAGAGTGAAGAGCAACATGGGTGGAGTTCATCTTGGCTAGATAATTTTATTTAGTGTTCGTGTGCCACCATGTGTTTCACAATACAATGAATGTCAATGTTTCAATTGAGATGTGAAACAAAAATTAATGGATTTCTTCTTCTCCCATATCCACAATGTCTTTCAAATTGTCTAACTCATATGTTTAAAATAATATCGATATAGAACACTAGATTAAACAAACAATTTTTTTGTGTTCCATGTTGATATTTTTGACTACTTACTCTACACTTAAAACAATTGAGTTATTCTCAATTTTGAAAGGTATTGTGGACATGGTAAAAGAAGAAATATATTAGTACAGATAACAATGGTAATGTGTGTGTAATATGTTGATATGGTGGTACTCTTATTTTATGTGAAGGTTGTTATTTGAACATTTTTATTCTATGGTTATTTTTTGCACTATCATAGTGGTATTGTTGTAGTATAATACAAGTATTTTTTTTGTGTTTTAATATTGAGTATTGAGGTCAAGATGTTACGAAAATATGAAGCTTTCACATATGGAGATTTTTGTGCCACAACTTTATGGGATTTTTTTGAAAGGATGGATGACATATCTATATGTATAGATATTTTTTCTCTACTAGTTGACTCCTATGTGATCTCCACTTTTTGTGATTCTTTGTTTGAGTCTTATTTGTCATTATTCGTATTTTTAAGCTATATGGGATACTTCCATCAACATATTATATTTGTTTTTATATTAATTAAACCATATACAACATGCATTTTTTTATCACAAATACTTTTTTTATCAAAATATTTTTCATCTTCCTTAAAGTTCTATGTTTTCGTAGTCAATTCCTTGACATTATTTTTATTAAGAGATAAAATCTCACTTGATGAATTACCTTCTAAAACTTGAATTTTACAAAAATGAAAATCAACTCAACACCATGACTAAATTATCTGTTACTTGACTTCCTTCTCTATAGATATGCTCATGATTTCAAAATATTTCCTCCAATAATAGATAATGAGCATCCACAATTATATTATTTTTTATTTGATCTTCACATCTATTTTTGTTGATAGTATTAATGATAATTATTACATTATGGTTACATAGTGGTATTGTAATAACTTGACAATTACCAATGTATTACTTGAAAAGATTCAAACCTCAATATCTTCTTTGAAAGTTGAGAAATCTAATCATATAAACTAAAATCATTTGATACTTATCTTTATTAGTTAATACCTATTTTATCTCCACCTTAAAATATTCTCCATAGTTGTCCACCCTTAAATTTATAGTCTATCATATTTTTAATAATTAATTTTAACATAGTCTTCATATTCCAAGGTTGTCATGCTCTTCCACCCTCTATGTTCTAATATCCCTAAACACTAACAATTTGAATTTTTATTTTTTTTCTCCCTTATCATTAATAATTTAATCTATATAGTATCTATATCTTAGGTTCTCTGCACTCTTTTGCCCACTCCCACCCTTGACGTTCCACTATCAAGTTATTAATAATTAATTCCTATAGTGTAGCATGGTTGGATAATATTTTGGGTGTTGGTAGAGGCCAACCTTGGATCCATTCCCCCTAACCTCCACATTGTGGATACATGGTACAATTGGTGAATGTCTTGTGTGCTAGTAGGGACCGATACAAGGTCCATTTCCTTTGCACTCCACTTTATGGATAATTAAATAACCATCCCTTCTGACTAATACCATGTGGTATACCTAGATGGGACAACTACATCTAGCCATAGAGCTATATTCTTGGGGTTTTTGTTTCACCTAAAAAATTTTCTCCTCAAGGAATAATGAAACAATGCGGGATTTGGCTCTTCTTTAGGAGGTCCAAGGTTCAAATTGCGGTGTGGGTGAGTGTTTGAAGGGGTCGATGTGTGTATGGTTATGTATTTGGCCAATGTTTATAATTTCAACTCTCCTCTTATATGAGGTCATTACAAACCTACTATAGTTTTATACGTAGGTTGTATGTGGTCTTTTCATAATGGTGAATGTTATTTGAACTTTTTTGTTTTATGGTTACTTTTTGCACTATCTTAGTGGCACTTTGCACTATAATACAAGTATATTTTTATATTTCAATGTTGAGTATTGAGGTCAATATGTCATGAAAATATGAAGCTTTCATATAGCGATATGTTCATGCTGGGATGCTTAGAATGGGTGGATGACGTATCTACATGTCTAGATATTTATGCTCTAATGGGATACCAATGGATTTAATCTAAGGTAATATATTTATCAAATGTGAATTTAGCTAATTGTGTCTATTGTATATTTGAAGTTGATTGACATTTAAATTTTACTTGATTAATATTTTAGTTCTTTATGTTTACAGATAATTCTAAAATCCTAGAGTGAAGAGCAGCATGGGTGGAGTTCATCTTGGTTGGATAATTTTATTTAGTGTCGGTGTGCCACCATGTGTTTCACAGTACAATGCATGACAATGTTTCAATTGAGATGTGAAACAAAAATGAATGGATTTCTTCTTCTCCAATATCCACAATGTCTTTCGAATTATCTAACTCATATGTTTAAAATAATATCGATATAGAAAACTAGATCAAACAACCAAATATTTTGTGTTCCATGTTGAGATATTTGATTTCTTACTTTGCACTTAAAACAATTGAGTTATTCTCAATTTTGAAAGGTATTGTGGACATGGTAAAAGAATAAATTTATTAGTACAGATAACAATGGTAATGTGTGTGTAATATAGGTCCGAGGTGTAGACCAATTGGTTCATCCAAACCCCATAAGGGGGGTGGAGGTCCAAGGTTCAAATCTCGGGCCTCATCGGACTGAACGCTTGTCCCCTTTCCTAGTGATTTTAGCGGCGTAAAAGGTTTAAAATAATTGTGGCATGGTGGTTATAGGGGTGGACTACGCGAAGATCTGTGTGGCGGCTTCTGGGGTGGACAACGTAGAATACTGTGGCGGCCATAAAAAGTTGGACAACCTACCCGGATTTGTGGTGGCTACCGATTCCACCATGTAAATTCAAAAAATATATATATATATATATGTGTGTAATATGTGGATATAGTGGTACTCTTGTTTTATGTGAAGGTTGTTATTTGAACATTTTTATTGTATGGTTATTTTTTGCACTATCATAGTGGTATTGTTTTAGTATAATACAAGTACCTTTTTTGTATTTTAATATTGAGTATTGAGGTCAATATGTTACAAAAAAATGAAGCTTTCACATTGGGATATTTTTGTACCACAACATTATGCGATTTTTTTGAAAGTATGGATGACATATCTATATGTATATATGTTTTTGCTCTATTAGTTGACTCCTATGTGATGTCCACTTTTTGTGATTCTTTGTTTGAGTCTTATTTTTAATTATTTGTATGTTTAAGCTATATGGGATACTTCCATAAATATATTATATTTATTTTTATATTAATTAAACCATATCCAATATGCATTTTTTATCACAAATACTTTTTTTTATTAAAATATTTTTCATCTTCCTTAATGTTCTATGTTTTCGTAGTCAATTGCTTGACATAATTTTTATGAAGAGATAAAATCTCACTTGACGAATTAGCTTCTAAAACTTGATTTTTACAAAAATGAAAATCAACTCAACACCATGACTAAATTATCTGTTACTTGACTTCCTTCTCCATAGATATGCTCATGATTTCAAAATATTTCTTCCAATAATAGATAATGAGCATCTACAATTATATTATTTTTTATTTGATCTTCACATCTATTTTTGTTGATAGTATTAATGATAATTATTGCATTCTGATTACATAGTGGTATTGTAATAACTTGACAATTACGAATGTATTACTTGACAAGATTCAAACCTCAATCTCTTCCTTGAAAGTTGAGAAATATAATCATATAAACTAAAATCATTTGATATTTATCATTATTAGTTAACACCTATGTTATCTCCACCTTAAAATATTCTCCATAGTTGTCCATCGTTAAATTTATAGTCTATCATATTTTTAATAATTAAATTTAACATAGTCTTCATATTCCAAGGTTGTCATGCTCTTACACCCTCTATGTTCTAGTCTCCCTAAAAACTAATAAATTGAATTTTTATTTTTTTTCTCCCTTATCATTAATAATTTACTATATATAGTATCTATATCTTAGGTTCTCCACACTCTTTTTCCCACTCCCACCCTTGAGGTTCTACTCTCTAGTTATTAATAATTAACACCTATAGTGTAGCATGGTTGGAGAATATCTTAGGTGTTGGTAGAGGCCAACCTTGGCTCCATTCCCCATATCTCCACATTGTGGATACATGGTGCAGTTGGTGAATTTCTTGTGTTAGTAGGGGTCAATACAAGGTCCATTTCCTTTGCACTCCACGTTATGGATACTTAAATAACCATGCCTTATGACTAATACCATGTGGTATACCTAGATGGGACAACTACATCTAGCCATAGAGCTATATTCTTGGGGTTTTTGTTTCACCTAAAAAATTTAGTCCTTGAGGAAGAATGAAACAATGCGAGCTTTGGCTCTTCTTTAGGAGGTCGAAGGTTCAAATTGTGGTGTGGGTGAGTGTTTGAGGGGGTCGATGTGTGTATGGTTGTGTATTTGGCCCATATTTATAATTTCAACTCTTCCCATTATATGAGGTCATTGTGGGATGGGGATGCCCAACCCTGAGTGTTGGTCATTGGAATTTCTCATAGTAATCAAATAAAAAAAAGAATAATTAACTCCTATAGTATTGTCTTTTTTAATATACATAAGGTATTTGGTTATATTCACACTATTTTTAGTAACTACCAAGTGTGTAGTGTTCAAACCAAATGGACTGCTTCCAACAAGCCTATACCACCTTGTTGTTGATGACCTGACATGAGAGGACCACTAGTCACTCAAGATTTATACTATCGTTATCAATCTGGTATACACTCAAAGGATTCAAATTAGACTACTACATTTGCAATAGGTATGCCCCAAAGGTTTAAATATAGGTATCTTATTGGTTAGTGCTTAGCCAGATAGACAATTACCAGTCCCCCTAACCCTTAGGGGAAAATTTATTTGAGTAGTGTGATAAACCTCTACGACCAAAGCATAGGATTGAGCAATCTCTCCCTACCATGATCCCTCTCATAAAAATCATGATCGCTCATAAAGTCGAGACCTACACTAATCAATAGAAAATTAACACTATTTTAAGATTAACTCCTATAATATTATCTATGTATTAGTAAATTTTGTAGGTTCTATGGACCCTTAAGAATAGTTTTTTTTATAACATTACTACAATAAAATCAATTGCTAAGATAGAGTTGAAGAATCTTAAGCCCCTGTTTGCACATTATTTTTATGATATCATTACACATTATTTTCCTGATATAGGATATAACATATGATATTTATTAATTTTAGAATAAAATAGAGCATGTAGATACCTTGTTATTAATACAGTTGATGAGGATGAAGTCTTTATAGTTGGCAATGAAAGGCTCATATTTGTAGTCCACATTGTATTTCCCCCAAGAGGTATCCCATATAGATGCATACACCCACATGGATTTCATTGAAAAAGTGGAAGGGTTTATCATCATCCTTGTATACTTTCTAATTGGGTTGATATTCACAAATAATTTATACCAAAAAAATCCAGTATACATCAAATGTATCATGAGTAAAATAGAGGAAGAAAAAGGAAAAATAAAATTTAAATGGTGGTTAGAGTGGTATAGGACATACACAATGTGAGATGAGGTCTAGAGGATGTTGTAGCAGCGTAAATTATAAGTGGGATTGAACCAAAGGAATATCTTCCTCTTTCGCCAAGTGATGATCCAATCAGTTCCAATGTTGGTGATATATACATAGGTATCACCAATATCATCATCATGTGAGAGGAGAAATTATTCTTCTGATTATATGATTTCTATCGCTACAACATCCTTTGGATCTCATATCACATTGTGTATCTCCTATACCACTCTAACCACCATCTAAATTTTCTTTTCCTTTTTCTCCCTCTATTTCACTCATGATATATTTTATGTATGCCAGATTTTTTTGGTACAAATTCTTTGTGGATGATAACTCAATTAGTAAGTACACGATAATGAGGATAGACCCTTTCAATTTCCCAATGAAGCCCATGTGGGTGTATGGATCTATATAGGATGCTTCTTCCTAGGCCATAGAGAATGGAAAATACAAGGTGGACTACAAATATGAGCTCTTCATGGACAACTATAAGAATTCATCCTCATCAACTGTTTTGACAACAAGACCTTTGCCTACTCTAGGTGATTGTAAACTTTATTGATACAATATGTTATATCCTATGTTATGAAAATAGTGTGCAATAATATTGTAAAAATATGTGCAATCAAGGGCTTAAGATTCTTCAACCCTGTCTTAGCAATTGCCTTTATTGTAGAATAGTTTTGATCCCCTTCTATATATACCTTTGTCTGGATGTTAGATTATTTTGTCATGTCATAAAGCAGATAATATGGAGAGGATAAAAGGAGTGGATTTTAGAAATACGAAAAATCTAAATCACTCCAAGCTAGTTGACCCCTATTGAAAGAGAGTAAGATATGAATAACTTTATTGTAGTTTTGTAATTGTATTATTTATATATTTGTTTCTCATCTATATATTTTGTGAGATAGGGTTAAAATTCATTCATTGGTTTTATTTTTGCATTCTTTACCTTCATCTTGCTGAAATTTTTTATTCTTCGATAAAAAGGGGCTATATTTGGCTCCCCACACTTGACAAATCATAACTCTTATTCATTCTATGTCAAAGTAGGTATGGTGGAAGGGGTGACAAGCATTCATTTTTTCGTGAAGTAAGTATGGTGGAAACGTAAGAGGAGCGGATGCCAGATATCTGAGAAACTTAAATCACTCCTGGTAGATTGGTCCTTATCGAAAGAGAGTAGGATTCAATCAACTTCATCATAGGTTTGTAATTACCTTATTTATATTTTTGTTTCACATTTTTTTCCAATCACCCTATTTATATTTTTGTTTCACTTTTTTTTTTTAAGTAGGGTTGGACTTCTAGCAATGTTTTTGTATTTTGTTGAACTATTTTTTTATTTATTTATGAAAAAGTGGTTGTAATTGGATCCTACATTTTATAAAACCATAAATATCCCCTATAAAATGTGATAATTTAAAAATAAAGTAGGTATGGTGGAAAGGGTGACAAGCATTCATTCTGTCGTGAAGTAAGTATGGTGGAAAGGTAATATGAGTGGATGCCAGAGATATGATAGACTTAAATCACTCCTAGTCGATTGGTCCTTCTCGAAAGAGAGAGTAGGATTCAATCAGCTTCATAATAGGTTTGTAATTACCTTATTTATATTTTGTTTCACATTTTTTTTCAATCGCCCTATTTATATTTTTGTTTCACTTTTTTTTAAGTAGGGTTGGACTTCTAGCAATGCTTTTGTGTTTTGTTGAACTGTTTTTTTTTTTAATTTATGAAAAAGTGGTTGTAATTGGCTCCTAAACTTGATAAAAGCATAACTCTCCCCTATAAAATGTGATAAATTAAAAATAAATTTAATTTTTATTATTTCAATTGAGTTGTTATAGCTAAATACCTAATTTTATTTCATAAAAGTTTGAATTCTTGATTTTCATTTTTTGGTTTTTTATTTTATTTTATTTTTAAATACAAATATTTTAGAATTTAGCATGTTTTTTTTATATATTTTTGTGTAGCAGCCTTCACATTACTAAAACTCCTACTTTACTTACGTACTCCATCTTAGTATAGTAATATTTAATAACTTTACAACATTATCATAGTTTGTATTACCAGCTTTAAATTATTAATTTCCTTCTCTGTCCCATAATCCAACCAATAACTAGCTGAAATAATATATTCAACAATAAATTCCACCTGATATCATATGCTTTTTCTTAGCATACAAAAACTATATTCATTTCACAAAATCATAATCTGCATTGCCAAATATTAACCAGTAGTTTCCTACAATGCATTGATCTATGAATGGATATCCTAAAAAAATTTGTAATGCTCCCAAAAATTATTTTTATTTTTCTTGTTTCATGAACTACATTATCAAATTTGAGCTAATATTTTTTTTAATACATTGATCTATAAATGGATCTCCTAAAACTTTTTGTAATCCTCTACAACATTATTTTGATTTTTCTTGTTTCACGAAGTACATTAACAAATTTGAGCTATTAGTTTTTTCCAATGCATTGATCTATAAATGAATCTCAAACATTTTGTAATCGATTATTAGAACCCCTTTATTGACTATCCTACTTGCACATTTGTTCCCTTCCTTTAATGTATGTGTAAACATAATTTCTTCAAACTCTATAGCAAGGTCTTGTATATCCACAATGGTTTTTTGTATGTTCAATGGATACTTTAATTTCCTCAAAATTGCATTTATTACTATTAGGAAATCACCTTCCATCCTTAAATTTTTCCATTTAATTTATTTGTTAATTCATGAAACTCTTTTTACGAATGATAACCATCTACCTTTCCATGTTGGTAGTTTATTTTGAAATCTATTTATAACTATATTCTACAATTCCATACTCATTCTCCCCTCAAATAAGATCATCCCTAGACATGTTGGTAAATTTACCGTCTTCTTTTGATGTAACTTGTATATCTCTACTTTGATTTTAGATGAAATGTTTAAGAATTAAATTTTGAATTTTATCCTTTTGAATTTTTTTTCAAATACTCTTTCATATTCCCTTAATAGTATTTTTAATGGTTTTACATTCCTTTAATAATTTATTCAAAGCTCTGGCCTCATTTTATTTCCCTTTCCAAAAACTTTTATGTCATCTACATACTATTTATGAGTGATGTTATCAATGTTATTAGTAGCCTTAAGTCTGCTTATTAGATCTTCCATAATAGTGAACAAATATGGTTATGAAGGATCTTCTTGTGTAAGACCCATATTAGATTTAAATCTGTTACTAGCCCATTGATATTGAATATGATTTTGTAGAAATACAAGCTTTAATCCATATAGCCATTTTCTTTTCACATCCAAAGTATTCTAATACAGTAAAATACAAATCTAATTTATCCTATCATAGGCTTTATTCATATCAAATTTTAAGATTATTGTTCTCTCTTTTTGAGAAGTTGTTGAATGCATCTCTTCATAAGCTACTATGCTCATATCCAGAATCTATCTCTCTTTCATAAACCATCCTTGCTATTCTAAAATAATTTTTTTAGTGTTAGTATTCCACCAAGTGTTTCATACCACAATGCATGAAAAAATTTCAATTGATATGTGAACCAAAACATAATGGATTTCTTATTCTACCATATCCACAATGTCTATTAAATTGAGTCCAAATCATGTGTTTGAATTCCGAAGTAAGAAGATAAATATCTCGATATAAATAACTAGATTAAAAAATCGAATGCTTTGTATTCCATGTTGATATTTTTGACTTCTTACTCTACACTTCTGTAACAACCCATATTTCCAACCCAAATTAAGAGAGGTTTTTTTTTATCATAACATGTTTATCATTTAAGTAAAGTTCACAATAAAATATTTTTGAACCAACATCAATCAGGATAGCAAGTAATCGAGAGAATTATGACATGGTCAATGTCAACTCTCATGATAGCAGTGACAAGCACCTATCCAATATTACATCCCATCATGATATTTATTAAATATTTTGTTTAATTTATTCTATATATCCTTTCATTTTAGTTACTTAACTGATTGAATTTGATTTCAATATTACTTCCTATTTGGTTAAGCATTCAATTATTTTGTAGCAGAATACCATTCATGTACTATTACTTGAATCAAGGCACAACCCATTGCACCATATTATAAGAATCATTCATGTGAAAAATAAGTGCAATATATATTATTAGATCTAATAAACCTCAAGTGAAAATGTAAACTAATCTCACATGTTGAACATCATTTGTTAACGAAATCATGCATCATATAAAACTTTAGTCGTCATATTATGGAAATGTAAATGCATCATCTCATTGGAAAGTAGATAAAATTTAAATTCCATTTCTTGTAACATCAATGATCTATCTAATTAACATAATAATAGATAGAAGATATAACATCAATTACAACCCATAAAAAAGAGATACATAACATATATCTTGGGAACCCTCACGGGTAATAAATCCCACCTCGAAATATGCATCCTCATATTTCATTATTTTTATCTCAATTTACACTGATATAAAGAATCTCAAAGATTCTTATGAACCATCATTAAATACGTGAGTATAAGATTTTTTCCATGCATTCCTATTTTGAGGTCATCATTACAATTGAAACACATAAATGAAATGCTCATTGGATACACATAAATTAAGAAATAGAAACCTCATGGTTCCCTCAAGAATGAATCTTGTGTAGGCAGCAAATCCACCTCCCGAAGAAGAAGTGATCTTTGGATTTGCATAGTTTTGTGTAGTTTTGCTCAATTTTGACTAAAATGTACAAATGTCAAAATATACAAGTAGGAGAAAAACGTACAAGGTTAAAAATGTACAATGTGAAATGAAATAAAATTAAGGTAAAATGTGCATTTGGGTTTAATTAGACATTAGTAAACCTTGTAAAGAATTATTTTGGAAAATAGTTGGGAATGTCAGTTGTAAATATTGTGATTCTTTATAAACCACTTTGGAATGGTCTGGATATGCATTATATAGCCCCAATTAATTTTGTTGTTGTTCATTCATGTTCATATAAAGTTCATGGTTTTTTATTTTTGATGCGTAATTCATGGAGTATTGAGATTGAGTTCTATATTGTTTCTTGTGATCGTTGTTGTGGTTGTGAGCAATGTCAATGGCTATGTGTTGCAGGATTATTTATATTTTAAAGTTATGTTAGTTATAATTATTTCATTTCTCTTTTGAATTTTCCATACATAGTGAATGTTGCAGGTTGTGTATTTACTATTTGAAGAATAATTTGGTATTGTAGATGGGTGGAAGTACATTGTGAATGATACTGGTTACCTACAGATTTGGTATGAAGGATGAAATTTATTATATCAATAATTATATCCATACTTTCACATATCGAGGTAGTTGTACGGTTTATAGAATCATCCATGGTGAACATAATTCATTGCTAGTGAATTAGGGTTTGCATGTTATGGAGAATTAGAGCAATTGACACATGGAAACTTCCCAAAATATGTATTGGAAGTATTGGTGATGCAAAGTGATATATCTGAATATTATTTGTAGCAAGGGTTCATACAAACTGTACAAGTGTTGTACGAAATCATACAAGTTATTTGTTTACCCAATTTGGTAATAAAATCTGCAATCCAAATCTGCTAAATAAGGAAATATTGTTAGTTGGAATAAATATATTACAAAACCAATCAATTTAACTTACAAAAATTTTTCTAGTAAATTGTATGAGTCTAAAATCATACAAGGTGCAGTGTTGTATGATTTTTATCATACAAATGTATGATTTGGTGATTGTACAAGATATTTTGGCTAGGTGACATAGTGTACAAGGAAGACCATACATACTATACAACTTGTACAAGTTAGGTTTTGATATTTGATTGATCATTTTAATAGCTTCCAAGGTCAGCTCCCCATCATGAATACTACACCACTAACTCTACATTTTGTGTCATTGCCTTATCAAACTTTGATATTTTTTAAACGGGTCAAAAGTGTTGTAGTTAAGATCATACAAGTGATAAACTTGAGTATACAAAATTGGAGGTGAATCACAAACACTAATATATATATATATATAGTCATAGGGTATGGGATGAAGAAAAGGATATCCCAGTTAGGGTGAGCACAAAAATTTCTCAAAGGAGGGACATGAACAGTGTTGAACACAATACACATGAACCGATAATAGAGCAAGTATTAACATCTAATAAAGCAAACATTAAGAGGTTGGATACACTTCTGATTGATATGTAGAGAAGAATAAGAAGTACGTAGATTCAAGGAGGACATATATGGAAGTCAAAGCATTAAAAAATAAGTTGTGTGAGCTCAAGGGGAGTGGATGGTAACACTTTAGAAAGTGGTAGATAGGTTGCAAAGGAGTCTGGTGGATGGGAGTCAGGAACCAGAGGGACAACACTCGAGGTCTCAGGAGGAAGGACCAATTCTACAACATACACACCAAAAAATGAGGTCACGTAGTGAAGATGCATAGGAGGTTGATAGACAACTATTTTATGAATACAATATTTCTAGCGTAGATGGTTTTGATGAAGACGAACATAGGGAGTTTACTTATAAGGTGAAATCAGTCAAGGATTCTAGGTGATACTTCATAAAGTGAAGAAGAGGAAACACTACAAATATGATCTCCACTTTAGGTGATAGTCCTAGAGGAAGAATACAATAATTCAAGCTTTGGCTCTTATTTTGCAAAGAAGATCTTGTATCACGTGTTTTCCTTTTTTTGGATGATATTATTTTGTTAAAAGGATTTCACCTGTATGCTTGAATCTCAATAACCGGTCGTAAAATTCTGATCACATAAACCCACCAAAGTATGGAAATGAAGCCCATACTCAATCAAGGAGCATAGGTCCTACCATTCCTCACCTAGTTTACTTGTAATTATCGATATACCTCTTCAAATATAAATACGTGCTATATCCCACATGCTATGATGGATCTTGGAGTCAACCTTGGAAAAAAATAAGGTTCGAAGTATTTGAGCCAATGGTTGGAGATGAAACCCACCATCGTTGGTCTCTACTAGTGGTTGGTGATGAAATCCAACTCACTAGTGTTCAAAATGAGACGTAGTGTGTGTGGTTCCTTTTATGCTTAAATAAAGTACAACAAGAGAGCACTCAATAAATATTCACTAAATGCATAAAGAACATTTCACTTTCAAAAATATTGCATGAATAATGGAACCTAAAAAATGTATATAGGTAGACTACAAGCAAGAAAACCATATAAATACATTTCTACTTAGTACTTTTTCTATTTTTATTATTTTTTTTGTTTTTTTTGTGATTGTATATAAGTTTTTACAATTGATCGATAAATATCGATTGATAATCCTCTACAACCAATTGATTTATGTCGAGTGGGTTGTCAGCTTGTTAGGTTTCTACAATTAATTAGCATCTATCGATTGAAAATCCTATACAACCTATCAATTTATATCAAGGATAATCCTTTGCAACTAATCAACATCTATTAATTGACAACCCTCTACAATCGATCTATTTATGTTGAGAGATAGTCCCCTAAAAATGCAACCAATCATCAAATCTAGAGATTTATAGTCTTCTACTATCGATCAATTTGTGTTGATAGAAAGTCCTCTATAACCGATTAGCACTGTATCACACTTCTCTGCAACTGATCAACAAATATTGTAATTGATAGTTCTCTATAACTAATTAGATTTCTATCGATAGAAAATGATAGTGTTTGTTTTTTGGGCTACTACAATATTTTTGCTACTTCAAATCTATTTTCAAGGAGTTTGAGTGTTTTAGATGTATGTTTATCGGTACCATGTTAGGTATTTGTATAGGTGTATAAGAGGTAAATTGGGAAATATAATTTTTTTTTTATAATTTGAAGGTAAAAGAGGTCCATGATTTAGGTGAGAGTGTTACCAATTTAAAATTATAATGGTGAAATTATTTTCAACATTGGGTGAGCCAACCCCATAAAAATTTTACTCCCAAATATTTCAAGAGAATGGTCCAACATGTAGGTTCCCCCTATTTGCCATTTCCAAATTCAAAAATCATAATATTCACGAATTGATGATATTTGCCACTATGCATAATGTTGGATATTACATAAGACAATAGGTCTATGATATAAAATATGAATCCCCTTCCTCCATTTCAGAATTAAGGTAATAATATTTGATTTAATGCTTTAAACATTATTTTAATACCTTTGGACTCGTCTATAACAACCATTACATATTCCTCCAATTTGTTCCAAAATGTTTGAAAAACTCAATTAGGAATCCATTTGGACTTGGAATTTTTCTTATACTCATTCTAAAGACTAGATTTTTCAATTCCTATATATCAATGGATTTCAACAAGTCTATATTATTTAGAGATAATAGTGGGTATGATAACAAGAACTTCTTTCAGAGCCTCTTTGTCTTGCACCATACTTTCCTTAAAAAAAATTAGTAAAATAATACATTGAATGGAAATGCATACCTAGGATTGTATCAAAGGAGTACCCATTATCATATTGAAGATCTTACATCTTATTCATTTGTATCCTAGAACAAGCAGCCTGATGGAACAGATCTTGCCCACATTTGTTGGAACATGACACTATTTCATGTTAACAAAACAATAAACTAGGCTCATACTATTATGCATTGAAACATAATCACATCAATATAATATTGCACATAAATATATCACTCAAATAAATGGATACAATATATGACAAAAGATATATTTCTTCTATTATGCTTCCATATTCATGATATGATACAACAATGGAGAGTTATCTTCAATATAATACAATACATGACATTTCAGTCCTCAAACTGTTGCTCTCCTCTACAAATCTAGGAAATACAACCTTTCACATTATTATCATTAATACAAGATCTCAACATGCCACATGTTAATATGAGTCTTCATAATCCTCTCTTTTGAAAAATTGTACTTTCACAAGGTGACACATACATTAGACAAAAGGACCAAATAATGCAATACTCACAACACCCCTGTTTAGTACAATATTTGGTAACAAAACTTTTACAATTTTGATGACTACACATTCCTCCTTCATCAAAAAAGTATTCATTCTCTATGTTCCACTATCTCTATATCTTAGCAACTTTTAATCACACTTGGTTTCCTTTTGAAGAAACCATACAACATTCCTTTTAGCTTATCCCAAGCATTCATATCAATCCATCCACAATTTATTTTTAATCTACATATTTTATTTATTTTTGTAGATAAAACATGTGTGAATGGTTATGTCCTCCACAAAATTTACAAGAATAGAGATTCCAACATTTCTCTATCCTATGACCATATTTGCCACAATGGTCACATTTGTTTTCTTTCACCAATTTGTGGTCACTTTTACCTGTTACAAATCTTGTGCTTGAATCATTTGGATTCACCTCTCCTTTGTACCCAAGACCTTCAAATTTTGGTCTTATGATTGGTACCAATGGTTCTTTCATTCCTTGTTCTTGCTTTCTGGAAGCACAAGGATACAGAAAAAAAAAGGAAATGCCAAGATGCAATGTAAACAAAACTAAACTTAATGCTAAATCCTACGAATTGAAATGCATGAAAGGAGAGAAACATAAACACATTGAAACAAGGTATAAAAGTGAATATGGAGTACAACCCTTTTTATTAATATGCTTTAGAACCTAGTTACAATCCATATCCTCCATTTTCAGGGGCTAGGAGTGTTAAATATGTCCTTGTCACATAAACATATGGTATTCCTTATTCTGCATGCCCACATGTAAAATGGATGGACCAAACGTCACCGCTGCTTGCATTGATGAGTCTTGACTCCTTGTTGCTACTCTAATGTTGAGATCCTATGTTCAAGGAAACAAAAAATAGTCAGTAGCACCTGTAGATAAAATGAAACATGCCATCCCCAAGCCTACGATTAGTGCATGCAAAAAATAAATAAAATGATAACTAAATAACATCAGAATGATCTAAAAATTTAACAAATGCATGAGGATATTACTAGGAGGGCACTGCAAATGGAGCAGTAAAAAAATTCACTACGGATTTCTAATCGCTCTGGTGTGGGACGATTAGACCTGCAACAAAATGTTAGAAAGCACTATCCCAAATGTCGCACCCAAGAAGCTCCAAATCACTTGTAAATTTGGGGGTTAGGTAAAATGGGGTATTTATGAAAGACCCAGAAGTTCATATTTTCCCAATTCGTCCTGTATCACTAGGAATTTTATGATGCTACCTGCATGTTAGCAAAAGCAGGAAATGACAAAAACATGATCAAAACAACTCAAAATGATGTGAAATTTGAATGACAACCTATCTAAGCAACATAGAATCAGATGTAAAAATAATAGAAAGGAAATCTGCTATAGATTTCTAATCGCTCTGGGGTGGGGCGATTAGGATTGCAGCAGTGCAGGGGGCGCCCGAGGGCAGGATGCCCACCGTTTGGGGCCCGATTTCGACACCAATCCACTTGGGATGGCTCCAAAAACTCTTATGGTGTGTTGTCAATAAATTTGGTAGGATGTTATGGCCAAATGTCGGGTTTTGGTTCTGAATTTGCGCTTCCAATAATCACCCAATGACCTCCCTTCCAAAAGGTATCAAGGATGTGAAAGACACAAATCAAAAGGTGAGGATGTAAAATGGTAACACTTCGTTTTTCAAAATGCTCCTTCTCTATATCTTTTTGGGGTGATAAGAATCACCATTTTATAGACCTGACGGTCTATTTGGATGAGCATGCAGAGGTGCCACTTGGCAATCATGCCTTCCTAGGGGGAGAAGATTCCTCCCTAATTAGGGGCTCCATGACTACCCTTGTAACTGCCTCTAGCGCTCAAAAATTCTCACTCACACTCCCATGCAATGAAGGAAGAGTTAAGTGGTGGATCTTATCTACCATTTGTCAATATTTAACTTTTTGCCTGCCAAACCTACTATTCGCCCCACCCTAGAGCGAATACTGCTAATCATCCCTTGGTGGAATGAATACCAGTTTGTAATCGTCCCTGGGTGGAATGAGTAGAGAGCAGAGTGCCTGAATGGTGCCAAATTGACCTCTGACATTTCAAAAATGCTATGAGAGTGGTTAGGACCACTGTTTAACCTCTGGGGGCTGCCCTAGGGGCTATGTGTGTCAACCTGATCAGTGTTTACAGTCACATAATCAGATTGGTGCTATTTTGGTGTCTACAGATGCCCCTTTTTGGGAAGCGTTGTGCATGGTGTAGTGCTGAGCAAAAAATAGATAACAAAAGCACTAATGATTAGGGTTTCTCAGTAACCTAACCAAATTTTGATGCCCCAAGTATGGAAAGGGCATGCATTCTTGAATCCTTGCTTATGATGAGCTAAGGAACTCAATTCAAGTGTTAACCTTTTTTGGTGAGGTGTTACTTGATCTTGGACATTGATCAGTCATGAATAGGCAAAGGGTGCAACCTTTTGTCTATGGGAACCTTGAGTTCATGATTCATGAATGCCAAGTGTTTGATCAGATTGTGATTATTGCTTGTTTACTACCCCAAATAGGAGCGTGATTATCTTTGTCAATGATTATTTGAATGCGTGCCATTTCCTTGATTGGGTGTGTATTTGTTGATTGGTGACTAAGTGTGACTACCCCCTCAAGCGAGGAATCAATGAGGGAATGACCTACTTGAGAAAAGGGACGAGTTGCTTGACCCAAGATGACTTAGGTAAGGGTGCCTTCAGATGTTTTTCTTTGAATGCTTATGCAGTTTCCCAACATTTGGACCTATTTTTGGTGGGTGTTAACCCTTTTTGTGACGCCCCTTGGGGTTGAAATTGTCAAAAATTCGTCCTCCCGTGCAGTGGTTTGGCAATGGTAGCCTTCTTTGGGAGTAGGATAGTGAAAATTTGTGACCCTGACATCAGTTTTGTATGGCATTGAATGGTGAGTGTAAATGCACCTTTGTTCGACAATGTTATTGTTATTTTTGGGTGGGTTTGGACCGTTTTTGGGATGCCTTTTGGGGATGAAATTCTTGACAATTCGTCCACCCGTGGAGCGGTCCGGCTATGGTAGACTTCTTAGGAAATAGGATAGTAAGGATTTGTGACCATGACGTCTGTTTTGCATGCCTGAAATGTCAAGTGCAAAAGCACTCTTATTGGACAATTTTATTGCTTGTTTTTGTGCATTTTGGTGCAGTTTTTGTTGTTTTTGAAATTTTTACTCTGTAATCACCCTTGGGTGGGGCAAATACCATTTTTGTAATCGTCCTAAGGTGGGATGAGTGCTAACTAGAGTGCTCATCCTAGGGTGGAATGATTACAGGCCTATAAGCCTATTTAAGGGCCAAAACTAGGGTTTGGGCTCATTCACATTCGATTTTTCTAGCGATTTCGAGCTCTGAGGAGGAGGAGGTCGATTCTACGAAGTGAAGTGCTGTCAAATTTTTCTTGACACAATGATTTCACAAACTGGATCGAGCAGTGGAGCTGAAGTGAGACCGGTAAGTGCCCCTTCTCGTTATTTGCTTTTGTTTTATGTTATAGTTTAAAAATCGTAATTTATTTTGAATTTGTTTTTCTGTTTAAACTAAGGTAAAACCCGAGGCTAAAACAAATTGACAAAAACTAAAACTATAACCCTAGGTTAAACTAAAACCCTAGGTTGTGCCATTTCTTCTTTTTTTTTTTGTTGTTTTTTTGTTGTTTTGTTGTTAAACTAAAACCCTAGGGTAAACTGAACGAAAACCCTAGCTTAGAAAAATTGTTTTAATCTAACTTTTTGTTTTTAAACTGAAATCCTAGGGTAAACTGAGAGCAAAACCCTAGCTTTAAAAAAAATTGTTTTTAGTTGATTTTTTGTATTTTCGTTAAGGTTAAAAAAAAAGACCTAGATTGAACTGCGTTCTTTGGCTTTTTTGTTTTTAAACTAAAACCCTAGGTTAAACTGACAACAAAACCCTAGTTTTTAGCAAATTGTTTTTATTCTGATTTTTCATTTGTAAACTTCAGTTATAAACCCAAGGTTAACAAAAACTGTTATTTTGATTTTGTTTGTTTTGTTTTTATTTATCAGGTTAAACGTAGAGTTAAAAAATAAAACCCTAGGTATTGACAAACTGTTTTTGAATTTTTTTTTTGTTCATCAGTTTTAAATGTAGAGTTAAAAACCCTAGGTACTAACAAACTATTTTTTGATTTTTTTTGAATTTTGTTTATCAGTTTAAACGTAGAGTTAAAAACCCTAGGTACTGACAAACTGTTTTTTGAATATTTTTTGAATTTTTTTTATCAGTTTAAACGTAGAGTTAAAAACCCTAGGTACTGACAAGCTATTTTTTTTTTTGAATTTTGTTTATCAGTTTAAACGTAGAGTTAAAAACCCTAGGTACTGACAAACTATTTTTTTTGAATTTTTTTTAATATTGTTGCTTGTTATTTGTCTGTTTTTAGCTATATATTGTTTTATGCATTGTTGTATATTCATGTTATTGTTGTACAGTTCATCTGCTGGCACAAATTGTCACTAATGTTTTTGTTTTGTTTTCTTTTGCAGGTTGTGAAGATCCGGTACCGTGTGCCTACGGTTTTCTTTGAAGCACAGGAGGCACTAAATTTTGTTGACTAGGAGTGGCTTGATGCCCTTGGGCTCAAGCAGGTGACTCAACTAGAGCCTGTGGTGGGGGATCGGGCCTATCTGATGGCCTTGATCAACTTGTGGGATCCCTGGACTAATACCTTTCATCTCTCGACAGGGGAGATGATGGTGTCTCTTGAGGATGCCTATCAAATTCTATGGATTTTGATAGACGGACTTCCTACGGACTACTCCGCGTGATTAGCAAACAACAGTGCTGACACGATGCTTCGGTCATGAGGAGGAGTTGGGTGTGGACATTCTGATGGAGAGGGCAGAGGGCAAATTCTATATTGGCGACATTTTGGTGCGGTGGTGACTAGAGAGGGGCATGTTGGGAGTGAGGCATGCATTACTGATGACCCTCATTTCCAACATGCTGTTTCTTGACTCATCAGGTGTGAGGTTCCCTTGCAACCTGCTGGAGGTGGTCTTCAGACTGGTCGAGTGTCCAACAAAGGCACCTATGATTATGAGATGGGGACAGAATCTGCTGGCACAACTCTATGATGAGCTGTACGAGGTCTGATACTGGATGCAAAAGGATATTGGATGTAGTTATCTATTGTAGTGCTGGGCTTCACAGCACATAGCTGTGGAGAGGTCAGTGGGGTTACCGTCGACAACTTGGGTGGAGATGGTAGACCGAGATATTGGGTATGGGGCACTATGGAGGCGGTCTAAGGAGCAGGGATAGATTCAGTAGTGGGCAAGTGCCGTAGGGCACTATGATGATGCCTTCGCTCGGCTTGCTCCAGGGGAGGTGCTCTGGCACCCATACCGGGACTGTCTAACCTGGCCTGAGGCTGGAGAGTGGCTCTGACGGGTTTGTATGTGGAGGTGGCTGATTGGGCAGCATGGGACCGAGTAGGAGTTCTTCCCGTACAACCGGGTGACACGATAGTTTGGGGTGCACTAGGGGTTGCTTGGTGAGCCCATGATCTATCAACATCGAGGGACAAGAGGACTTTGGTATGGTTGGTCATTGCATCGCTGGGTGAGGATTCGAATATAGTGATTGACATCCTAGACATGGATGACATCGGTGTTACCACTAAGTACGACCAGTGGTGGACTTTGTGGTGGTGGTGAGGTGAGGGGCCTCTAGGGGATGCAGAGGTGGCATTAGCAGGTGGTGAGGATGCAGAGGCATTAAGAGAAGGTTGGGAGGTTCTGCTAGAGGATGCAAACATGGTAGAGGTGGACAAATTTGGGGGGGATGATTTTGGGGTTCCAGAGTAGTCAGATATGCATGATGTCTTTGAGCAGTGGGAGCTAGAGCAGTCTGCCATTCCGGAGATACCGATGCCTCAGGTAGTCCTGGAGGATACAGAGGTAGGGTTACGCACTGAGATAGCACGATTAGAGGGGCTGCTCTGAATACAAGATGAGGAGCTTAGGGATGCACTGTAAGAGAGGGATCTCCTATGGATGTAGCTGGTAGGGAGAGATAATGCATTTGATGCATACCACCGACATGATGGGGACACAAATGCTACACAGGATATGGATCTCCTATGGACGTAGCCATCATAGTGTGAAGAGAACTTGGCGATGGTTCATCAGTGGGAGATAGACTTGATCCGCCATTGGTTTGAGCTAGAGGCAAAGATTATCTACCTCGGTGGGCAGATCCCTATAGTTAGTGGAGGTGGATCATCATGCCAAATGAGAGGGAGTGATACTGAGCAGTCAGCATCCTCTCAATGCAGATGACTGGATGAGGGAGGTGCTAGTAGGCGTGATGTAGGGGCTAGCAGCAGCCACCCTGAGGGGTCCCATAGGACCCACACCATAGGGGGTAGTTCTCATCGCACCGATCCTATGTGATCATGGTGGCTGACACCCTAGGCTTGCGGGTTTTTGAGATTTTGCCTTTTTGCAAGGTCAGAGGACTGATTTATTATAGCTTGAGGGAATTTTTGATGATATATATACATATGACTTTCTTTTATTTATACATGTGTTGTGATTTGATTTTATGCATAGTGAATGATGTTTGATGGATGCATGTTAATTTACATTATGTATGGATATGTTGCGATGAATGCTAATGTTTCTAATTTATATGATATGCAAAATGGAATGGATGAATTGAATTTGTGATTTTTTGTGGTGGCACCATAGACTGTTTAGAACTTATGGCTTGTTGTCCTAGGCGATTGGTGTGGTAAAGTACTTTTTATGTATACATGTTATATTTTTTTTGTATTCTCTGATGGTGATGCAAGGATGAAAGATATCACAGTTGGTTTAGAATGTAGTTAAGGTTTTTTGAGACTCAGATGTTTTAACTAACTAGCCAAGACTGGACTTTTATCTTACAAGAATTTTGAACAAGGTATGAATCGGACTTGTCTTTGACCAAGTTATTTCACATCCCTGTGTGTGCAATTGTTTTTGTTTATGTGGTATTTGTCAGGATACCGCCAGTGCCAGATAGGATGTCAACCAAACCTGTACTGAGGATCACCTAATTAGCTCCACTAAATCCTTTGTTGTATTTAATCAGATTAATATGTGGTGCTATCTAGGATACCATAAGCTCGCTCATCCACATGCAAAAATTTATTTGCACACAAGTTAATGTGACAGATATATCGTCATGCGAGAGGTTTGCCACCAGTGACCGATAGGTTATCCACCAAACCAACACTAATGTTTACCTCATGACCTTCTGAATACTGATAGTTCTAGGGATTCATGTTTGAATCCCTTATTTTCTTCAATTATATTGGGATACTTGCTCTTCTATAGTGATAAAAATCACTGTTTATTTTTGTTTTTCTTTTGAGCAAGGGATTTGAATATGGAGTGATGAGAATCACTATTGTATGTGCCTGTTGATGTATGCACTTTGGTTGTGATGCCAAATTTAGGAGTTTTTACTTTTGCAAATTTTTTGATGTTTGCAACTTTTTGAGAACTTGGGATTCTTAGGAAATTTGGTAGGGAATATGCTTGTCCTTTTGCCAACTCTCAGCATTCTTGGGGTTATTCGCACAGGGCGATGAGCAAGGTAACCTTTTCACTAGATGGTATCCTGGATTGCTTTGCAGTTTTCATATTTCATTCACACAACTTGAGAATTTTTGTGCATTTTAACTTGTTGTGGGATGCTACGTAACAAGGTGTGATCCAAGTAGAACTCTACCTTTGTAAAATCTATCTGACTTTGTACAGTATTTGGCTAGAAAGCTAATGATAGCTTAATGACAAAAACTCTAGATACATTAGAAGACAACTGACTATGATATGGTGAAAATATGTGAATGGCATTTATTTTTGTTGGATTGTTTATAGAGTGGAGAAATGTGGAAAAAGATGGATTTGTCGAATAATTACAATCTATGGTGCCTTTGACCTGTATGACCAACAAAAATGCAATGTATGGATGTGAGCTTAAAGCAGCTATTATTTTTGTGTTTTTTATTGATTGAGTTTTTTGAGTATGAAGATGAGATGCAAAACAATTCTTTATTGTTGTGATGATTTTCAGTATGCATGGAAATGAGGTGCAAATTTTTATTATTTTTGATGATTTTATTATTTTTGAATTTTCTTATTTTTGACCAAGCAATTGTGGGAACCCTTGGAGCTTTTGGTTTGACCAAAGGGTTTATGGAGACCTTTGGTGCATTTTTGGGGTTGACCAAGTGACTACAGGAATCCTTGGAGCATTTTGGGTTGACCAAGCGATTTTGGGAATCCTTGGAGCTTTTGGTTTGACCAAAGGGTTTATGGGCACCTTTGGGGCATTTTTGGGGTTGACCAAGTGACTACGGTAATCCTTGGAGCATTTTGGGTTGACCAAGTGATTATAAGAATCCTTGAAGCTTTTGGTTTGGGCTATGGCTCTTTTAAATATAGAATGGCTACAAATGACTGATGTTCAAGGGTTCTAGTTCCTTGATTCCATCAAGAGAGGCTAGCCGGTATGTTCCAGGTCCTATTTTACTATCAATGACAAAATTTCTCCTAACAAGACATGTTTTGCCACTTTCTTCTTGAATGATCGTTTTGCGGCATGCGTCGATCCAAGTGGGAAGTTACCTAACTTGAGGTAATCTCGTATGGGTGTGTACCAATCCTAGTGATCAGAAACCTTGATGGTATGAATAGCCAATCCCTCTTGAAGTTCATCCCTAGAAAAAATTGAGCAGGAACAAACTTATAAGAATAGTGTTGTGTTGCTATTAAGGGGAGTAGGGGAGAACAAGGACCCCCAGTTGGCATGATTTAGACAATCATGGATTTGAGAGAACTTGTATGGGGATGGTTCAATCTGGATCAGGTGGATTCCTAGAATTAAGTCAGAGTTTGCATGCTCCATCATGGATTGCGATAGTGTTTTGACTTGAATGGTTGTCATATCACTAGAAATGTATTACGAGATTAGTGACCCCAAGGAGGCCATAGTGTCCGCAAAATGGTTCGATGACTGAGGGAGTGCATCGATGTCATACCATTCAATCTTTGCTAGGAATTTGTCCACAAGGGATTTGTAGGCCTACAAAAATGGGAATTTACATTGGAATACCCCTTTGACTTGGTTGACAATTAACAGTGAATCACCAAAGATGTTCAATCATTTGATGTTCATGGTGATTGTTGTATGAAGACCTATGAGCAAGGCTTCATATTTGACATTGTTGTTGGTGCAAGGGAAATCTAATTTAAATGATAGAGGAATTAGAGCCCCTTGCGGTGTGAAGAATACAATTCATGTGCCACCTCCTTGCTCACATTTAGAACCATCAAAAAATAGGGTTATGTCAGCCTATGACTCAGGCTCATCATAATATGGTGATTCTAAGACATGGAAGACCCCATCATCGGGTAGTTCTATGGTCAGAGGCTGATCATATTCGAGAGGAGCCTCTGCTAGTTGATCGGCTATGACTTGACCTTTAATGGATTTTTGTCCAATGAACTCAATGTCAAACTCTATCAACAACATGATCCATTTCATCATGCAACTACTATGATAAGTATGACTCATCATGTACCACAATGTATTCTCCTTAGAACCAACATACGTCGTGTTGTTTAGCATGTAATGGCATAGCTTTTTGGTAGCAAACACCACTTCCAAGTAGAGATTTTTGATGTATGCATAGTTAAGTTCATAACTGACCACGGTGCAGCTAAGATAGTAAGTAGCTTGTTCTTTGTGAAGTTCATTCTTCTAGGCTAACATGGCACCCAGTGCCACCTCATTTGCTGATATGTATAAGTAGAATGACAGTCCTGGTCTAGGTGGTGCGAACATTGGTGATGAAGCCAAGTATTATTTAATGTCATCAAAGGTTGATTGGCACTCGTCATCCCAGTGAAATGCTACCTCCTTGTGCAATAATTTATTCATGGGTTGGCACTTATCAGATAGCTGCACTATGAAGCGCTTGATTGACATGACCTTTCCCTACAGGCTTCTGAGCTGATTGACGGTAGTTGGAGGAAGCATTTCAAGGATTGCATTGACTTTGTTTGGGTCCACCTCGATGCCTCTCTTTGAGACTATGAAACCCAAGAGTTTTCCAGATGTGATGTCAAATATGCACTTCTTGGGGTTCAATCTGACTTTATGTTCCATGAGGCGATTGAGGATCTTGCTTAAGTCATCGAGATGATCTGGGCGCAAAAGATATTTGGCCAACAAATCATCCATGTAATCTTCCAAAGTTTTATGCATGTGATCATGCATGGAAGATGTATGTCATGGCACGTTTCTAGGTGGAACCAACATTTTTAAGGCCAAAGGGCATGACCTTATAACAAAATTTCCCCCAAGGTGTTGTGAACGCCATTTTTAGTTGGTACTCGAGATTAATACAAATTTGATTGTATCCCGAGAAACCATCCATGATGGAAATCATTTCGTGGCCCACTGTAGCGTCTACCAATGTGTCGATGCTAGGCAAGGGGAAATCATCCTTAGGACTCGCTTTTTTTAGATCTCAAAAATTAGTGCAAATGTGAATCCTCCTATCAGGTTTTTTGACGGGGACCATGTTGGACAACCATGGTGGTAATCTATGCAGATGACAAACTATGCATCCAACAACTTTTGTAATTCATATTTGACCATTAAGGCCACTTTTAGGTGTATCTTATGTAGTTTTTGCTTAACTATCTTGACTGTTGAATCAAACATTATATTTGTTTTTATATTAATTAAACCATATACATCATTTTTTATCACAAATAATTTTTTCTTATCAAAATATTTTTCATCTTCCTTAAAGTTCTATGTTTTCGTAGTCAAGTCCTTGACATCATTTTTATTAAGAGATAAAATCTCACTTGATGAATTAGCTTCTAAAACTTGAATTTTACAAAAATGAAAATCAAATCAACACCATGACTAAATTATCTGTTACTTGAATTCCTTCTCCATAGATATGCTCATGATTTCAAAAGATTTCTTCCAATAATAGATAGTGAGCATCCACAATTATATTATTTTTTATTTGATCTTCACATCTATTTTTGTTGATAGTATTAATGATAATTATTACATTATGGTTACATAGTGGTATTGTAATAACTTGACAATTACCAATGTATTACTTGAAAAGATTCAAACCTCAATATCTTCTTTGAAAGTTGAGAAATCTAATCATATAAACTAAAATCATTTGATCCTTATCTTTATTAATTAACACCTATTTTATCTCCACCTTAAAATATTCTCCATAGTTGTCCACCCTTAAAGTTATAGTCTATCATATTTTTAATAATTAATTTTAACATAGTCTTCATATTCCAAGGTTGTCATGCTCTTCCACCCTCTATGTTCTAGTCTCCCTAAACACTAATAATTTGACTTTTTATTTTTTTGCTCCCTTATCATTAATAATTTACTCTATATAGTATCTATATCTTAGGTTCTCTGCACTCTTTTGCCCACTCCCACCCTTGAAGTTCCACTATCAAGTTATTAATAATTAATTCCTATAGTGTAGCATGGTTGGATAATATTTTGGGTGTTGGTAGAGGCCAACCTTGGATCCATTCCCCCTAACCTCCACATTGTGGATACATGGTACAATTGGTGAATGTCTTGTGTGGTAGTAGGGACCGATACAAGGTCCATTTCCTTTGCACTCCACTTTATGGATACTTAAATAATCATCCCTTCTGACTAATACCATGTGGTATACCTAGATGGGACAACTCCATCTAGCCATAGAGCTATATTCTTAGGGTTTTTGTTTCACCTAAAAAATTTTCTCCTCAATGAATAATGAAACAATGCGGGCTTTGGCTCTGCTTTAGGAGGTCCAAGGTTCAAATTGCGGTGTGGGTGAGTGTTTGAGGGGGTCGATGTGTGTATGGTTATGTATTTGGCCAATATTTATAATTTCAATTCTCCTCTTATATGAGGTCATTACAAACCTACTATAGTTTTATACGTAGGTTGTAGGTGGTCTTTTCATAATGGTGAATGTTATTTGAACTTTTTTGTTTTATGGTTACTTTTTGCACTATCTTAGTGGCACTTTGCACTATAATACAAGTATATTTTTATATTTCAATGTTGAGTATTGAGGTCAATATGTCACGAAAATATGAAGCTTTTATATAGTGATATGTTCATGCTGGGATTTTTAGAATGGGTGGATGACGTATCTACATGTCTAGATATTTATGCTCTATTGGGATACCAATGGATTTAATCTAAGGTAATATATTTATCAAATGTGAATTTAGCTAATTGTGTCTATTGTATATTTGAAGTTGATTGACATTTGACTTTTACTTTATTAATATTTTAGTTCTTAATGTTTACAGATAATTCTAAAATCCTAGAGTGAAGAGCAGCATGGGTGGAGTTCATCTTGGCTGGATAATTTTATTTAGTGTTGGTGTGCCACCATGTGTTTCACAGTACAATGCATGACAATGTTTCAATTGAGATGTGAAACAAAAATGAATGGGTTTCTTCTTCTCCCATATCCACAATGTCTTTCGAATTATCTAACTCATATGTTTAAAATAATATCGATATAGAAAACTAGATTAAACAACCAAATATTTTGTGTTCCATGTTGAGATTTTTGACTGCTTACTCTGCACTTAAAACAATTGAGTTATTCTCAATTTTGAAAGGTATTGTTGACATGGTAAAAGAATAAATTTATTAGTACAGATAACAATGGTAATGTGTGTGTAATATAGGTCCGAGGTGTAGACCAATTGGTTCATCCAAACCCCATAAGGGGGTGGAGGTCCAAGGTTCAAATCTCGGGCCTCGTCGGACTGAACGCTTGTCCCTTTCCTGGTGCTTTTAGCGGCGTAAAAGTTTTAAAATGATTGTGGCATGGTGGTTATAGGGGCGGACTGCGCGAAGATCTGTGTGGCGGATTTTGGGGCGGACAACACAGAATACTGTGGCAGCCATAAAAAGTTGGACAGCCTACCCGGATTCGTGGCGGCTACCGATTCCACCATGTAAATTCAAAAAAAAAAAAAATGTGTGTAATATGTGGATATGGTGGTACTCTTGTTTTATGTGAAGGTTGTTATTTGAACATTTTTATTGTATGGTTATTTTTTGCACTATCATAGTGGTATTGTTTTAGTATAATACGAGTACCTTTTTTGTATTTTAATATTGACTATTGAGGTCAATATGTTATGAAAAGATGAAGCACATTGGGAGATTTTTGTGCCACAACATTATGCGATTTTTTTGAAAGTATGGATGACATATCTATATGTATATATGTTTTTGCTCTATTAGTTGACTCCTATGTGATGTCCACTTTTTGTGATTCTTTGTTTGAGTCTTATTTTTAATTATTCATATTTTTAAGCTATATGGGATACTTCCATCAATATATTATATTTATTTTTATATTAATTAAACTATATCCAATATGCATTTTTTATCACAAATACTTTTTTTTATTAAAATATTTTTCATCTTCCTTAATGTTCTATGTTTTCGTAGTCAATTGCTTGACATAATTTTTATGAAGAGATAAAATCTCACTTGACGAATTAGCTTCTAAAACTTGATTTTTACAAAAATGAAAATCAACTCAACACCATGACTAAATTATCTGTTACTTCACTTCCTTCTCCATAGATATGCTCATGATTTCAAAATATTTCTTCCAATAATAGATAATGAGTATCTACAATTATATTATTTTTTATTTGATCTTCACATCTATTTTTGTTGATAGTATTAATGATAATTATTGCATTCTGATTACATAGTGGTATTGTAATAACTTGACAATTACGAATGTATTACTTGACAAGATTCAAACCTCAATCTCTTCCTTGAAAGTTGAGAAATATAATCATATAAAGTAAAATCATTTGATCTTTATCATTATTAGTTAACACCTATGTTATCTCCACCTTAAAATATTCTCCATAGTTGTCCATCGTTAAATTTATAGCCTATCATATTTTTAATAATTAACTTTAACATAGTCTTCATATTCCAAGGTTGTCATGCTCTTACACCCTCTATGTTCTAGTCTCCCTAAAAACTAATAAATTGAATTTTTATTTTTTTTCTCCCTTATCATTAATAATTTACTATATATAGTATCTATATCTTAGGTTCTCCACACTCTTTTTCCCACTCCCACCCTTGAGGTTCTACTCTCTAGTTATTAATAATTAACTCCTATAGTGTAGCATGGTTCTTGGGTGTTGGTAGAGGCCAACCTTGGCTCCATTCCCCATATATCCACATTGTGGATACATGGTGCAGTTGGTGAATTTCTTGTGTTAGTAGGGGTCAATACAAGGTCCATTTCCTTTGCACTCCACGTTATGGATACTTAAATAACCATGCCTTCTGACTAATACCATGTGGTATACGTAGATGGGACAACTACATCTAGCCATAGAGCTATATTCTTGGGGTTTTTGTTTCACCTAAAAAATTTAGTCCTCGAGGAAGAATGAAACAATGCGAGATTTGGCTCTTCTTTAGGAGGTCGAAGGTTCAAATTGTGGTGTGGGTGAGTGTTTGAGGGGGTCGATGTGTGTATGGTTGTGTATTTGGCCCATATTTATAATTTCAACTCTTCCCATTATATGAGGTCATTGTGGGATGGGGATGCCCAACCCTGAGCATTGGTCATTGGAATTTCTCATAGTAATCAAATAAAAAAAAGAACAATTAACTTCTATAGTATTGTCTTTTTTAATATACATAAGGGATTTGGTTATATTCACACTAGTTTTAGTAACTACCAAGTGTGTAGTGTTCAAACCAAATGGACTACTTCCAACAAGCCTATACCACCTTGTTGTTGATGACCTGACATGAGAGGACCACTAGTCACTCAAGATTTATACAATCATTATCAATTTGGTATACACTCAAAGGATTCAAATTAGACTACGACATTTACAATAGGTATTCCCCAAAGGTTTAAATCTAGGTATCTTATTGGTTAGTGCTTATCCAGATAGACAATTTCCAGTCCCCCTAACCCTTAGGGGAAAATTTATTCGAGTAGTGTGATAAACCTCTACGACCAAAGCATAGGATTGAGCAATCTCTCCCTACCATGATCCCTCTCATAAAAATCATGACCCCTCATAAAGTCGAGACCTACACTAATCAATAGAAAATTAACACTATTTTAAGATTAACTCCTATAATATTATCTATGTATTAGTAAATTTTGTAGGTTCTATGGACCCTTAAGAATAGTTTTTTTTATAACATTACTACAATAAAATCATTTGCTAAGATAGAGTTGAATAATCTTAAGCCCCTATTTGCACATTATTTTTATGATATCATTACACATTATTTTCCTGATATAGGATATAACATATGATATTTATTAATTTTAGAATAAAATAGAGCATGCAGATACCTTGTTATTAATACAATCGATGAGGATGAAGTCTTTATAGTTGGCCATGAAAGGCTCATATTTGTAGTCCACCTTGTATTTCCCCCAAGAGGTATCCCATATAGATCCATACACCCACATGGATTTCATTGAAAAAATGGAAGGGTTTATCCTCATCCTTGTATACTTTCTAATTGGGTTGATATTCACAAATAATTTATACCAAAATAATCCAGTATACATCAAATGTATCATGAGTAAAATAGAGGAAGAAAAAAGAAAAATAAAATTTAAATGGTGGTTAGAGTGGGATAGGACATACACAATGTGAGATGAGGTCTAGAGGATGTTGTAGCAGTGGAAATTATAAGTGGGATTGAACCAAATGGAGATCTTCCTCTTTCGCCAAGTGATGATCCAATCAGTTCCAATGCTGGTGATATATACATAGGTATCACCAATATCATCATCATGTGAGAGGAGCAATTATTCTTCTGATTATATGATTTCTATCGCTACAACATCCTTTGGATCTCATATCACATTGTGTATCTCCTATACCACTCCAACCACCATCTAAATTTTCTTTTTCTTTTTCTCCCTCTATTTCACTCATGATATATTTTATGTATGCCAAATTTTTTTGGTACAAATTCTTTGTGGATGATAACTAAATTAGTAAGTACACGATAATGAGGATAGACCCTTTCAATTTCCCAATGAAGCCCATGTAGATGTATGGGTCTATATAGGATGCTTCTTCCTAGGCCATAGATAATGGAAAATACAAGGTGGACTACAAATATGAGCTCTCCATGGACAACTATAAGAATTCATCCTCATCAACTGTTTTGACAACAAGACTTTTGCCTACTCTAGGTGATTCTAAAATTTATTGATACAATATGTTATATCCTATGTTATGAAAATAGTGTACAATAATATTGTAAAAAAATGTGCAATCAAGGGCTTAATATTCTTCAACCTTTTCTTAGCAATTGCCTTTATTGTGGAATAGTTTTGATCCCCTTCTATATATACCTTTGTCTGGATGTTAGATTATTTTGTCATGTCATAAAGCAGATAATATGGAGAGGATAAAAGGAGTGGATGTTAGAAATACGAAAAATCTAAATCACTCCAAGCTAGTTGACCCCTATTGAAAGAGAGTAGGATATGAATAACTTTATTGTAGGTTTGTAATTGTATTATTTATATATTTGTTTCTCATATTTATCTTTTGTCAGATAGGGTTAAAATTCATTCATTGGTTTTATTTTTGCATTCTTTACCTTCATCTTGCTGAAATTTTTTATTCTTCGATAAAAAGGGGCTATATTTGGCTCCCCACATTTGACAAATCATAACTCTTATTCATTCTATTTTAAAGTAGGTATGGTGGAAGGGGTGACAAGCATTCATTTTTTCATGAAGTAAGTATGGTGGAAACGTAAGAGGAGCGGATGCCAGATATCTGAGAAACTTAAATCACTCCTAGTCGATTGGTCCTTATCGAAAGAGAGTAGGATTCAATCAACTTCATCATAGGTTTGTAATTACCTTATTTATATTTTTGTTTCACATTTTTTTCCAATCACCCTATTTATATTTTTGTTTCACTTTTGTTTTTTTAAGTAGGGTTGGACTTCTAGCAATGTTTTTGTATTTTGTTGAACTATTTTTTTTTATTTATTTATGAAAAATTGGTTGTAATTGGCTCCTACATTTTATAAAACCATAAATATCCCCTATAAAATGTGATAATTTAAAAATAAAGTAGGTATGGTGGAAAGGGTGACAAGCATTCATTTTGTCATGAAGTAAGTATGGTGGAAAGGTAATATGAGTGGATGCCAGAGATATGATAGACTTAAATCACTCCTAGTCGATTGGTCCTTCTTGAAAGAGAGAGTAGGATTCAATCAGCTTCATAATAGGTTTGCAATTACCTTATTTATATTTTGTTTCACATTTTTTTTCAATCGCCCTATTTATATTTTTGTTTCACTTTTTTTTAAGTAGGGTTGGACTTCTAGCAATGCTTTTGTATTTTGTTGAACTATTTTTTTTTTTTTTTTATGAAAAAGTGGTTGTAATTGGATCCTAAACTTGATAAAAGCATAACTCTCCCCTATAAAATGTGATAAATTAAAAATAAATTTAATTTTTCTTATTTTAATTGAGTTGTTATAGCTAAATACCTAATTTTATTTCATAAAAGTTTGAATTCTTGATTTTCATTTTTTGGTTTTTTATTTTATTTTTAAATACAAATATTTTAGAATTTAGCATGTTTTTTTTTATATATTTTTGTGTAGCAGCCTTCACATTACTAAAACTCCTACTTTACTTACGTACTCCATCTTAGTAGAGTAATATTTAATAACTTTACAACATTATCATAGTTTGTATTACCAACTTTAAATTATTAATTTCCTTCTATGTCCCATAATCCAACCAATAACTAGCTCAAATAATATATTCAACAATAAAGTCCACCTGATATCATATGCTTTTTCTTAGCATACAAAAACTATATTCATTTCACAAAATCATAATCTGCATTGCCAAATCTTAACCAGTAGTTTCCTACAATGCATTGATCTATGAATGGATATCCTAAAAAAAATTGTAATGCTCCCAAAAATTATTTTTATTTTGCTTGTTTCATGAAATACATTAACAAATTTGAGCTAATATTTTTTTTAATACATTGATCTATAAATGGATCTCCTAAAACTTTTTGTAATCCTCTACAACATTATTTTGATTTTTCTTGTTTCACGAAGTACATTAACAAATTTGAGCTATTAGTTTTTTCCAATGCATTGATCTATAAATGATTCTCAAACATTTTGTAATCCTTTATTAGAACCCTTTTATTGACTTTCCTACTTGCACATTTGTTCCCTTCCTTTAATGTATGTGTAAACATAATTTCTTCAAACTCTATAGCAAGGTCTTGTATATCCACAATGGTTTTTTGTATGTTCAATGGATACTTTAATTTCCTCAAAATTGCATTTATTACTATTAGGAAATCACCTTCCATCCTTATATTTTTCCATTTCATTTATTTGTTAATTCATGAAACTCTTTTTATGAATGATAACCATCTACCTTTCCATGTTGGTAGTTTATTTTGAAATCTATTTATAACTATATTCTACAATTCCATACTCATTCTCCCCTCAAATAAGATCATCCCTAGACATGTTGGCAAATTTACCGTCTCCTTTTGATGTAACTTGTATATCTCTACTTTGATTTTAGATGAAATGTTTAAGAATTAAATTTTGAATTTTATCCTTTTGAACAGTGTTGAACACAATACACATGAACCGGTAATAGAGCAAGTATTAACATCTAATAAAGCAAACATTAAGAGGTTGGATACACTACTGATTGATATGGAGAGAAGAATAAGAAGTACGTATATTCAAGGAGGACATATATGGAAGTCAAAGCATTAAAAAATAAGTTGTGTGAGCTCAAGGGGAGTGGATGGTAACACTTTAGAAAGTGGTAGATAGGTTGCAAAGGAGTCTGGTGGATGGGAGTCAGGCACCAGAGGGACAACACCCGAGGTCTCAGGAGGAAGGACCAATACTACAACATGCACACCAAAAAATGAGGTCACGTAGTGAAGATACATAGGAGGTTGATAGACGACTATTTTATGAATACAATATTTCTAGCGTAGATGGTTTTGATGAAGACCAACATAGGGAGTTTACTTATAAGGTGAAATCAGTCAAGGATTCTAGGTGATACTTCATAAAGTGAAGAAGAGGAAACACTAGAAATATGATCTCCACTTTAGGTGATAGTCGTAGAGGAAGAATACAATAATTCAAGCTTTGGCTCTTATTTTGCAAAGAAGACCTTGTATCATGTGTTTTCATTTTTTTGGATAATATTATTTTGTTAAAAGTATTTCACTTGTATGCTTGAATCTCAAAAACTGATCATAAAATTCTGATCACATAAACCCACCAAAGTATGGATATGAAGCCCATACTCAATCAGGGAGCATAGGTTCTACCAGTCCTCACCTAGTTTACTTGTAATTATCGATATACCTCTTCAAAGATAAATACATGCTATATCGCACATGCTATGATGGATCTTGGAGTCAACCTTGGAAAAAAATAAGTTTCGTAGTATTTGAGCCAATGGTTGGAGATGAAACCCACCATCGTTGGTCTCTACTAGTGGTTGGTGATGAAATCCAACTCACTAGTGTTCAAAATGAGACGTAGTGTGTGTGGTTCCTTTTATGCTTAAATAAAGTACAACAAGAGAGCACTCAATAAATCTTCACTAAATGCATAAAGAACGTTTCACTTTCAAAAATATTGCATGAATAATGGAACCTAAAAAATGTATATAGGTAGACTACAAGCAAGAAAACCATATAAATACATTTCTACTTAGTACTTTTTCTATTTTTATTATTATTATTTTTTTTTGTGATTGTATATAAGTTTTTACAATTGATCGATAAATATCGATTGATAATCCTCTACAACCAATTGATTTATGTCGAGTGGGTTGTCAGCTTGTTAGGTTTCTACAATTAATTAGCATCTATCGATTGAAAATCCTATACAACCTATCAATTTATATCAAGGATAATCCTTTGCAACTAATCAACATCTATTAATTGACAACCCTCTACAATCGATCTATTTATGTTGAGAGATAGTCCCCTAAAAATGCAACCAATCATCAAATCTAGAGATTTATAGTCTTCTACTATCGATCAATTTGTGTTGATAGAAAGTCCTCTATAACCGATTAGCACTGTATCACACTTCTTTGCAACTGATCAACAAATCTTGTAATTGATAGTTCTCTATAACTAATTATATTTTTATCGATAGAAAATGATAGTGTTTGTTTTTTGGGCTACTACAATATTTTTGCTACTTCAAATCTATTTTCAAGGAGTTTGAGTGTTTTAGATGTATGTTTATCAGTACCATGTTAGGTATTTGTATAGGTGTATAAGAGGTAAATTGGGAAATATAATTTTTTTTTTTATAATTTGAAGGTAAAAGAGGTCCATGATTTAGGTGAGAGTGTTACCAATTTAAAATTATAATGGTGAAATTATTTTCAACATTGGGTGAGCCAACCCCATAAAAATTTTGCTCCCAAATATTTCAAGAGAATGGTCCAACATGTAGGTTCCCCCTATTTGCCATTTCCAAATTCAAAAATCATAATATTCACGAATTGATGATATTTGCCACTATGCATAATGTTGGATATTACATAAGACAATAGGTCTATGATATAAAATATGAATCCCCTTCCTCCATTTCAGAATTAAGGTAATAATATTTGATTTAATGCTTTAAACATTATTTTAATACCTTTGGACTCGTCTATAACAACCATTACATATTCCTCCAATTTGTTCCAAAATGTTTGAAAAACTCAATTAGGAATCCATTTGGACTTGGAATTTTTCTTATACTCATTCTAAAGACTAGATTTTTCAATTCCTATATATCAATGGATTTCAACAAGTCTATATTATTTAGAGATAATAGTGGGTATGATAACAAGAACTTCTTTCAGAGCCTCTTTGTCTTGCACTATACTTTCCTTTAAAAAATTAGTAAAATAATACATTGAATGGAAATGCATACCTAGGATTGTATCAAAGGAGTACCCATTATCATCTTTAAGAGCTTACATATTATTCATTTGTCTCCTAGAACAAGCATCCTGATGGAATAGATCTTACCCACATTTGTTGGAACATGACACTATTTCATGTTAACAAAACAATAAACTAGGATCATACTATTATGCATTGAAACATAATCACATCAATATAATATTGCACATAAATATATCACTCAAATAAATGGATACAAGATATCACAAAAGATATATTTCTTCTATTATGCTTCCATATTCATGATATGATACAACAATGGAGAGTTGTCTTCAATATAATACAATACATGACATTTCAGTCCTCAAACTATTGCTCTCCTCTACAAATCTAGGAAATACAACCTTTCACATTATTATCATTAATACAAGATCTCAACATGCCACATGTTAATATGAGTCTTCATAATCCTCTCTTTTGACAAATTGTACTTTCACAAGGTGACACATACATTAGACAAAAGGACCAAATAATGCAATACTCACAACACCTCTGTTTAGTACAATATTTGGTAACAAAACTTTTACAATTTTGATGACTACACATTCCTCCATCAAAAAAGTATTCATTCTCTATGTTCCACTATCTCTATATCTTAGCAACTTTGAATCACACTTGGTTTCCTTTTGAAGAAACCATACAACATTCCTTTTAGCTTATCCAAAGCATTCATATCAATCCATCCACAATTTATTTTTAATCTACATATTTTATTTATTTTTGTAGATAAAACATGTATGAATGGTTATGTATTCCACAAAATTTACAAGAATAGATATTCCAACATTTCTCTATCCTATGACCATATTTGCCACAATGGTCACATTTGTTTTCTTTCACCAATTTGTGGTCACTTTTACCTATTACAAATCTTGTGCTTGAATCATTTGGATTCACCTCTCCTTTGTACCCAAGACCTTCACATTTTGGTCTTATGATTGGTACCAATGGTTCTTTCATTCCTTGTTCTTTCTTTCTAGAAGCATGAGGATACAGAAACAAAAAGGAAATGCCAAGATGCGATGTAAACAAAACTAAACTTAATGCTAAATCCTACGAACTGAAATGCATGAAAGGAGAGAAACATAAACGCATTGAAACAAGGTATAAAAGCGAATATGGAGTACAACCCTTTTTATTAATATGCTTTAGAACCCAATTACAATCCATATCCTCCCTTTTTAGGGGCTAGGAGTGTTAAATATGTTCTTGTCACATCAACATATGGTATTCCTTCTTTCGCGTGCCCACATGTAAAATGGATGGACCAAACGTCACCGCCGCTTACATTGATGAGTCTTGACTCCTTGTTGCTCCTCTAATGACGAGATTATATGTTCAAGGAAACAAAAAATAGTTAGTAGCACTTGTAGATAAAATGAAACATGCAATCCCCAAGCCTACGATTAGTGCATGCAAAAAATAAATAAAATGATAACTAAATAGCATTAGAATGATCTAAAAATTTAATAGATGCATGAGGATATTACCAGGAGGGCACTGCAAATGGAATATTCAAAAAATTCACTATGGATTTCTAATCGCTCTGGTGTGGGACGATTAGACCTACAAAAAAATGTTAGAAAGCACTATCCCAAATGTCACACCTGAGAAGCTCCAAATCACCTGTAAAGTTGGGGGTTAGGTAAAATGGGTTATTTTGGAAAGACCCAGAAGTTCATATTTTCCCAATTCATCCTGTATCACTAGGAATTTTATGATGCTACCTGCATGTTAGAAAAAGCGGGAAATGACAAAAACATGATCAAAACAGCTCAAAATGATGTGAAATTTGAATGACAACCTATCTAAGAAACATAGAATCAGATGCAAAAATAATAGAAAGGAAATCTGCTATAGATTTCTAATCGCTCTGGGGTGGGGCGATTAGGATTGCAGTAGTGCAGGGGGCGCCCGAGGGCAGGATGCCCACCGTTTGGGGCCCGATTTCGGCACCAATCCACTTGGGATGGGTCCAAAACCTCTTATGGGGTGTTGTCAATAAATTTGGTAGGATGTTATGGCCAAATGTCGGGTTTTGGTTCTGAATTTGCGCTTCCAATAATCACCCAATGACCTCCCTTCCAAAAGGTATCAAGGATGTGAAAGACACAAATCAAAAGGTGAGGATGTAAAATGGTAACACTTCGTTTTTCAAAATGCTCCTCTGTATATTTTTGGGGTGATAAGAATCACCATTTTGTAGACCTGACGGTCTATTTGGATGAGCATGCAGAGGCACCACTTGGCAATCATGCCTTCCCATGGGGATAAGATTCCTCCCTGATTAGGGGCTCCATGACTACCCTTGTAACTGCCTCTAGCGCTCAAAAATGCTCACTCACACTCCCATGCAATGAAGGAAGAGTTAAGTGGTGGATCTTATCTACCATTTGTCAAGATTTGACTTTTTGCCTACCAAACCTACTATTTGCCCCACCCTGGAACGAATACTGCTAATCATCCCTGAGTGGAACGAATACCAGTTTGTAATCGTCCCTGGGTGGAATGAGTAGAGAGCAGAGTGCCTGAAAGGTGCCAAATTAACCTCTGACATTTCAAAATTGCTATGAGAGTGGTTAGGACCACTATTTAACCTCTGGGGGCTGCCCTAGGGGCTGTGTGTGTCAATCTGATCAGTGTTTACAGTCACATAATCAAATTGGTGCTATTTTGGTGTCTACAGATGCCCCTTTTTGGGAAGCATTGTGCGTGGTGTAGTGCTGAGCAAAAAATAGATAACATAAGCACTAATGATTAGGGTTTCTCAGTAACCTAGCAAAATTTTGATGCCCCAAGTATGGAAATGGCATGCATTCTTGAATCCTTGCTTCTGATGAGCTAAGGAACTCAATTCAAGTGTTAACCTTTTTCGGTGAGGTGTTACTTGATCTTGGACATTGATCAGTCATGAATAGGCAAAGGGCGCAACCTTTTGTCTATGGGAACCTTGAGTTCATGATTCATGAATGCCAAGTGTTTGATCAGCTTGTGATTATTGCTTGTTTACTACCCCAAGTAGGAGTGTGATTGTCTTTGTCAATGATTATTTGAATGTGTGCCATTTCCTTGATTGGGTGTGTATTTGTTGATTGGTGACTAAGTGTGACTACCCCCTCAAGTGACGAATCAATGAGGGAATGACCTACTTGAGAAAAGGGACGAGTCGCTTGACCCAAGATGACTTAGGTGAGGGTGCCTTCAGATGTTTTTCTTTGAATGCTTATGAAGTTTTCCAACATTTGGACCTATTTTTGGTGGGTGTTAACCCTTTTTGTAACGCCCCTTGGGGTTGAAATTGTCAAAAATCCGTCCTCCCGTGGAGTGATCTGGAAATGGTAGCCTTATTTGGGAGTAGGATAGTGACAATTTGTGACCCCGATGTCGGTTTTGTATGCCATTGAATGGCGTGCATAAAGGCACCTTTGTTCGGCAATTTTATTGTTATTTTTGGGTGGGTTTGGACCCTTTTTGGGACGCCTTTTGGGGATGAAATTCTTGACAATTCGTCCACCTGTGGAGCGGTCCGGCTATGGTAGACTTCTTAGGAAATAGGATAGTAAGGATTTGTGACCCCGATGTCTATTTTGCATGCCCGAAATGTCAAGTGCAAAAGCACTCTTATTGGACAATTTTATTGCTTGTTTTTGTGCATTTTGGTGCAGTTTTTGTTGTTTTTGAAATTTTTACTTTGTAATCACCCTTGGGTGGGGAAAATACCAGTTTTGTAATCGTCCTAGGGTGGGATGATCGCTAACTAGAGTGCTCATCCTAGGGTGGAATTATTACAGGCCTAAAATCCTATTTAAGGGCCAAAACTAGGGTTTGGGCTCATTTGCATTTGATTTTTCTAGCGATTTGGAGCTCTGAGGAGGAGGAGCTCGATTCTGTGAAGCGAAGCCCTGTCAAATTTTTCCTGACACTATGATTTCACAAACCGGATCGAGCGATGGAGCTGAAGCGAGACCGGTAAGTGCTCCTTCTCGTTATTTGCTTTTGTTTTATGTTACAGTTTAAAAATCGTAATTTATTTTGAATTTGTTTTTCTGTTTAAAAAAAGGTAAAACTCGAGGCTAAAACGAATTGACAAAAACTAAAACTATAACCCTAGGTTAAACTAAAACCCTATGTTGTGTCATTTTTTTTTTTTTTTTGTTGTTTTGTTGTTAAACTAAAACCCTAGGGTAAACTGAACGAAAACCCTAGCTTAGAAAAATTGTTTTAATCTAACTTTTTGTTTTTAAACTGAAATCCTAGGGTAAACTAAGAGCAAAACCCTAGCTTTAGAAAAAAAAATTTTAGTTGATTTTTTGTATTTTTGTTAAGGTTAAAAAAAAAAAAAGACCTAGATTGAACTGCATTCTTCGGATTTTTTGTTTTTAAACTAAAACCCTAGGTTAAACTGACAGCAAAACCCTAGTTTTTAGCAAATTGTTTTTATTTTGATTTTTCATTTGTAAACTTTAGTTATAAACCCGAGGTTAACAAAAACTGTTATTTTGATTTTGTTTGTTTTATTTTTATTTATCAGGTTAAACGTAGAGTTAAAAAAGAAAACCCTAGGTATTGACAAACAATTTTTGAATTTTTTTTTTTGTTCATCAGTTTAAACGTAGAGTTAAAAACCCTAGGTACTGACAAACTATTTTTTGAATTTTTTTGAATTTTGTTTATCAGTTTAAACATAGAGTTAAAAACCCTAGGTACTGACAAACTATTTTTTGAATTTTGTTTATCAGTTTAAACGTAGAGTTAAAAACCCTAGGTACTGAAAAACTTTTTTTTTTGAATTTTGTTTATCAGTTTAAATGTAGAGTTAAAAACCCTAGGTACTGACAAACTATTTTTTTTGATTTTTTTTTTAATTTTGTTGCTCATTATTTGTCTGTTTTTAGCTGTATATTTTTTTATGCATTGTTGTATATTCATGTTATTGTTGTATAGTTTATCATGTTTTTAATTTTTTTGTTTTGTTTTCTTTTGCAGGTTGTGAAGATCCGATACCGTGTGCCTACAGTTTTCTTTGAAGCACAAGAGGCACTAAATTTTGCTGACTAGGAGTGGCTTGATGCCCTTGGGCTCAAGCAAGTGACTCAACTAGAGCCTGTGGTGGGGGATCAGGCCTATCTGATGGACTTGATCAACTTGTGGGATCCCTGGACTAATGCCTTTCATCTCTCGACAGGGGAGATGATGGTGTCGCTTGAGGATGTCTATCAAATTCTATGGAATTTGATAGACGGACTTCCTACGGACTACTCCGCGTGATTAGTAGACAACAGTGCTGACACGATGCTTCGGTCATGAGGAGGAGTTGGGTGTGGACATTCCAATGGAGAGGGCAGAGGGCAACTTCTATATTGGCGACATTTTGGTGCGGTGGTGGCTAGAGAGGGGCATGTTGGGAGTGAGGCATGCATTACTGATGACCCTCATTTCCAACATGTTGTTTCCTGACTCATCAGGTGTGAGGTTCCCTTGCAACCTGCTGGAGGTGGTCTTTAGAATTTTCGAGTGTCCAACAAAGGCACCTATGATTATGATATGGGGACAAAATCTGCTGGCACAACTCTATGATGAGCTGTACGAGGTCCGCTACTGGAGGCAGAAGGATATTGAATGTAGTTATCTATTGTAGTGCTGGGCTTGACAGCACATAGCTGTGGAGAGGTCGATGGGGTTACCATGGACAACTCAGGTGGAGATGGTAGACCGAGATATTGGGTACAGGGCACTATGGAGGCAGTCTGAGGAGCAGGGATAGAGTCAGCAGTTGGCAAGTGCCGTAGGGCACTATGATGATGCCTTCGCTCGGCTTGCTCCAGGGGAGGTGCTCTGGCACCCATATCGGGATTGTCTAACCTGGCCTGAGGCTGGAGAGTGGCTTTGACGGGTTTTTAGGGGGAGGTGGCTGATTGGGCAGCATGGGACCGAGTAGGAGTTCTTCCCGTACAACCAGGTGACACGATAGTTTGGGGTGCACTAGGGGTTGCTTGGTGAGCCCGTGATCTATCAACATCGAGGGACAAGAGGACTTTGGTCTGGTTGGTCATTGCATCGTTGGGTGAGGATTTGAATATAGTGATTGACATCCTAGACATGGATGACATCGAGGTTACCACTAAGTACGACCAGTGGTGGACTTTGTGGTGGTGGTGAGGTGAGGGGCCTCTAGGGGATGCAGAGGTGGCATTAGCAGGTGGTGAGGATGTAGAGGCATCAAGAGAGGGCTGGGGGGTTTTGCTAGAGGATGCGAACATGGTAGAGGTGGAAAAATTTGGGGGGGATGATTTTGGGGTTCTAGAGTGGTTAGATATGCATGATGTCTTTGAGCAGTGGGAGCTAGAGCAGGCTACCATTCCGAAGATACTGATGCCTCAGGTAGTCCTAGAGGATACAGAGGTAGGGTTACACGCTAAGATAGCACGATTAGAGGGGTTGCTCTGAATACGAGATGAGGAGCTTGGGGATGCACTACAAGAGAGGGATCTCCTATGGATGTAGCTGGTAGAGAGAGAGAATGCATTTGATGCATACCACCGATGTGATGGGGACACAAATGCTACACAAGATATGGATCTCCTATGGACGTAGCCATCGTAGTGTGAAGAGAACTTGGTGATGGTTCATCAGTGGGAGATGGACTTGATTCGGCATTGGTTTGAGCTAGAGGCAAATATTATCTGCCTCGATGGGCGGATCCCTACGGTTAGTGGAGGTGGATCATCATGCCAAACGAGATGGAGTGATACTGAGCAATCAGCATCCTCTCAATGCAAATGACTGGATGAGGTAGGTGCTAGTAGGCGTGATGTAGGGGCTAGCAGCAGCCACCCTGAGGGGTCCCATAGGACCCACACCATAGGGGGTAGTTCTCGTCGCACCGATCCTACGTGATCATGGTGGCTGACACCCTAGGCTTGGGAGTTTTTGATCTTTTGCCTTTTTGCAAGGTCAGAGGACCAATTTATTGTAGCCTGAGGGAATTTTTGATGATATATATACATATGACTTTCTTTTGTTTATACATGTGTTGTGATTTGATTTTATGCATAGTGACTGATGTTTGATGGATGCATGTTAATTTACATTATGTATGGATATGTTGCAATGAATGCTAATGTTTCTAATTTATATGATATGCAAAATGGAATGGATGAATTGAATTTGTGATTTTTGGCGGTGGCACCATAGACTGTTTAGAACTTATGGCTTGTTGTCCTAGGTGATTGGTGTGGTAAATGACTTTTTATGTATACATGTTATCTTTTTTTTGTATTCTATGATGGTGATGCAAGGATGAAAGATATCACAATTGGTTTAGAATGTAGTTAAGGTTTTTTGAGACTCATATGTTTTAACTAACTAGCCAAGACTGGACTTTTATCTTACAAGACTTTTGAACAAGGTATGAATCGGACTTGTCTTTGACCAAGTTATTTCACATCCTTGTGTGTGCAATTGATTTTGTTTATGTGGTATTTGTCAGGATACCGTGAGTGCCAGATAGGATGTCAACCAAACCTGTACTGAGGATCACCTAATTAGATCCACTAAATCCTTTTTTGTATTTAGTCAGATTAATCTGCGGTGCTATCTAGGATACCATAAGCTAGCTCATCCACATGAAAACATTGATTTGCACACAAGTTAATGTGACATATATATCGTCATGCGAGAGGTTTGCCACCAGTGACCGATAGGTTATCCACCAAACCAACACTAAGGTTTACCTCATGACCTTCTGAATGCTGATAGTTCCAAGGATTCAAGTTTGAATCCCTTCTTTTCTTCAATTATATTGGGATACTTGCTCTTCTATAGTGATAAAAATCACTATTTATTTTTGTTTTTCTTTTGAGCAAGGGATTTGGATATGGAGTGATGAGAATCACTATTGTATGTGCCTGTTGATGTATGCACTTTGGTTGTGATGCCAAATTTAGGAGTTTTGACTTTTGCAAATTTTTTGATGTTTGCAAATTTTTGAGAACTTGGGATTCTTGGGAAATTGGGTAGGGAATATGCTTGTCCTTTTGCCAACTCTCAACATTCTTGGGGTCATTCGCACAGGGGGATGAGCAAGGTAACCTTTTCACTAGATGGTATCCTGGATTGCTTTGCAGTTTTCATATTTCATTCACACAACTTGAGAATTTTTATGCATTTTAACTTGTGGTGGGACTTGATCCAAGTAGAACTCTACCTTTGTAAAATCTATCTGACTTTGTACAGTATTTGGCTAGAAATCTAATGATAGCTTAATGAAAAAAACTCTAGATACATTAGAAGACAACTGACTATGATATGGTGAAAATATGTGAATGGCATTTATTTTTGTTGGATTGTTTATAGAGTGGAGAAATGTGGAAAAAGATGGATTTGTCGAATAATTACAGTCTATGGTGCCTTTGACCTATATGACCAACAAATATGCAATGTATGGATGTGAGCTTAATGCAGCTATTATTTTTGTGTTTTTGATTGATTGAGTTTTCTGAGTATGAAGATGAGATGCAAAACAGTTCTTTATTGTTGTGATGATTTTCAATATGCATGGAAATGAGGTGCAAATTTTTATTATTTTTGATGATTTTATTATTTTTAAATTTTCTTATTTTTGACCAAGCGATTGTGGGAACCCTTGGAGCTTTTGGTTTGACCAAAGGGTTTATGGGGACCTTTGGTGCATTTTTTGGGTTGACCAAGTGACTACGGGAATCCTTGGAGAATTTTGGGTTGACCAAGCGATTTTGGGAATCCTTGGAGCTTTTGGTTTGACCAAAGGGTTTATGGGCACCTTTGAGGAATTTTTGGGGTTGACCACGTGACTACGGTAATCCTTGGAGCATTTTTGGTTGACCAAGTGATTATAAGAATCCTTAAAGCTTTTGGTTTGGGCTATGGCTCTTTTAAATATGGAATGGCTGCAAATGACTGATGTTCAAGGGTTCTAGTTCCTTGATTCCATCAAGAGAGGCTAGCCGATATGTTCCAGGTCCTATTTTACTATCAATGACATAAGGACCTAACCAGTTTGCCATGAATTTGTCCCTTACATGGGGCGGCAAGTTAGAATTTGTTTGGTTCTCTTTTAAGACCAAGTCACCAACCTGAAAGTCCCTCAGGTGAACCTTCATGTTGTATGTTTTCTTAAGTCGCTCTTGATAGATACGTAAATGCTCAAGAGCATTAACATGTCATTCATCGATCAACGTAAGCTGGTCTAACCAGGATTGTCACGTAGTGTCATCATCGATGAACTCTTGCATTGATATGCACAGGGAAGGAATTTTCAACTCGAGAGGCATGACTGCCTCAAAGCCATACACCAGCAAAAATAGAGTTGCCCCAGTGGGCATCCGAATTCTAGTCCGATAATCCCATAGGGAAAGCGGGATTTGAATGTGCCAATCCTTATGATTATCTACGATTGTCTTTTTGAGGATGGTGACTAGCATTTTTTTTGACACCTCTGCTTGCCCATTTTCCTACGGATAATAGGGTGTCAAAAAACCATGCTGAATTTTGTACTTTGTGGTCAAAGAATGCATGTCTTTGTTCTTGAATGACATCCCATTATCCGAGATTATCTTGGATGGAATACCAAAAAGACATATGATGTTATGTAAAATGAACTCCAAAATACGGGTTCCAGTCATAGAGGTAAGCAAAATTGCTTCCACCCACTTGGTGAAGTACTCTATGGCCGTTATGATGAATGTGTGATCTTTTTGATTAGATCTAAGCCCCACTGCGAGAATGGCAAAGCCAATTGGATCGATTGCAAGGCTTGTGAAGGTACGTGTGTCAAATTGGCATGGTGTTGACACTTCACGCACTTCCTTACATATGCGCAACAATCTCGCTCTAAATATGGCCAATAATAGCCCATGCAGAGAATGCACTTTACGATGGCCATACCGCTGAAGTGGCCACCGCATGTACCATCGTGTGCTTGGGTGATCGCCCAAGTGGACTCCTACTGGTCCAACCAACGAAGGAGGATTCCTTTGTAGCTTCGACAATACAAAATGTCTCCTAACAAGACATGTTTTGCCACTTTTTGCTTGAATGATCATTTTGCGGTATGCGTCAATCCAAGTGGGAGGTTACCTAACTTGAGGTAATCTCGTATGGGTGTGTACCAATCCTAGTGATCAGAAACCTCGATGGTATGAATAGCCAATCTCTCTTGAAGTTCATCCCTAGAAAAAACTAAGAAAGAAATAACTTATAAGAATAGTGTTGTGTTGCTATTAAGGGGAGTAGGGGAGAACAAGGACCCCCAGTTGGCGTGATTCAAACAATCATGGATTCGAGAGAACTTGTATGGGGACATTTCAATCTGGATCAGGTGGATTCTTGGCATTAAGTCAGATTTTGCATGCTCCATCATGGATTGCGATAGTGTTTTGACTTGAATGGTTGTCATATCACTAGAAATGTCTTACGGGATTAGTGACCCCAAGGAGGCCATAGTGTCCGCAAAATGATTCGATGATCGAGGGAGTGCCTCGATGTCATACCATTCAAGCTTTGCTAGGAATTTGTCCACAAGGGCTTTGTAGGCCTACAGAATTGGGAATTTACATTGGAATACCCCTTTGACTTGGTTGAAAATTAACAGTGAATCACCAAAGATGTTCAATAATTTGATGTTCATGGTGATTGTTGTCTAAAGACCTATGAGCAAGGCTTCATATTTGACATTGTTGTTGGTGCAAGGGAAATCTAATTTAAATGATAGAGGCATTAGAGCCCCTTGCGGTGTGAAGAATACAATTCCCGTGCCACCTCCTTGCTCACATTTAGAACCATCAAAAAATAGGGTTATGTCGGCCTATGACTCAGGATCATCAGAATATGGCGATTCTGAGACATGGAAGACCCCATCATCGGGTAGTTCTATGGTCAGAGGCTGATCATATTCGAGAGGAGCCTTTGCTAGTTGATCGACTATGATTTGACCTTTGATGGATTTTTTTCCAATGAAATTGATGTCAAACTCTGTCAACAACATGATCCATTTCATCATACGGCTACTATGATAAGTATGACTCATCATGTACCACAATGGATTCTCCTTAGAACCAACATACGTCATGTTGCTCAGCATGTAATGGCATAGCTTTTTGGTAGCAAACACCACTTTCAAGTAGAGATTTTTGACGTATACATAGTTAAGTTCATAACTGACCATGGTGCGGCTAAGATAGTAAGTAGCCTATTCTTTGTGAAGTTCATTCTTCTAGGCTAACATGGCACTTAGTGCAACCTCAGTAGCTGAGATGTATAAGTAGAATGAAACTCCTAGTCTAGGTGGTGCCAATACTGGCGATGAAGCCAAGTATTGTTTAATGTCATCAAAGGTTGACTGGCACTCATCATCCCAGTGAAATGCTACCCCCTTGTGCAATAATTTATTCATGGGTTGGAACTTGTCAGATAGCTGCGCTATGAAGCGCTTGATTGATGTGACCTTTCCCTATAGGCTTCTGAGCTACTTGATGGTAGTTGGAGGAAGCATTTCAAGGATTGCCTTGACTTTGTTTGGGTCCACCTCGATGCCTCTCTTTGAGACTATGAAACCCAAGATTTTTCCAGATGTGATGCCAAATACACACTTCTTGGGGTTCAGTCTGACTTTATGTTCCATGAGGTGATCGAGGATCTTGCTTAAGTCATCAAGATGATCTAGGCACAAAAGAGATTTGGCCAACAAATCATCCATGTAATATTCCAAAGTTTTATGCATGTGATCATGGAAGATGTATGTCATGGCACGTTGGTAGGTGGAACCAACATTTTTAAGGCCAAAGGGCATGACCTTATAACAAAATGTCCCCCAAGGCATTGTGAATGCCATTTTTAGTTGGTCCTCGAGATTAATACGAATCTGATTGTATCCCGAGAAACCATCCATGAGGGAAAGCATTTCATGGCCCACTGTAGCATCTACCAATGTGTCAATGCTAGGCAAGGGGAAATCATCCTTAGGACTCGCTTTGTTTAGATCTCAAAAATCAGTGCATATGCGAATCCTCCCGTCAGGATTTTTGACGGGCACCATGTTGGACAACCATGGTGGGTAATCTACGCAGATGACAAACTATGCATCCAACAACTTTTGTAATTCATCTTTGACCATTAAGGCCACTGTTGGGTGCATCTTACATAGTTTTTGCTTAACTATCTTGACTGTCGAATCAAGCGTTAGATTATGCATGACTAGCTATGGATCTAGCCCCGACATGTCTTTTTAGGACCATGCAAAAACCTCCTTCTTCTCTTTGATAAGGGTAATGTAGTCGGCTTGCTCTTCGGGGGATAAGCTTACCCCTAGCTTGATAATCTATGGATTCATTGGATCAGAGCCGATGTCTATGTCAATCATCTCCTCGACCGACATGTGGGATCCATCCTCCAACTGGTGTGGATTTGGGATCAAGTGGATATCATTTGCTGAGTTTAGATCTGCATTGGGAACCTCGGGTTCCTCTTCAGCATGGAAGATATCCTGAGTTGGCCCTGGGGTGAAATGAAGCATCTCATCGAAAGGCCAGTACTCTAATGGGGATGGTGGTGAATTGACATGATCCCAGTCTATGGCATCTATGTCTAGATATAATGACTTTGCTGGATCAGTTGGATTGTGGATGGGGGCGGTTAAGTCAATGGAGATCATGTTGATGAAATGATTTTGGTCTCCATTACCGTGGGTGTGGTGACTCGGACATTCTTGATGATATTTGTGCTCTAGATCTAGCTCTGGAGGTATTGGCACGAATGGATCAGCCCTATGTGTGGATAGGAGGATAGGGTCTGCCCTCGACACTGATATCTCTATAGGGTCTCTGGGCGGTAGGTGCTCTCTATATGCCCAAAGTGGCAGATGTAATACTTGGTCCCACTACGCTGGGTTTAGGTGCCACTCATGCCCTGGACCTATGTTTAGTTGTTCAAATATGTCGTCAATATCTAGGGGGTATTGTTGCTGCATCTGCCACATGTGATTGAGATATGCCATCTTAGTTTCATCTTCATAATCATTGTCAGAGATCCAAAGGCCTTCGTTGGTTCCAACAACTGTTTGTGACATTAGAGGCTCATCTTGCTCGAGCAAATTGATCTGGCCCCATTGGGGTTGTTTCGCTCTCTACGGGGGACCTAATTTTCTTGAGGTGGCACTTGCTCAATTGGAGCATCCAAAGGGAACATTGCCAAGAGGCTTTCTTGATAATCATCCATGGGGGTCACTTGTGAGTGATTGCTATCCGATTCGAAGGGGTCCCATGGTGCTACTTCATATTCTGACTCATCTTCTAAAGATCCTTCTTGACCTTGTCTATACCTCTCTTGTAGGTGAGTTCTCAAACTTTCTCCTCTCTCGAGCAAAGGGAAAGGGTTGTTGAGGTCAACAAGGTTGGTTGTCAACAATGGGAGATAATCCCCCAGTGTATATGTCGTGTTAGGATTGGCATATGGATCTAATGCCAATCCACCCTTGTTTCCTATCCCTAGGCCTTGCATGTTCTCTACCAAGATGTCCAAGGGTAGAGGGTGGTTGAACCCTACTCCTGATTTGTCGTATGGCATCTGATATCTTGGTTGGCAAAGAACATGCACTCCTTGCTCATATCTGCCTAACCCATATCCATGCCAATTGCATTGGCCAAGGTATCTCAAAGTGAAGTCTGGGTTGGACAAATAGTTGACATCTTCTGCAAAGGGCTCCTCATCTTCTTCCTCTTGCATGTATGGTTCAATACCATGATCAAGGCCCCCATACACAAAGTTTGTCTGATTTGGCGGGTAGCCTAGAGGAATAATAGTACCGATGGGGAGGCGAGGTCTCCCCATGTCTTGCATGGACTCAAGTGCGGGTGTTGCTACAATATTCCACACCATATACTCCCCCAGGCTTGTATTTGCCATTTCAACGATGATTGTTGGTGATTGAGGGGAAGGGAACGAAATTTCTTCCTGAGTCCACTCCATGTCGGGTGAACTAGGAGCCTCGACTTCCATTCTGCTAGGCATCTCCTCAGTAGAGATGGTTGAGACTGATGGTGGTGCCTCTTCCAGGGGTTTCTTCCCTTTGTCCTTCAATGTGGCCATCATAGGTGGCATCATTGGTGAAGGACCAGACGATGAAGATGGACCCGACTGGGGATTTGATGGACTTGTCAATGGGGATGCCTACGAAATCGGACCCTGTTTATATGGATTCAACTAAAAATCCAAATGCATTGATGGAAGGGTCGATTGCGGCATTAGCTGCACCGTATTGCAATACTTGAAGGGCTCCAAGTCTACCGGGACTACATGCACTTGCCCTTCAAATGTATACTTTAAGCACTGATGAGCTATCGAAGGGACACACTTCATGTCCTTGATCCATGGCCGACCCAACAAGATGTTATAGGCCATATCACCCTCCAAGATGTGGCACAATGTAGGTATAGTATTTTGTCCCACTTGGATGGGTAGGACAATTGTGCCAACTATCGAGCATATTGCATCATTGAATGCTCGTAGTGTATAGGTGGAGGCCACTATGTGAGATGTGGGCAACTTTAGGTGCTTCAAGGCCGTTGTTGTAATGATATTACTAGATGAGCCAATGTCCACCAATACCCTCTTGTACGGAATCTCGTTGACCCATGCGATGACGTGCAGGGGTGGATCCGCCATGTCACCAACCACTGATTTCAATTTGTCCTCTCGAAAGGTGATGACTAGCTCGGTGCATCGTTTGACATGTCCCACAAAGTTGTTGAAGGAGTTTGCTTCGTGGGGCTACAACTCGATGGCTTTTAGTATCTCCATTAGAGCCTCCCGATGGGGTGATGATTGTTGTATGAGCTCGTAGATGGAGAGCCTAGCCGATGTGGTCCTCAAACTTTGGGTGAGTTTGGTTTGAATCATGGCCACTGGTCTAGGTGGAGTAGGTTGTGTAAGGTGTTGTTGTGGTTGTGACATTGTTGGCACCTCTCCTATAGCTACCGTGGGGGCAGCTGTGCTCGGGTACCTCTTGTTTCGAGTCACTATATTGATCATCCCTACATACCCCTACATGGGGTAGTTATGTGTTACCTCATTGACTTGTAGGGTCTTTTCCTGTGCATCATGGGTAGGCAAGGGGTCCTTAAAGACCTCCATTTTTTGGTTGCTTGGTGCCACGGGATTATCCATCGCTAATGTCTTGTTATCTATTAGGTCTTGCACCAAGCCTTTAAACTTCCAACATGCATTAAGGTCATGTCCCTTCCGTATGTGGAACCTACAGTACAAGTCTTCCCTGTAGCCCTTAGGTTTTGGTGCATTGGGGTCTATGGGTTGACTCTCGGGTAGGTTGATCAAGTTTACCACTGACAAGTGGTCAAACAGGGAGTCTCTGGACTCTGTGTAAGGTGTGAATTATCACCTAGGGTGACGCTGCTAATTTTGTTCTTGCCTCTGATTTTCTCTGTCATAATTGTTAAGAGGCACCGCTTGATAGTTAGCCTTTTGGGGCTATGTTGCTTGTGCAGGCTTAGGGACATTTATAGCAACATGATTGACCACAACGGGTTTCTGTTGCATGGTCCCTATTTTAGTGTGTGTTCTTAGACCATTATTTCTTCTTTGGTTTGGCTATCTCGCCATCTTGAATCTTGATCTCCTCAATGATTCTGGCTTGTGCTAGAGCTTCCTCTAAAGTGGCATATTGTTGCAGCTGCAATAGCATGAAGATCGATCTCAAATAGCTCTTTGAGAACATTTGGGTGAGGTCGGACATAGGAGGGAGGTAGGGCAGCTTTGAAAGCAAAGTCCTCCACCGGTTCCCATAGGCCACCATGGTTTCTTCCTCATATTTCTTGAGGTTGGCCAGGTCACTTAATGATGCCTTCTTGGTGTTGAAGGCAAAGCATTCGAGGAACACATCCACTAGCTGATCTAAGTTACTAATGTTGTGCTTTGGAAATTGAGTGAACCAATCTAAGGCAGGGCCTGTGAACATGGTGATGAATGTTCTTAGCAACAAAGCATCATTGTCATGAATGCCAAAGCATTGGCTCATGAATCTAGTCATGTGTTCTTGGGCATCCTCCTCACCTCTAAAGATTGCCAACTAGGGCAGCTTAAAGTTTTTAGGGTAAGGGGGTGCTGGCATTCACGGATGCACTGGGTGACTATGGAGTTGGTGTAAAGTGGGTTTTTTGGGCCTAAAAGTCTTGGTCTCCATAGACTCTAAGTGCTCTAGCAGCGCTTTATATGCATCGAAAGATTTGATCTCTTCCTCCTTGGTTAGTTCCCGCTATGGGTTGTGGGAAACTTGAGGCCTATGGAGGGGTGGTCGGATAGCACCCCCTCTGCCTTGGTAGGGTGTTTTAGCCCGCTCTTCTTCTTGCTCATACTCCTCATAGGCTTCTTAAGGAGTTTTTGGGTGAGACCTATAAACATGGGTGGGTCCCCACGGAGGGTGCCCTGTTGTTCCGGTGGCTCCTCGTCTAGAGGCGGAGGGACTTGGTAAGGTCATGGGGACCTGTCTCGCACCAAGGGGTTGTGCCTCTCATACAGTTCTGCTCTTTGGGTGCGAGGGGTTGGAACCCTCTCAGGCATAGTTTTATGGAGAAACTCATCTATTTGACGCCGAATGCGCTCTTTGCTAAGGCGATACAGGTGCTCCAACTATTGTTGGTCTTGCTCAAGCTACGTGATTTGCGCTTGGTGGGCGTTATGTTTGGAAAATGCCAAGTCAATTTGTTCCACCATATTAGGTCTAGGGGGCCTAGATGCCTCTCCTACATGTTTATCTCGGTCGTGATGATCTAATATCTCTATGGGTCACTTTCCTCTATCGAGGTTGGCGGCATTTACCCGAGGTTCTAGCCTCAGTAGGTGATTCTAGTAGATGGTAGGTGTGGAGGCACATTGCTCCCATGCTGTGTATTGCTCTTGAGGAATGTGATAGTCTTCCTCATGCTCCCTTTCGTATATGTGAAAGGGGCGGGCAGAGTTGGCTCGCCCTATCTAAAGAGCCTTGTGCTCTGGATTTGGCTTGTTATTCCTAACAGTGATGAGGGGTAGAGGAGGGATGACATAATCATGTGGCCTCTCCTCATGGACCCTATGCTGTTCTAGTGCTTCATTGCACGATGGCCACTCATACCGAGCATCTAAGGGAGCCTTCCCATTTATATTGAGTGCCACGTGTAGGGACTCCTCCTAAAAGGGTCTATGTTGGACGGGAGTGCCCCTCGAAGGGGTGCCTCTATAGTCCCATTCTGAAATGGCATGATGTGGACTATCTTGTGGGTCGGGCCTCCAAGGTGGTATGACCAAGTCCTTTGGGCTATAGCGGAGGCGACTTGTGCCCCCTTGTACACTCTTCGCAGCTCATGCCCGTGATTGGGCATGGCTAGGGGTGTACACCATGGTGATATCTCCCTACAAGATGCGTAGATTTTTATTTATTTTTATGATTTTTATGCTACACTAAATAGAAAATATCACACACACACAAAGCAATGATTATCTCATTTAAAGATTAAAGGTGTGCCCTAAACCTGGTTTAGTGTGTTTTGATTTTTGTTTTGATAGTTTTGTAAAGAACGTTTTGTAGCAAATGCAATATGATGGCTCTTATGACTCCCAAAAATGGCCACCCCTTTGATATACCATTGCCAGGATGTTATACCAAACCTCTCTATATACCCACCCTTATGTGAGGGAAACTATTGGTACGTGAGAGCAGAATGGTACATGGAACATAGGTGGTATGGAAGGGGGATCACCCTATTTTTGACACCTACCATAGAAGACTTATCCTCATGCACTAGGAATCACCCCAACTACACTTGGTCAACTTTCGTCAGGATTTACATCTAGCAACAGTAGCGATCGGGGTTATGGATGCAAAAATTCAAGCCAAGGTGGTGATGAAATCCACCGTTGGTCTTGATCAAGGGTTGGGGTTTTACGACCAGATCCTTGGTGTTTAAATTGCCATGTGATGTGTGGGGTTCTTTTTATTTTGCATAAAAGAAATCAAACATGCAGTAAAAACTTTCCCTAAGAAAGCAAATAACCAGAAAATAGAAAACAGAAAAAAAAAATGACAGAAGGTGTTTAGGACCTCTACCTCTTCTCTACCCAAATAGGATGCCTCTGAGTTTCTATTCTAAAAATACACAGAGAGCTATTCGTCCTTGGGTGGGATGAATAACATAGTTGTATTCATCATAGGGTGGGACAAATGCCCATTCGCCCTAGGGTGGCACAAATTTCAGCTCTGTACTCGTCATAGACTGGAATGAACAACAGTCCAACATTTGAAAACTTGGTACCTGCAAGCAAAAACAAACAAGTTTTGATCATATTTCTGATCTAAAAAATAGAGGACAAGGTCCCACCGTGATCACCACTGAAAGCATGAGGATACGGAAAAAAAAAGGAAATGCCAAGATGCGATGTAAATGAAACTAAACTTAACGCTAAATCCTATGAACTGAAATGCATGAAAGGAGAGAAACATAAACACATTGAAATAAGGTATAAAAGCAAATATGGAGTACAACCATTTTTATTAATATGCTTTAGAACCTAGTTACAATCTGTTTCCTCCCTTTTCATGGGCTAGGAGCGTTAAATATGTTCTTGTCACATCAATAGATGGTATTCCTTCTTCCGTGTGCCCACATGTAAAATGGGTGGACCAAATGTTGTTACCGCTTGCATTTATGAGTCTTGACTCCTTGCTACTCCTCTAATGTCAAGATCCTACATTCAAGGAAACAAAAAATAGTCAGTAGCACCTGTAGATAAAATGAAACATGCAATCCCCAAGCCTACGATTAGTGCATGCAAAAAATAAATAAAATGATAACTAAATAGCATCATAATGATCTAAAAATTTAACAAAAGCATGAGGACATTACCAAGAGGGAATTGCAAATGGAACAGTCAAAAAATTCACCATGGATTTCTAATCACTCCGGGGTGGGACGATTAGACCTGCAACAAAATGTCGAAAAGCACTGTCCCAAATTTCACATTCGGGAGGCTCCAAATCACCTACGAAGGTGGGGGTTAGGTAAAATGGGGTATTTTGGAAAGACCCAGAAGGTCATATTTTTCCAATTTGGCCTCTATCACTGGGAATTTGATGATGCTACCTGCATGTTAGCAAAAGTGGGAAATGACAAAAACATGATCAAAACAACTCAAAATGATGTGAAATTTGAATGACAACCTATCTAAGCAACAATAGAATCAGATGCAAAAATAATAGAAAGGAAATTTGCTATAGATTTCTAATCACTCCGGGGTGGGGCGATTAGGACTGCAGTAGTGTGGGGGGCGCTCGAGGGTAGGACGCACTTCGTTTGGGGTCCTGGTTTCAACACCAATCCACTTGGGATGGGTCCAAAACCTCTTGTGGGGTGTTGTTGGTAAATTTGGTATGATTTTATGGCCAAATGTTGGGTTTTGGTTTCGGATTTGCGCTTCCAATAATAATCTAATAACATCCCTTCCAAAATAGATCAAGGATGTGAAAGGCACAAATCAAAAGGTTTGAGGATGTAAAATAGTAGCACTTCATTGCTCAAAATGCTCCTTCTATGTATATTTTTGGGGTGAGAAGACTCACCATTTTATAGACCTGACGGTCTCTTTGGATGAGCATGTAGAGGTGCCACTTGGCAATCATGCCTTCCCAGGGGGGATAATATTCCTCCTTGATTAGGGGCTCCATGACTGCCCCTATAACTGCCTCTAGCACTCAAAAATGCTCACTCACACTCCCATGCAATGAAGGAAGAGTTAAGTGGCGGATCTAAGCTACCATTTGTCAAGATTTGACTTTTTTCCCATCAAACCTGCTATTCACCCCACCATGGAGTGAATACTACTAATCGTCCCTAGGTGGAATGAATACCAGTTTGTAATCGTCCCTGGGTGGAATGAGTAGAGAGCAGAGTGCCTGAAAGGTGCCAAATTGACCTTTGACCTTCCAAAACTACTGTGAGAGTGGTTAGGACCACTGTTTAACCTCTGAGGGCTTCCCTAGGGGCTTTGTGTGTCAACTTGATTAGTGTTTGTAGTCACATAATCGGATTGGTGCTATTTTGATGTCTACACTTTCCCAAGCCTTTCTGCTTGTAGCCCATATTTTGAAGCATTTGGAACCAATTCCTTTTGTGTGCTTATCAAAGTGGAAAAAACCATCATCACATTGCTCAGCATAAATTTGAGCATCACTATCTCTATCATAATTCGAGTCTATGTCCTCATCAATCACAATGGCATAGGCTCTCTCTGAACAATCACAAACCTTGTTCAAATCACTTTCCTTTTGAAAGGAATGACAATCTACATCTGTTTTATGCTCATAAAGATCATTAGTATCACAAAATTCATCAACCATCATGGGTTTCACATCCTTTATTATGGGTTTCACATCATGAGTATCACAAAAAACATCGGTCTTCATGATCTTCAAACCATTAGTGTCACAACATGCATATTTCATCAAGGGTTTCAAATAATTAGTGTCACAAGCAACATCCTTCATCAATGGTTTGTTTCCTTGTGTTTTGATTTTGGAAACATTAAGAGTAATAACCCCCTTATATATTATCTTCAATAAGAAAGTAGGTATAGTGATAATTTTTTTATGGAATTCATTTGCATCATTAATGACTCCTTGTATGCATTGTTGTAGTAACAAAAATTCTCCTTTTTGGACTTCTTCAAGAATGGGACTTAATTCTTTTATCACTTTATTTGAAATAAATTTTTCTTCTTCCTTAGCTTCTTGACAAAAATTTTGTAACAAACTTTGTTTCTTATTTTTTGGCATTTTTTTCTTGTTCTTTCCCCCTTTTGATTTAATTTTTTCCTTTGAGGTAGAAAACCTTTTACCTCCAAAAATTAAATCAATTCAAGAAAAACTTATTTTTTTTTTTCACAAAAAATTATTTAAAAAAAAAACTTTGCTTTTAATTTTCCAATCTATGTTAACATCCCATTATTTTATTAATATTCATTTTATTTTTCAAAAAGTTTTGTAAAAAAACTTATTTATTTTACCTTATAAATCCCTTTAATTTTTCCTGTATATGCATTATGCGTCCAACTTAGAAAATAATAACTGAAATATTGATTAAAACATAAAATTTCACCTTATTGAAACCGTAGAGAACGACTTCCTCTTGTGCTACTGACCATGTGTATGCCCATGCTACTATAGATCCACCACTCTTATGTTATGCACGATCAATGGATAAACATCTAAATTATTGACCCCTTAGCATGATTTTCACCTATCAAAGATAACAATCACTTCTTTCCCTCATTTAACGATGCACTACTCTTTTTAATAATGTTGTTACACTCAATACCTAGCTAATATTTATTGGAATCTAGCCAGAATTACTATCATTATTTCTAAAGTGCTTCCACTACGTTGACAGTCTTGCACTATGCCTACCAACAAATGCTTTTCTTCATATTTCACATGACTATTTTTAGTTCCAAATTGGAAGGAACCTTATTACCTCCTTTGAAAAACATGCAAAACCTTTGTTCAAAGTAGGTTTGAATTTCTCTTCTTGCAACAGTCATGCAAGGTATGCTATACTACTATTTGATATCTCATACCTTCGTAACTGCAAAATGCACTACCACATTGATTTCACTACGTGGATAGGCTTTTCATGATTTGTAATGCTTGCACCCCATAATGTAATAGGTATGGCACAATATTTATTTTGTAGTTGTAGGTACAAATAAGTCCTCGAATCTAAGTGCAGGTCTATGCTTAATCTTAGATATGAATGACTACAAAAAATAGTGGCACGGTCTCCTGCATTCCTTTCTTCCATGTGGTGGTTGGAAATTAATTAAGGCAATGATTTGGTTTATGAATGTTATGCACAATTCCCTCCTTCTCAGGTGTTGATTGTAAGTATTACTTTTTTGCTTTCTTCTAGCTCAAATATTCCTCATGCGCTCAGGTTTTTAAATGCAATCCGTTCACCCTCTTTTGACACAGTCCTTGGGATTCACAAGTGCTTCCTTTATTTCAATACTATTTGTAGGTATTTTGATGCAATCCATAGATGATTCCTTCTTGGATTTTCTTATACTTTGTGGTTGGTTTATCCTCTGTCTCTACAACTTTTTTTATTTCTTCTCTAGTTTCTTGTAATGACCCTTTTTGGATAAATAGGTTCATGTAAACATTTTACGTGAATATTATCATATTATGTGTGGAGTGTCCTAACTTAAGGGGATTTATGTGGCGTGAGAGAATAATTATTTATTATTATTATTATTGTTATATGGAGTGAGGAAATTATTATTATTATTAAAATATATTATGAGTGTGTAACTTATGTGTGGGCCCAACTCAACGAATAATTATAACATGAGGCCTATATATACATGGAATGCCCATATTATCATTATATTATTGTTGTTATTGTAAAAAATAGAGAGAGGGGTGTGCCCTAGCTCAAATTCTACAAAATTTTTTGGGGGTGCTCAAGGTTTGTGGAAGAGAATTCCAATCTAGTAGACAAGTCTCCTTTCCACCATGATTGAGGTGTGAATCCACTCAAGGTTCACCTTTTATGCTTAATTAATCAGAATTGGGAATACATCTAAAGAATTTAGCCATTGAGGGTATTGAAATCAGGTTTTTATCATCTATCTTGGCAAATGAGGACATAAGGAGTGATATATCCCCTCTAGGGAGACTAATTCAATGATTTAAAGTAGCAAAACTAATATCTGGAAACAATCGACCCATTTGGTGGAGAGAATCAATAATCTGGTGGCTTTGTGAAGCCCACGTTCCATCTTGGATCCCCATATTACCTTTGTAAAGTGGACAGTGCACTTAAGGAGGGTTGTTTCAGCATAGTGGAGGCAAATATTGGTAGATTTCAGGTTCCAGTACAGATTAGAAGCCAAGGAGAGCAGTCATCCCCATTATCAGGATAAAATATCAGATTTTGGAGGTTAATTCTAGTAGTTTGGTAGTATTTCATGCCCATGTCCTAGTATTAGTAGCACTTCAATAGATTCAAGGTGTTTCTACAAGTTATTTTGGTGTCCCAAAATCAACGTCCCATCTATAGTCTGTTATAATTGTATTTTGTGAGTAGTATTGATCATATTTGTGATTTTTAGTCTTCTACAACTCTTAGGAGTGTGATTTCTTATTTTCATGTGTTGATCTAAGTATTATAATTGTATTTCCATTTTTGGGTTTTAAAGAAAAATAATAAAAATTCCAAGAATATTTCAATTTTGCAATTATCTACAAGATTTGTGTATTTGGTGTTTTCTTTTATATTTTAGCTTATTACAGTGGTATTAGAGCAAAATATCTCATCACCATTGAGGTTTTTTTGATGTATCCAACCCACCATTATTATACAAGGAGAAATAAGAAAAACCCTAACTTTAATTCTCAACAAGGATTCACAGATTCAATTGTGCTAGAAGAGGAAATACCAGTTTTGGAAGCAGAAACATCTCAAATGGCTGATAGAATTGAGAAACTAGTGGATGAGATGGAATAGAAATTTATTACTATGGTTTATTTGTTACAAATATTGGTAACTAGGTTGAAACACCCCAACCAACCTTAGTCTCAGATAAATGATCCATAGATTCAATGTCAGGTAGGGCAAACGACCCAAGAGGAGTCCTCTTCTAGGGCCACCACGTAGGGAGGAGGTGAAATATTAGTAAAATTTTCTCACAAACCCTTACCAAGGTCTTCAAAATTCTTATTTATCAGTTTAGAAGAACCATATCCATATAAAGTTGATGGAGAAATGAATGCCCTATTTGCAATATACATGAGGAGGCTAGAAGAATTCAAAAATAATGTTACATTTGATAGCTATTTGGGAATATTGGGTAAGAAGGTTAGCAGAGGAGGAAAATATGATGAGAAAAATCTTCTTCATTAGAAAATGCAAATACCCATGTTTAATTGGAGTGATAATATTTCTGTTAGGGCATGGCTACAAAAATTAATAACCTATTTTAAGGTTTGCTCTATGGAAGAAAAATATGCAATAAAATTGGCTACAGTACACTTGGAGGGTAGTGCCTATGATTGGTGGCACCTTGGAATGTCTACTCAAGGACATGGTGAAATTCAGATATTTTATGAGTTCAGTGTGAGATTATTGGATAAATTTGAAAGAAAATATGAGGAGGAATATTTTAGAGTTGGCAACTCTCCAACAAAAATCATCAGTTGAGGCTTATGTTGAGGAGTTTGAAAAATGTTTTGTGATGGTTCCCAACATGTCAGATAAAATAATAGTATTCCTATTCATAGAAGGTTTAAAGGAGCCATTAAAGGTTTGGGTGAGGGTATTTGAGCCCACATCACTTCAACAAGAAATTAAGAGGTCTTACTCTATGTCTACTTCAACATCACCATCTAAGCAAAGACTTTTAATGCCATCTCTATCAAAATTTAGCCCAAAAATGACATCACCAAATAGGACTACATTTTAGCTAGCTTCATCATCTCAAGCTCATCAAAATCTGCCGCATAAACCACCTTGCACTTCCTAGTGGTTTCCAACAACATCAGGAGGAAAAAGTAAGAAATATGAGGAGCGGGATGAACTCATAAGAAAAGGATTATGCTTTCAGTGTAAAAATCCATTTAAAATAGGCCATAAATATAAATAAAAAGGACAAATTCATATAATTTAGGTGTTATCAGAAGATGAAGACTCAGAGAGTGAGTATGAATCAATAGAGGAGCAAGAAACATAGGAGACTCAGAATACAACTCAAGAAGGCCCAAGTTTGGGAATTTTAGCCTCTTTAGACCTTTCTACAGCCTACATTACCATCAAGGTACCATGAGAAGTGGAGGGGAAAAAGGTGATAGTGCTCATTGATCCTAGAGAAACTCACAATTTTGTGCATGAGGATTTGGTAAGAAGAAAAAAATTCAAAACTAAATCATTTTCTAGTTTTGATGTGGTTGTTGGAAATGGTTGTGTAGAGCATTGTCATATTTATGTTCCACAACTGAAATTGCATCTTACTGATTACCATATGATAGATTATTTTATTGTTTTCCTCTAGGTAAAAATGCTCCACAAGTGGTATTAAGAGTGCAGTGGTTATTTTCTCTTGGTGATTATACTACAAATAACCAAAATCTGAAATTTAAGTTCAAGGTAGGAGATAGGGAGGTGGTGTTGCAAGGAATCAAAGATCATGTATTACAACATGTATCTATCAAAATAATGGAGAAGATACTCAAAAAAGAGGAAATTGTGTGGGCAGCCATCATATTTACATCTAAAGGTAAATATCCTTCAAAAAAGGGCCTCGTTATGATATTAAGATTATTTTAGATAAGCATAGAATTGTTTTTGATGATATGCCACAAGGTTTACCTCCACTTAGAGAATTTTAGCATTCCATTGAATTGGAACCAGGAACCAAACCCATCATGATTAATCCTTACAGAAATCCTAAATTCTGTAAGGATGGGATTGAGAAAACCATAAGGGAGCTATTGGTGATGGATCATATATGCCATAGCACAAGTCCCTTTGCATCTTCAGTGACTCTGGTAAAGAATAAATATGGCAGCTTGCGTATGTGCACTGATTACAAGGCTCTTAATAAAAAGACCATTAAAAATAGGTATCATATTCCCCGTGTGGATGAACTTATTGATGAATTACATGGGGCTATGTTCTTTTCCAAAATTGATTTAAGATCTAGATACCATCATATTAGGATGAAGGAAGAGGATATCCATAAAAAAGCATTCATATGTCATTTTGTGCACTTTGAATTTCTTGTTATACCATTTGGACTAACAAATGCTCCTACCACTTTTCAAGCAGCAATGAATCAAATTTTTTGGGAGCATTTAAGAGAATTTTTACTTGTGTTATTTTATGATATTTTAATTTACAGTAGTACATGGGATGAGCATTTGAAACACTTGGATATTATTTTGGATATTTTAGAGAAAGAGGAATTTTATGCAAAGCAATCCAAGTGCAAATTTGGTATGACAGATATTTTATATTTAGGCCATGTAATCAGCCATGAAGGGGTGAAATTTGATCAGGAAAAATTACAGCTATATAGAATTTACCCAGTCTAATTAATTTGACTCAGTTGAGGGGATTCCTAGATCTATGCAGTTACTACAAAAGATTTATAAAAGGATTTTCAGCCTTGGCAACACCATTGACTGAAATGACCAAGAAGGTTGCATATGCTTGGAATGAAAATGCTCAGAAAGATTTTGAGAAACTAAGGGAGGTAATGACTACTCTTCTAGTATTGACTCTTCCTAATTTTTTCTCTTTCTTTTACTATTAATTGTGATGCATCAGGAGTAGGTATTGGAGCAATACTTATGCAAAAGGGATGCCCTATTGCATTTGAGTGCAAGAAGCTCAAACCACATTAGAGGAATTATAGAATTTATGATAAATAAATGCTTTCTATTATGTGTGCATTATCTAGATTCAAGAAATACCTAATATGGTAAGTTTGTATTCAAAAATGATCACAACAGTTTAAAATACTTTCTGGGTAAGAAAAATGAACTTAATGAAAGATAACAGAAATGGGTTACCAAGCTGCAAGTATTTGATTTTGACATAGAATTTGTAAAGGGAAAGAAAAATACAGTTGTTGATGCTTTGTCTAGAAATCCTACTTTTCATTTTATCTCTGTTATCACTAATGATTTGAAGGTTTCATTTACGAGTGAATATGATGAGAATGCTTTGGCATCTAGCATATTAGATGGCACATTGGGTGGCAACATGTATGAAGTTAAAGGTGGGCTGATTTATTATAAAGGTAAAATTTTCATAGCTTGAAATTCTAAACTTAAGGGTAATATTATTGCTACCATTCATGATGCACCCATGGTAGGCCACCCTAGATTATTTAAGACATATAGAAAAGTACGTGAAATATTATCATGGGAGGGATTGAAAAAAGATGTTCTTGCTCATGTTATGGAATGCACTACTTACCAAATAAATAAAGAGGAGCACAATTTACTAGCTGGTCTACTTCAACCATTACCAATCCTAGATCACAAGTGGGACAAAATATTTATGAATTTTATTACCGGTCTTCCTAAAGTGCATGGTAAGGATTGTATTTTTATTGTTGTAGATCGTATGATAAAATATACCTATTTTTATGCCATTTCTATATCATACACAATTGTTCAGGTGGCTAATCCATACACCCACATGGATTTCATTGAAAAAGTGGAAGGGTTTATCCTCATCCTTGTATAATTTCTAATTGGGTTGATATCCACAAAGAATTTATACCAAAAAATCCAATATACATCAAATGTATCATGAGTAAAATAGAGGAAGAAAAAGGAAAAAGGAAATTTAGATGGTGGTTAGAGTGGTATAGGACATACACAATGTGATATGAGATCTAGAGGATGTTGTAGCGATGGAAATTATTAGTGGGATTGAACCAAAGGGAGATATTACTCTTCCACCAAGTGATGATCCAATCAGTTCCAATGCTGGTGATATATACATAGATATCACCAGTATCATCATCAGGTGGGAGGAGCAATTCTCCTTCTTATTCTATGATTTTTACCTCTAAAAAATCCTTTGGATTTCATCTCACGTTGTGTATCTCCTATACCACTCTAACAACCATCTAAATTTCCTTTTTATTTTTCTCCCTCTATTTCACTCATGATATATTTGATGTATGCTAGATTTTTTTGGTACAAATTATTTGTGGATGATAACTCAATTAGTAAGTACATGACAATGAGGATAGAACCTTTCAATTTCCCAATGAAGCCCATGCAGGTGTATGGATCTATATAGGATGCTTCTTCCTAGGCCATAGATAACAAAAAATACAAGGTGGACTACAAATATGAACTCTTCATGGACAACTATAAGAATTCATCCTCATCAACTATTTCGACAACAAGACCTCTGCCTACTCTAGGTGATTGTAAACTTGATTGATACAATATGTTATATCCTATGTTATGAAAATAGTGTGCAATAATGTTGTAAAAATAATGTGCAATCAAGGGCTTAAGATTCTTCAACCTTGTCTTAGCAATTTCCTTTATTGTAGAATAGTTTTGATCCCCTTCTATATATACCTTTGTCTGGATGTTAGATTATTTTGTCATGTCATAAAGTAGGTAATATGGAGAGGGTAAAATGAGTGGATGTTAGACATTCGAGAAACCTAAATCACTCCAAGATATTTTACCCCTATCAAAAGAGAGTAGGATATAAATAACTTCATTGTAGGTTTGTAATTGTCTTATTTAAATATTTGTTTCACATCTTTATCTTTTGTGAGATAGTGTTAAAATTTATGCATTGGTTTTATTTTTGTATTCTTTAACTTCATATTGCTGATATTTTTTATTATTTGAGAAAAAGAGGCTATATTTGGATCCCCACACTTGAAAAATCATAACTCTTATTCATTATATCTTAAAGTAGGTGTGGTGGAAAGGGTGACAAGCATTCATTCTATCGTGAAGTAAGTATGGTGGAAAGGTAAGAGGAGCAGATGCCAGATATTTGAGAAACTTAAATCACTCCTAGTCGATTGGTCCTTCCCGAAAGAGAGAGTAGGATTCAATCCACTTCATCATAGGTTTGTAATTACCTTATTTATATATTTTTTTTCCAATAGCCCTATTTATATTTTTGGTTCACTTTTTTTTTAAGTGGGGTTGGACTTCTAGCAATGTTTTTGTATTTTGTTGAACTATTTTTTTTTGAAGTTATGAAAAAGTGGTTGTAATTGGCTCCTACATTTGATAAAAGCATAAATATCCCCTATAAAATGTGATAATTTACAAATAAATTCAATTGTTCTTATTTCAATTGAGTTGTTATAGCTAAATACCTAATTTTCTTTCATAATTTTTAATTCTTGATTTTCATTTTTTGGATTTTTTTTTAATTTTTAAATACAAATAGTTTAGAATTTAACATGCTTTTTTTTTTATATTTTTGTGTAGCAGCCTTCACATTACTAAAAATCCTACTTTACTTACGCACTCCATATTAGTAGAGCAATATTTCATAACTTTACAACATTATCATAGTTTGCATTACCAGCTTTACATTATTAGTTTCCTTCTCTATCCCATAATCCAACCAATAACTAACTCAAATAATCCATTCAACAATAAAGTCCACCTGATATCATATGCTTTTGCTTAGCATACAAAAATTCTATTCATTTCACAAAATCATAATCTGCATTGCCAAATCTTAACTAGTAGTTTCATGCAATGCATTGATCTATGAATGGATCTCCTAAAACATTTTGTAATGCTCCAAAACATTATTTTTATTTTGCTTGTTTCATGAACTACATTAACAAATTTGAGCTAATATTTTTTTTAATACATTTATCTATAAATGGATCTCCTAAAACATTTTGTAATCCTCTACAACATTATTTTTATTTTTCTTGTTTCACAAACTACATTAAAAAATATGAGCTATTAGTTTTTTCCAATGCATTGATCTATAAATGGATCTCAAACATTTTTTAATCCTTTATTAGAACCCATTTATTGACTATCCTACTTGCACATTTTTTCCCTTCCTTTAATGTATGTGTAAACATAATTTCTTCAAAATCTATAGCAAGGTCTTGTATATCCACAATGGTTTTTTGAATGTTCAATGGATACTTTGCTTTCTTCAAAATTGCATTTATTACTATTATAAAATCACCTTCCATCCTTATATTTTTCCATTTCATTTATTTGTTAATTCATGAAACTCTTTTTACTAATGATAACCATCTACCTTTCCATGTTGGTAGTTTATTTTGAACTCTATTTATAACTAGATTCTACAATTCCATCCTCATTCTCCCCTCAAATAAGATCATCCCTAGACATGTTGTTGGTAAATTTACCGTCTCCTTTTGATGTAACTTGCATATCTCTGCTTTGATTTTAGATGAAATGTTTAGGAATTAAATTTTGAATTTTGTCCTATTGACATTTTTTCCAAATACTCTTTCATATTCCCTTAATATTTTTTTTAATGGTTTTACATTCCTTTAATAATTTATTCAAAGCTCTGGCCTCATTTTCTTTGCCTTCCCAAAAAAATTTATATCATCTACATACTATTTATGAGTGATTATCAATGTTATTAGTAGCCATAAGTCTACTTATTAGATATTCCATAATAGTGAACAAATATGGTTATGAAGGATCTCCTTGTGTAAGACCCATATTATATTTAAATCTATTACTAGCCCATTGACATTGAATATGATTTTGTAGAAATACAAGCTTTAATCCATCTAGCCATTTTATTTCCACATCCAAAGTATTCTAATACAATAAAATGAAAATCTAATTTATCCTATCATAGGCTTTATTCATATCAAATTTTAAGATCATTGTTCTATATTTTTGAGAAGTTGTTGAATGCATATCTTCATAAGCTACTATGCTCCTATCCAGAATCTATCTCTCTTTCATAAACCATCCTTTCTATTCTAAAATACTTTTTTTTAGTTTTAGTCTTCCACCAAGTGTTTCATACTACAATGCATGACAAATTTTCAATTGAGATGTGAACCAAAACATAATGGATTTCTTCTTCTACAATATCCACAATGTATTTCAAATTGAGTCCAAATCATGCGTTTGAAGTGCGGAGTAAGAAGATAAATATCTCGATATAAATAACTAGATTAAAAAATTGAATGCTTTGTATTCCATGTTGATATTTTTGACTTCTTACTCTACACTTTTGTAACAACCCATATTTCCAACCCAACTCAAGAGAGTTTGTTTTTTATCATAACATGTTTATCATTTAAGTAAATTTCACAATCAAATATGTTTGAACCAATATCAATCAGGATATCAAGTAATCGAGAGAATTATGACATGGTTAGTGTCAAATCTCATGATAGTAGTGACAAGCACCTATCCAATCTTACATCCCATCATGATGTTTATTAAATATATATTTTAATTAAATCTATATCTCCTTTCATTTTAGTTACTTAACTGATTGAATGTGATTTCAATCTTACTTCCTATTTGGTTAAGCATTCAATTATTTTGTAGCAGAATATCATTCATATACTATTGCTTGAATCAAGGCACAACGCATTGCACCATATTATAAGAGTCATTTTTTGTGAAAAATAAGTGCAATATCTATTATTAGATCTAATAAAACTCAAGTGAAAATGTAAACTAATATTACCTATTGAACATCACTTGTTAACAAAATCATGCATCATATACAACTTTAGTCGTCATATTATAGAAATGTAAATGCATCATCTCATTGAAAAGTAAATAACATTTAAATTCCATTTCTTGCAACATCAACGATCTATCTAATTAACATCATAATAGATAGAAGATATAACATCAATTACAACCCATAAAAAAGAGATACATAACATATATCCTGGGAACCCTCACGGGGAATAAATCCCACCTCGAAATATGCATCCTCATATTTCATTATTTTTATCTCAATTTACACTGATATAAAGAATCTCAAAGATTCTTATGAACCATCATTAAATACGTGAGTATAAGATTTTTTCCATGCATTCCTATTTTGAGGTCATCATTACAATTGAAACACATAAATCAAATTTTCATTGGATACACATAAATTAAGAAATAGAAACCTCATGGTTCCCTCAATAATGAATCTTGCGTAGGCAGCAAATCCACCTCCCAAAAGAAGAAGTGATCTTTGGGTTTTCATAGTTTTGTGTAGTTTTGCTCAATTTTGACTAAAATGTACAAATGTCAAAATATACAAGTAGGAGAAAAACGTACAAGGTTGAAAATGTACAATGTGAAATGAAATAAAATTAAGGTAAAATGTGCATTTGGGTTTAATTAGACATTAGTAAACCTTGTAAAGAATTATTTTGGAAAATAGTTGGGAATGTCAGTTGTAAATATTGTGATTCTTTATAAACCACTTTGGAATGGTTTGTATATGCATTATATAGCCCCAATTAATTTTGTTGTTGTTCATTCATGTTCATATAAAGTTCATGGTTTTTTATTTTTGATGCGTAATTCATGGAGTATTGAGATTGAGTTCTATATTGTTTCTTGTGATCATTGTTGTGGTTGTGAGAAATTTCAATGGCTATGTGTTGCAGGATTATTTATATTTTAAAGTTATATTAGTTATAATTATTTCATTTCTCTTTTGAATTTTCCATACATAGTGAATGTTGCAGGTTGTGTATTTACTATTTGAAGCATAACTTGGTATTGTAGATGGGTGGAAGTGCATTGTGAATGATCCTGGTTACCTACAGATTTGGTATGAAGGATGGAATTTATTATATCAATAATTATATCCATACTTTCACATATCGAGGTAGTTGTACGATTTATGGAATCATCCATGGTGAACATAATTCATTGCTAGTGAATTAGGGTTTGCATGTTATGGAGAATTGGAGCAATTGACACATGGAAACTTCCCAAAATATGTATTGGAAGTATTGGTGATGCAAAGTGATATATCTGAATATTATTTGTAGCAAGGGTTCATACAAACTGTACAAGTGTTGTACAAAATCATACAAGTTATTCGTTTACCCAATTTGGTAATAAAAGCTGCAATCCAAATTTGCTAAATAAGGAAATATTGTTAGTTGGAAGAAATATATTACAAAACCAATCAATTTAACTTACAAAACTTTTTCTAGTAAATTTTATGAGTCTAAAATCATACAAGGTGCAGTGTTGTATGATTTGTATCATACAAATGTATGATTTGGTGATCGTACAAGATATTTTGGCTAGGTGACATAGTGTACAAGGAAGACCATACATACTATACAATTTGTACAAGTTAGGTTTTGATATTTGATTGATCATTTTAATAGCTTCCAAGGTCAGCTCCCCATCATGAATACTACACCACTAAATCTACATTTTGTGTCATTGCCTTATCAAAATTTGATATTTTTTAAACGGGTCAAAAGTGTTGTAGTTAAGATCATACAAGTGATAAACTTGAGTACACAAAATTGGAGGTGAATCACAAACAATAATATATATATATAGTCGTAGGGTATGGGATGAAGGAAAGGATATCCCAATTAGGGTGAGCACAAAAATTTCTCAAAGGAGGGACATGAACAATGTTGAACACAATACACATGAACCGGTAATAGAGCAAGTATTAACATCTAATAAAGCAAACATTAAGAGGTTGGATACACTACTGATTGATATGGATAGAAGAATAAGAAGTATGTAGATTCAAGGAGGACATATATGGAAGTCAAAGCATTAAAAAATAAGTTGTGTGAGCTCAAGGGGAGTGGATGGTAACACTTTAGAAAGTGGTAGATAGGTTGCAAAGGAGTCTGGTGGATGGGATTCAGGCACCAGAGGGACAACACCTGAGGTCTCAGGAGGAAGGACCAATACTACAACATACACACCAAAAAATGAGGTCACGTAGTGAAGATACATAGGAGGTTGATAGACGACTATTTTATGAATACAATATTTCTAGCATAGATGGTTTTGATGAAGACCAACATAGGGAGTTTACTTATAAGGTGAAATCAGTCAAGGATTCTAGGTGATACTTCATAAAGTGAAGAAGAGGAAACACTACAAATATGATCTCCACTTTAGGTGATAGTCGTAGAGGAAGAATACAATAATTCAAGCTTTGGCTCTTCTTTTGCAAAGAAGACCTTGTATCACGTGTTTTCCTTTTTTTGGATGATATTATTTTGTTAAAAGGATTTCACCTGTATGCTTGAAGCTCAACAACCGATCGTAAAATTCTGATCACATAAACCCACCAAAGTATGGATATGAAGCCCATACTAAATTAGGGAGCATAGGCCCTAACAGTACTCACCTAGTTCACTTGTAATTATTGATATACCTCTTAAAAGAGAAATATGTGATATATCCTACAGGCTATGATGGATCTTGGAGTCAACCTTGGCAAAAATAAGGTTCGTACAATTTGAGCCAATGGGTGGAGATGAAACCCACCATCGTTGGTCTCTACTAGTGGTTGGTGATGAAATCCAACTCACTAGTGTTCAAAATGAGACGTAGTGTGTGTGGTTCCTTTTATGCTTAAATAAAGTACAACAAGAAAGTACTCAATGAGTCTTCACTAAATGCATAAATAATTTTTCACTTTCAAAAATATTGCATGAATAATGGAACCTAAAAAATGTATATAGATAGACTACAAGCAAGAAAACCATACAAATGCATTTCTACTTAGTAATTTTCTAATTTTTTTCTTTTTTTGTTGTTTTTGTGATTAAATAAGAATGTGGTCTACCTTTCAATAAAACAAAGGGAGTAAGAAAAACCAAATTTAAGCCTTTTTGAATAGTAAAAATGTATAGGTCCAGGTACTTACCTTGAAAGCCTAAGAAGTTGTTTCTAGAAATTTTTGTCATGAAACCTCTATTTTATGGTCATATTGGGGTGGGAAGACTACAAATTTAGGGGCCATACCTACCTAGGACGTCTACTGTGGCAATCCTTGGATGTTCCAATTAGGAAATTAAGGGTCGTTTCAATCCAAAATAGCCAAAACCTACAACATTCAAAGGATAGAAATAGGATCAAAACTTGCAAAAATAAAATGGGATAGGTGTCCCACCATGATCGTGGATGTAAAGTAGAAAAATGATACACCTAGAAAGGGTAAATGAGATGCATCTATTATTCTACTTGATCTAAGCACTACGAAAGTGACACTTCAAACAAGCATAAAATGATAAGTATATGACAGAAATGGGCCGTTCTCCTTATATTAATATAAATATCAAATAAGTAGTTACAAATTTTCCCCTTGAGGGCTCTCAATTGATACACTCATTACAAAATCAAAGGATCAAATTCATTCAATAATATAAGGTGTGCTTGCTACGCTCATAATTGAAGAGCAGGATTTTGATGCCACCGCAATGTGTTCTATCACTGTTCTAACTTGTTGCTCCTTACTCATACATTGTGATACCTAGATCTACACATAAGAAATTGAAATTGATTAGTAGCTTGTGCAAATTAATATTGAATGTGTAAATGTGCATGCATCAATAAGCTTGAAAGAGGAAAAGTGTAGTAGATTATTCAAAATTGCTCCAAATACTACCAAAACTTGGATTCATGCATATTATGTGCTCTGTAAATGATCTAATTGAAAAAATTAAGTAAATTGTGCTTAGATTTGTGGTCATCCTGGGGTGAGCCATTTAGGCCTACAAAACACAAAAAGCATGATAACAGATGCAAAACAATTCCAAATTGCACTAAATTTTAACAGAGAGCATATAATCTAGTCTAAAATCCATCTATGTAAAAATAGTGGAGTAATTTGTACTCCAATTTGTGGCCATCCCAGGGTGAGCCATTTAGGTCTGTCATAATTTGGGGGGCATCCTGGGGTGGAACGACCACCAAATTTGTGGTTTTTGCCATTATTTTCTCTAGGATTGGATCTAAATTTCTCCTAAGGGTATTATCATAAAATTTGGGGACCTGATTCACTCAAATGGGTCAATTTTGTAAATATATTACACATTTTAGAATCACTTGAAAACCTCCTTCGCTCAATGGAGATATCAAAGTATAACACATAGTAGGTTGAGGAAAAATATTGATAGTATTTAATTGGGAATGTTGTAAATATTCCTCTCTAAAATTTGGTGGAATTGATCCACTTTATAGCCTAAGAGGGCATATTGTCAAATGGACATGTGATGCCATGCAAGGTGAGTGTCGTCATTTTATCCAAAGGTTGCCATGTGTTGGAGGGGGAAGGAATCTCCATTTTGGGTCTCCAATTTATAACTTGGCATGAGAGTTATGCACCCTCATGTTGCATGCTTGAATTGGTGAGATAAATGGTAGTTTTTGGGTGCCATTTGTCCCTCCTTTGAATTTTGGAGGGTCCAAGGCCATGGTCGTCCCATGCAAGGATGGCTACTGGTGGTCATCCTTGGGTGGAATGACCATGAACTATGGTCATCCTAGGGTGGAACAACCATACCTACATGGCCCAAAAATTTCTAAAAGTGGGGTAGAACCTCCCGAAAGTAGTTAAGACCACTATGTAATCCCTAATGGTTTCCCAAGGGGACCATATGGTGTCAATTATACAATGTCTTGGTCATCTGATTGATTGATGTGATTTTAGTGTCTATAGTAGGCTTTTGCAATAGATCAATAACAATCAATTGGTAATCCTCTATAACCAATCAGTTTATGTTGAGAGATAATCTTATGCAACAAACTTTTTGTAGACACCAAAACAACACCAATCCGATTATGTGACGACAAGCACTGATCGAATTGACATACACAGCCCCTAGGGCAGCCCCCAGAGGTTAAACAGTGGTCCTAACCACTCCCACAATAGTTTTGGAAGGTCAAAGGTCAATTTGGCACCTTTCAGGCACCTTGCTCCTTATTCATTCCACCCTAGGATGATTACAAATTGGTATTCGTCCCACCCTGGGATGATTAGCAGTATTCACTCCAGGGTGGGGCGAATAGCAGGTTTGACGAGCAAAAGGTCAAACCTTGACAAATGGCAGCTCAGATCCACCACTTAACTCCTCCTTCAATGCATGGAGTGCGAGTGAGCATTTTTGAGCTCAAAGAGGCAGTCATAGGGGCAGTCATGGAGCCCTTAATCAGGGAGGAATCTTCTTCCCCCTGGCAAGGCATGATGGCCAAGTGGCGCCTCTGCATGCTCATTCACAAGAGACCCTCAGGTCTATAAAATGGTGAGTCTTCTCACCCCAAAAAATATAGAGCAGGAGCATTTGGAGCAATGGAGTGCTACCGAATTACATCCTCACCCATCGTTTGTGCTTCTTACATCCTTGATCTCTCTTTTGGAAGGGAGGTTATTGGGTGATTATTGGAAGCGCAATCCGGACCCAAAACCCAAACATTTGGCCACAATACCCCACCTAATTTGCTAAAACAACCCCATAAGAGGTTTTGGACCCATCCCAAGTGGATTGGTGCCAAAACCGAGCCCCAAACGATGGGCGTCCTACCCCCGGGCGCCCCCGCACTGCTGTAGTCCTAATCGCCCCACCCCGGAGTGATTAGAAATCTATGGTATATTTCCCTACTATTTCTTTTGCATTTTATTCTAGGTCATCCATATATGTTGTCATTTAAATTTCATGTCATTTGGATAAGTTTTGGTTGTGATTTTATTATTTCTCGCTTTCACTAACCTATAGGGAGCACCATCGAATACAGGGCGACCGAGGTAGAATCTGCAAAATCCGACCATCTGGGTCATCCCAAAATGCCCCATTTTGTCTAACCCCAACTTTGTAGGTGTTTTGGAGGCCCCTGGATGGGACATTTAGGAGGTCACCTACTGACATTTTATGACAGTCCTAATCGTCCCACCCCGGAGCGATTAGAAATCTGTGGTAGATTTCTCGACTATTCCTTTTGTAGTGTGTTCCTGGTAATGTTTTCTTGCTTCTGTCAAATTTTTAGCTCATTCTGATATGTTTTAGTTATCATTTTAATTATTTTATGCATGCATCAACCGTAGGCCTTGGGGATCGCATGTTTCCCTCCATCCGCAGGTGCTACTAACCGTTTACTATTTCTCTGAATGTAGGATCCCAACACTGAAGGGGCAGCAAGGAACTATAGATGCACTCATGCAAGCGGCGGCGACGTTTGGTCCACCCATTTTCAATGTGGGCACGCAAAAGATCCCAAAGGGGAATGTATCATTTATGGTGTAACAAAACTATGTCCGATGCTCCCAGCCCCTAAAAAGGGAGGAGACGCATTGTAACCCGATCTCGAGAAAATTAATAAAATAAAGGGCTGCACTTTTACATTTGCTTTAAATCTCGTTTCAATTCGTTTGTTTTCCCTCTTTTCATGCATTCTCGTTCGTAGGACTTAGCGTTACATTTCCCTTTTGTTTGCTTCCGTATCCTCGTGCTTTTAGTGGCGATCATGGTGGGACCACTGTCCCCTAATTTTGAGATCAAATTTCTGATCAAAAGTTGTGTGTTTTTGCTTGCAGGTGTCAATATTTCAAGCACTGGACTACTGCTCGTTCCACCCTATGACGAATACAGAGCTGGAATTCGTGTCACCCAGGGATGAATGGGCATTCATCCCACCCTATGATGAATACAAATCTGTTATTCATCCCACCCCAGGATGATTAGCTCTCTGTGCAGTTTCAGAGCAGAAACTCAGAGGCATCCGGTTTGGGCAGAGAAGAGGTAGGGGTTCTGAGCATCCTCTGTCATTTTCTATTTTTTGTCTCTGTCATTTCATGTTTCTTTGCTTGCATAGGAGAGTTTTGCTGCATGTTTTTCTTTCTTTGCACAAATAAAAAGAACCCCACACACCACGTGGTAATTTAAACACCAAGGAGTTGGTCGTAAAACCCCAACCCTTGATCAAGACCAACGGTGGATTTCATCACCACCTTGGCTTGAATTTTTGCATACATAACCCCGATCGCTACTGTTGCTAGACGTAAATCCTGATGAAAGCTGACCAAGTGTAGTTGGGGTGATTCCCGGTGCATGAGGATAAGTCTTCTATGGTAGGTGTCAAAAATAGAGTGATTCCCCTTTCGTACCGCCTATGTTCCACGTACCATTCTGCTCTCGCGTACCAATAGTTTCCCTCACGTAAGGGTGGGTATATTGAGAGGTTTGGTATAACGGCCTGGCAGTGGTATATTGAAGGGGCGACCATTTTGGGAGACATAAGAGCCATCATATTGCATGTACAACAACACGTTCTTTACAAAGCTTTCAAAACAAAAATCAAAACACACTAAACCAGATTTAGGGCACACCTTTAATCTATAAATGAGATAATCACTTCTTTGATTGTGTGGTTCCCTTTGTTTAGTGTAGAAAAATCATCATAAAGAAAGATAAAAACCTACATAGCTTGTAGAGAGACACCACCATGGTGTACACCCATAGCCAAGCCCAATCACGGGCGGAAGCTACAGAGAGTGTACAAGGGGGCACAAGTCACCTCCGCTATAGCCCCAAGGACTTGGTCATACCACCTTGGTGGCCTGACCCACAAGATAGTCCACATCATGCCATTTCAGAATGGGACTATAGAGGCACCCCTTCGAGGGGCACTCCCATTCAGCGTAGACCCTTTCAGGAGGAGTCCTTACATGTGGCACTCAACATAAATGGGAAGGCTCCCTTAGATGCTCGTTATGAGTGGCCACCATGCAATGAAGCGCTAGAACAACATAGGGTCCATAAGGAGGGGCCACATGATTATGTCATCCCTCCTCTACCCCTCATCACTGTTAGGAATAACAAGCCAAATCCAGAGCACAAGGCTCTTCAGACAGGGCGAGCCAACTCTGCCCGCCCCTTTCACATATACGAAAGGGAGCATGAGGAAGACCATTACATTCCTCAAGAGCAATACACAGCGTAGGAGCAATGCACCTCTGCACCTGCTATCTATCAGGATCACCTACTGAGGCCAGAGCCTCGGGTGAATGTCACCAACCTCGATAGAGGAAAGTGACCTATAGAGATCTCGGATCATCATGACCGAGATAAATATGTAGGAGAGGCATCTAGGCCTCCTAGACTCAAGATGATAGAACAAATTGACCTGGCATTTGCCAGACATGCCGCCCACCAAGCACAAATCACGTAGCTTGAGCAAGACCAACAATAGTTGGAGCACCTGTATCGCCTTAGCAAAGAGCGCATTCAGCATCAAATAGATGAATTGCTCCAGACCACTATGCCTGAGAGGGTCCCAACCCCTCGCATGCATAGAATAGAGTTGTATGAGAGGCACAACCCCTTGGTGCGAGACAGGTCTCTGTGACCTTATCAAATGCTGCCTCCAAGACCTCCTAGACCTGAGCGGGAGACCACCCCTAGAGCCAATGATGGGCACCCTCCATGGGCACCCACCCATGTTTATAGGTCACACCCAAGAACTCCTCAAGAAGCCTATGAGGAGTATGAGCAAGAAGAAGAGTGGGCTGAAATGCCCTACCAAGGCAGAGGGGTGCTATCCGGCCACCCCTCCATAGGCCTCAAGTTCCCCGCAACCCGTAGCAGGAACAAACCAAGGAGGAAGAGATCAAATCTTCTGATGCATATAAAGCACTGCTAGAGCGCTTAGAGTCTATGGAGACCAAGACTTCTGGGCCCCAAAAGCCCACTTTATGCCAACTCCATAGTCACCCTGTGCATCCGTCAGTGCCGGCACCCCCATACCCTGAACACTTTAAGCTGCCCCAATTGGCAATATTTAGAGGGGAGGAGGATGCCCAAGAGCATGTGACTAGATTCTTGAGCCAATGCTTTGGCATTCAGGACAATGATGCTTTGTTGCTAAGAACATTTATAACCATGTTCGTAGGCCCTACCTCAGATTGGTTCACTCAGTTACCAAAGCATAGCATCAATAACTTGGATCAGCTAGTGGATGCATTCCTCGAATGCTTCACCTTCAACACCAAGAAGAAGGCATCACTAAGTGACCTAGCTAGCCTCAGGTAGTATGAGGAAGAAACCATGGCGGCCTATGGAAATCGGTGGAGGACATTGCTTTCAAAGCTGCCCTACCTCCCTCCCATGGCCGACCTGACCCAAATGTTTTCAAAGAGTTGTTTGAGGTCGATCTCCATGCTATTGCAGCTGCAACAATATGCCACTCTTGAGGAAGCCCTGGTGCAAGCTAGAATCATTGAGGAGATCAAGATACAGGATGGCAAGATTGCCAAGCCATGGAAGAAAGAGTGGCCTAAAAATGCCAAAATAGGGACCACGCAACCGAAACCCATTGTGGTCAATCAGGTTGCTATAAACGCACCAAAGCCTGCACAAGCAACATAACCCCAAAAGGCTAACTATCAGGTGGTCCCTCTTGACAGTTATGAAAGAGAAAATCATCGACAAGAGAAAAATCAGTAGCGTCACCCTAGGTGACAATTCACACCCTTTACAGAGTCTAAAGACTCCTTGTTTGACCATTTGTCCATGGTAAACTTGATGAACCTACCAGAAAGTCGACCTGTAGACCCCAACGCACCAAAACCCAAAGGTTATAGGGAAGACTTGTACTGTAGGTTTCATCGATAGAAGGGACATGATCTTTATGCATGTTGGAAATTTAAAAGCTTAGTGCAAGACCTAATCGACAACAAGACGCTAGTGGTGGATAATCCCGTAGCACCAAACAACCAATAGATGGAGGTCTTCAAAGACCCCCTGCCTACCCATGATGCGCAGGCCAAGACTCTACAGGTCAATGAGGTGACACAAAATTGCCCCATGCAGGGGTATGTAGGGATGATAAGCATCGTGACTAGGAACAAGAGGTACCCAAGCACAGCTACCCCCACTGCAGCTACAGGAGAGGTTCCATCAACGTCACAACCTCAACAACACCCTACACAACCTCCTCCACCTAGACCAGTGGCCATGATTCAGACCAAACTTACCCAAAGTTTGAGGACCACGTCGGCTAGGCTCTCCATTTACGAGCTCATACAACAATCATCACCCCATCGGGAGGCTCTAATGGAGATACTAAAAGCCATCGAGCTGTAGCCCCATGAAGCAAACTCTTTCAACAACTTTGTGGGACATGTCAAATGATGCACCGAGCCAATCATCACCTTTAGAGAGGATGAGCTAAAATTAGTGACTGGTGACATGGCGGATCCACCCCTGCACGTCATTGCGCGGGTCAACGGGATTCCATATAAGAGGGTGTTGGTGGACACTGGCTCGTCCAGTAATATAATTACAATAGCGGCATTGAAACACCTGAAGTTGCCAGCATCTCACATCGTGGCCTCCACCTATACTCTACGAGCATTCAATGATGCGATATGCTCGATGGTTGGCACAATTGTCCTGCCCATCCAGGTGGGACAAAAGACTATTCCTACATTGTGCCACATCTTGGAAGGTGAGATGGCCTATAATATCTTGTTGGGCTGGCCTTGGATCAGGGACATGAAGTGTGTCCCTTCGATAGCCCACCAATGCCTAAAGTACACATTCGAAGGGCAAGTGCATGTAGTCTCGGTGGACTTAGAACCCTTCAAGTATTGCAATGCGGTACAGCTAATGCCGCAATCGACCCTTCCATCAACACATTTGGATTTTTAGTTGAATCCATCTAAATAGGGTCCGATTTCGCATACATCCCCATTGTTAAGTCCATCAAACCCCCAGCTGGGTCCATCTTCATCATCTGGTCCTTCACCAATGATGCCACCTACGGTGGCCACACCGAAGGACAATGGGAAGAAACCCCTGGAAGAGGCACCGCCATCAGTCTCAACCATCTCTACCGAGGAGATGCCTAGCCGAATGGAAGTCGAGATGCCTAGTTCACCCGACATGGAGTGGACTCAGGAAGAACTCCCATTCCCTCCCCCTCAACCACCAACAATCACCATTGAGATGGCCAATACGGGCCTAGGGGAGTATCTAGTATGGAACATTGTAGCAACACCCGCAATTGAGTCCATGCAGGACATGGGGAGACCTCGCCTCCCCATCGGTACTATTGTTCCTCTAGGCTACCCACCAAATCAGATAAACTTTGTATATGGGGGCCTCGATAATGGCATTGAACCTTACATGCAAGAAGAAGAAGATGAAGAGCCCTTTGCTGAGGATGTCAACTATTTGTCCAACCCAGACTTTACTTTGAGATATCTTGGCCAATGCAATTGGCATGGATATGGGTTGGGCAAATATGAGCAAGGAGTGCACGTTCTTTGCCAACCAAGATATCGGATGCCATACGACAAGTCAGGAGTAGGGTTCAACCACCCTCTGCCCCTGGACATCTTGGTAGAGAACATGCAAGGCCTAGGGATAGGCAACAAGGATGGGTTGGCATTAGATCCATATGCCAATCCTAACAAAACATATACATTGGGGGATTATCTCCCATTGTTGACAACCCACCTTGTTGACCTCAACAACCCCTTCCCTTTGATCGAGAAAGGAGAAAGTTCGAGAACTCACTTACAAGAGGGATATAGACAAGGTCAGGAAGGATCTTCAGAAGATGAGTCAGAGTATGAGGTAGCACCATGGGACCCTTTCGAATCGGATAGCAATCACTCACAAGTGACCCCCATGGATGACTACCAAGAAAGCCTCTTGGCAATGTTCCCTTTGGATGCTCCAATCGAGCAAGTGCCACCTCAAGAAAATTAGGTCCCCCCATAGAGAGCGGAACAACCCCGATGGGACCAGATCAATTTGCTCGAGCAGGATGAGCCTCACATGTCACAAATAGTTGTCGGAGCCAACGAAGGCCTATGGATCTCCGACAGTGATTATGAAGATGAAACTGAGATGGCATATCTCAATCATATGCGACAACAACAATACCCCATGGATATTGATGACATGTTTGAACAACTAAACATGGGGCCAAGGCATAGGTGGCACCTAAACCCAGCACAGTTGGACCAAGTGTTGCATCCACCACTTTGGGCATACAGAGAGCACCTTCCGCCCAGAGACCCTATAGAGTTATCAGTGCCAAGGGCAGACCCTATCCTTTTATCCACACATAGGGCCGATCCATTTGTGCCAATACCCCCAGAGCCAGATCCGGAGCACAAAAATCATCAAGGATGTCCGAGTCACCACCCCCATGGTAATGGAGACCAAAATCATTTCATCAACATGATCTCCATTGACTTAACCGCCCCCATCCGCAATCCAGCTGATCCAACATGGTCATTGTATCTAGACCTAGATGCCATAGACTGGGATCACGTTAATTCACCACCATCCCCATCAGAGTACTGGCCTTGCGGTGAGATGCTTCATTTCACCCCAAGACCAACTCAGGATATCTTCCATGTTGAAGAGGGACCCGAAGTTCCTAACGTAGATCTAAATTCAGCGAATGATATCCACTTGATCCCAACTCCACACCAGTTGGAGGATGGGTCCCACATGTCGATCGAGGAGATGATCGACGTAGACATCGGCTCTGATCCAATGAATCCATAGATCATCAAGTTGAGGGGTAAGTCTATCCCCCGAAGAGCAAGCCGACTACATTGCCCTTCTCAAAGAGAAGAAGGAGGTTTTTGCATGGTCCTACAAAGACATGCCGGGGCTAGACCCATAGCTAGTCATGCATAATCTAACGCTTGATCCGACAGTCAAGCCAGTTAAGCAAAAACTACGTAAGATGCACCCAAAAGTGGCCTTAATGGTCAAATATGAATTACAAAAGCTGTTGGATGCACAGTTTGTCATCTGCATGGATTACCCACCATGGTTGTCCAACATGGTACCCATCAAGAAGCCCGATGGGAGGATTCGCATATGCACCAATTTTTGAGATCTAAACAAAGCGAGTCCTAAGGATGATTTCCCCTTGCCTAGCATCGATGCATTGGTAGACGCTACAGCAGGCCATGAAATGCTTTCCCTCATGGATGGTTTCTCGGGATACAATCAGATTCGTATCAATCCCGAGGACCAACTAAAAATGGCGTTCACAATGCCTTGGGGGACATTTTGTTATAAGGTCATGCCCTTTGGCCTTAAAAATGTTGGTGCCACCTACCAACGTGCCATGACATACATCTTCCATGATCACATGCATAAAACTTTGGAAGATTACATGGATGATTTGTTGGCCAAATCTCTTTTGCGCCCGGATCATCTCGATGACTTAAGCAAGATCCTCGATCGCCTCATCGAACACAAAGTCAGACTAAACCCCAAGAAGTGCGTATTTGGCATCACATCTAGAAAACTCTTGGGTTTCATAGTCTCAAAATGAGGCATCGAGGTGGATCCACATAAAGTCAAGGCAATCCTTGAAATGCTCCCCCCAACTACCATCAAGCAGCTCAGAAGCCTATAGGGAAAGGTCACGTCAATCAAGCGCTTCATAGCGTAGCTATCTGACAAGTGTCGACCCATGAATAAATTATTGCACAAGGGGGTAGCATTTCATTGGGATGACGAGTGCCAGTCAGCCTTCGATGACATCAAACAATACTTGGCTTCACCGCCAGTATTGGCACCACCTAGACTAGGAGTGTCATTCTATTTATACATCTCAGCTACTGAGGTGGCACTGGGTGCCATGCTAGCCCAAAAAAATGAACTACACAAAGAACAGGCTACTTACTATCTTAGCCGCACCCTGGTCAGTTATGAACTTAACTATGCATACGTTGAGAAGCTATGCTTGGCAGTGGTGTTTGCTACCAAAAAGCTATGCCATTACATGTTGAGCAACATGACGTATGTTGTGTCTAAGGAGAATCCATTGCGGTACATGATGAGTCATACTTATCATAGTAGCCACACGATGAAATGGATCATGTTGTTGATGGAGTTTGACATCGAATTCATTGGACAGAAGTCCATCAAAGGTCAAGTCATCACCGATCAACTAGCAGAGGCTCCTCTCGAAGATGATCAGCCTCTGACCATAGAGCTACCCGATGATGGGGTCTTCCATGTCTCAGAATCACCAGATTCTGATGAGCCTGAGTCACAGGCCGACATAACCCTATTTTTTGATGGTTCTAAATGTGAGCAAGGGGGTGGCACGGGAATCGTATTCTTCACACTGCAAGGGGCTCCAATGCCTCTATCATTTAAACTTGATTTCTCGTGCACCAATAACAATGTAGAATATGAAGCCTTGCTCATAGGTCTTCAGACAACAATCACCATGAACATCAAATGCTTGAACATCTTTGGTGATTCGCTGTTAATTGTCAACCAAGTGAAAGGGGTATTCCAATGTAAATGCCCAGTTTATACAGGCCTACAAAGCCCTTGTGGATAAATTCCTAGCAAATCTTGAATGGTACGACATCGAGGCACTCCCTCGATCATCGAATCATTTTGCGAACACTATGGCCTCCTTGGGGTCACTAATCCCGCAAGACCCTTTCGGTGAGATGACAACCATTCAAGTCAAAACACTATCGCAATCCATGATGGAGCGTGCAAGCTCTGACTTAACGCCAGGAATCCACCTGATCCAGATTGAACCATCTCAGGATAGGTTCTCTCGAATCCATGATAGTCTGAATCAAGCCAACTGGGGGTCCTTGTTCTCCCCTATTCCCCTTAATAGCAACACAACGCTATTCTTACAGGTTCTTTCCCGCTCAGCTTTTTCTAGGGATGAACCTCAAGAGGGATTGGTTGTTCATACCATCGAGGCTTCTGATCAGCAGGATTGGTACACACCCATAAGAGACTACCTCAAGTTAGGTAACCTCCCACTTGGATTGTCGCATGCCACGAAAATATCATTCAAATAGAAAGTGGCAAAACATGTCTTGCTAGGAGACATTTTGTACCGTCGAAGCTATGAAGGAATCCTCCTCCGTTGCTTGGACCAACAGGAGTCCGCTTGGGCGATCACCCAAGCACACGATGGTACATGCGGTGGCCACTTCAGTGGTATGGCCATCACAAAGTGCATTCTTCGCATGGGCTATTATTGGCCATATTTAGAGCGAGATTGTTGCGCATATGTAAGGAAGTGCGTGAAGTGTCAACACCATGCTAATTTGACACACGTACCTTCTCAGGCCTTGCAGCCGATCCAATCGGCTTGGCCATTCTCGCAGTGGGGCTTAGATCTAATCAAAAAGATCTCCCCTGCATCGTCAGGCCATCACACGTTCATCATAACGGCCACAGAGTACTTCACCAAGTGGGTGGAAGCAATTCCGCTTACCTCTACGATTGGAACCCGCATTGCGGAGTTTATTTTACATAACATCATATGTCATTTTGGTATTCCATCCAAGATCATCTCGGATAATGGGACGTCGTTCAAGAACAAAGACGTGCATGCTTTGACCACAAAGTACAAAATTCAGCACAATTTTTTGACACCTTATTATCCGTAGGCAAATGGGCAAGCAGAGGCGTCAAACAAAATGCTAGTTGCCATCCTCAAAAATATAGTCACAGATAGTCATAAGGATTGGCACATTCAAATACCACTTGCTCTTTGGGCTTATCGCACTAGCATTCGGATGCCCACTGGGGCAACTCCATTTTCGTTGGTGTATGGCTCCGAGGCAGTCATGCCTCTCGAGTTGGAAATTCCTTCCCTACGCATATCAATGCAAGAGTTCATCGATGATGACACTACGCGACAGGCCCGATTAGACCAGCTTACGTTGCTTGATGAACGACGCGTCAATGCTCTCGAGCATTTGCGTATCTACCAAGAGCGACTTAAGAAAGCATACAACATGAAAGTTCACTTGAGGGACTTTCAGGTTGGTGACCTGGTCTTAAAAGAGAACCAACAAAACTCTAACTTTCCGCCCCATCTAAGGGACAAGTTCATGGCAAACTGGTTAGGTCCTTATGTAATTGATAGTAAAATAGGACCTGGAACATACCGGCTAGCCTCTCTTGATGGAATCAAGGAACTAGAACCCTTGAACATCAGTCATTTGAGGCCATTCCATATTTAAGAGAGACATAGCCCAACCAAAAAGCTCCAAGGATTCCTACAATCACTTGGTCAACCCCAAAAATGCCCCAAAGGTGTCTATAAACCCTTTGGTCAAACCAAAAGCTCCAAGGATTCCATAATCACTTGGTCAACCCCAAAAATGCCCCAAAGGTGTCCATAAACCCTTTGGTCAAACCAAAAAGCTCCAAGGATTCCTATAATCACTTGGTCAACCCCAAAATGCCCCAAAGGTGTCCATAAACCCTTTGGTCAAACCAAAAAGCTCCAAGGATTCCTATAATCGCTTGGTCAACCCAAAAATGCCCCAAAGGTGTCTATAAACCCTTTGGTCAAACCAAAATGCTCCAAGGATTCCCATAATCGCTTGGTCAACCCCAAAATGCCCCAAAGGTATCTATAAACCCTTTGGTCAAACCAAAAGCTCCAAGGATTCCCATAATCGCTTGGTCAACCCTAAAATGCCCCAAAGGTGTCCATAAACCCTTTGGTCAAACCAAAAGCTCCAAGGATTCATAATCGCTTGGTCAACCCAAAATGCCCCAAAGGTGTCTATAAACCCTTTGGTCAAACCAAGGTAAAAACATGTCAAAACCCCAAAGGTGCCATAATCCCTTTGGTCAAACCAAAAGCTCCAAGGATTCCCACAATCGCTTGGTCAACCTAAAACGCCCCAAAGGTGTCCATAAACCCTTTGGTCAAACCAAAAGCTCCAAGGGTTCCCACAATCGCTTGGTCAAAACAAATATTCAAAAACAAACAAAAAACAAAATATAATCAAAAATAACAAAAAAATTGCATCTCACTTCCATGCATACTCTTAAAAATCAAAACACAAAAAAATAGTTGCATTAGGCATCGCATACATACATTGCACATTTGTTGATCATACAAGTCTAAGGCACCATAGACTGTAATTACTCGGCAATTCCATCATTCTCCACATTTTTCCACTTTGAAAATAATTCAGCAAAAATAAACGCCATTCACATTTTTCACAACATCATAGTCAGTTGTCTTCTAATGTATCTAGGGTTTTCGCCATTCAGTTGTCATTAGATTTCTAGCCAAAAACTGTACAAAGTCAGACATATTTTACAAAGGTAGAGTTCTACTTGGATCACACCTTGTTACGTAGCATCCCAACACAAGCTAAAACACATTAAAAAATTCCCAAGTTGTGTAAACGAAATATGAAACCTACATAGCAGACTCGGTTACCATAAGTGAAACGGTTATCTTGCTCATCCCCCTGTGCGAATGACCCCAAGAATGCTGAGAGTTGGCAAAAGGACAAGCATCTTCCCTACCCAATTCCCCCAAAATAAATAGTGGTTTTCACCACTATCACAAATCCCCAAAGTCTCAAAGGGTTGCAAACATCACAAATTGCAAAAAGTCAAAATTCAAACTCCAAAGTTTGATATCCACACCCTTAAAGTGCACACATCAAAAAGCACAAGCAATAGTGATTCTCATCACTCAATATCTAAATCCCTTGCTCAAAAAAAAAAACAAAAATAAATAGTGATTTTTATCACTATATAAGAGCAAGTATCCCAATACAATTGAAGAAAATAAGGGAGTCGAACTTGAATCCCTGGAACTCTCAGCATTCGGAAGGTCATGAGGTGATCCTCAGTACCGGTTTGGTGGATAGCCTATCGGTCATTGGTGGCAAACCTCCCGCATGATGATATATCTATCACATTAAATTGTGTGCGAGATCAATGTTTGCATGTGGATGAGCTAGCTTATGGTATCCTAGATGGCACCATAGATTAATCTTACTAAATACAACAAAGGAGTTAGTGGAGCTAATTAGGTGATCCTTAGTACAGGTTTGGTTGACAGCCTATCTGGCACTGGCGGTATCCTGACAAATACCACATGAACGAACTCAATTGCACACACAGGGATGCGAAATAACTTGGTCAAACTCAAGTCTGATTCATACCTTATTCAAAAGTCTTGTAAGATAAAAGTACAGTCTTGGCTAGTTAGTTAAAACATCTGAGTCTCAAAAAACCTTAACTACATTCTAAACCAACTGTGATACATTCCATTATTACACCACCATCAAAAATATATACAAAACAAAAGAAAAATATATACATACAAAGTCATTTCATAACGCAATCACCTAGTACAAAAAAAGCCATTAAATCCCTTGTACAGTCTATGGTGCCACCGCCAAATATCAACAACTCAATTCATCCATTCCATATGCATACATCATATAATTAGAAACATCGCATTCATAATAACATATGCATACATCAATGTAAATACATGTGCATAAAATCAAACCATAACAAGTGTATAAATCCATCTCCCGCTGATGGTACATAGCCAATATGTTCTCCCACTTCGTCAACTTGAGTCTGTAGGAGATCCCTCTCTTGTAGAGCATCCCTGAGCTCCTCATCCTGTCTTCGAAGTAGATCCTCCAATCGTGCTATCTCAACATGATGCCTCACCTCCATACCCTCTAGGACTGCCTGAGGCATAGGCATATCAGGGATGGCAGGCTGCTCCGGCTCCCACTGCTTTGGGATGTCCTGCATATCCGGCTGCTCTAGAATCCCAAAATCATCCCCCCAAAGCTATCAACCTCCACCATGTTTGCATCCTCGAGCAGAGCCCCCCAACCCTCTCCTGATGCCTCTACACCCTCCCCACCTACTGCTATCACCTCTGGACCTCCTAGAGGCCCCTTGCCCCACCATCGTCACATCATCCACCACTGGTCATATTCTGTAGTCACCCCGACATTATCCACATCAGGGACATTGATCGCTGCATCTAAATCCTCACCCAGTGACTCAATGATCGGCTAGGCCAGAGTCCTCTCGTCGCCCTGACATTGATAGATCAAGGGCTCACCAGGAAACCCATGGTGCACCCCAAACTATTGCATCACCCGAACGTATGGGAAGTACTCCTACTCGGTCCTATGCTACCCAATCAGCCATCTCCCTCTGTGCACCCATCGAAGCCACTCTCCCACCTCAGGCTAGGCTGGACAGTCCTAGTATGGACGCCAGAACACATCCCCTAGAGCAAGACGCATGAAGGCATCAGCATAGTGCCCTACGATACCTGCCCACCATCGACTTTGACCCTGCTCCTCGGACCTCCGCCATAGAGCCGCATACCCTATCTCCCTGTCCACCATCTCTGCACGAGTAGTCCACGATAAACCCTATGGCCTCTCCATAGCTATGTGTTGCCATCCCTAGCACTACAACAGATAGCTACATCCAATCCCCTTCTGCCTTCGATAGCGGACCTCGTACAACTCATCATAGAGCTATGCCAGTAGTGTCTGACCCCACCTCATAATCAATGGCTCTCAGGTCAGACACTCAACTAGTTTGAAAAAAACCTCTAGCAGGTCCCACGGGAACCCCTCACACAAGGAGTCGAGAAGTAGTATGTTGGAGATGAGGGTCATCAGTAGTGCATGCCTCACCCCCAACACGCCCTTCTCCAGCCACCACCGTACCAAAATACCCCCAATTAAGAAATTCCCCTCTGCCCTCTCCATCGGACTATCCACCCCCATCTCCACCCCATGCCCGAAGCACCATGTTAGCACCACCGTCCGCTGATCACGTGGAGTAGTACGAATAGGAAGCCTGTCTATCAAAATCCATAGAATCCGATAGACATCCTCAAGAGTCACCATCATCTCTCTATTGGGAGATGAAAGGTATTGGTGCAGGGATCCCATAAGTTGATCAGGGCTATCAGATATGCCCGATCCCCCACCACAGGCTCTAACTAAGTCACATGCTTGAGCCCGAGGGCGTCAAGCCAATCCTAGTCCACCATAGTCAACGCCTCCCATGCACCTCTAAAAACACCGTCGGCACATGGTACCGGCTCTTCACCACCTGAAAATAAAAAACAACACAAAAAAATTAAAAACATGAAAGAAAAAAATTGTATAACAAAAACATTTAACAAATGTATAGCTACAACATTTGATAAATGTACAACAAAAACAGTAACATGTATAGTACAAAAATTCAAAAAAAAAAATCAAATAAACAATGCAACTGATAAATAAAAAAAACAAATTAAAAAAAAACATTTGTCAGTTACCTAGGGTTTTTAACTTTAGTTCAAATTGATAAATAAAAAAATAAATAAAACACATTTTTCAGTTACCTAGGGTTTCTACCTTTAGTTACAACTGATAAATAAAAATAAAAAAATTAAAAAAAACATTTGTCAGTTACCTAGGGTTTCTAACTTTAGTTACAACTGATAAAAAAAAAAACACATTTGTCAGTTACCTAGGGTTTTTAACTTTAGTTACAACTGATAAATAAAAAACAAAATAAAACAGTTTAACCTAGGGTTTTCATCCTAGTCTAAACAATAAAAATACAAAAACAAAATAAAGCAATTTAACCTAGGGTTTTCATCCTAGTCTAAATGAATAATAAAAAAAAAATAAAATAGTTTAACCTAGGGTTTTCATCCTAGTCTAAACAATAAAAATACAAAAAACAAAGTAAAACACTTTAACCTAGGGTTTTCATTCTAGTCTCCAACTGAAAAATACAAAACACAATAACAAAAGTTTTCAGTTCCTAGGGTTTAAACCTTAAGTTTAAAATAAAAAAAAACAATAAAAAACATACACAAATAGTTTTCCGTTACCTAGGGTTTAACCTTAGTCTAAAACTGATAAAAAATAGAAAATAACATAAATTTTTTTTTTAAAAGCTAAGTTTTTGATCTTAGTTTAAACTAGGGTTTTATTTTTAGTTTACAACAAAAACAAAATAAACATGGTTTCAACTAGGGTTTCGATCATAGTTCTAACAAAGCAATACAAAGCACAAATTCAAACAAACAACAAACATTTAACTAGGGTTTTCATTTTTAAATCAAAAAATAAACTACAAAAGAAAAGAATTACGGTTTTAAACTGTACAACAAAACAAGCAAAATAAAGAGAAGGGGCACTCACCGGTCTCACTTCGGCTCCGCCACTTGATGATCCGGTCTGTGAACTCATGGTGTCCGAGAAATCCGATAGCTCTCCACTATGCGAACTCGACCTCCTCCTCCTCACAGCTCCAAATCGCCAGAAAAACAAAGTGCAAATGAGCCCAAAACCTAGTTTTGGCCCTTAAATAGGATTTTAGGCCTATAATCGTTCCACCCTGGGATGAGCACTCTAGTTAGCACTCGTCCCACCTTGGGATGATTACAAAACTAGTATTCATCCCACCCTGGGATGATTACAGAGCAAGAAATTAAAAAACAGCAAAAACTGCACCAAAATGCACAAAAAATAGCAATAAAATTGCCAAATAAGAGTGCTTTTGCACTTGAAATTATTGGCATACAAAACAAATGTCGGGGTCACAAATCCTCACTATCCTACTCCCTAAGAATGCTACCATAGCTGGACCGCTCCACGAGAGGATGGATTTTTGAGAATTTCATCCCCAAATGGCATCACAAAAAGGGTCCAAACCCACCCAAAAATAGCAATAACATTGCCGAACAAGGCACCTTTGCGCCTATGCTTCTTGGAATTAAAAATAGATGTTGGGGTCACAAATACTCACTATCCTACTCCCTAATAAGGCTACCATAGCTGGACCACTCCATGGGAGGACGGATTTTCAAGAATTTCATCCCCAAACGATGTCACAAAATGGGTCCAAACCCACCCAAAAATAGCAATAACATTTTTGAACAAGGTACCTTTGTGCATGTGCTTCTTGGCATACAAAATAGACGTCGGGGTCACAAATCCTCACTATCCTACTCCCTAAGAAGGCTACCATAGCCGGACCGCTCCACGAGAGGATGGATTTTTGAGAATTTCATCCCCAAACGACGTCACAAAAAGGGTCCAAACCCACCCAAAAATAGCAATAACATTGCCGAACAAGGTGCCTTTGCGCCTACACTTCTTGGCATACAAAACCGATTTCGAGGTCACAAATCCTCACTATCCTACTCCCTAAGAAGGCTACCATAGCCGGACCACTCCACGGGAGGATGGATTTTCGAGAATTTCATCCCCAAACGACATCACAAAAAGGGTTAATACCCACCAAAAATAGGTCCAAATTGTTGGGAAACTGCATAAGCATTCAACGGAAAACAACTGAAGGCACCCTTACAAAAGCCATCTTGGGTCAAGCGACTCGTCACTTTTCTCATGTCGGTCATTCCCTCATCGATTCTTTGCTTAAGGGGGTAGTCACACATAGTCACCAATCAACAAATACACACCCAATCAAGGAAATGGCATGCATTCAAAGAATCATTGACAAAGACAATCACGCTCATGCTTGGGGTAGCAAACAAGCAATAATCACAAGTTGATCAAACACTTGGCATTCTAGAATCATGAACTCAAGGTTCCCATAGACAAAAGGTTGTACCCTTTGCCTATTCATGACTAAAAAATGTCCAAGATCAAGTAACACCTCACCGAAAAATGTTAACACTTGAATTAAGCTCCTTAGCTCGTCAGAAGCAAGGATTCAAGAATGCGTGCCCTTTCCATACTTGGGGTATCAAAATTTGGTTAGGTTACTGAATAAACCTAATCATTAGTGCTTTGGTTATCTATTTTTACTCAACACTGTGCCACGCACAATGCATCCCAAAAAGGGGCATCTGTAGACACCAAAATAGCACCAATCCGATTATGTGACGACAAGCACTGATCGAATTGACATACACAGCCCCTAGGGCAGCCCCTAGAGGTTAAATAGTGGTCCTAACCACTCCCACAATAGTTTTGGAAGGTCAGAGGTCAATTTGGCACCTTTCAGGCACTCTGCTCCTTACTTGTTCCACCCTGGGATGATTACAAACTGGTATTCGTCCCACCCTAGGACGATTAGCAGTATTCGCTCCAGGGTGGGGTGAATAGCAGGTTTGACAACAAAAGGCCAAACCTTGACAAATGGCAGCTCAAATGCACCACTTAACTCCTCCTTCAATGCATGGAGTGCGAGTGAGAATTTTTGAGCTCAAAGAGGTAGTCATAGGGGCAGTCATGGAGCCCTTAATCAGGGAGGAATCTTCTTCCCCCTGGCAAGGCATGATCGCCAAGTGGTGCCTCTGCATGCTCATTCACAAGAGACCCTCAGGTCTATAAAATGGTGAGTCTTCTCACCCCAAAAAAAGAATAGAGCAGGAGAATTTGGAGCAATAGAGTGCTACTGAATTACATCCTCACCCATCGTTTGTGCTTCTTACATCCTTGATCTCTCTTTTGGAAGGGAGGTTATTGGGTGATTATTGGAAGCACAATCCGGACCCAAAACCCAAAAATTTTGCCACAATACCCCACCTAATTTACCGACACAACCCCATAAGAGGTTTTGGACCCATCCCAAGTGGATTGGTGCCGAAACCGAGCCCCAAACTACGGGCGTCCTGCCCTTGGGCACCCCCTGCACTGCTGTAGTCCTAATCGCCCCACCCCAGAGTGATTAGAAATATATGGTAGATTTCCCTACTATTTCTTTTGCATTTTATTTTAGGTCATCCATATATGTTGTCATTTAAATTTCATGTGATTTGGATAAGTTTTGGCTATGATTTTATTATTTCTCACTTTCACTAACCTACAGGGAGTGCCATCAAATACAGGGCGACCGAGGCAGAATCTGCAAAATCCGACCATCTGGGTCATCCCAAAATGCCCCGTTTTGTCTAACCCCAACTTTTTAGGTGTTTTGGAGGCCCCTAGATGGGACATTTAGGAGGTCACCTACTGACATTTTATGACAGTCCTAATCATCCCACCCTAGAGTGATTAGAAATCTGTGGCAGATTTCTTGACTATTCCTTTTGCAATGTGTTCCTGGTAATGTTTTCTTTCTTCTGTCAAATTTTCAGCTCATTCTGATATGTTTTAGTTATCATTTTAATTATTTTATGCATGCATCAACCATAGGCCTTGGGGATCGCATGTTTCCCTCCATCCGCAGGTGCTACTAACCATTTATTGTTTCTTTGAACATAGGATCCCAAAACAGGAGGGGCATAAAAGAACCATAGACACACTCACACAAGCGACGATGATGTTTGGTCCGCCCATTTTCAATGTGGGCATGCGGAAGATCCCAAAGGGGAATGTATTATTTATGGTGTAACGAAACTATGTCCGGCGTTTCCAGCCCCTAAAAAGGGAGGAGATGCATTGTAACCTGATCTTGAGCAAATTAACAAAATAAAAGGCTGCACTTTTACATTTTCTTTAAATCTCATTTCAATTCATTTGTTTTCCCTCTTTTCATGCATTCTCATTCGTAGGACTTAGCGTTACATTTCCCTTTTGTTTGCTTATGTATCCTCGTGCTTTCAATTTTACCTTGTCAAGTTTTTACAATCGATCGATAAATATTGATAGATAATCCTCTACAAACAATCAATTTATGTCGAGTGGGTTGTCAGATTGTTAGGTTTCTACAACTAATTAGCATCTACCGATTGAAAATACTATACAACCTATCAATTTATATCAACAATAATCCTTTGCAAATAATCAACATCTATTAATTGACAACCCTCTACAATCGATCTATTTATGTTGAGAGATATTCCCCTAAAACTACAACCAATCATCAAATCTAACGATTGATAGTCTTATACTATCAATCATTTTTTGTTGATAGAAAGTCCTCTATAACCGATTAGCATTGTATCACACTTCTTTACAACTGATCAACAAATCTTGTAATTGATAGTTCTCTACAACTAATTAGATTTCTATCGATAGAAAATGATAGTGTTTGTTTTTTGGGCTTCTACAATATTTTTTCTACTTCAAATCTATTTTCAAGGAGTTTGAGTGTTTTAGATGTATGTTTATCGGTACCATATTAGGTATTTGTACAGGTGTATAAGAGGTAAATTGGGCAATATAAATATTTTTTTTTTATAATTTGAAGGCAAAAGAGGTCCACAATTTAGGTGAGAGTGTTAGCAATTTAAAATTATAATGGTGAAATTATTTTCAATCTGGGGTGAGCCAACCCCATAAAAATTTTGCTCCCAAAAATTTCAAGCAAATGGGCCAACATGTAGGGTCCCCCTATTTGCCATTTCCAAATTAAAAAATCATAATATTCACAAATTGATGATATTTGCCACTATGCATAATGTTGGATATTACATAAGACAATAGGTCTATGATCTAAAATATGCATCCCATTCCTACCTTTCAGAATTAAGGTAATAATATTTGATTTAATTCTTTAAACATTTTTTTACTACCTATGGACTCGTCTATAACAACCATTACATATTCCTCCAAAATTTTCCAAAATATTTGAAAAACTCAATTAGGAATCCATTTCGACTTGGAATTTTTCTTATACTCATTCTAAAGACTACCTTTTTCAATTCCTCTCTATAAATGGGTTTCAAAAAGTCCTAATTATATTATTTAGAGATAATAGTGGGTATGACAATAAGAACTTCTTTCAGAGCCTCTTTGTCTTGCACCATACTTTCCTTAAAAAATTTAGAAAAATAATTCCATTGAATGGAAATGTATACCTAGGATTGTATCAAAGGAGTACCCATTATCATCTTGAAGAGATTACATCTTGTTCATTTGTCTCCTAGAACAAGCAGCATGATGGAATAGATCTTGCTCAAATTTGTTGGAAGATGACACTATTTCATGTTAACAAAACAATAAACCAGGATCATACTATTATGCATTGAAACATAATCACATCAAGATAATATTGCACATTAATATATCACTCAAATAAATGGATACAAGATATCACAAAAGATATATTTCTTCTATTATGCTTCCATATTCATGATATGATACAATAATAGAGATTTATATTCAATATAATACAATACATGACATTTCAGTCCTCAAACTGTTGCTCTCCCCTACAAATCTAGGAAATGCAACCTTTCACATTATTGTCATTAATACAAGCTCTCAACATACGACATGTTAATATGACTCTTCATAATCCTCTATTTTGACACATTGTACTTTCACAAGGTGACACATACATTAGACAAAAGGACCAAATAATGAAATACTCACAACACCCCCCTTTAGTACAATATTTGGTAACAAACCTTTTACAATTTTGATGACTACACATTCCTACTTCATCAAAAAAATTATTCATTCTCTACGTGCCACTATCTCTATATCTTAGAAACTATGAATCACACTTGGTTTCCTTTTGAAGGAACCATACAACATTCCTTTTAGCTTATCCCAAGCATTCATATCAATCCATCCACAATTTATTTTTAATATACATATTTTCTTTCTTTTTGTAGATAAAACATGTGTGAATGGTTGTCTTCCACACAATTTACAAGAATAGATATTCCAACATTTTTCTATCCTATGACAATATTTTCCACAAATGTCACATTTATTTTCTTTCACCAATTTGTGGTCACTTTTACTTGTTGGTCATCAAATCCGCACAGGAAAGGACTTTCGGTGGGTTTGCGCACCCTGGACCTACGACCAACATTGAAAGGCCGAGGGGAAGAGATGCCCCTCGTGTCGATCTCCGGAGAAAGGCTGACTCCTATACTAATCTACTTTTGGGGTTTGAGACAAGAGTGCAGGAAAGAAATAAACAGGGTAAGGGTTAGGAAAAGAAATAAAAAAAGGGTAAGGGTTAGAGAAAGAAATAAAAAGAGTAAGGGTTAGAAGATGATGATTTAAGGTGGGAGAGAACAGGAAGCACGATTACTCGCTAACAAATCAAATAGCAGTAGGAAATACCAAGAATAGCATGAAGGAAATGAAATGCTGAACTTCCTATGTATCCTCTGGACGGGCTCGCAGGGTTCTCCTTTCTCTCTCACTGGAATTCAGGGTTCAAAGGAACAACGATTGAGATAAGGGAATAACAGAAACCTCCATCCACCAGGCAGCATAAAAGAAAGCAACAAGGCATTTTTTCTCTCCTATGTATCCTTCAGGGTGAATTTTAGGGGTTTAGTCCCCGATCGCACATCGGATTCAGGATTCAGAGTCTCAGTATGCGAACGAGAAAAGACAAAAAAATTAAGCACAGAAGGCAACATAAAAGAAAGAAATAGAGCACAAAATATCTTTAGTATTAAACGCAGGACATCAAGTTACAACAAATTTCTAGCAAAAAGTTCCCCCCTTTTATATTGCAAATCCTAGGTTTTTATAGAGGACCCGACCCTCTAAATCATTATTACAAAAACAACGGAGTACACCCTCGAGCCCTAGGAAATCGGCTCCTCGCTGCTGCTGCGGATGATCTCTCAAATCGGCTACCAAAACTGGTAATGGTGACCGAGTCAGCTAGAGAAAGTCACATTAAATGAGCCACTTGGGTGTCCTTGGATTGTAGGTGCGGTGCTCGAGTGGCGGCCATGCTTGCCGGGTTCTTCTTCACGGGCTGATACCTCGCATCCAATTGCCAAAAATGAGCAACGGGCTTATCGGGCAAGAAAATATACATTTATGAGGCTCTCTGATCGCCTCAAGAAAATGCTCAACTTGGGAAGCATTCCTGGGAAGCACCTCGCTGATTTCTACTTTGCAAAACTACTTCGGGAGCATGGAGTATCGAAGCTGATCTCCCTCTATCCTTCGCTGCTTCACTGGTGAAACTGCTTCACTGATGGGTCAGAAAAAATGCTTCGGGCCGATCTTCTTTTGAAATGGCGGTTCGGGGGAGTTTTGGCCGAAGCACTTTCTCGACCTCTACAGCTTTGGGTGAAAACTGGCCGAAGTGGTTTTTAGAAATAATTCAGGCCCGAAGTAATTTCTTTGCCTTAGCTGATTTGGGCCATCTTTTCTTCTTCGATGAAGTTGCTTGGATGCCGCTTCACAAAATTCTTCGCCCGAAGTAGTCGCTGGGAATACTTCGGGTGCGAAGCGTTTTGTTCGCTTTCTCGGAAAAGTTCTCGCCCGAAGTGATGATTTGAAGTGCTTCAGGCCCGAAGCTCTTTTCTTTTCATTTTGTCCACCAGGGGGCGATAGGGAAAACCAAAATTGCTATAACTTATAAACAAAAGAAAACTTTCAACAAAAAAAATATCATACAAAGTTTTAATTTTTCTGCCCCTTGGTGGAATGTGACAATATTGTCAACATTCTTGGTGGCTCACGGGGCAACGAGCTCGTCTCAATGGTAGAACCCTTAGTTTTTATCCATTGGTCTAGAGTTACCTCCAGACTCCTCTCTTTGCTCCTTTTATGGGGGTGCTTCCACAACTTGTCCTTCCTCTTCCTCTTCTCTCTCCTCTTATTCTGCTACTGCTTCTTCTCCTCCTATCACCATTGCTTTTGCTATGTCTTTAGCCATTGGAAATGGGGCCAGGCGGGTGCGGATGTCTCTTAAGGTTCAATGAATCTGAGACCAGACGCTTTTTGTGAACATCTCTTGATCCTCCAAGGATTTTACCAATGCACGGAACTTATCGATCTGCCCAATTTTTGCTTGCTGGGACCTAGTGTACAGATCATTTAAAGAGGCAATGATTCTATAGTATTTCAATATGTAATCAGAAACCTGCTTTTCTGTTATTGGTTCAACCCACTTGTCTATCTTCGAGACGTCACCTTCAAACTGCTGCCACTTCGACATGATTTCTTCCTTGGCTAAGGGCTTCCCATCATTATCCATGAAGCTCTAGAAGCCTAAGGAGAAGAGGTCCTCGAAGTAGCCCATTGACATGTGCCTCTCACTTTCGAATGCGTCTAGTAGGATTTTTGCCTTTTGAGCTTTCTTGGCTATGGAGAAAAAGGCACGAACTATGGCCTGGGCGGTTGACCAATCTCTTGCTGTCTGACTCATCGCTGCGTTCTTCAAATCTTGATACCTTGCATCTTGGACCTTGAGGGCCAGCTTGAGTTGGGCTTTGACATTCTAAATGACCTCTTCGATGATTGGCCCTCCTTCGACGGTGGCAATCTGGGCTTCTATGGTGTAAAATAAAATAGAAAGGGCACTGACAGCTCGAGACCTAAAACTCTTGAGCAGATGTGAGCGAATCTCCTTGATTTTGCTTCTGTCAAATAGCCCTAGGATTTCCTTCTCGTGAAACTGTATCTAAGCTTGCAAGATCTTACTTTCAAGATCCTTGGACCTCAAATAATTTTTGGCCTACCTTTGTGCTTTATTCTTAGCTGTGCACTCCAACTGTGCTATCCGCAGCTTTAGGGCGTGTGCTTCTTTCTGCATCAGCTTGCACTACTCTTTGGCCTCTGCCAATTTGGAGCAAGCCCTTACTAGCTCCTCCTCTAGCTTGATGTTAGTGCTCTCAGCTTTGAACCTGCACTTGTTGGCGATGTTGGCATGCGCCTTGAAGGTCTCGATTCCAATGTGCATAGAGGTGGACTCCTTGTCCATGTTTAGATGTTCCAAGTCCTTTTCTTTATCCTGATATTCATAGTCCGTTGGAGTCATTTCATCTAGGGGCTTCTGGACTTTGGGTATCGAAGATGGTGCATCTCTCAACTTGAGTGAGCGAGTGCCATTTCTTATTTCTTACCTCTTTCAACATTCTCTCTGTGTTCTGTTAGGCTTGGAGGAGTTTTTTGGCCAAGGGGGATTCCCATATTGAGGACAACTCAGAGTTGAATGTGGCTGGGTTTATAGCCGAGGGATTGAATAAATATAAGGAGTTGAAGGGGATAGCCTCACCCAAAGGTTTAGCAATATGGGTGACCAGGGCTTTGACGAGTGGGAGAACATTGTGTACAATGGAGGAATGAGCCTCAGGGTTCGACATTGGACTAGTAGCTTCACCCTAGTTGACGACCGAAGGATTGGCGATGTGGCTGGGCGAAGTAACTTCGATAGGTTTGTCCTGGTCGAAAGACTCGAGGGGAGTAGTTAGGGACACGGTGTAAGGAGGTGACTGACCTTATGGAGGCAGGGTGGATAGGTGAGAGCTTTTGGCCAGGGTCGAGGTAGACTTACAAGCAACTAGAGCATAAGGTAAAGAGAACATACCTATGTGCCCTCTTGGTAGAGCAGCCATGGTGATCTCCTGGGTGATTGGCCCTGGTTCCTCCTGGGCCTTGGTACTCTTGGCTTCAATGACTTCCACGAGTTCCTCCATGTTAATGACATCTATGTTTAGGATCATTTTAGCACTTGGTGGAGTTTCTCCATCGTTTGCTTTGGCCAAGCCTGATACTGATCTTTCGGCATGGGCGCTTGAAATGCTTGTATGTGGTCGCTTTGGGAAGTTTGGGGGTGCCTGTGTAGGTTCCTGCTCCTTTCTTTTCTTCCTCTAGAGGGGTTGCTCTGATTCCTCTATTGCTGTCTCGAGATCCTCAGATGGACACTGTAGTAAATCTTTTGGCGTGGCCTTGGCTACTTTTTCCTTGGGGACATTATCAGTCCTTCCGAGGCTTTTGCCCGAACTTGGGGTGGCTGGTGGAACAAAGTCAACGAAGGACAAGGGTTCCCAAGACCCAATATTGGTTTGATATACAATCGTGAATTCCCTGTCCATTGTTAGAAGCCCGTAAGAATTCATTTTTCGGTGATGGACTCTCATAATCCACCATTCTCTTAACTGCTCCTCGTCCCAGTATTTCAACTCCTCTTTTAAATTGTCCCTTGCTTTTCTTCAAAAAGTGGAGTTGGGAGTTGGGAATGGGTACTGGTCTGGGTTGAATTCAACCTCCATAGGATAGAAGTCATGCCAAGGAGGCAATGTCCTCATCTCCTCTAAGTGCCACTCCAGGTCCATACCATTGGGGTTATTCCTCTACTCCATAATTTTGGGGCGAGGATAGACATGGAAGTTTTTTCTTTTCAAATGATCTCTCATCACCCCCAACGGGTCGTAGAGCCACCTCTGTGGTATTTGAAGCAAACCATAATCGACGAGCTTCTCCTATAGGTATATATTCTGCTTTAGGGCAAAGAATTTGATCACTCCCATATTGAAGGGGAAGTCATAGGTGTGTGCCCACTTTCGTCTATGGTTGTAGGTTTCGTCAGTCACATCACTTTGTTGAGCAACTTCCAGGGCAAATTGGTACTCCGAAGGGAAAAAGGGCAGGAAGAAGGGCTTCTCTGTGAAGAAAAAAAGGTGGATCACAAGCCCTTGTGTCAATTGAAACACATCCCCTCTTCTCTCCAATACCACTTTATCTCTAAGGCAGAGAGGCACCCGGGGGCTAGACTCTGTCAGAATGTGCATCGTAGGTCCCAAAAACTGCTGATTGAAAGGGTAATAGGACTCCGACCTCAGCAAGAGATGGGTCCACTGATATACAGGAAAAGGGATCCCATATTTGCTGACTGGTGAAACATAAAAATGAAGGGCTTTGTGTACATGAAGGAAGAAGAGCCAAACTAGGAAGGAACAAGTTGGAAGTGCGGCTCCTTGCCAGCATCCTTCATGGATGACAACCGCACATGCAGATTTCGAGCCACCCATTCTGCCAAATCAAAGAAAACTGGGTTGGTGTTTGGCCGTGAAGCATTGAGAGTGTAGAAATCTCCCCTGGAAATGCATTTGGCTAGCGACACCTGCCATGGGTATACCGAAGTATCGCTTGACAAGCCTCCCACCCATGTGATGATGGAGAATATATCTATGTTCTTGAAGGCCTCCAAGGGCAGGGGCATCTAGGGTCGCTTATCGGAAGGAAGTCCGCTCTTGAGATTTTCATGCAAAAATCTTAGAATGAAGGGATTAGAGGTGAACTTATCCATTTGTTTTCTCAAGCTGACATTGTGAATGGTATAGCATTTTGGTGGCCTTTGCTATGGTGCGAACGCTACCTACACATCCTCCTTCAGAATGGAAAACAACTTTCGACCCGAGGCATCTAACACCTGTCTAGTTTGTGGTTGGTAGTTCTGAGTGATGGCATATATGAGCTCAGGGCAGTGATGGGTAGGAGGGACTAAATACTAGTATATGTGGGAATAATATGCCATGACCCTCTTGTTCTCCATCGAGAGCCTGCTTCGCATGAAGTCGATGGTATGCCAAAGTTCGACCATGGTTCTTAAGAGCTCTGGGTCTCTGATTTTTTCCCACTTATCAATAGGTGGTTCTATGCTGGGCTCATCATCAGACTCTTCCCTTCCTTCCATCACTTGTTTTCTTTGGTGTGGGGGAGGATTGGCCCTCCTAGGTCTCTGTTTCTTTTCTTTCACGACTCTTGCCTTCTCTGGAACTGTCGTCTCTGGCTCTTTTCCTTTTTGAGTAGGGTTCTTCTTTCCCATTATGAATGATCACAATAGGATAACTTGTGATGTAGAAGAGTTTAGCACCTCAAAACAAGGGACGGGATAATCACGATGAACAGTGGAACCTTTGATGCAGAAGTTCTCCGAAGAGTCAGAACGCGGACTCGACTCTCACACTTGCAAATAGTTTGTTTTTAATGGGCATCTGCATTTTATAGCTTCGGAGGGCAACTTCCAGCATTTATGGCAACCACCATAATTACTTTGCGGGCCTGGCCCAAAAGTATTGTTGTGGCATCTAATTGGCCATATGGCGGCATCGTACACGGGACCATGCAATTCAGGGATTTGATTTTGTATCAAAAATGCAAATTGTTGCCACCTAGTACCCTTGCATGGCCTTTCGATCAACGAACTGCCTTAGGATGAGTGTTGTTTCTTTCGTATTGAGTTCATCTACTTCGGCCCCCTTTTGAGGCTGTTGTCGACATGTTTCTCAAGGCATATATTAAATGTGCCCACCTCGAAATAAAGGTTTGGTGACATGGAGTTGGTGAAGAAAATAATTCACCGCGAAGTTCTTCTTTAGGCTGATTTTCTTCATTTCGGGCTCGAAGTTCCCCTTTGCTATGTTGTTGCTTCGGTTCATGAATCTCTAACCGAAACCAATTGCATCGAGGAGGGCCTCGCCAAGAATTACTTTGAATGACACCTTCGACACGTTTCTTTAGCGAAGTACTTTCCACGTCCTTGATTTGCATGTGGTTTGGTTCTTCGAGGATGAACTGCTTTGTGGCGAACTTCCCTTCATCGGCTACTTCAGACCGAAACCCCCCAAAGGTGATTTCGATCATGCTTTGTGAAGCTGAAGCTAGGAATCTAGCTTTTACAGCTAAAGTGGTGCTTGCTCTCCGTGATATTTTGAACAGAGTATAGACAAAAAACTGAAACCCTATATACAAAAATATGTACAAGATTTTTTTTTTGTTTTTTTGTTTTTTTATTAAGTACACATACCTCAGTGATTGAAGGTCTTCAAGTGGAGACCGTTGACGGAGATTGGTAAAACTTGGCCATTCACATCTTTGAGGATGAAGGAATTAGCCGAATTCACTTTTACTATTTCAAACAGTCCGTCCCAGAATGCATCCATTTTGTCATGATTCCCAGGCTTGGCCTTCCATGAATCCCACCTCCATACCAGGTCTCCTACTTTGAATATGCGATCGGATGATTTCCTTTTGAACCATTCTCGGGTGACCTCAACATGCCGTGTGAATTTTTTGTAGGCATTTTCATGTTCCTCTTCTAGTTGTAGTAGCTGGACTAGGCGTTCCTCCATCGGGTTAGCTTTGTCTGCTTCCAGCAACTGTAATGTGGGGATCTCGATGTGAGTGGGCAGGATGGCCTCCTTGCCATATACCAAAGCATAAGGTGAAGTCTTGATTGACCCTTTGACAGAAAATCGATCGACCCACAAGGCCCAATCCAGAAGGAGGTGCCAAGTTCTTTTGTTTTGATCGATCAGCTTTCTTAGTATCCTCAACAGGGTTTTGTTGGTGGATTCTACCAATCCATTGCCCTGGGGGTAATAGTTGGAAGACACCTTGTGATATATCCCATACTTATATAGGAACTCATTGATATTTGCACCTATGAAACCAGGACCGTTATCTGTAATAATTTCTTTGGGGATGCCAAAGCGGGTAATCAATCCTTCCAGGAAGGTGACCACAATATCTTGATCGACATGTTTTGTGGGGACTGCCTCAGCCCACCTGGTGAAGTAATCAGTCATAGTCAGAATGAATTTGTGCCCAACAGAGGAGTTTGGCAATATGACCCCTACGAAATCTAGTCCCCATTGCTGAAAGAGGGCTTCCACTTGTATCGGTCGGAGTGGCATCGAAGAATTTCTATTTTTTCCGGAGAATCTCTGGCATTGCTCGCACCTTCGGCAAATGGAGAAGGCATCGACAAAGAGTGTGGGCCAATAGTAACCCACCTTGATTATTTTTAGCATTGTCGCTCTTCCAGCAAAGTGTCCTCTAGATAGTCTTGAATGAAATTCGCCCAAGATTCTCCTCTTATCATCATCTTTTATGCATCTAAGGAGGATGCCGTCGATGTTCTTGAAAAGCAGGCCTTCTAGGTACATAGTGTATCGGGCGGAACGCATCCTGAAATGTCTTTGCTGTGAAGCATTCAGATGTGAGGGGCATCTATCGATGTTGAAATATTCCACTATTTTGCCAACCCAATATTTCTCGGCCTCTTCTTGATTAGTGAGGCATTCTCCTGTTGGCAAGTCATCCGACTGACAGTCTATTATTTCGGTCGTTGCGCTCTTTGCCAGCTCTTGACATAATGCACGACCGCAAACTAGTTTGGTAGGTTTGATCTCAATATCGAACTCTTGGATTTTGCTTACCCAACCAGCTCTTTTACTTCCCAGTTCCACTTGAATAATGAAACTATGCACATCAGGGTGAATGACGAAGACTGTGGTTCGAATCTAAGAAATGAACTGTTTGAATTTCTTGAGAGACTTCATTACTGCATGCACTTGATGCTCGATGAAATTGTACTTCTCTTCATGGGGATTAATTATCTTGCTGAGGAACACGATGGGACGTTCCTCTCCATCTTCCCCCTTTTGCATTAAGACCGTGGTGTAGCTTTTAGGTTCTCCTATTGCATACAGGATAAAATATTGACTATAGTCAAGGTTAATCAAGACCGATGCCTGCACAATTCAGGCCTTGATTTCTTTGAATGCTTTTTTCCTCTCTTCTGTCTAGACAAATTCTGTGCCCTTCTTTAAAATCTCAGACATCGGCTTAATGACCTGGGTGAAGTTTGGGACAAACTTACGAAGTTAATCTGATCGAAGAAATATTGAAGGTCCTTTTTATCCGCTGGGATTGGGAGTTTCATCAGAGCTTCGACTCTGTCAGGATCCACGGTGAGACCCTTTTTTGAAATTGCATGTCCTTGTAGCTTTCCTTCGTTGACTGTGAATATAGACTCTTTTGGATTGATTGAGATGTCAAATTCTTGGTATTTTTTGAAAATTTGTTGAAGATGTTCTGGGTGGTTTTATCTCCTTCGGGAGAAGATGGTCATGTCATCTAGATAGATAATGATAACCTTGTTTAGAAGCTTGCCAAAAGCTAGGTCCATCACCCTCTAGAAAGTAGCTCCCACGTTAGAGAGGCCAAAAGGCATTCGCTAGTAGGCGAATGTGCCCCACTTGGTTGTGAACACGGTCTTCTGTTGGTCTTCGTCCCTAACCCAGATTTTATTATATCCCAAAAAACCATCGAGTAGGGAGAATCGTTGAGCTCCAGCCACCGAATGCAATATCTGATCGATCTGCGAGATAGGATAGTGGTCCTTGAGAGAAGCATGATTTAGGTTGTGGAAGTCCACGCATAACCGAATGTCTTTGTTCTTTTTCCTGATAGGGACCAAGTTCGCTACCCAAGAAGAATGCTTGATGGGATAAATGATCTTTGCTTCAAGCATTTTTAGCAGTTCGGCCTTCATCAAGACCTCGATCTTTGGATTAACCGGCATTTGCTTCTATCGAAAAGGTTTGGCCTGTTCTTGTAATTCAATTGTATGTTGAATCAGCTGTCGATCATATCCCTTGAGGTCATGATAAGACCAAGCCACGATATCTAGGTACTTCTAACACAAACATCAGATTCGCTTTATTTCTTCCGAAGTGTAATTGGTCCCGACCTTTATTACTTTCCCAGGTTCCAGTTCTAAATCTTGATATTGCTGCATGCTGATCTGGATCCTATGGGAGAGCGATCAATCATTTTGATTAAAAAGGCTCTCAAGCATGATCAATCCCTTGGGAACATGGTTGTTCTTCAACTGGATCAATCCTTCATATTCCTCCTCATCAGGGCTTCGTTCTTCGACCGTAGTAGCTTCTTGGATCATGAAATTGACAATCTGCTCATCGTTGTCAAAAACTTGCCAGTGTAAATCTCTGTCAGGGACAGAGGGTCTATAGATCATCCTTACAGCCTTTGGCTTATGCACCATATCATCCATTGGAGAATATTGGGCTGCGATGGATGCTAAGACATCTGCATGTCAATTATTTTCTCATGGAATAGACTATAGATTGAGGTATTCAAACTGGTCGAACAGGTCCCATATCCTATTGCGGTATGATTTAAGATAGTGCTTCTTTGAAGAGCATCTGTTGGTGACCTGGTTGCAAACTAGTTCAGAATCTCTGAATATTTGAAGATGCCTTATGCCTAACTTGTCAGCTTTCTTGAGTCCCAAGCACAAGGCTTCATACTCTGTTACATTGTTGGTGCAGCTTCATGTCAATTGGTAGCAATACTCCTTTTGCTCACCGGATAGCAAAATCAGAAGGATTCCTAATTTTTGCATTGGGCACCGTCGAAGAACAATTTCCATAGTCCTTCTTGAGAAAAAACCTTTCCCTCCATTTTGGCTGGTTTCTCGGACTTGGCGATGGTGTAGCACCCCACCTCAGTCTCTATCATGGCATTGAAATATACCAATAAAAATTCATCTTCACAACATAACTGTGCGAGGGATTCCTGGACCAGATCCACTTGCTCTAGTTCCTCCACGATCGTATGTACAGGGCCACTGCTCTCTTCCTTGGACATCTTCTGAACCAGGAACGTAGAAGGCTTTTCATTATAGATCTTCACCTTCTTCCCTTTGAAGGGGATCTCCAGATGAGTGTAGTCCATGGAAAAATATCCACCTAGCTTTGCCATGAATTCCCTTGACAGGCACATGCTAAAGTAGGGCTCCAGGTCCATGACTACCACCTCTTCTATGACTATGATTTGAGGTGTCTTATGTAGCCGAATAGGAATATCCTTGATGAAACTTACAGTCTTCACTGGGGTACCGTCCAACTGGAGGACTTTGTGACTGCTTTGTGTGTATTCCATGCCTATTTCCTCACATATTGCCTTCGACATTACTGTTGTTACAGCTCCAGAATCTATCATACAGTTATGCACGATATACCCTTCCATTTGTAAGGATAAGTAGAACAATGGTGGTCTATTTTTTCTCGTGACAGACGTGGAAAGGGTCTGCACCAGAGTGAGCGGCTCTACCTTCTTTGTATTGATCCTCTTCAATGATTCTTGTAGCAAGTCCACTTGTCCAGGAAGTTGTAGAGCATCATACAAACTGATTTTGGCTGGAATTTTCTTCAATTCTTCTACAATGTTGTAGGCTGGGGAGCTATGCACCTTAGGTTCCTTTCTTAGTTTGTACTTGGTGTGATATTTCTCTGTCACTCTGACCCTTTGTCGCTTGGTGAGCAAGGGAAATTTGAGCTTCTCCTTAGCCTATTATTTTGTCTCTACCTAAGGTGGTTTGGCAGTGGCATTTTGGGCCTTTTCTTTGACTGGAGCTGGTGGAGGAGCTTCGCTTGGGATCAAAGAGGATGGTTGTCCCTTCTAAAAATGAGTGTGTACCTTCAAAGGAGCCATCTGAGTAGAATCTACCTCTATCATCCTTTTACCTCCCCTGGTAAGGACTACGACTAGATCTTCCTCATCGATGGACAAGTTCTGATCCAATTGTCTGATGACGTTAACTTGGCCGCCTTGAATGTTGCTTGTTAGTGTCTACACATAGTGTTGATGCAACATGCATGTATTTTCCTCGTGAGGATCATTACATGTAGAGCACCAGTATACATGATCGAAAGTGCTTGGGACTTCATCTATCGCAACATTTCTTGTCGAAGCTTTTCCTTGATGGACCGCTTGATCTTTGGTAAGTGCAGGCATGGGATAAGACCTTGGTAGAAACTCTTGTTGCACTTGCTTCTTCTTGACAATGGTCATGTCATTGGACAAGGTCTACACTGTGGCATTTAACGATTGCATTTCTTGTAGTATCTTAGCTTTCATATCATCGGCCTGGGGAACTAATGGTAAAGAAGCCATAGTTGGTATCGAAGGCAAGGCAGGATGTTGGAGGGATTTTGGCAACATTGGAAATTTTGGAGTGATAGTGGGTGACATAGTTGAAAGTGTGGGGAAATGTATCTGTGGAGCGGTAATCTATGACACAACAGGATTCGGGTTCCAGGATGAGATCGGATATGCAGGGATTGCAAAAATCTATGGAGCTACTGCGCTCGCTTGAAGGAACTTGGGGAGTATGGGCATTGGCATTATTTGAGGGAGTTTACCCACTACTATGAGGTCCATTTTTGATTTCTTGGCTAACCCATACAACTCTGGAAAAGTATTGACATTTGAGTACCTTATCATAAGACCGATATCAGGGTTGAAAGCCTGAAGGAAGTAGTATGCCATGACTTTGTCATTTGGGCGAAGTCCAACTGGGACTCTTTGCCAGGTTTGAACGAACCTAACATTGAAGTCTACAATCTCTTCTTGTGGATGCCTTTGGATTGAAGTGAATTGTTGTAGAAGAGAAGTTGGATTGGCGGACTCGTTGAAGCCTTGCATCAACTACCCGGCTAACTGGTCCCATCTCGTAATAGTGTCATATGGAAAAGATCTATACCAATAGAGGAGTTTTCCTCTAAGGGAGAGAACCAGGAGCTTCACCATCACTCGCTCTTCTATGATATCATGGATCGTCGCTAGGGAAATGATGTCCTAGATATGCTCTAGAGCAGTCTTTCCAGTTTCGTCGAACGTCGAAAGCTTTTTTATTACAGCAGGTGGAACTTGCCCTTGGCCAGCGAGATTCAGCGGTGACAAAGAATTCCATGCTGGAAATAATCTGGGTGGTGGTTGCTGCTATTGTTGTTATTTTTGTTGATGTTTTTGGGCCATATTTGGGCCTGGGTTCTATGGAACAGAAGTCCTCGAAGTCCTTCTTGGGTTGCTTGTCATAAGGGCAATGGGAATTGAGGCACTAGGATGCTTCAGTGAGTTGGGAGGATTCGAAGGAAAACTAGCTGCTGTGCTATCGAAAGTTAGGCCTTGCTTGTCAATAGCAGCCTCTTGTGAGGATGTCCTGCATAAGAGATATTTAGGGGTAACTAACCTAGAGTTTTCCCCAAAGGCGTCAATATCAAGCTCAAAGAAATCGGTTTCCTCTCCTCGATTCCTAACTCTCCATCTTGTTTGCATGAAGGCACAAGCTTTTAGTACTAGTCTTTATGACTTGAATATTCTCAAGTAAAACAGAGTCGCCAAATGCTAAGAGTCTCTTAGTAATGAGAGCATCGATTCTCACTACTACTCAGGGGATGAGACTGACCAGATCTCACTGGGAACTTGTTAGAACTACTGGCTCCGGTGAAGACGGGATAGAAATTTTTTCAAATATGGGACCTTGAGTCCCACCGGGCATGCCAAAAATTGTTGGTCATAAAATCTACACAGGAAAGGACTTTCGGTGGGTTTGTGCACTGTGGACCTGCGACCAACATTGAAAGGCCGAGGGGAATAGATGCCCCTCATGACGATCTCTAGAGAAATGCCGGCTCCTATACAAATCTACTTTTGGTGTTTGAGACAAGAGTGTAGGAAAGAAATAAACAGGGTAAGGGTTAGGAAAAGAAATAAAAAAAGGGTAAGGGTTAGAGAAAGAAAGAAAAAGAGTAAGGGTTAGAAGATGATGATTTAATGTGGGAGAGAATAGGAAGCATGATTACTCGCTAACAACTTGAATAGTAGTAGGAAATACCAAGAATAGCACGAAGGAAATGAAATGCCAAAATTCCTATGTATCCTCTAGACGGGCTTGCAGGGTTCTCCTTTCTCTCTCGCTGGAATTCAGGGTTCAGAGTAACAATGATTGAGATAAGGGAATAACATAAACCTCAATCCACCAGGCAGCATAAAAGAAAGTGACATGGCATTTTTCCTCTCCTATGTATCCTTCAAGGTGAATTTTAGGGGTTTAGTCCCCGATCGCACACCGGATTCAAGATTCAGAGTCTTAGTATGCGAACAAGAAAAGATAAAATAATTAAGCACAAAAGGCAGCATAAAAGAGAGAAATAGAGCACAAAAGATATTTAGTATTAAATGCAGGACATCAAGTTACAGCAGCTTTCTAGCAGAAAGTTGCCCCCCCTTTTACATTGCAAAGCCTGGGTTTTTATAGAGGACCCAACCCTATGAATGATTATTACAAAAATGGTGTATACCCTCGAACCTTGGGAAATTTGCTCCTCGCTGCTGCTACGGATGATCTCTCAAATCGACTACCAAAACTGGTAATGGTGACCAAGTCAACCGAAGAAAGTCACATTAAATGAGCCACTTAGGTGTCCTTTGATTGCAGGTGCGGTGCTCGAGTGGCGGCCATGCTTGCCAGGTTCTTCTTCATGGGCTGATACCTCACATCCAATTGCCAAAAATGAGCAACGGGTTTATTGGGAAAGAAAATATGCATTTATGAGGCTCTCTGATCGCCTCAAGAAAATGCTCAACTTGGGAAGCGTTCCTGGGAAGTGCCTCGCTAATTTTCGCTTCATAGAACTACTTCGGGGGCATGGAGTGACAAAGTCGATCTCCCTCTATCCTTCGCTACTTCATTGGTGAAACTGCTTCACTTATGGGTTCAAAAAATGCTTCGAGCCGATCTTCTTTTGAAACGACGATTCGGGGGAGTTTTGGCCGAAGCACTTTCTCGACCTCTATTGCTTCGGGTGAAAACTAGCCGAAGTGGTTTTTAGAAATACTTCGGGCCCGAAGTAATTTCTTTGCCTTAGCTGATTCGGGCCATCTTTTCTTCTTCGGTGAAGTTGCTTGGATGCCGCTTCGCAAAATTCTTCGCCCGAAGTAGTCACTGGGAATACTTTGGGTGCAAAGCGTTCTGTTCGCTTTCTCGACAAAGTTCTTGCCTGAAGTGATGATTTGAAGCGCTTCAGGCCCGAAGCTCTTTTATTTTCATTTTGTCCACCAAGGGGCGATAGGGAAAACTAAAATTGCTATAGCTTATAAACAAAAGAAAACTTTCAACAAAACAAATATCATACAAAGTTTTAATTTTTCTGCCCCTTGGTGGAATGTGACAATATTGTCAACATTTACCTATTACAAATCTTGCACTTGAATCATTTGGATTCACCTCTCCTTTGTACCCAAGACCTTCATATTTTGGTCTTATTATTGGTAACAATGGTTCTTTAATTCCTTGTTCTTGCTTTCGCAAGACTTTCTGCTTGTAGCCCATATTTTGAAGCAATTTGGAACCAATTCCTTTTGTGTGCTTCTCAAAGTGGCCAAAACCATCATCACATTGCTCAACACAAATTTGAGCATCACTATCTCTATCATCATTCGAGTCTATGTCCTCATCAATCACAATGACATAGGATCTCTCTGGACAATCACAAACCTTGTTCAAATCACTTTCTTTTTGAAAGGAATGACAATATACATTTGTTTTATGCTCATAAATATCATTAGTATCACAAGATTCATAAACCATCATGGTTTTCACATCCTTTATTATGGGCTTCACATCATGAGTATCACAAAAAAAATCGGTCTTCATGAGCTTCAAACCATTAGTGTCACAACATGCATATTTCATAAAGGATTTCAAATGATTAGTGTCACAAGCAACATCCTTCATCAAAGGTTTATTTCCTTGTGTTTATATTTTGGAAACATTAATAGTAATAACCCCCTTAATTATTATCTTCAATAAGAAAGTAGGTATAGTGGAAAATGTTTTATGGAATTAATTTACATCATTAATGACTCATTGTATGCATTGTTGTAGTAAAAAAAATTCTCCTTTTTGGACTTCTTCAAGAATGCGATTTAATTATTTTATCACTTTATGTGAAATAAATTTTTCTTCTTTGTTAGCTTCTTGTAAAAAGTTTTGCAACAAACTTTGTTTCATATTTTTTGGTATTTTTGTCTTGTTCATTCCCCCCTTTGATTTAATTTTTCCTTTGAGGTAGAAAACCTTTAACCTCCAAAAATTAAATCAATTCAAGAAAAACTTAAAAAAAAAAATTGCACAAAAACTTATTTTCAAAAAAAACTTCGATTTTAATTTTCCAATCTATGTCAACTTCCCATTATTTTATTAATATTATTTTTATTTTTCAAAAAACTTTGTAAAAAACTTATTTGTTTTACCTTATAAATCCCTTTTAATTTTTCCTGTATATGCATTATGCCTCCAACTTAGAAAAAATAATTGAAATATTGATTAAAACACAAAATTTCACCTTATTGAAACCGTAGAGAATGACTTCCTCTTGTTCTACTGACCATGTGGGTGTCCATGCTACTATGGATCCACCACTCTTCTATTATGCACGATCAATGGATAAACATCTAAATTATTGATCCCTCAACATGATTTTCACCTATCAATGATAACAATGACTTCTTTCCCTCATTTAACGATGTACTACTATTTTTAATAATGTTGTTACAATCAACACCTAGCCAATGTTTATTGGAATCTAGTTAGAAGTACTCTCATTATTTCTAAAGTGCTTCCATTACATTGACAGTATTACACTGTTCCTACCAATAGATGCTTGTGTTCATCCTTCACGTGACTATTTTTAGTTCAAAATTGGAAGGAACCTTATTACCTCCTTTGAAAAACATGCAAAACCATCGATCAAATTCGGTTTGAATTTCTTTTCTTGCAACGGTCATGCAAGGTGCCCTATACTTCGCTTTGATATCTCTTACCTTCGTAACCACAAAATGCACTACCATTTTTATTTCACTACATGGATAGGCTTTTCATGACTTGTAACGCTTACACCCCATAATGTAATAGGTATGGCACATTATTTATTTTTTAGTTGTAGGTACATATAAGTCCTCGAATCTAAGTGTATGTCTATTCTTAATCTTAGATATGAATGACTACAATAAATAGTGGCATGATCGCATGCATCCCTTTATTCCACATGGTGGTTGGAAATTAATTAAGGTAACGATTTGGTTTATGAATGTTATGCATAATTCCCTCCTTCTCAGGTGTTTATTGCAAGTATTACTTTTTTGCTTTCTTTTGGCTCAAATATTCCTCATGCGCTTAGGTTTTTAAATGTAATTTGTTCATCATCTTTTGACATAGTCCTTGGGATTCACAAGTGCTTCCTTTCTTTCAATATAGTTTGTAGGTATGTAGGGATAAAATATCAAATTTTTGAGGTTACTTCTAGTAGTTTGGTAGTATTTCATGCCCATGTACTAGTATTAGCAACACTTCAATAGATTCAAGGTGTTTCTACAAGTTATTTTTGTGTCCCAGGTTCAATGTCCCATCTATAGTCTGTTATAATTGTATTTTGTGAGTATCATTGGTTATATTTATGATTTTTAGTCTTCTACAGCTCTCAGGAGTGTGATTTATTATTTTCATGTGTTGATCTAAGTATTATCATTGTATGTCCATTTTTGGGTTTTTAAGAAAAATAATAAAAATTCCAAAAATATTTCAATTTTGCAATTATCTGGAAGATTTGTGTATTTGGTATTTTATTTTATATTTTAGCTCATTACAGTGGTATCAGAGCAAAATATCTGGTCACCTATGAGGATTTTTTGATGCATCCAACCCACCATTATTATAAAATGAGAAATAAGCAAAACCCTAACTTTAATTATCAACAAGGATTCATAGATTCAATTGTTCTAGAAGAGGAAATACCAATTTTGGAAGCAAAAACATCTCAAATGGCTGACATAATTGAGAAACTAGTGGATGAAACGGAATAGAAATTCATTACTATGGTTGATTTGTTAAAAATATTGGTAACTAGGTTGGAACACCCCAACCAACCTTAGCCTCAGATAAATGAGCCATATATTCAATATTAGGTAGGGAAAATGACCCAAGGGGAGTCCTCTTCTAGGGCCACCACGCAGGGAGGAGGTGAAATATTAGTAAAATTTTCTTATACACCCTTACAAAGGCCTTCAAAATTATTATTTATCAGTTTAGCAGAACCAGATCTAGATCATATTGATGGAGAAATGAATGCCCTATTTGCAAGATACATGAGGAGGCTAGAAGAATTCAGAAATATTGTTACATTTGATAACTATCTGGGCATCTTGGGTAAGAAGGTTAGCAGAGGAGGAAAATATTATGAGAAAAAGTTTCTTCATTATAAAATGCAAATACCCATGTTTTATGGGAGTGATAAGATTTATGTTAGGGCATGGCTACAAAAATTAATAACCTATTTTGAGGTTTGCTCTATGGAAGAAAAAAATGCAGTAAAATTGGCTACAATACACTTGGAGGGTAGTGCCTATGATTGGTGGCACCATGGCATGTCTACTCAAGGGCATGGTGAAATTCATACATTTGATGAGTTTAGTGTGAGATTATTGGACATATTTGAAAGAAAATATGTGGAGGAATGTTTTAGAGAGTTGGCAACTCTCCAACAAAAATCATCAGTTGAGGCTTATGTTGAGGAGTTTGAAAAACTTTTTGTGATGGTTCTGAACATGTCAGAGAAAATAATAGTATTCCTATTCATAGAAGGTTTAATGGAGCCATTAAAGGGTTGGGTGAGGGTATTTGAGCCCACATCACTTTAGGAAGCAATTAGGAGGGGTTACTATATGTCTACTTCAACATCACCATCTAAGAAAAAAAATTTAATGCCATCTCAATCAAAATTTAGCCCAACAGGGACATCCCAAAAGAGGACTACATTTCAGCCAACTTCATCATCTCAAGCTCATCAAAATATGCCCCAGAAACCACTTTCCTCTTCCTAGTGGTTTCCACCAACATCAGGAGGAAAAAGTAAGAAATATGAGGAGCGGGAAGAATTCATAAGAAAAGGATTATGCTTTCACTATAAAAAGTAATTTGAAAGAGGCCACAAATGTCAAGAAAAATGATAAATTCATCTAATTTAGGTGTTATCAAAATATGAAGACTCAAAGAGTGAGTATGAATCAACAAAGGAGCAAGAAACATAGGAGACTCATAATACAACTCAAGAAGGCCCAAGTTTGGGAAATTTAGCCTCTTTAGACATTTATAGAGCCTACATTACCATAAAGGTACCATGATAAGTGGAGGAGGAAAATATGATAGTGCTCATTGATCCTAGAGAAACTCATAATTTTGCGCATGAGGATTTGGTAAGAAGAAAAAAATTAAAATCTGAATCATTTTCTAGTTTTGATGTGGTTGTTGGAAATGGTTGTGTAGAGCATTGTCATATTTATGTTCCACAACTGAAATTGCATTTTACTGATTACTATATGATAGATGGTTTTATTGTTTCTCCTATCGGTAAAAATGCTCCACAAGTGGTACTAAGGCTGTAATGGTTATTTTCTCTTGGTGATTATACTACAAATAATCAAAATCTGAAATTTAAGTTCAACGTAGGATATAGGGAGGTGATTTTGCAAGGAATAAAAGATCATGTATTACAATATGTATCTATCAAAAGAATGGATAAGATACTCAGAAAAGAGGAATTTGTGTGGGAAGACAGCGTATTTACATCTAAAGGTAAATATCCCTAAAAAAAGTGGGCCTCATTATGATATTCAAATTATTTTAGATAAGCATAGAAAAGTTTTTGATGATATGCCAGAAGGTTTGCCTCCACTTAGAGAATTTTAGCATTCCATTGAATTGGAACTAGGAACCAAACCCATCATGATTAAGCCTTATAGACAACCTAAATTATATAAGGATGAGATTGAGAAAACCATAAGGGATCTATTGGTGGTGGATCATATACGCCCTAGAACAAGTTCCTTTGCATCTTCAATGGTTCTGGTAAAGAATAAATATGGTAGCTTGCATATGTGCATTTATTACAAGGATCTTAATAAAAAGACCATTAAAAATAGGTATCTTATTCCCCGTGTGGATGAACTTATTGATGAATTACATGGGGCTATGTTATTTTACAAAATTGATTTAAGATCTGGGTACCATCATATTATGATGAAGGAAGAGGATATCCATAAAACAATATTCATGTCATTTTGGGCACTTTGAATTTCTTGTTATACCATTTGGACTAACAAATGCTCCTACCACTTTTCAGGCAGCAATGAATAAAATTTTTAGGGAGCATTTAAGAGAATTTGTACTTGTGTTATTTGATGATATTTTAATTTACAGCAGTACATGGGATGAGCATTTGAAACACTTGGATATTATTTTGGATATTTTAGAGAAAGAGGAATTTTATGCAAAGCAATCCAAGTGCAAATTTGGTATGATAGAGATTTTATATTTAGGCCATGTAATCAACCATGAAGGGGTGAAAGTTGATCAGGAAAAATTGTAGCTATACAGAATTGGCCCATTCTAATTAATTTTACTCAGTTGAGGGGATACCTAGGTCTATGCAGTTACTACAAAATATTTATAAAAGGATTTTCAGCCTTGGAAACACCATTGACTGAAATGACCAAGAAGGTTTCATATGCTTGGAATGAAGATGCTCAAAAAGATTTTGAGAAACTAAAGGAGGTAATGACTACTTTTCCAATATTGAATCTTCCTAAATTTTCTCTTTCTTTTCTTATTAATTGTGATGCATCAGGAGTAAGTATAGGAGCAATCCTTATGCAAAAGGGATGCCCTATTGCCTTTGAGATCAAGAAGCTCAAACCACATGAGAGGAATTATAGCATTTATGATAAATAAATGCTTTCTATTATGCATGCATTATCTATATTCAAGCAATACCTAATTTGTGGTAAGTTTGTAGTCAAAACTGATCACAACAGTTTAAAATACTTTCTGGGGAAGAAAATGGAACTTAATGAAAGATAACAAAAATGGGTTACCAAGCTGCAAGTATTTTATTTTGACATAGAATTTGTAAAGGGAAAGAAAAATATAGTTGTTGATGCTTTGTGTAAGAATCCTAATTTTCATTTTATCTCTGTTATCACTAATGATTTGAAGGTTTCATTTATGGGTGAATATGATGAGAATGCTTTGGAATATAGCATATTAGATGGCACATTGGGTGGCGACAGGTATGAAGTTAAAGGCGGGATGATTTATTATAAAGGTAAAATTTTCATAGATCCAAATTCTAAACTTAAGGATAATATTATTGCTGCCATGCATGATGCACCCATGGTAGGCCACCCTGGATTCTTTAAGACATATAGACAAGTACGTGAAATATTATCATGGAAGAGATTGAAAAATGATGTTCTTGATCATGTTATGGAGTGCACTACTTACCAAATGAATAAAGAGGAGCACAATTTACCAGCTGGTCTACTTCAACCATTACCAATCCCATATCATAAGTGGGAAAACATATTTATGGATTTTATTACCGGTCTTCCTAAAGTGCATGGTAAGGATTGTATTTTTACTGTTGTAGATCGTATGATAAAATATGCCCATTTTTATGCCATTTCTATATCATACACAATTTTTCAGGTGGATGATTTATTTTTCAGAGAAATATTTAGACTACATGGCTTGCAAAAAACTATTGTTAGTGATAGGGACAAAAAATTTATGAGCAATTTTTGGCAACTGAAAGCACGAGATTACGGGCAAAGGAAACACTAATTATGCAATGTAAGACGAAATGTAACGCTTTAACCTTATGCACCAAAACAAAGGAAAGAGAAAATTTGGAAAGGAAAGAAAATATGCAAAGAAATCACAGCCCTCTTTATTCAAATATCTTATCCTCGGTTACATAGACGTCTCCTCCCTTTTTAGGGGCTAGGAGCGTTAAATTTGTCATTGTTACAATGTGCGATTTAGTCTTCCTCCTTCCGCGTGCCCACGATTGCAATGGGCGGGCCAAGATGATGTCGTCGCTGATGTCGATGAGTTCCTAACCTCCGCTACTTCTCCTGTGAACAAAGAAACAACCAAGATGTCAGTAGCATCTACCGCAAATGAAAAGTGTTTGTTCTCTAAAACTAACGAAATATGCATGTAAACATTTGCCTGAAATAGTAATTACAATGAGTCCAAATGGATTCAAAACTTGACAGAAGATAAGAAAAGTTACCGAAAGGCCACTACCACTGAGACAACTGGCCAATCTACCTTCAACTGGAATTCGTCCCTGGGCAGGACGAATTCTGATTGCAATTCATCCCTGGGTGGGACGAATTCTTTTGTGTTGAAGAAACCGACCTGCTGCTGCTCCAATGTCGGATCCCGAGACCTGCAAAATGCCTACAAATAGGGGGTTATGTAATTGGGGCCATTTTGGGATGACCCAGATGGTCGGATTCTCCCAATTTGGCCTCCACCCTCAAGAATTTGACCTCGACACCTGCAAGTCAGCGAAACAACAAAGCGACACAAAACATACTAGAATCTGACCAAAAGTTACAAAATTGTAGCTATGGGTTAATCAAACCTAATAACACAAAATGCAATCTAAAAAGTAATCTAAAATGCTCTAAAACTTAAAATAGGACTTGAGAGGTGCGGGGGTGCCCAAGTGGGCTTCCCACCGTTGACACTTGATTTTGGAGCCAATCCACCAGGGATGGGCCCAAAACCTCTTAGGATTGGGGGGTCGGTGAATTGGTTGGTTCAGGTGTCCATGTGTTGGATTTGGGTCAGGTTCAAGCTTCCAAAGGCCACCCAACAACCTCCCTTGCAAAAGAGATTGGTGGATGTGGGAAGGTGAACCAAAAGGGATGCAAGTGGGTCTTCAACTCGACAACACTTCGTTGCTTGAAAACTCCTTCAACCTGTCTGTTTTGGGTGAGAAAAGTCCCAAATTTTATAGACCCAAGGGGTCTCTTTTGGGAGGGAAGCACAAATGCCATGTGTTGGTCATAGGTGCCATGTGGCAGTCTTGTCTTCCCATGAGGGAGGGGAGTCCTCCATTGACTTGGGCTTTGATAAATGCCTTTTGTAACAGTCTTCTAATGGCCCCTCTGTCCACCTACACACGCGTGCAAGGCAAGAGTCATCAACTGACTGTTCTGGGCTGCCACTTGGCACCATTTGTCTTTTTTCCCATTAAGCTTAGAATTCGTCCCACCCAGGGACGGATTCAGAGTTCATCCTGGGGTGGGATGGATTCTATTTTGAATTCGTCCCTGGGTGAGACGAATACTGGGCAAAGTTTCTAAGTGTGCCAAATTGCTTCTTGACCTTACAAAATTGCTATAAAAGTGGTTAAGACCACTGTTTAACCTCTGAGGGCTGCCCTGGGGGCTGTGTTTGTCAAAGCGATCAGTGTTTACAGTCACATAATCGGATGGGTACCTTCAGCAAGAGCTTGATTAGGGTCATAGGTTTCGCCCAGAGACTCCTCAAGAATTTTATGAGGAGTATGAACCAGAAGAGGAATATGTTGAAACTCCCCATCAAGGCGGGAAGGATGCCATTCGGCCACCCCTCCATAGGCCTCCAGTTTACCGTAACTTGCAACAAGAGCAAACAAGAGAGGAAGAAATAAAATCTTCCGATGCATACCAAGCGCTATTGGAGCGTTTGGAGTCTGTGGAGACAAAATCTGTTGGGCATCAAAAACCCACATTACGTCTACTCCGCAATAATCCGGTGCATCCCTCAGTGCCTACACCTCTTTACCCTGAACACTTCAAGTTGCCTCAATTGGCAGTTTTTAAAGGTGAAGAGGATGCACAGGAACACGTTACATGATTTCTAAGCCAATGCTTCGACATCCAAGATAATGATGCATTATTGCTTAGAACATTCATAACCACATTCATAGGCCCTACCTCGGATTGGTTCACACAATTGCCCAAACACAGCATAAGCAGCTTAGATCAGCTAGTAGATGCGTTTCTTGAACGTTTCGCCTTCAACACAAGGAAGAAGGCATCACTTAGTGATCTTGCTAGCCTTAAACAATTTGAGGAGGAAACAATGGCAGCGTACGGGAACCGATGGAGAGCTTTGCTTTCTAAGTTACCCTACCGTCCTCCCATGTCGGACCTCATGCAAATGTTCGCAAAAAGTTTCTTAAAATCAATCTCTGGTCTATTGTTACTGCGATAATACGATAGCTTAGAAGAAGCTTTGGCACAAGCCAGAGTCATAGAAGATATTAAGATAGGTGAAGGCACAATTTCCAAGCCTAAGAAGAAAGAGTGGAATAAAACCACTAAAACTGGGACAATGCAACCACAACACACTGCAGTCAACCAAGTTGCGATAAATGTCCCTGCGCCTGTGCAAGAAACGTAGCCTCAAAAGGCTAACTACCAGGCAGTGCCTCCTACTTACGAAAGAGATAACAGAAGACAGGAGCAGTATCAGCAGCGTCGCCCTAGGCAACAATTCACCCCGTATGCGGAGTCTAGGGACTCCTTATTTGACCGCTTGTCGGCGGCAAATTTAGTTACTCTGCCAGAAATCCAAATTTTTGACCCTAAAATTCCCAAGCCTAGGGGGTATAGGGAGGAATTGTATTGCAGATTCCATAGGCGTAGAGGACATGACCTAAATGGGTGCTGGAAATTCAAAGAACTAGTCCAAGATTTGATCGATAACAGAACATTGGTCATGGACAACCCCATCGCACCAAACAACCAACAAATGGGGGTATTCAAGGACCCCTTGCCTGCCCATGAGGCACAGAAAAAACCGCTCCAGATTAACGAGGTGCGACAAGATCTTCCCATGCAAGGATTTGTGGGAATGATTAGCATTGTAACAAGGAACAGAAAATACCCAGCAGTTGCCCCCGAGGTAGCTGCGAGGGAAGTTTCGTCGACATCGCAGCCTCAACAACGCCCAACGTAGTTACCTCCGCCTAGACCTGAGGTCACGATACGAACCAAACTCACGTAGAGTTTGCGGACCACGTCGGCTAGGCTATCCATCTACGAGCTTATTCAACAATCAGCTCCCCATAGAGAAGCTCTTATGGACATTTTAAAAGCCATTGAAGTTCAACCCCACGAAGCAAATTATTTCAAAGCCTTCGTGGGACATGTGAAACAATATACGGAGCCTGTCATCACATTCAAAGAAGACGAGGTCAAAACGATATCAAATGACATGCCAGATCCACCCCTGCAAATTATCATGTGGGTCAACAGGATTTCGTACAAGAGAGTGCTAATAGATATTGGCTCGTCCAGTAACATCATAACCACTGCAGCATTAAAACATTTAAAACTACCAGCCTCTCACATCACCGCTTCCATGTACACACTGTGAGCTTTTAACGATGCAATTTGCTCGACAGTCGACACAGTTGTTCTACCTATCCAGGTAGGACAAAAGTCAATACCCACACTGTGCCATGTCTCTGGAAGGCAAAATGGCTTATAATATACTGCTAGGGCGGCCTTGGATCAGGGACATGAAGTGTGTCCCCTCGATCGCACACCAGTGCTTGAAGTATGCCTATGAAGGGAAAATACATGTAGTCCCAATGGACTTAGAGCCCTTCAAGTATTGCAATGCGGTACAATTCATACCTCAATCGACCCTCCCATCAACGCATTTGGATTTTCAATTAAATCCATCTAAACAGGGTCCAATACCGCAGACACCACTGGTGGCCAACAAGGCAAAATCCTAGCCAGGTGAGACTTCATCACCTACTCCTTCATCATCAACGCCACCTACCGTGGCCCAACAGAAGGACAAGGGAAAGAAAATCATGGAAGAGTTTAAGCCTCTAGAAGAGGGGTTGCCCACGATTTCAACGATATCAACAAAGGAAAAACCCAACACAACACAAACCAAGACTCCTGAACAACCAAACATAGAATGGACTCAGGAAGGACTACCGTTTCCTCCTACCCAATCATCAACAATCACTGTTGATATGGCCGATACGGGCCTGGGGGAGTACTTAGTGCAAAACATTGTGGCAAACCCCACATTGGAGTCAGTGCAGGACATGGGAAGACCTCGCCTTCCCATAGGGACAATTGTTCCACTAGGCTACCCTCCCAACCAGACAAATTTTGTGTATGGGGGCCTTGATCATGGTTCTGAACCATGCGAACAAAAGGAAACAAGATGAAGAGCCTTTTGTCGAAAACATAAATTATCTGTCGAACCCAGAATTTGCCCTAAAATATCTCGAACAATGCAATTGGCATGGGTATGGTCTAGGCAGATATGAGCAAGGGATGCGGATCCTTTTCCAACCAAGATATCAAATGCCATATGACAAGTCAGGGGTAGGGTTCAACCATCCCCTGCCATTAGACATCTTGGTTGAAAATATGCAAGGCCTAGAAATAGGCAACAATGGGGGATTGGCACAAGACCCGTACGCCAATCCAAACATAGAATAAACATTAGGGGATTATCTCCCATGGTCTAAAAACACCCCTGGAAATAGAAATAATCCCTCTCCTTTGCTAGAGAGAGGTGAAAGTTCAGAAAGCAATCCTCAAAGAGAACAACAACGACTTCCAGACATTTTTCTGAAATTGTTCCCCTTAGAGGTTCCAGACGAAATAACACAGTCTCAAAAGAATAAGGTCCCTCTACTAAGAGTGGAACAACCGCAATGGGACCAGATTAATTCACTGGAACAGGAAGAGTCCTCAACATCGCAAGCAATAGATGCTGAAGAGGATGAACAATTTTGGATCTATGAAAGCGATTCAGAAGACGAAACTGAGATGGACTATCTTAGACATGCACGATGGCATCATCGAGCTTTAACGCATGAATATATAATGGGACAAATGGGTATACGGTTAGGACATGAATGGCACGTAGACCTAGCGAGGTGGGACCAAGTGTTAGACCTATGGCTCCAAATTCAAGATGAGCATCGTCCACCTCGAGATCCCATCATGACAACAGTGCCGAAGGAAGACCCCGCCTTCCTTTTCACACATAGAGATGAATTTGAACCTAGAGAGGATCCATTCGTGCCTGTTCCCGTAGAGCCAGATCCAGAGTATAGGGAACAACTAAAAGAATCAAGTCATCACACCCGCGGTTCTGGAGACCAAATTCATTCCATCCACATGATCTCCATTGATTTGACCGCACCCATCCGCAATCCGACCGATCCATCATGGTCATTGCATCTAGACATGGATGCCATCGACCGGGATCGCGTCAATTCACCATTGTCACCATCAGAGTACTGGCCTTTCGGTGAAATGCTTCATTTTACCCCAAGGACAACTCAGGATATTTTTCAAGCTGAAGAGGGACCCGAGGTTCCAAACACAGATCTTAACTCAGCTGATGATATCCATTTAATCCCAACTCCACATAAGTTGGAGGACGAATCCCACATGTCAGTCGAGGAGATGACTGACGTAGACATCGGCACAGATCCAATGAATCCATGGATTCTCAAGCTGGGGGTAAGCCTTTCCCCCGAGGAGCAAGCCGATTACATTGCCCTTCTTAAAGAAAAGAAGGAGGTTTTTGCATGGTCGTACAAAGATATGCCAGGGCTAGACCCGCAGCTAGTCATGCACAATTTAACGCTTGATCCGAAAATCAAGCCTGTAAAGCAAAAACTAAGAAAGATGCACCCAACAGTGGCCTTGATGGTCAAAGATGAATTGCAAAAGCTGTTGGATGCACAATTTGTCATCTGCGTGGATTATCCGCCATGGTTGTCCAACATGGTTCCCGTCAAGAAGCCCGACGGGAGGATTCGCATATGCACCGACTTTCGAGACCTAAACAAAGCGAGTCCTAAGGATGATTTCCCCTTGCCAAGCATCGACGCATTGGTAGACGCTACAGCAGGTCACGAAATGCTCTCCCTAATGGACGGTTTCTCAGGATACAATCAAATTCATATCAATCTTGAAGACCAACTCAAAACGGCATTCACAACGCCTTGGGGGACATTTTGCTATAAGGTCATGCCTTTTGGCCTTAAAAATGTTGGCGCTACATACCAACGTGCTATGACGTATATCTTCCATGATTACATGCACAAAACTTTGGAAGATTACATGGATGATTTGTTAGCCAAGTATCTCTTGCGCTCAGATCATCTCGGTGACTTAAGCAAGATTCTCGATCGCCTCATAGAGCATAAGGTCAGATTGAATCCCAAGAAGTGCGTGTTCGGCGTCACATCTGGAAAACTCTTGGGTTTTATAGTCTCAAAGAGAGGCATCGAAGTGGACCCAAAAAAAGTCAAGGCAATCCTTGAAATGGCTCCCCCAACAACTATCAAGCAGCTAAGAAGTCTACAAGGAAAGGTCGCATCGATTAAATGCTTCATAGCGCAATTATCTGACAAATGCCGACCAATGAACAAATTATTGCACAAGGGGGTCACATTTCATTGGGATGACGAGTGCCAGTCAGCCTTTGACGAAATCAAACAATACTTGGCTTCGTCGCCAGTATTGGCACCACCTAGACCAGGTGTGCCGTTCTACTTATACATCTCAACTACTAAGGTGGCACTGGGTGCAATGCTAGCCCAGAAGAATGAACTTCACAAAGAACAGGCTACTTACTATCTTAGCCGCACCCTAGTCAGTTACGAACTTAACTATGCATACGTTGAAAAACTCCGCTTGGCAGTGGTGTTTGCTACCAAAGGCTACGCCACTACATGCTGAGCAACACTACGTATGTTGTGTCTAAGGAGAATCCATTGCGATACATGATGAGTCGTACTTATCATAGTAGTCGCACGGCGAAATGGATCATGTTGTTGACAGAATTTGACATTGAGTTTATTGGGCAAAAATCTATAAAAGGACAAGTCATAGCCGATCAACTAGCAGAGGCTCCTCTTGAAGACGATCAGCCTCTAGTCATAGAACTACCCGATGATGGGGTCTTCCATGTCTCAGAATCGCCAGATTCGAAGAGCTCGAGTCTCGAGCCGACATAACCTTATTTTTTGATGGTTCTAAATGCGAGCAAGGTGGTGGCGCAGGAATTGTATTCTTCACACCGCGAGGGTGCTCCAATGCCCCTGTCATTTAAATTAAATTTCCAGTGCACCAACAACAATGCAGAATATGAAGCCTTGCTCCTAGGTCTTCAAAAAACAATCGCCATGAACATCAAAAGACTGAACATCTTTGGTGATTCGCTGTTAATCGTCAATCAAGTCAAAGGGGTATATCAATGCAAATGCCCAGTTCTAAAGGCCTATAAAGCCCTCGTGGATAAATTCCTAGCAAAACTTGAGTGGTATGACATCGAGGCACTCCCTCGATCATCGAATCATTTTGCGGACACAATGGCCTCCTTGGGGTCACTAATCCCGCAAGACCTTTTCGGTGATATAACAACCATTCAGGTCAAAACCTTATCGCAACCCGCGATGGAGCACGCAAGCTCAGACTTGACGCCAGGAATCCACATGATCCAGATCGAACCATCTTCGGATAAGTTCTTTCGAATCCGAGACTATTTGAAACATGCCAACTGGGGGTCTTTGTTCTCCCCCACTCCCATTAATAGCAACACAACGCTATTCTTACAAGTTCTATCCCAATCAGCATTTGTTAGGGAAGAACTCCAAAAGGGATTGGTTGTTCAAACTGTCGAGGTATCCGATCAACAAGACTGGTATTTACCCATAAGAGACTACCTCAAGTTAGGTAATCTACCCTTTGGATTGACGCACGCCGCAAAACGAACATTCAAACAGAAAGTGGCAAAATATGTCTTGATAGGAGACATTTTGTATCGTCGCAGCTACGACGGAATTCTTCTTCGTTGCTTGGACCAGCAAGAGTCCACTTGGGCAGTCACCCAAGCGCATGACGGTACATGTGGTGGCCACTTCAATGGTATGGCCATTGCAAAGCGCATTCTTCGCATGGGCTATTATTGGCCATCTTTAGAGCGAGATTGGTGCGCGTATGTCAAGAGGTGCGTAAAGTGTCAACATCATGCCAATTTGATGCACGCACCTTCCCAGGCCCTACAGACAGTCCAGTCTGCTTGGCCATTTTCGTAGTGGGGCCTCGATCTAATCGAAAAGATCTCCCCTGCATCGTCAAGCCGTCACACGTTTATCATAACGGCCACAGAATATTTTACCAAATGGGTGGAAGCAATTCCGTTAACCTCTACGACAGGACCCCGCATTGCGGAGTTCATTTTGCATTACATCATATGTCATTTTGGTATTCCATCCAAAATAATCTCGGATAATGGGCCATCATTCAAGAACAAAGACGTGCGTGCTTTAACCACAAAGTACAAAATTCAGCACAGCTTTTCAACACCCTATTATCCGCAAGCAAATGGGCAAGCAGAGGCGTCAAACAAAATGCTAGTCGCCATACTTAAAAAGACCGTCGCAGAGAGTCATAAGGATTGGCACATACAAATCCCACTTGCCCTTTGGGCTTATCGCACTAGCATTCGGACGCCCACTGGGGCAACTCCATTTTCACTAGTGTATGGCTCAGAGGCGATAATGCCTCTCGAGTTGGAAATTCCTTCCCTGCGCATATCAATGCAAGAGTTCATCGATGATAACAACTGCGCGGCAGGCCCGATTAGACCAACTTACGTTGCTTGACGAACGACGCGTTAATGCTCTCGAGCACTTACGTATCTATCAAGAGCGGCTTAAGAGAGCTTACAACATGAAAGTTCACCTAAGAGACTTTCGGGTTGGTGATTTGGTTCCGAAGGAAAACCAACAAAACTCTAATTTGCCGTCCCATATGAGAGACAAATTCATGGCAAATTGGTTAGGTCCTTATGTCATTGATAGCAAAATAGGACCGGGAACGTACAGGCTAGCTTCTCTTGACGGTATCAAGGAAACAGAACCCTTGAATATCAGTCATTTGCGACCATTTCATATCTAAGAAAGCCATATACCAAAAAAAAAAAATAAAAAAATAAAAAATACTCCAAGGATTATCGCAATCTCTTGGTCACCCAAAAAGCTCCAAGGATTATCGCAATCTCTTGGTCAACCCAAAAAGCTCCAAGGATTATCGCAATCTCTTGGTCAACCCAAAAAGCTCCAAGGATTATCGCAATCTCTTGGTCAACCCAAAAAGCTCCAAGGATTATCGCAATCTCTTGGTCACCCAAAAAGCTCCAAGGATTATCGCAATCTCTTGGTCAACCCAAAAAGCTCCAAGGATTATCGCAATCTCTTGGTCACCCAAAAATCTCCAAGGATTATCGCAATCTCTTGGTCACTCCAAAAAGCTCCAAGGATTATCGCAATCTCTTGGTCAACCCAAAAAGCTCCAAGGATTATCGCAATCTCTTGGTCAACCCAAAAAGCTCCAAGGATTATCGCAATCTCTTGGTCAACCCAAAAAGCTCCAAGGATTATCGCAATCTCTTGGTCAATACAAAAAGCTCCAAGGATTATCGCAGTCTCTTGGTCAAAAAAAAAAAATCAAGAAATTCAAAAAAAAAAAAAAAAAAAAAACAAAACAACAAAAATCATCAAAAACAACAAAGATTTGCATCTCAATTCTAGGCATACTCGAATTCATCAAAAACAACAAAAACACCAAGCATAACTTTTACCACACTACAGTCAGTGGTCTGGGAATGTACCAAGAGTTTCGAGTGATTCGGTCATCATTTTCCTCTTTAGCCATGTAGTGTATCAAGTCGAACAGATTTTACGAAGGTAGAGTCATACTTGAAATACACCTTGTTACGTAACATCCCAACACAAATCAAAACACTAAAATTCCCAAATTGTGTGAACGAAAGACGAAACCTGCAAAATAATCTAGGTCACCACAAGCGAAACGGTTATCTTGCTCATCCCCCTGTGCGAATGACCCCTAGAATGCTGAGAGTTGGCAAAAGGACAAGCATCCTCCCTACCCAATTCCCTAAGAATCCCTAAAGTTCTCAATAGTTGCAAAACACAAAAATTTGCAAAATGTCAAAACTCCAAATTTGACAAACTACAGTGCACACATCAAAAGGCACAAACAACGGTGATTTTCGTCACTCCATATCCCCAATCCCTTGCTCAAAAGAAAAACAAATCAAAATAAACGAGTGATCTCATCACTACAAACGAGCAAGTATCCCAATACAATTGAAGAAAAGAAGGGAGTTGACCTTGAATCCCTGGAACTCTCAGCATTCTATAGGTCATAAGGCAAGCTTGAGTACCAATTTGGTTGATAGCCAATGGGTAACAGAAGTAAACCTCCCACGTGACGATATATCTGTCACATTAACTTGCGTACAGATCAATATTTGCATGTGGATGAGCTAGCTTATGGCATCCTGGATTACACCACAGATTAATCTTAGTACATACAACAAAGGAATTCGTGGAGCTAATTAGGTGATCCTCAGTACAGGTTCGGTTGAAAGCCCATCTGGCACTGGCGGTATCCTAACAAATACCACTAAATGAATTCAATTGCACACACAGGGATATGAAATAACTGGGTCAAAAACAAGTCTGATTCATACCTTGGTCAAAAATTCTTGTAAGATAAAGTACAGTCATGGATGGTGAGTTAAAACCAGTCGAATCTCAGAAAACCTTACATTCATTTCAAAACCATCTGCGCTACTTATCATCCTTATGATACCATCAAAAAATACAAAAAAAAGAAAAAACATGAAAAACACAAGTCAAAAACAAAATAAAGAGCTTCTTAAATAGCCTATGGTGCCATAGCCAATCATCACAAATGTCATTCATCCATTTCACCTCGCATATCACATAGACATCAAAAACATTTACATTCATCATAACATCTGCATTCATCAAAATAAATCAACATACAACAGTAGCATTTATCATGCCATATGCATATATCAATATACAGTAGCATGCATCCATCAACATCAATCATTATGCATAACATAAAATCATGACATATACAAAAAAAAACAAGAAAGCAAAAACAACAAAAACATCACAAAAATGTAACACAAAAGCACAACAATAAACATTGCCAGACACAAGTGCTCTTGCACTTAACCTCTTGGCATAGCAAAACTGATGTCAGGGTCTACATTGTCGCTATCCTACTCCCTAAGAAGGCTACCATAGCCGGACCGCTCCACGAGAAGACGGATTGTTGACAATTTCACCCCCAAATGACGTCACAAATGGGTCAAAGCCCACTCAAAAACAATAAGAAAATCAAAACAACAAACAACAATAAACATTGCCAGACACAAGTGCTCTTGCACTTAACCTCTTGGCATAGCAAATCGACATCGGGGTCACAAATTATCACTATCCTACTCCCTAAGAAGGCTACCATAGCCGGACCGCTCCACGGGAGACGGATTTTCGACAATTTAATCCCCAAATGGTGTCACAAAAAAAAACAACAAAAACAACAAAAAATGCAACACAAAACCAACAATAAACATTGCCAGACACAAGTGCTCTTGCACTTAACCTCTTGGCATAGAAAAATTGATGTCGGGGTTTACATTGTCACTATCCTACTCCCTAAGAAGGCTACCATAGCCGGACCGCTCCACGGGAAGATGGATTTTCGACAATTTCACCCCCTCACATGGTCAGCCCCAAAAACAACAAGCAAACATTGCCAGACACAAGTGCTCTTGCACTTAACCTCTTGGCATAGCAAAATTGATGTCGAGGTTTACATTGTCACTATCCTACTCCCGAAGAAGGCTACCATAGCCGGACCGCTCCACGGGAGGACGGATTGCCGACAATTTAATCACCAAATGGTGTCACAAAAACAACAAAAACAAGAAAAAAAATGCAACAAAAACAAACAGCAATAACATTGCCGGACACAAGTGCTCTTGCACTTAACCTCCGGGCAAAGAAAATCGATGTCGAGGTCCAAATTATCGCTCTCCTACTTCCCCAAGAAGGCTACCATAGCCGGACCGCTCCACGGGAAGATAGGTTTTCGATGATTTCACCTCATTACGGCATCACCAAAAGGGTTAACACCCACCAAAAATAGGTCCAAATGTTGGAAAAATTGCACACGCTTAACGGTAAACCCTCTAAAGGCACCCTTGCACAAGTCATCTTGGGTCAAGCGACTCGTCGCTTCTCTCACGAAGGTCATTCCCTCATCGATTCGTCGCTTGAGGGGGTAGTCACACTTAGTCACCAACCAACAATCACACACCCAATTAAGGAAAACGACATGCATTCAAAGAATCATTGACAAAGACAATCACGCTCCTGCTTGGGGCAATAAACAAGCAACAATCAAATCAATCAAACACTTGGCATTTCGTGAATCATGAACACAAGGTTCCCCCCGAGGATAAAAATGCCCTTTGCCTGTTCATGGTCGATCAATGTCTAAGTTCAAGTCACACCTCAACAAAATAGGTTAATACTTGAAATCAAATTCCTTAGCTCGTCGAAGCAAGGATTCAAGAATGCATGCCCTTTCCATACTTGGGGCATCAAAAGTTGGTTAGGTTACCAAGAAACCCTAATCATTAGTGCTTTGGTTATCTATTTTTGCTCAGCACTGCGTCACCCATAGCGCTTCCCAAAAAGGGGCATCTATAGACACCAAAACAGCACCAATCCGATTATGTGACTGCAAACACTGATCGCTTTGACAAACACAGCCCCCAGGGCAGCCCTCAGAGGTTAAACAGTGGTCTTAACCACTTTCATAGCAATTTTGTAAGGTCAAGAAGCAATTTGGCACACTTGGACACTTTGCCCAGTATTCGTCTCACCCAGGGACGAATTCAAAATAGAATCCGTCCCACCCCAGGACGAATTCTGAATCCGTCCCTAGGTGGGACGAATTCTAAGCTTAACGGGAAAAAAGACAAATGGTGCCAAGTGGCAGCCCAGAACAGTCAGTTAATGACTCCTGCCTTGCACGCGTGTGTAGGTGGACAGAGGGGCCGTTAGAAGACTGTCACAAAAGGCATTTATCAAAGCTCAAGTCAACGGAGGACTCCCCTCCCTCATGGGAAGACAAGACTGCCACATGGCGCCTATGACCAACACATGGCATTTGTGCTTCCCTCCCAAAAGAGACCCCATGGGTCTATAAAAGGTGGGACTTTTCTCACCCAAAATATACGAGGTTGAAGGAGTTTTCAAGCAACGAAGTGCTGCCGAGTTGAAGACCCACTTGCATCCCTTTTGGTTCACCTTCCCACATCCACCAATCTCTTTTGCAAGGGAGGTTGTTGGGTGGCCTTTGGAAGCTCGAACCAGACCCAAATCCAACACATGGACACATGAACCAACCAATTCGCCGACCCCCCAATCCTAAGAGGTTTTGGGCCCATCCCTAGTGGATTGGCTCCAAAATCAAGTGCCAACGGTGGGAGGCCCACTTGGGCACCCCCGCACCTCCCAAGTCCTATTTTAAGTTTTAGAGCATTTTAGATTACTTTTCAGATTGCATTTTGTGTTATTAGGTTTGATTAACCCATAGCTGCAATTTTGTAACTTTTGGTCAGATTCTAGTATGTTTTGTGTCTCTTTGTTGTTTTGCTGACTTGCAGGTGTCAAGGTCGAATTCCTGAGGGTGGAGGCCAAATTGGGAGAATCCGACCATCCGGGTCGTCCCAAAATGGCCCCAATTACATAACCCCCCTGTTTGCAGGTGTTTTGCAGGTCTCGGGATCCGACATTGGAGCAGCGAGCAGGTCGGTTTCCTCAACACGGAAGAATTCGTCCCACCCAGGGACGAATTGCAGTCAGAATTCATCCTTCCCAGGGACGAATTCCATTTGAAGGTAGATTGGCCAGCTGTCTCAGTGGCAGTGGCCTTCTGGTAACTTTTCCTATCTTCTGTCAAGTTTTGAAGCCATTTGGACTCACTGTAATTACTGTTTCAGGCAAATGTTTACATGCATATTTCGTTAGTTTTAGAGAACAAACACTTTTCATTTGCGGTAGATGCTACTGACATCTTGGTTGTTTCTTTGTTCGCAGGAGAAGCAGCGGAGGTTAAGAACTCATCGACATCAGCGGCGACATCATCTTGGCCCGCCCATTGCAATCGTGGGCACGCGGAAGGAGGAAGACTAAGTCACACATTGTAACAAAGACAAATTTAACGCTCCTAGCCCCTAAAAAGGGAGGAGACGTCTATGTAACCGAGGATAAGATATTTGAATAAAGAGGGCTGTGATTTCTTTACATCTTTTCTTTCCTTTCCAAATTGTCTCTTTCCTTTGTTTTGGTGCATAAGGTTAAAGCGTTACATTTCGTCTTACATTGCATAATTAGTGTTTCCTTTGCCCGGAATCTCGTGCTTTCAGAATTATTTAAGTTATGTGGCACAGTTTTAACCCCAAGTACAAGTTATCATCCACAGACAAATGACCAATCATAAATAGTGAACAAATGAGTTGAAGGGTACATGAGAAACTACGTTTTAGGGTACCAGAGTGCTTGGATTAAGTGGTTGCATTTAGGTGATTTTTGATATAATACCACTTATCACATGTCAATTAGAATGACACCATTTATGGTACTATATGGGTATAATGCTCCTACACTTTTTGATTTATTAATTTTGGATAATAGGGTACCTAAAGCAAAAGAGTTTATACCAGAACATCAAGAAATTATGAAATCGTTGAAGTAAAACATTCAAATGGCACATAACAAATAGAAAAAGTATGTTGATCAATAGCGTACAAAACTCTTTTGAGGTAGGATATATTATTTACTTAATATTGCAACCCTATAGGAAATATACATTGAAGAAGAGTAATGTAGAGAGGCTTAAACAATGATTCTATGGTCCATATAAGGTATTACACAGGGTTGGAGAGGTGGCTTACGAGCTTGAGCTTCCACATAATATCCAGTTGCATAATACTTTCCATGTATCATGCTTTAAGAAGGCTATTGGACAACATGTAATCCTTCCATTTAATTGCCTCCTTTGGATGATGAGTGGAAGTTAGTCTTGGAACCAAAAATTATACTTGAAATAAGAGAAAGAATGCTAAGAAGCAGGGTCATCAAGGAATAGTTGATTAAATGGAAAATTTTACCAGATGAATATGCCACATGGGAGGGGGCTGAAATTCTTTCACACCCAGGACTGCATTGCTTGAGGATAAGCAATATGAGAGGGGGAGATTTGTAATGACCCTTTTTGGAGAAATAGGGTCATGTAAATATTTTATGTAAATATTATCATATTATGTGTGGAGTGTCCTAGCTTAAGGGGATTTATGTGGTGTGAGAGAATACTTATTTATTATTATTATTATTATTGTTATATGGTGTGAGGAAATTATTATTATTATTATTCAAATACATTATGTGTGTGTAACTTAAGTGTGGGCCCAACTCAACAAAGAATTATAACATGAGGTCTATATATACATGGAACACCCATATTTTCATTATGTTATTGTTGTTATTGTAAAAATTGGAGAGATGGGTATGCCCTATCTCAAATTCTATGAAATTTGGGGGGGTGCTCAAGGTTTGTGGAAGAGAATTCTAATCTGGTAGACAAGGCTGATCCTTGCTACCCTAATTGAGGTGTGAATCCACTCAGGGTTCACCTTTTGTGCTTAATTAATTAGAATTGGGTAGACATGTAAATATTTCAGCCATTGAGGGTATTGACATTAGGGTTTTATCATCTATCTTGGAAAAGCAGGCCATAAGGAGTGAGATTTCCCTTCTAGGGAGACTAATTAAATGATTTAAGGTAGAAAAACTGATATCTGGCAAAAATTGACCCATTTGGAGGAGATAATCAGCAATATGATGGCTTTGTGAAGCCCACGTTCCATCTTGGATCCCCATATTACCTTTGTAAAGTGGACGATGCACTTAAGGATGGTTGTTTTAGCATAGTGGAGACAAATATTGGCATATTTGAGGTTCCAATGCAGATTAGAAGCCAAGGAGAGCAAACAACCGCATTGTAGGGATACAATATCAGAGTTTGGAGGTTAATTCTAGTAGTTTGACATTATTTCATGCCCATGTCCCAGTATTACCAACACTTCAACAGATTCAAGGTATTTCTACAAGTTATTTTGGTGTCCCAAGTTCAACATCCCATTTATAGTTTGTTATAATTGTATTTTGTGAGCAGTATTGGTCAAATTTAAGATTTTTAGTCTTCTACAGCTCTTAGCAATGTTATTTCTTATTTGCATGTGTTGATCTAAGTATTATCATTGTATTTCCATTTTTTGGGTTTTGAAGAAAAATAATAAAAATTCCAAGAATATTTCAATTTCGCAATTATCAGCAAGATTTGTGTATTTTGTGTTTTCTTTTATATTTTAGCTCATTACATTTCTTCTTTGGATTTCATAGATACTTCTAGACCATGACGCTTGTAACGTTCTCTGGACAATATTTTTACATCATTTTGCATAGCTATAATTCAAGCTTCTTATCATATTTGGCTTAAAACCTCTCTGCTCCTCCTAATGTAAGCAATACATAGGTTTTACATCTGCATTTATTTATCTTCAACTCAACTCTAGTAACCATCAATCAAGCACTTTGTTCTTTTATTTCCTCTCGACTCCTCTTGCAATATGCTTGTCCTCTTCATAGCAGTCATGTCTTCTCATAGTATTGAAATTTCTCACTTAGATTTTTACAATCGTCATCCTGTAATATATTTCAATATTTATTTAAAAAAAAATCTTTCTATCTTATATTCCTCCTCTAGAAACAACTTCATTTATTTTTTAATTTCTCTCTTTATATCTCCAAATATATTAATTCCTTAAATCAAATAATTCAAACTTTGTAAATAAATCTCCTTTCCATAATTTATTCCTTCTTATCTCTCCAATATTAGCCGACGAACCTAAATCACAACAAAAGTTGCCAATTCTTTTTAAAAAATAAAACTTGGCATTTCTTTTTAAATCCAGGGCATTCCATGATAAGTCTCTTCTTTTTTTAAGTTATTCCCTCTCTATGATTCCATTGTGTCACTATGATATCACAAATATCATTTCCTTCAACACCTTAAATGGGTATGTCATCCGATGGTGATGATTGTTCCAAAAAATTATGTAAACAACCTTACTCTCTAAAACAACTTGACTCGTTGGTTTTCATTAGCTTTCTGGTTCTCTAGTTTTCACAACTCTCTCAACCTTGCTTTCTCCATAGCTTTCTCAACCTCAAATTTTTCCATAGCTCTTTCTCCATAGCTCTGATACCATGTTGGAACATGACACTATTTTATGATAATAAAATAATAAACTAGGATCATACTATTATGCATTGAAACATAATCACATCAATATAACATTACACATAAAGATATCACTAAAAAAAATGGACACAAGATACCACAAAAGGAATATTTCTTCTATTATGCTTCCATATTCATTGTATGATACAACAATGGAAATTTATCTCCAATATAATACAATACATGACATTTTAGTCCACAAATTGTTGCTCTCCCCTACAAATCTGGGAAATGTAACCTTTCACATTCTTGTCATTAAGACAGGCTCTCAACATGCCACATGTTAGTGTGACTCTTCATACTCCTCTATATTTTGACACATGACACTTTCACAAGGTGAAACATACATTAAACAAAAGGACCAAATAATGTAATACTCACAATAATATTACTTTCATAGTTCTGGAAACTTCTTTTATCAATTAGTTTCCTTTATATAAAGAATGTCAGGCTTATTACTTCAATAGAGATATCTATGGTTTGAGGGGGCATTAGAACATCTTATATTCAATGAGATAGTATGCATGTCTCATTAGGGATTACTAGCCCCACCAACAAATTACCAATATCTTTTTGTTGTTTGGTAAAGAGAAGTTCAACCAACTTAGATTGTGTTCCTTTCTCTATGCTTGCTCTTGCTTGATAATTTGAAGGTTTTTCTCCTTTTGACTTTCTTGTATTAGGAGTAGATATAATTATTTTATTTTTCCTTTTCATTAAATATATCCTCTCCTGACTTTGCTACTAAGGCTTTTGACTTGTCTTGCTCATTTTTTAGTATTTTCTTAGTAATGATAAAGGTATTAACATCTAATACTATATTTTATCTACCACTTTTCTTCTCATGAATGGTGCATGATACGTAAAGAGAGTCTTCAAAATATAATGAGGCACATTCCTTATGTTCAACGAGAATATTAACTCTAAATCAAGATGATACTAAATAGATTTCTCATTATAAATATTTTGATCCTATTGTACTATATCCTCTAAGCTTTGATCTATTTTTTCATAGGCTAAAACCCCAAAATAATTGGTATTTCTTCCAATATATTTCATTATTGGTCTCCATTGTTTATTTGCTTTCATTTATTTGGACCTATTTTTTGGAAGTTATGATCCATCCTCATCCATATCCATTTGTAAGTTTATCTTGTGGTTTTCCACATATATTTTGATGGAATCTTCTTAGGGAATGATCTCTCAATATGGACCACCTCATGGCATCTTCTATATTGAAAAGAAATATTTTCATAATCTATGGTTTGGATCCATAACTTACCCCTATACTTGCAAATGATTGATTTTTGTAAATGTTTACTTATATCAATCGTGACCAATATCTGAGCATAAATAGCCATGAAACCATCTTTTGTAGTTTCTAAAATCTTAAGTAATTCTCCTAGAGTGTTGCATATTTCCTTGAAGGTATCCATTTCCTAGAATTCAATGGACATCATATATATCCTAACCCAAATTGGTACTAGGGATAAATTTACATTTTTAGGTGCAAAGCCTTTATACCAATGTGTAAGGAAGAGTCTTAATTTTCCCATAAATCAAAGATCGCCTTTTAAAATTAAATCTCTTTCATTCCTAAATTAAATCTAATAAGAAACCTTTGGGAAGAAAGGATGGACTCACTCCTGAAGACTTTCAACTCCTATCAATCCATTTTCTCAAGGTCAAAGCCCTTGGTGGAGATCCATTAAATTTACCAATATATGCTATTTCATCCAGCAACAAGATCACTCCTCTATGATATCCTCCCTATCCTTTAATACTAGGGATGATTCTGAGAACTTAACTATAAATTGTCCATGGAAAATAAATTATAACTCAAAATCTACTCAATTTTACTAGTATATCATACAACAATTATATTATTTATAAATAAACCTATGATAATTTACATAAAAAACTTCAAATATAATAAAGGTGAAAAAATACTTAGCTAAAAACTTATATACCTAGATAGAATATCCTACCTCACTGATGCCCTAGCCCTCCATTGCTCCTCCCATAATTTGAATCTTGGTTTATAGATATATACAATTTTATTTTTTGTGACTTGAAAAATTATTGCTACACTTGTTCTAGATGGATGACTTCATAGGATTGCATCTCCCTCAATACAACATGAAGTCCTTCATATGGCCACGTATTTTAAAGCTCTTCAAATTCTACACAAATTGGTCCAATAATCATCTAAATCAGACAACCATTTACAAAGATATGACTCTTAAAACATGAGATATTTTTTACAAAAAAATTACCCTAATATTGTCCTAGTTTAAAATTATTATATTCACATGGTTATATCTCCCTTAACTGCTTGGATTCTTTTGAATGTCCACTCACTTCAAAAAATTTCAAAATGACACAAGAATCGTTTGAATAAGACAACTTTATGCACATATATGACTCTTGAAATATTATTTATCTTTTCAAAAAATTTACCCTAGCTTTGTTGATTCATAGTAAAAAATTTAATTGACATGATGTAGGGCATCTACTTAGAAGAAAATAAGACAAATTGGATTGAACGTCAAGGGAGAAAATAGGAGAAACCTATTGATGAATATAGTTTTGTAATACAAGAAATTGGTTATAACACTATGAGATCCTCCTTATCCAAGTCCACCTAGGGTTTTTGTGTAAAACCTTAAGAAGTTGTCAATAACACATAAATATTCCACAAACTACTCCTAAAAATAGACCATTGTTGAAAACATTGTAGAGGAGAAATCGTCAAAATCTTAAGATTAAGTAAAGGAGATTTACACCTTCTTTTATATCATATTGGATTTCACTATACTTTCTAAAAGTGAATAAAATCAACACATTACTCAGAAATGGAACAACTCATAAAAAAACACAAAACAATATGAAAAGTATCCATAAACAACAAAATAATCTCACTAAAGGAAAGAAACACAAAACAATATGAAAGATGTTTGTCACTAAAGAAAAGAACAACACTCCAACAAATAATTAAATGTTTAATATCATGGGATATAAATATCTAATTACATGTAACCTTTAGATCATGTTAAAAAAAACATCCTTAATATTTTTTAATAAAATATTACACTAAACCCCCTTTATAAGGTTTACAATAATCCAAAGTACTATAAAATAAATATAATACAAAAATTGGCTACATCTTAAGTGAATCTTAACATCATATATTCTAACACTCAAGTTCATTATACATGGTGAAGACATTCTTGTTATGCTATTTATTTATACATGCCTAAACCCTCTCATATTTGAACCTTAAATATTTTATTTAATATTTTTTTTCAATAACTTTTTTTTTTTAAGTTTTTTATTCAAATTTTAATTTTATTTGTTTTTTTTTCTTTGTCACCAAAGGTTATTGTTTTTATTTTTTTTGTGTTTTTTACCGGAAACTATTCATTTTTTTTGGTTTTTTGTGTAGGTAAGGGGGGTGGTGGGTGGGAGTGTGTGAGGGGGTGGGTGTGTGGTGGATGTGTGTTAAATTCCCTATTGATAAGCATAGCTCTCGGCTTACGAGGGGTCATGGTCGGGAGGAGACTACTCAACCCTATGCATTGGTAGTAGGGATTTCTCACACTAACCCAAAAAAACAAAAATTATAATAATATATATTTTAATATATAATAATTATTTCATTAAATACATAAAATATTAAAACATTTATTAATTTTTTAAAAAAAATTTATTTTATCTACCACATATACTACATATTCTACTTAGTTGAGGTTAATAATAACGAGGAAAGAGTTTAATTCTATTAACTGAGATTTCAATCCATGTCTTAAAATCTTGTAGATTTATAAGGATACCTAGAGGCAAGTCAACTTTATAAAACCTTCTATGAACTTTGTGAAAAGCTTTCCTTAACATTTATTTTAAACTAAGGTTGAAATTGTAAAGATAAATCTTAATTATTTTTTAAAATTTTAAAATTTTTAATTAAATATTAAATGTTAAAATATTAAAGTTTAACATATAAGTCATACAATTATTTAATGTGACAAAAAATTATTAGGTTTGGCCACTATAAATCTTGACCTGTTAGTTAAACAAAGTCAATGGGACCTGATCTTCTACCTACCAACAACTAATAGACAAACACTCTCTATGCTACCATCCAACCTAACCCCTTCTAAATATGCCAAATACATCCTAATTTAAACTTTAAACCTTTTAAAAAAAAACTAAATCCCTAGCCCAGATCCTAACACCCAAGAAACCCTAAGCGTGCTCCCGCTTCTATATATACCTTTGCCTGTCATTCCGTATTATGTCTGCCTGTATGTTACATTATTTTGTTTGCGGTAAGATGTGACACAGCTACGGGAGAAACCCTAAGCGATCCCCCTTCTATATATACCTTTGCCTGGATATTAGATTCTTTTGTCCTGTCTTGAAGCAGGTAGGATGGAAAGGGTAACAGGAGCGGATGTTAGACATCCAAGTAACCTAAATCGCTCCAAGCCGGTTAAGAGAGAGCAGGATCTTCATCGTAGGTCTGTAATTGTCTTATGTATATTTTTGTTTCTCGTCTTTATTTTTTTGTGAGATACGGTTGGAATTCATGCGTTAGTTTTTTTTTCGTTTTGGTGAATTTATTTATAAGAACTCTCGTTCGATGTCTTGTATAAGGTATGGTGGAAAGGTTAACAGAAGCGGACGTCAGACATCCGAGAAATCTAAATCGCTCCAAGTGGGTTAGTTCTTCTCGAAAGAGAGTAGGTCTATAATTGCCTTATTTATATTTTTGTCTCACGTCTTAATTTTTTTGAGATAGGGTTGGATTTGGAGTAAATTATTTAAGTAAAATGTTGTCAAGTATTGGCTTCTTAAAATAGGGTATTTGAAAACATAATTGAAGAGATAGTATTGTTACACAAGTTGAAATCAAGTATATGAGAAGTGTCGTATAATAATACTTTTAGAGTTAAGCGAATTTTTTTTATGTTGGAAATAATTATGATCATGGATGTTGGAAGATGTATAGGTGCATATTTCTCACAAGCTTCCATATTTTGTATTTAAAAATAGCTAGAATATTGAAATATTGATTAAGATAAGAGTTTGTATTTGTCTTATATATGTCTGTATATGCTATGTCATTAGCAGTATTGAGTAAATTATGTAAGTGGAATGTTGTGAATAGAGTATTTGAAAACAGAAGTAAAAAAGATAGTACTGTTAAACAAGTTGAAATCAGTATAGGAGAAGTGTTATATAATAATATTTTCATAGTTGAAGTAATTTTTTTTTTTTATGTTGGAAATACTTATAAAGATGGAAGTTGGAAGCTGTTGCTATGCATATTTTTCAAGCTTGTATCTTATATACTTAGAAATATCCAAGAATATTGACGGATTGATCATTTGTTCTATAGGTTCTCATATAATATATCTTTCAACAATATATCAAATCCACAAATAAATTAATTGCATAATAAATTTCTCCATAAAAATAATTGATTATAGTGGAACACTATTCAATGCTTTTGGAAGGAAATCATTCTACAAGATCTCTACTTCCACGAGATCTCTAGTTTCACAAGCTAAGACTTCTCAAAAAATACATCATATATACCTTTGACAAAGGTACATTCCTCTTTGTACAAGAGTGTGATGGTTCACCTCCCATGAGTTATTTATGTAGAAGTTCACCTCCCATGAGTTACACATGTGCATAATAATTTCTTTCTATTATATATGACAATATTCCTTAACCCTTACAAGTATTGTCTAACATACCTTTCCTTGCTATTATATATGACAGTATTCTTTAACTCTTACAAGAATCAAGTATGATTGTATAACATACCTTTTTTTTTCACAAGTGATCTTCCTTATTCAATAATTAATTTATAAGTTATACCATTATACATTACAATATTAAATTATTTAATATTAAATACCTATACTAGTGGTAAAGAAAGACGAGAATCCACACATTTTGATTGACCATGTTCTATGTTCAAAGTCATATATTTGTCTTGTATAACTCGAAAAAACGCATTGGGAAACAAATGTATGAATTCTAGGAAAAAAATAATAAAACTATTAGATCTTGTTTTTCGAGATTAAAATTTAAATTTTAATATAAATAAATGTGTGAGAAGGTAAATATGTTGATAAAAAATTATCCAATCCTATACGAAGAACCAATACTGCTTATTTGAAACAGTTCGGACAGATCTTTGAGACCTCCACCCAAATTAACTGAGTGCAATATTTCGTAGATTAACTGAGTGCAATATTTCGTAGAGACTTTGAACTTGATAGTTGGCATCCTCCATCATAAACTTGATGTCATAGACGGTTAAAAAAATGTGTACATAAGTTTACACAAATCTTCCACGGTGTTGGGTAAATTCTGGCCGGTGAGAAGCTTGGGTAAATTCTGGCCGGTGAGAAGCTTGATCAAGTATGCGATGACATACGCACCAAAGAAAATAACAAAGGTAATATCATTGTTTAAAACAAGCCCGATGCTTAGCAAAATCAATTGAATCGATACTCTGGTGTTTGCTTTCCTCAAAGTCAATCCCGCTTTTGCTCAATACTTTAATGGATTTTGCCAAATGCAACACTGACCCGTAGCACACACCGGTAGCTTTCCGTTTTCGTCGAAAAGAGTAAGGATAACCTGGATAAGATGAATGGCGTCCACATTGGATTTCAGAGTGCCGTAAGACCAATGACCCGACTTGGCAAAAGAATATGAGGAAATTCATAGTGGTCTATTATTTCCCTGATCAACTTAAATTCGTCATTCAAATTATCTGCCCAGACCTCCCTCGTAACTGGCTAACCTAACATCTTTGCACCGCCGCTGCGAGTTCAAAGATTTTTCCACATTGAACTTCTTTGTGATTTCTTCACCCAAATGAGCGCGCCCATGTTTTATTTATTTTGAGCGCGCCTATGTTTTGTTTATTTTTGAAGGGTGCATATGTTTATATACAAATTCTTGTTGATTTTGGTTTCATATGTTAATCTAGGTAGGCTCTCCATTTTATGGTTGTTACATTATTTTGTAAATCATTTTAACTATCATATTATATTTATTTTAAATCTTTTATAATATTAAGAGACAAGATTACACTGTTTTACATAGTGATCTTAAGCTAAGAGAAGATGGGCTTTGACGAATTACTCATTAGGTTTTGCTCCTTTCAAATAAATCCTTTCTCCTTTAAGAGATAGTTTGAGTCAAAATCTAATATTTCAAAGGAGAATACTATCCTTCATTTCACACTTAAATTGATTTCTATTGTTAAATATTTTTCTGAATAATTATAAAATTGAATAAGTTTTTAATATATAAAAAAATTAATTAAATAATATAAATGGTTAAATTTTTTTATTTTTAGGAAGAAATTTATATTTGAAGCTTGTTAAGTGATACATGTATAACTATAAACATCTTGTAATATTATTATCTTTATAATAGTGTAATGTAAGTGTGGTAATTTCAATTTCATATAACCAACTAAAAATGTGTTTGTAGACACCAAAACCTATTCACTCGTTATCCATCTATGCTTTCTCATCATTTTCCATCATTTCTGCCCACTATTCATATATATTTATATATATATTATATATATTTAATAAATATATAATTATATAAGTGAATTTATCGCAACCATATGATTTCACTTAATCATATCCATTCATCCACATCAATCCATACCCCACCCTAAATTTAATATCCACCCTTCGATGTGCTTTTATCTCAGTCACACAATTAGTGTCGTTGAAACCGTAGCATGTCTTAGGTTGAATTATAAATAAAAGCTATTCTCATTGATCAACCCATGCCCTATGTTAGATTCTTGTGTCTTGTCTTGAAGCATAAGATGGAAAGGTTAACATGAATAGACGTTTTTTATTTATTTATTGGAGTAAATACTTCTTATACATATACATATCACCGTGGGAATTGAACATGGGTCACATCACTAATAATACAAGTGGCGTCTTTGTCGGACCACATCGAAGGGATATTCGAGAGACCTAAATTTTATTAAAATGAAGATCAAATCAACACCATAATTAAATTATTTATTACCTAACTTCCTCTCTATAAATATGCTTATCATTTCAAAATATTTCCTAAATAATAAACATCCATAACTATACCTCTGCCTGGCATTCCCTATTATATTCCCGCTTCCTCTCTATAAATATGCTTACCATTTTAAAATATTTTCTAAATAATGAGCATACACAATTATACCTCTGTCTATCATTCTGTATTATATTCCGACTTCTATATATACCTCTCCCTGTCATTCCGTATTGTATTCCCTTTCTAGATTCTTTCATTGGCAACAAGGTGGGACAAAACTACAATAGAAACACTAAGAGATTCCCTTTCTATATATACCTCTGCCTGGACGTTAGATTCTTTTGTTCTGTGTTGAAGTAGGTAAGATGGAGAGGGTAACAGAAGTGGACGTTAGACATCTGAGAAATCTAAATTACTCCAAGCGGTTTGATCCCTATCAAAAGAGAGTAGGATACGAACAACTTCATTGTAGGTCTGTAATTGCTATATTTATATTTTTGTTCATTGTCTTTACTTTTTCTTTTATATTTTTGAAAAAGAGGTTATACTGAGTTCCCCACACTTTATAAATCATAACTTTTATTTATTTCATTTTAAAAGAAACATAAATCACTTCAAGTTAGTCAATTAATGAGTTTATTTATAATGTATATTTGTATGTAACTATGATGGTTTTGTAGGTTTCACATTGCATAAAATATTTTTGGTCTCTATTAATTCTTGGTAATTATGTATGTATCATTTGAAAAGACTTGAACTTTGGTCTTTTTAGAATTTAACCAGTTGAACGAGTTGAACCAATATCATTTGATCTCTTGTCATTACTAGTTGACTCTTATGTGATCTCCATTTTTTGTAATTCTCAATTCCAGTCTTAGTTATCATTATTAGTATTTTTAAGCTATATGGTATACTTCCATCAACATATTATATTTGATGAACATATTATATTCGATGTTAGATTAATTAAACCATATCTAAAATGCCTTTTTTTATTAACTACTTTTTTTTATCAAAATATTTTTCATCTTACCTAAAGTGCTATGTTTTCATAGTCAATTCCTTGACATCATTTTTATTAAGAGATAAAATCTGACTTAACCAATTACCTTCTAAATATTGAATTTTACCAAAATGAAGATCAACTAAACATAGTTTCTAAATTATTTGTTACCAGACTTTCTTTTCTATGGATATGCTCTTGATTTCAAAATATTTCCTCCAATAATAGATAATAAGCACCCACAATTATATTATTATTATTACTATTTAAGCAAAAAATCCCTTGTGGGGTTACCTTGGTTTGAGAGACCACGACCAGGGGGTTCTACACCATCAAAGTCACTCGAGAGTCATGCCCGGTCCTGCTCGCACCAACATTATCAATTGGATTTTGGGTACCCAATTCAAATTTTTTGTAGGGTAGATATTTTAACCTTGGACCTCCTTTGGAGGATTACCCTCTCCTCTTTAACTCACCTACAATACTTGGGTCACAATTATATTATATTTTATTTAATATTCACATCTATTTTTGTTGATAGTATTAATGATAATTATTACATTATGATTACATAGTGGTATTATAATAACTTGATAATTATATATGTATTACTTGACAAGATTCAATCCTCAATATCTTCCTTAAAAGTTGAGAAATGTAATCATATAAACCAAAATCATTGATGCTTATCATTATTAGTTAATGCATATGTTATCTACACATTTCAAGATTCTCCATAGTCTGCCACCCTTAAAGTTATAGTCTATCATATTTTTAATTATTAACTTTAACACAGTCTTCATATTCCAAGGTTGTCATCCTCTTCCACCTTCTATGTTCTAGTCTCCCTTACCACTAATAATTTTTGAATTTTTAATTTTTTTTGCTCCCTTATCATTGGTCATTTACTCTATATAGTCTCTATATATTGAGTTTCTTAACACTTTTTTTCCCTCTTCCACCCTTGAGGTTCCACTCTCTAGTTATTAATAATTAAATCCTATAGTGTAGCATAGTTGGTGAATATCTTGGGTGTTGGTAGAGGTCAATATTGGCTTCATTCCCCCTACCTCCACCTTGTGGATACATGGTGCAATGGGTGAATGTCATGTGTGCTAGTACAGGATGATACAGGCTCTATTTCCTTTGCACCCCACCTTATAGATAATCAAATAATAATCCCTTGTGATTGATGCCACATGGTATACCTATATGGGACAGCTACGACTGACCATAGAGCTAGGTTCTTAGGATTTTTGTTTCACCTAAAAAATGTAGTCCTCAAGGATAAATGCAATGATTTAAACTTTTGCTCTTCTTTAGGAGGTCCAAGGTTCAAACTATGGCATGGGTGAGTGCGTGAGGGGGTCAGTGTGTATATGACTATGTATCTAGAAAATATTGATAATTTTAGCTCTCTCCATTATATGAGGTCATTGTGGATAGGTGTGCCCAACCTTGAGCTTTGATCATAGGAATTTCTCATAGTAACCAAATCCAAAAAAATAATAATTAACTCCTAAAGTATTATTTTTTTTTGGATACATAAGGGAGTTGGTTACATCCACACTATTTTTAGTAACTTCAAAGTGTTTAGTGTTCAAACCACATGGTTTTCTCCCACCAAGCCTATACCACCTTGTTGTTGATGACCTGGCATGAGGGGACCACCGATGGTTTAATATTTATACCATCATTATTGATCAAGTGCACACTCAAAGGATTCAAATCAAACTACTATATTTGCATTAGGTATTCCCACAAGGTTTGAACCTAGGTCTCTTCTTGGTAAGTGTCTAGATAGATAGACAATTACCAATCTAGCTAGCCCTTAGGGGGTAAATTTATTTGAGTAGTGTGATAAACCCCTGTGAAAAACATATAGTGTTGAGCTATCTCTCCCAACCATGACTCCTCTCCTCTCAACCATGACTCCTCATAAATTTGAGAGCTACACTTATCAATAGGAAATTAACATAGACAAAGGTTGCAATTTGAACCTTAACTCCTATAATATTGTCTACGTACTCATAAATTCTATAAGTTATATGGACCCTTAAGAATTATTTTTTAATGAAATTACTACAATAAAATCATTTTCTAAGCCCTTAATTACACATTATTTTTGTGATATTATTGCGCATTATTTTCATGACATAGGATATAACATATGAGATCTATTAATTTTAGAATCACCTAGAGCAAACGGAGGCCTTTTTGTCAATACAGTCGATGAGGATGAAGTCCTTATAGTTGGCAATGAAGCACTCATATATGTAGTCCACATTGTATTTCCCCCAAGAGGTATCCCATATAGATCCATACACCCACATGAGCTTCATTGGAAAAGTAGAAGGGTTTGTCCTCATCCTTGTATACTTTCTAATCAGGTTGTCATCCACAAAGAATATGTACCAAAAAAATCTGGCATACATCAAATGTATCATGAGTAAAATTGAGGGAGAAAAAGGAAAAAGAAAATTCATATGGTGGTTAGAGTGGTATAGGAGATACATGATGTGAGATGAGGTCTACAAGATGTTGTAGTGGTGGGAATTATTAGTAGGATCAAACGAAAGGGATATTTACTTCTCCCACCCAATGATAACCCGACCGATTTTGATGTTGGTGATATATACATAGATGTCACCAATATCCAAACCGATCGAGTCATCACCAGGTGGGAGAAGCAAATATCCCTATGGTTCGATACCACTAATAATTTCCATTGCTACAACATCATCTAGATATCATCTCACCTTTTGTATCTCCTATACCACTCTAACCACCATATAAATTTCCTTTTCCTTTTTCTCCATCTATTTTACTCATGATAATTTTGATGTATGTCATATTTTTTTGGTACAGATTCTTTTTGGATGACAACCCGATTAATAAGTTTACAAAAATGAGGATGGATACTTCCACTTTTTCAGTGAAACTCATGTGGGTGTATAGATATATTTGGGATACGTCTTCCTAGATAGTAGAGAACAGGAAATACAAGGTGGACTACAAATATGAGCCCTTCATGGAAAACTATAAGGACTTTATCCTCATCAACTATTCTGACAACAAGGTCTCCGCTTGTTGTAGGTGATTGTAAAATTAATCCATATGATATGTTATATATATCTCAAGAAAAAAATGTGCAATCAAGGGTTTAAAAGTGTTCAAGCCTATATTAGTGAATGCTTTTATTGTAGAATAGTTTTGATCCCTTTCTATATATACCTTTTCCTGGATGTTAGATTCTTTTGTCATATCTTAAAGCAAGTAAGATGGAAAGGGTAATAGGAGTGGATGTTAGACATTCAAGATACCTAAATCAATCCAATCCAGTTGGCCCCTATGGAAAGAGAGAGTAGGATATGAATGAATTCATTGTATATTTATAATTATCTTATTTATATTTTTGTTTCTCATCTTTATGATTTGTGAGATAGGGTTGGAATTCATTCATTGGTTTTATTTTTGTGTTCATTGCCTTCATTTTGCTGAATTTTTTTTTCTTTGAGAAAAATAGGTTGTATAATCACAACTCTTATTCATTTTATCTTGAAGTAGGTGTGGTGGAAAGGGTAACAAGAGCATTTATTCTATCTTTAATTAGCTATGGTGGAAAGGGTAAGAGGAGTAGATGCCAGACATCTAAGAAACCTAAATTGTTCAAATGTGGTTGGTCCTTCTCGAAATATAGAGTAGGATTCAAATAACTTCATCTCAAGTATTTAATTGTCTTATTTATATTTTTTTTTCATGTATTTTTTCTTTCCAATTGCCCTATTTATATTTTTGTTTCATTTTTTTAGTAGGGTTGGACTTCTAGCAATGTTTTTGTATTTTGTTGAACTATTTTTTTTAATTTAAGAAAAAGTGGTTGTAATTGGATCCTGTATTTACAAAAGAATAAATATCTCCTATAAAATGTGAGAATTTATAAACTAGCTTAGATATAAAGGATATATATCAAAAAATATCGAGAGTTATCAATATAGAGGCACCTATCTTGGAGATCACACCCCAATATTGTATTAAATACTATAATATTATATCTATAATATATATAATACTATAAATATTTTAAACAGTTGCAATGATTGGTTCGTCGACTATTTTAGTTTAGTTATTGTAAATATTTTTGTTAATATCAACTTTTTTAATAAAAAAAAATTGTTTCCAACATGACATGTATGACCTCTTTGCCTCCCACCCCTTGTCTTCCATTCTAGGAATGCCTCTGGGCATAATAAATTTAATTCTTATCTTATTTAAATTGAGTTGTTATAGCTAACTACCTAATTTTCTTTCATAAAAGTTTTAAATTTGATTTTTATTTTTTGGATTTCTTTTAGTTTTATAAATACAAATATTTTAGAATTTAGCATCATTATTTTTGACATTCTTGTGTGGTAGCCTTCACAATACTAAAACTCCTACTCTACTTATGCACTCCATATTAGTAGAGTAATATTTCATTACTTTACAACATTATCATAGTTTGCATTACTAGCTTTACATTATTAGTTTCCTTCTCTATTCCATAATCCAACCAATAACTAATTCAAATAATCCATATGAGATCTCATTTGATTCAACTAGTAGAAAACTTGGTGGTAGATGGGTACTTGAAGTTTTTTAATTTTTGGTGGATGGCTGCTCGTCAGGACCTATGCCGAAGCTGGAACTGCATTTTCAATTTTAAATTTCAAATCAACTTGTCTTCCTTATGTTTGTTGGATTTGACCAATTGATTGGTGGTTGGTTGCTCTGTTTGGAGGTGTTGTATTGGGTTTTGGGGCCCATTCAAAAACACTCTTGTTAAGGTTGTGGGATAATTTCAAAAACCTCACTGTTTTAATAATTGTTGTGTATATATATATATATATATATCAAGTAGATTTAGCTAATTGTGTGTTGTATATTTTAAGATGATTGAAATTTGACTTTTACTTGATTAGTATTTTAGTTCTACATGTTTAGAGTTAATTCTAAAATCCTACTCTGAAGAGCAGCATGGGAGGAGCTCATCTTGGTTGGATAATTTTGTTTAGTATGAGTCTACCACCAAGTTTTTCATAGTACAATGTATGACAACGTTTAAACTGAGATGTGAATAAAATTTTAATGGATTTATTCTCCTCCCATATTCACAATGTATTTCAAATTGATTCTACTCATTTGTTTGAAATGCAGAATAAAAAAATCTCGATATAAAATACTAGATTTAACAATTGAATGCTTTGTGTTCCATGTTGAGATTTTTGACTTCTTTCTTTGCATTTCAAACATGCGAGTTGTTCTCAAATTTGAAATGCATTGTAGATATGGTAAAATAAGATATTTTTTAGTACATATAACAATGATAATGTGTGTGTAGTATGCAAATATGGAGGCACTCTAGTTTTGTGTGAAGGTTGTAGGTGGTCTTTTCATAATGGTGAGTGTTATTTGAACTTTTTTATTTTATAGTTATTTTTTACATTATCATAGTGTCATTGTTGCACTATAATACAAGTACATTTTTTGTGTTTTAGTGTTGAATATTAAATTTAAGATGTTATGAAAATATTAATATTTCATATAGAAATATAGAATGGTTTTAATCTAAGGTAATATATTTATCGAAAGTAGATTTAGCCAATTATGTCTATTGTATATTTGAGGATGATTGACATTTGACTTTTACTTGAATAATATTTTAGTTCTATATGTTTGCAGGTAGTTCTAGAATCCTAGAGTGAAGAGAATCATGGGTGGAGCTCAGTTTGGTTGGATAATTGTAGTTAATGTTAGTTTGCCATAATGTGTTTCACAGTATAGTGCATGACAACATTTCAATTGAGATGTAAAACAAAACTTAATGGATTTCTTCTTCTCCCATTTCCACAATGTCTTTTGAATTGTCTAACTCATTTGTTTTAAATGCAAAGTAGAAAAATAAAAATATCGATATAGAACACTAGATTAAACAACCAAATATTTTGTGTTCCATGTTGAGATTTTTGACTTCTTACTCTGCACTTCAAACAATTGAGTTCTCAATTTTGAATGGTATTATGGACATGGTAAAATAAGAAATTTGTTAGTACATATAACAATAGTAATGTGTGTAGTATGTGGATATGGCGATACTCTAATTTTATGTGAAGGTTGTAAGTGGTTTTTTCATAATGGTGAGTATTATTTAAACTTTTTTTTTCTATGGTTATTTTTTGCATTATCATAGTGGCATAATTGCAGTATAATACAAGTACATTTTTTGTGTTTTAATATTAAGTATTGAGGTCAAGATGTTACAAAAAGATGTAGCTTTCACATAGGAAAATTTTTGTGCCACATATTTATGGGATTTTTTTGAAAGGGTGGATGACATATCTACATGTCTAGATATTTTTGCTCTGCTAGTCGACTCCTATGTGATCTCTACTTTTTGTGAATATTTTGAGTCTTCATTTTCATTATCAGTGTTTTAAGCTCTATGTGATACTTTCATCAATGTATTATATTTGATGTTAGATTAATTAAACTATATCCAACATGCCTTTTTTTTTTATCACAAATACTTTTTTCTATCAAAATAGTTTTCATCATACTTAAAGTGCTATGTTTTCATAGTCAAGTTCTTGACATCATTTTATGAAGAGATAAAATATCACTTGAAGAATTACCTTATAAAAATTGAATTATATCAAAATGAAGATCAACTCAACACCATGACTAAATTATTTGTTACCTGACTTCCTTATCTATAGATATGCTCATGATTTCCAAATATTTCCTCCAAAAATAGATAATGAGCATCCAAAATTATATTATTTTTTATTTGATCTTCACATCTATTTTTGTTGATAGTATTAATGATAATTATTAAATTATGATTACATAGTGGTATTATAATAACTTGACAATTATGTATGTATTACTTGAAAATATTCAAATCTCAATATATTCTTTGAAAGTTTAGAAATCTAATCATATAAACTAAAACCATTTTATCTTGATCATATAATCTAAAACCATTGTTTCAAAGTACAATGCATGACAATGTTTCAAATTGGATGTGAACCAAAACTTAATGTATTTCTTCTTCTCCCATATCCATCATACCTTTTGAGCTGATTCTAAATCCTATGTTTGAAATGTAGAGTAAGAAGATAAAAATATTGATATAAAACTCTAGATTAAACAATTGAATTCCTTGTATTCCATATTGAGATTTTTGACTTCTTACTCTACACTTCAAACATACAAGTTGTTTTCAATTTTGAAAGACATGGTGGATATGGTAAAAGAAGAAATTTGTTTTTATAGATAACAATGATAATGCGTGTGTAATATGTGGATATGGTGGTACTCTAGTTTTGTGTGAAGGTTGTAGGTGCTCTTTTTAGAATGGTGAGTGTTATTTGAACTTTTTTATTCTATGATTATTTTTTGCACTATCAAAGTGGTAATGTTGCACTATAATACAAGTACATTTTTTATGTTTTAACGTTGAGTATTGAGGTCAAGATGTTATGGAAAGATTAAGCTTTCATATAGTGAGATTTTCATGCCTCAAATTTACAAGATTTTTCTAGAGGGGTGGATGATGTATCTATGTGTCTAGATATTTATGCTCCACTGGGAAAATAATGGTTTTGATCTACGGTAATATATTTATCAAAATTGAATTTAGCCAATTATGTCGGTTGTATGTTTGAATATGATTGACATTTTAATTTTAATTGATTAATATTTCAGTTCTATATGTTTACACGCAGTTCTGAAATCCTAGAGCAAAGAGCATCATGGATGGAGCTCATCTTGGCTGTATAATTTTATTTAGTGTCAGTTTGCCACCAAGTATTTCATAGTACAATGCATGATAATGTTTCAATTGAGATGTGAACCAAAACTTAATGGATTTCTTCTTCTTCCATATCCACAATGCCTTTAGAATTGAGTCTAACTCATCTATTTGAAATACAGAGTAAAAAGATAAAAATATCGATATAGAACACTAGATTAAAAAACCTAATGCTTTGTGTTTCATTTTGAGATTTTTGAATTCTTACTCTGCACTTCAAACATACGCATTGTTCTAAATTTTGAAAGGCATTATGGACATGGTAAAAGAAGAAACTTTTTTAGTATATATAACAATGGTAATGTGTGTGTAGTATGTCGATATAGTGGTACTCTAGATTTATACAAAGGTTGTAGGTGGTATTTTCATAATGGTGAGTTTTATTTGAACTTTTTTGTTCTATGGTTATTTTTTGCACTGTCATAATGGCATTGTTGCTCTATAAGACAAGTACCTTTTTTGTGTTTTAATGGTACTTGAATAATATTTTAGTTCCATATGTTTATAGGTAATTCTGAAATATTAGAGAGAAGAGCAGTATGGGTGGAGCTCATCTTGGCTAGGTAATTTTGTTTAGTGTCGGTCTTCCACCAAGTGTTTCATTGTATAATGCATGATAATATTTAAATTGAGATGTGAACCAAAAAATAATGGATTTTTTCTTATAGTGATATGTTCATGATACAAATTTATAGGATTTTTAGAATGGGTGGATGACGTATCTACATGTCTGGATATTTATGCTTTGTTGGAATACCAATGTCTTTAATCTAAGGTAATATATTTATCAATAGTTAATTTAGCTAATTGTGTTTATTGTATATTTGAAGTTTATTGAAATTTGAATTTTACTTGATCAATATTTTAGTTCTTTATGTTTACATATAATTCTAAAATCCTAGAGTGAAGAGCAACATGGGTGGAGTTCATCTTAGCTAGATAATTTTATTTAGTGTTAGTCTACCACCATGTGTTTCACAGTACAATGCATGAAAATGTTTCAGTTGATATGTGAAACAAAACTTTATGGATTTCTTCTTCTCCCATATCCACAATGCCTTTCAAATTGTCTAACTCATTTGTTCAATGTTGAGATTTTTGACTTCTTACTGTGCACTTAAAACAATTGAGTTGTTCTCAATTTTGAAAGGTATTGTGGACATGGTAAAAGAAGAAATTTGTTAGTACATATAACAATGGTAATGTGTGTAGTATGTGGATATGGCAGTACTCTAGTTTTATGTGAAGGTTGTTATTTGAACATTTTTGTTCTATGGTTATTTTTTGCACTATCATAGTGGCATTGTTGTAGTATAATACACATACCTTTTTTGTATTTTAATATTGAGTATTGACGTCAAGATGTTATGAAAAGATGAAGCTTTCACATAGGGATATTTTTGTGCCACAAATTTATGGGATTTTTTTTGAAAGGGTGGATGATATATCTATATGTCTAGATATTTTTGCTCTACTAGTTGACTCCTATGTGATCTCTACTTTTTGTGATTCTTTGTTTGAGTCTTAGTTGTCATTATTCATATTTTTAAGCTATATGATATACTTCCATCAACATATTAGATTTATTGTTATATTAATTAAACCATATCCAACATGTATTTTTTTATCACAAATACTTTTTTTTTATCAAAATATTTTTCATCTTCCTTAAAGTTCTATGTTTTCATAGTCAATTCCTTGACATCATTTATATTAAGATATAAAATTTCATTTGATGAATTACCTTCTCAAATTTGAATTTTACAAAAATGGAGATCAACTCAACACCATAACTAAATTATCTGTTACTTGAATCCCTTATCTATATATATGCTCATGATTTCAAAATATTTCTTCCAATAATAATGAGCATCCACAATTATATTATTGTTATTGTATTTTCACATCTATTTTTGTTGATAGTATTAATGATAATTATTACATTATGATTACATAGTGGTATTATAATAACTTGAAAATTACGAATGTATTACTTGACAAGATTCAAACCTCAATCTCTTCCTTGAAAGTTGAGACATATAATCATATAAACTAAAACCATTTTATCCTTGTCATTATTAGTTAACACCTATGTTATCTCCACATTTCAATATTCTCCATAGTTGTCCACCCTTAAATTATAATCTATCATCATTTTAGTAATTAACTTTAACATAGTCTTCATATTCCAAGGCTGTAATGCTCTTCCACCCTCTATGTTCTAGTCTACCTAAAAACTAATAATTTTTGACTTTTTATTTTTTTGCTCTCTTATCATTAATAATTTACTCTATATAGTATCTATATCTTAGGTTCTCCACACTCTTTTTCCCACTCCCAACCTTGAGGTTCCACTCTCTAGTTATTAATAATTAACTCCTATAATGTAGCATGGTTGGAGAATATATTAGGTGTTGGTAGAGGCCAACCTTGGCTGCATTCCCCCTAAATCCACCTTGTGGATACATGGTGCAGTTGGTGAGTGTATTGTGTGCTAGTAGGGGCTGACATAAGATCCATTTTCTTTGCACTCCACCTTATGGATACTTAAATAATCATCCCTTATGACTAATTCCATGTGGTATCCATATATGGGACAAATACATCTAGACATAAAGCTAGATTCTTGGGGTTTTTGTTTCACCTAAAAAATATAGTCCTCGAGGAAGAATGAAACAATGCGGTATTTAGCTCTTCTTTAAGAGGTCCACTCCCAACCTTGAGGTTTCACTCTCTAGTTATTAATAATTAACTCCTATAGTGTAGCATGGTTGGATAATATCTTGGGTGTTGGTAGTGTAGACACAAAAATGGCACCAATCCGATTATGTGACTACAAACACTGATCGCTTTGACAAACACAGCCCCCAGGGCAGCCCTCAGAGGTCAAACAGTGGTCCTAACCACTTTCATAGCAATTTTGTAAGGTTAAGAAGCAATTTGGCACATTTAGGCACTTTGTCCAGTATTCGTCTCACTCAGGGACGAATACTAACTGGGATTCGTCTCACCCAGGGACGAATTCTGAAATCGTCTCTGGTTAGGACAAATTCCAGGTTAAACGAGCAAAAATAAAAATGCCGCCAAGTGGTAGCCGAGGATAGTCAATTATTGCCTCCTTCCATGCATGCGCATGTAGGTGGGTAGGTTGGCAGTTGATGTGAAGGAGGAGTCTCCTCCCTCTTGGGAAGGCATGGCTGCCACGTGGCATCCCTTCATGCCCATCTAAAGAGACCCCATGGGTCTATAAAATGGTGGGCTTTCCCACCCAAAATAGGATAGATTGGAGGCGATTTCAAGCAACGAAGTGCTATCTGATTGATTGCCCACTTGCATATTTTTGATTCACCTTCTCACATCCACGCATGTCTTTCGTAAGGGAGGTGATTGGGTGGCTTTTGGAAGCGTGGATCCAACCCAAATCCAACATTTGACTACCTTAAATGACCAATTTGCCAACACCACAATCCTAAGAGGTTTTGGGCCCATCCCTAGTGGATTGGCATCGAAATCAAGTGCCAACGGTGGGAGGCCCACTTGGGAACCCCCGCATTTTCTAAGTTTCATTCTAAAAGAATTCTAGATTATTTGTTCAGGTTTGATTTTATGTTATTCTATTTAATTAACTCATAGCTTCATTTCTATCATGCTTTGATTATAGTTCACCATGCTTTTTGTCGCTTTATTGTCTCTCTAACTTGTTGATAGCGACATCGAATTCCCAAGGATAGAGGCCAAATTGGGAGAATCTGACCATCTGGGTTGTCCCAAAATGGCCCCAATTACATAACACCTATGTTTGTAGGTGTTTTGGAGGTCCTGAGGTTCAACATTGGAGCGGTAGCAACTCGATGTTCTAACATAGTAGAATTCGTCTCACCCAGAGACAAATAGCAGTCAGAATTCGTCCTGCCCAGGGATGAATTCCAGGTGAGGGTAGATTGGCTGACTATTTCAATGGTAGTGGCCCTCTGGTGATGCCCTCTGTCCTCTGTCAAGTTATTAGGTTTAATTTATGCACTATTTTAGACAACTGTTCATATGCATCTGTTATCAATTTCAAAGCATGAATCTTCCTTTTTGTCACAGGTGCTACTAATGCCTTGTTTGTTTCTTTGATTGTAGGAAGAGCAGCAAGAAGTGAGGATTCATCGGTGTAAGCGACGACAACATTTGGCCCGCCCATTTCAAACGTGGGCATGCGGAAGAGAGACCAATGATCAAGATTGTAACCTAATCCATTTAACGCTCCTAGCCCCTAAAAAGGGAAGAGGCAATTTTGTAACTGTGGTTAACAAGTTTAATAAAAGGGCTATGACTTCTCTCTAAATTCTTGTAACTGGTTTCGATCTATTTGCCTCTTTCATTTAATGCATTTCGTGTTCTAGGACTTAGGCGTTATTTTGATTTGAATGCATCGAAGTAGTTGTTCTTTCTAAAAAGCTTATGAAATCTCATGCTTTCAGGTAGAGGCCAACATTGGCTCCATTACCCCTACCTCCACCTTGTGGATACATGGTGCAGTTGTTGAATGTCTTGTGTGCTAGTATGGGTTGACATAAGCTCCATTTTCTTTGCACTCCACCTTATGGATACTTAAATAACCACCCCTTCTGACTAATGCCATGTGGTATACCTATATGGGATAACTACATCTAGCCATAAATCTAGATTCTTGGGGTTTTTGTTTTACCTAAAAAATTTAGTCCTCGAGGAAGAACGAAATAGTGTGGGCTTTATCTCTTCTTTAGGAGGTCCAAGGTTCAAATTGCGACATGGGTGAGTGTTTGAGAGGGGTCGATATTTTCCATAGAGAATTGTGTATTTTCAACTCTCCCCCTTATATGAGGTCATTGTGCGATGGGGATGCCCAACCCTAATTTTTGATCATTGGAATTTCTCATAGTAACCAAATCCAAAAAAATAATAATTAACTCCTGTGGTATTATATTTTTTATATACAGAAGAAAGTTGGTTATATCCACACTATTTTTAGTAACTACCAAGTTTGTCGTGTTCAAACCAAATGAGCTACTTTCAACAAGCCTATACCACCTTTTTGCTGATGACCTGATGTGAGAGGACCACCAGTCACTCAATATTTATACCATCATTATTAGTTTGGTGCACACTCAAAGAATTTGTATTAGACTACTACCTTTGCAATAGGTATACCCCCAAGGTTTGAATATAGGTCTCTTATTGGTTAGTGCTTAGCCAGATAGACAATTACCAACCCACCTAACCCTTAGGGGAAAATTCATTCGAGTAGTGTGATAAACCTCTACAACCAAAGCATAGGGTTGAGCAATCTCTCCCAACCATGATCCCTCTCATCTCAACCATGACCCCTCATAAATTCGAGACCTACACTTATCAATAGAAAATTAACATTTTTTGAACATTAACTCCTATAATATTGTCTATGTATTATTAAATTTTGTAGGTTCTATGGACCCTTAAGAATAGTTTTTTTTACGACATTACTACAATAAAATAATTTTCTAATATAGGGTTGAAGACTCTTAATACCCTATTTGCATATTATTTTGATGACATCATTACATATTATTTCCATGATATAGGATATAACATATGATATCGATTAAGTTTAGAATAACCTAGAGCATGCAAAGGCCTTATTATTAATACAGTCGATATGGATGAAGTCTTTATAGTTGGTCATGAAAGGCTCATATTTGTAGTTCACCTTGTATTTACCCCCAGAGGTATCCCATATATATCCATACACCCACATGGATTTCATTGAAAAAGTGGAAGGGTCTATCCTCATCCTTGTATAATTTCTAATCGGGTTGATATCCACAGAATTTATACAAAAAAATCTAGTGTACATCAACTATATCATGAGTAAAATAGAGGAATAAAAAGGAAAAAGAAAATTTAAATGGTGGTTAGAGTGGTATAGGACATACACAATGTGAGATGAGGTCTAGAGGATGTTTTAGTGGTGGAAATTATTAGTGGGATTGAACCAAAAGGACATCTTCTTCTCCTGCCCAGTGATGATCCGATCAGTTCCAATGCTATTTATATATACATAGATATCACCAGTATCATCATCAGGTAGGAGGAGCAGATCTCCCTCTGATATGATTCCACTAATTATTTATACCTCTACAAAATCCTCTGGATCTCATATCACATCATGTATCTCCTATACCACTCTAACCACCATCTAAATTTCTTTTTTCTTTTTCTCCCTCCATTTCAATCATGATAGATTTGATGTATGCCATATTTTTGGGTACAAATTCTTTGAGGATGATAAATCATTTAGCAAGTACAAGACAATGAGGATAGACCCTTCTAGTTTCCCAATGAAGACCATGTGGGTGTATGGATCTATTTAGGATACTTCTTCCTAGGCCATACAAAACGAGAAATACAAGGTGGACTACAAATACGAGCTCTTCATTGACAACTATAAGGACTTCATCCTCATCAACTGTTCTAACAACAAGGCCTCTACTTACTCTAGGTGATTATAAATATGATTAATATGATATGTTATATCCAATATTATGAAAAAAATGTTCAATGATGTAAAAATAATGTACAATCAAGGGCTTAAGATTCTTCAACCCTATCTTAGCAACTTCCTTTATTGTAGAATAGTTTTGATCCCCTTCTATATATACCTTTTCCTGGATTTTAGATAATTTTATCATGTCATAAAGCAGGTAATATGGAGAGGGTAATAGAAGTGGATTATAGACATCCGAGAAACCTAAATAACTCCAAGCCAATTGACCCCTATCGAAAGATAGAGTAGGATACGAATAACTTCATCGTAGGTTTGTAATTATCTAATTTATATTTTTGTTTCTTATCTTTATTTTTTGTGAGATAGGGTTGAAATTCATGCATATGTTTTCTTTTTGTATTCTTTGCCTTCATTTTACTAAAAAAATTTATTGTTTAAGAAAAAGAGGTTGTATTTGGCTTTCCACACTTGACAAATCATAACTCTTATTCATTCTATCTTGAATTAGGCATGGTGGAAAGGGTAACAAACATTCATTCTATCATGAAGTAAGTATTGTGGAAAGGTAAGAGGAGCAGATGCCAAATATCCGAGAAACCTAAATCACTCCTAGTCGATTGGTCCTTCTCAAAAGAGAGAGTAGGATTCAATCAACTTCATCACAAGTTTGTAATTGCCTTATTTATATTTTTGTTTCACATTTTTTTTCCAATCACCCTAGTTATATTTTTTTCACTTTTTTTTAGTAGGGTTGGACTTCTAGCAATGTTTTTGTAATTTGTTGAACTATTTTTTTTAATTTATGAAAAAGTGGTTGTAATTGGCTCCTACATTTGATAAAAGCATAACTCTCCCCTATAAAATGTTATAATTTATAAATAAATTTAATTTTTATCTTATTTCAATTGAGTTGTTATAGCTAAATACCTAATTTTATTTCATAAAAGTTTGAATTCATGATTTTCATTTTTTGGATTTTTTTCAAAATTTTAAATACAAATATTTTAGAATTTAGCATTTTTTTTTATATTTTTGCGTAGCAGCCTTCACATTACTAAAACTCCTACTCTAATAATGTACTCCATCTTAGTAGAGCAATATTTCATAACTTTACAACATTATCATAGTTTGTATTACTAGCTTTGCATTATTAGTTTCCTTCCATATCCCAAAATCCAACCAATAAATAACTCAAATAATCCATTCAACAATAAATTCCACCTGATATCATATGCTTTTTCTTAGCATACAAAAATTCTAGTCATTTCACAAAATCATAATCTGCATTACCAAATCTTAACTAGTAGTTTCCTGCAATGCATTGATCTATGAATGTATCTCCTAAAACATTTTGTAGTACTCTAGAAAATTATTTTTATTTTGATTGTTTCATGAACTACATTAATAAATTTGAGCTAATAGTTGTTTTTAATACATTTATATATAAATGGATCTCCTAAGACATTTTGTAATACTCTAGAACATTATTTTGCTTTTGCTTATTTCATGAACTACATTAAAAAATTTGAGCTATTAGGTTTTTCCAATGCATTTATCTATAAAAGGATCTCAAACATTTTGTAATACTTTATTAGAATCCCTTTATTGACTAGCCTACTTGCATATTTATTCCATTCCTTTAATGTATGTGTAAACATAATTTCTTCAAACTCTATAGCAAGGTCTTGTATATCCACAATGGTTTTTTGTATGTTCAATGGATACTAAGATTTACTCAAAATTGCATTTATTACTATTAGGAAATCATATTTCATCATTAAATTTTTTCTATTTCATTTATTTATTTGAAGAAGTGCAAAAAATGACACACCTTGAACGTTTGTTATTGAAATACAGTTAAATATCTAAGCAAGCATTCAAAGAGAAAAGGTGTAAAATATGTAATTATCTAATCTATTGAAAAAGATGGATTATTTGAGGTAAAAAATGGGGGGTTATCCTTGTATTTTATTAATCCATAAAATCCAACAATATTACAATACATCCCCTTGAGGGCTTCATATTTTGATACATCTCAATTTACAATTTACAAAGGGATCAAATCCCTCCATGGGCTTGATGGCGTGTTTCAATGTTCTTCTCGTAACCCACAATTGAGAGCTAATATTGGTATTCTCTTAATATACCTCTTAGATCATCCCTAATGCCTAAAATACCTATTTCTACACACAAGAGATTAAAAAGAATTAATAACATATGCTTTTTGTGTTGAAAACCCTAAAAAGAATGCAATAATAACTATAAAACTAATTGTAACAAATTAAAACAACTCCAAATGACCTAAAAATTTAGTATGATATTATATAGATGGTTTTTAGAAGATCTGAACATAAATTAAAAGGAAAATTAGAGCTGAACCTATGACCATTCCTGGTAGGAACAACTAGGACTGCAATCATAAAAACTCAAATTAACCCATCAAAACTACTCAAAACTTGACTAAAATTTAATGCAAGGCTAATATAAAAATTTAGAATTGATATATGGTGGAATTATATTAAAATTTTTACTATTTGGTGATTGTTTCTAGCAGGTACAACCAACACTATTATTCATCCCCGGGTGGGACGGTTACAAAACTGGGTGGTTTTTACCACCAATTCCAAAGGGATCTGGTTTAGAACCCTCCTAAATGTTGTGTCAAAAAATATGGTTAAATTATTCTCCAATTTGATGGGGTTTGTAATGGAATAAGTGTATTTTGGTATACCCCTGAAATCACTTTCAAATAAATAGGATTTCAAGGAAAATACTAGGGCAAGTGTGATGGCAAATGTGAGGATAAATGTAAGTAGCACTTCATGGTCTATGCTTCAACTTATATCACTCTAAAATTGGGTAGGAACACCTCAATTTATAGCCCAAATAGGGCACATGAGTCAAAGGGTCAATTTCTGGCATGCAAGGCATGTGCCAACACTTGTCGATTTCCTTTCCATGCATAGGGTGGAAGAGGTTGCCCATTTAGGGGCATCCAATTTGTAGGCCCTAATGTCTATGATAGCCTCAAAATATATTTTGGATGATTAGGAAAGGAAATGGTAGGATTTTATTACCATTTATCACACCCATTTGAATTTTTAAGGGTTTATTTTGTGATCATCCCACCCAAGGATGGTTTTCGATGACCATCCTTGGGTGGGATGGTCATTTTTTGTGATCGTTTATGGGTGGGACGACCATGGAAACATAGCCTAAAACTTCCCAAAACTAGTGGAAAATTTCCCAAAAAGTGTTTGAGAGTATTATGTAACCCTAAAGGGGTTGCCCAATGGTTCTATATGATGTCGATAAGAGTGGTGCATTAGCAGTCTTATCCGATTTACATGATTTTAGTGTCTAGAGATGCTCCTTTTTGGGATGTGTTGTGTGCAATAGAGCGTAGGGAAAAAATATATGAATAAATTGTTAAATGATTGAGGTTATTCATTAACATAACCAAATTTACATGCCTCCATTGTGGAAAGAGCATACATTATTAGAATCCTTGCTTTTGACATAGTCAAGGGATTGATTGTGGGTATACCTTTCAACCACACTGCAATAACGATTATAGAGGCTCGGGGTATACTCAGTCTTGGTGCCTTGTGTCCTTGTAAGCATTTACATGGGTCAATTTATAAGGATTAAAGGAGGTCAAACCTTTTTTTGTTGCATATGCTGATTGTTTTCCCCAGCATGGGCTTGAAATTTTATCTTTGGCAAAGATTCTTTTGAATGTATAAAAACTGCACTTTTGAGTGTTTTAGTGTTGATTTTATTTATGAAATAATTGTTATGACTACCCCATAAATAAATGAGTCAATTATGGCATGACCAATAATAAAGAAACGAGTTACTTTACACATATGACTAAATTGGGATAACCTTTAGTTTTTCCCATTGTAAGATGTACCTGTTTTACTAAGATTTTGATCTTTTTAATGATGATTTATGGAAGCGAGAGCCTAAGTACTTCATTCCTGTGGGGTGGTCCAGCCATAATAGCCTTCTTGGGGAGTAAAATAAATACCTTTTAGAGCCTCCATAAATAATTTTAATTTAATCTTTATCCCTTGTTAATTTAGACCATTTTTTACTTGTTTTTGGTGGGTTTTTGGCCTTGTTTTCGAGCATTTTTAGTCGTTTTTGTGAGATTTTTTGGTAGCCATAACTAGGTGGGATGAATACAAATTTAATGGCTGTACTTTTATGGTATGTTCAGCCAATTAGGAACTCTTCCCTCCCAATAATGACCATGCTCTTTTTGTTGCTATATAAACCCAAAATGGAGCAAATGAGCTCATTTTTGCATGTTTTTCTCAGTAATTTGAGAGCTGAGAGGTAGGAGTGTTATTTTTTGATGCAATGCACTACAAAAATATCTAACCATAATCATAATCTGACCACAGGACTTGACAAGTTGCAAATCCGATGTGATACAGGTATGGGCCACATGTTTCCCTTCTCTTTATTTTAAGTGAAATTGTAATTTCTATTGCTAATTTCATAACACACACTAAATTATGGTTAAATAAACCTAATAATAGTGTAATATAGGAATACCATATTTTATTTATAGTTTAGATGCTTTAATTTTGCATTTTATGCTATTTTTTTGCTTATTTTGGGGCTTTTTAAGGCTTTTTAGGGGTCAAATTGACCCAAATTTAGTCATTTTTGGGGACCGTCCATTGGAGGTATGGTCATTGGTGGTCGTAAATGGGTGGTATGGTTGCAAAATTAGGGACCGAACCTGGGTGGGACAGCCAAAAACCAGGGAAAAAAGGATGCCTTTTTGGTTATTTTTTGATATTTTTGGACTCTTTTATTGTATTTTTAGGGTATTTTTGACAAGTTGCCTCACTCCATAAGGTGGTGAAGAGTTGTTATAGAGTTTTGAATCTCTTTAAGGTTTCTAGAGACCTTTTTATTGAGGAATTTTGGTAATGTATTGATACCATTGGTCTTAATGATGTTACGTGGTTGGAGCCCGTAGTGGGCGACCACACTTATTTGACTGCATTGATAGACCAATGGGATCCTTGCACCAACACCTTACACATAGATACATATGAGATGAAGGTGACCTTAGAGGATGTCTATTAGATATTACATATTTTGATAGAGGTTTTCCATATTGCATCTACTCATAGAGACCGACCATATGCAGTGCTGCAAAGATACTTTAGGGGACATTGGGAGCATGTAGGGAGTGACCTAATCAGTGGAGGGATATTAGTGGAGTCATGATTTGAATTTGATGTGCTTGGTATTAGATATTATTTTTTGATGACTTTGATCTCCAACATGTTACTTCCAGACTCTTTAGGAGCCAAGTTCCCCTAGAACCTTATAGATTTGGTTTTCACACTTGTGGAGTGCACTGAGGAGGAGCATATAGTAATGGCCTGGAATCCTACATTATTAGCATAGTTATATGGTGAGTTATATGAGATCCACTCCAGTGGGTAGAAGGAATTGTGTTGTAGTTTTCTACTACAGGTTTGGGTATGGTAGCATATTGCAATGGATCGACCGTGAGGACTACCTTGGACTACCTGAGCATAGCTTACTGATAGGGATATCAGTTATGGGATACTATGGTAGAGGGTACAAGAGATAGGCTAGATTCATCACTTTGCAAGAAATTTTTAGCACTATGTAAATTCCTTTGCATGACTTAGGGTAGATTATATTACTTGGATATCTTATAGAGATTGTCTAGTATGGACTAATGTTGAGACACAGTTGCATCAGGTGAGGTGATCTAGATGGCTAGTTGGGTGACATAGAACAAAGCAGGAGTACTTCCATTATGCTCATGTCCTATGATAGTTTGAGCTATTCCAAGAGTTGCCTAGTGAGCCAATGATCTACCATCATCAATGGGATGAGACGACTCTCATCTGGCCTATAGTGGAGGCATTAACATATGAGTTAGATAATATAGTAGAGGTCTCTGAGGTAGATGACATCAATATGATAGAGGAGTATGACTCTTTATGGGTTACACGGTAGTGGTGAGGAGAGGTACCACTAGGAGGAGATGTGACTATGGTGGTAGAGAAGGAACCAGAGATACCTCAGAGGAGAAGGGTAAGGATGAGTTTCTATATGAGGAAAAGGTAGAAACCAATGAATGACATGTGCATTGACATATAGTGGATGAGTGGATAGATCTTATTGATGTAAAGGATCCACATGATGACCTTGGCGAGGGATATTTTGAGTATCAGGGGATGTAGGTGCAGTTGGTAGCATGGGATCCTATTATTATTGAGTTGTGGGGTGATCTCATTAGATTTCAGTGGGATCATGTAGAGGAGAATAATATCCTATAGGCATAGGTACGAAGGTACAGGCTGTTATGGAGAGGTAGATAATGTTGATAGCTACCTTGAAGACATAGGTTGGATCATAGAGCCCTAGCTATGAGGGGTCTAGCAGTGGTGAGATAGCTAGGTTGTAGGAGGATATGGTACAACTTTGATTCTTAGTGATGACCTACCAGACTCATTACCGATAGGAGTAGACTTATACTGATGAGTTGTAAGATGAGATAGTGTGCCTCAAGAGGTGGATACTAGACCATCCATCTACTAGTGGATCACACTAGAGTTGAAGGAGTGGTATAGGATAGTAATCTACACAAATGGGGCCTCCTAGATTTGTACAGAGGTTTGATAGGCTAGGAGGTGGTAGATCTAGGATTTTATAGTGGACCTCGACTGAGGGTAGGGGTGAGAGTCATGGTACCGGTCTTCCATGACCATGGTTTTGAGACTCTACTAGTTTTTTGGATTTTGGATTTTTGGAGTGTGAGGTCTGAGGACCCACTTTATTGTAGACTACAGGTAGCTTTATGGACTATGATGTAGCCTTTGATTTCATACATATATATATCTATATATATATATATATGAGTTTTCTGTTATAATAATGTGTTCTTTACTACTTTATGAGATGTATGCTATGCTTATATGCTTTATGATGCTTTTATGATTCTTTGATGAATGCATATCATGTATGCATGTATTTGTTATATGATGTGATTTGATGATATGTAAATTTATAAATGCACAATAAAATGGATGATTTGTTTAATTTATATGATGTACTATGATGACTATTTGACACATTATATGCTAGAACCATGGATTTTTCAAAATGTAACTCATCATTTTCATGTTATTATGGAATTATGTAATGGATTGTGAAAATGTAGCTTTAAAAAACATGTGACAACATGATTTGAAATAGAATAAACAATGTAATGTCATATGAAATGAAACTCAAACATGCTAGTTCCCTAATAAAAATTTATATATAACTATGTCGGACCTTTTAACAAAGTATAAATCTACTAAGATAACAAAGATATTCAATATCCCTGTGTGTGTGTGAGTTCATTCCTATTATAACACATAAATATATCCCAATGCTAAACAATATTGATTCAGTCCATCTATACTGAAGATCACCCTATGAGTATAATTATCCTGATATTTGTACTTAGTTGGATTAGACCACTAGGCAGTATAGGCCACCAAAAGGTAGCTCATCCTAATGCAAACATTGGTCTGTACAAAGCAAGTTGCTTATGTAACAAATATATCATCATGCGTAAGGATACCACCATTTCCAGACATACTTGATGCAACCCAATCTGTAATGAGGATCACCTTATGGTTCTCTAATTCTAAGAATTTTAGGGATTCAAGTTCAACACTCCCTTACTTTCTTTTGATTTTGAATTTCCAAGAGAGTTTCTCATTTTTTTTTGGTGAGCACTGAATTTGATAGTGATGAGAACCATTGTTTATTTTATTTTTTTCTAATGGTAAAAATCACTATTTCTTTTTGCATCGTTGTGAAGTTGTAATAACCACTATTTATTTTACATTTTTGATACTTACCCTAGTTTTTGTGTGAAGCAAGTGATTTTTATTTTGAACCATTTGCACAGGGGGGTGAGCAAGGTAAAACGTTTCATTTACGGTAACCTAGACCACTTTGTAGTTTCCTCTTTCCTTGTGATAAAATTGGATTTATTAATGTGAAAATATGTTGGCATTTTGACGTATGCAAGGTATAATATAAGCAAAATTGTACCTTCTAAAAACCATGATAGATTTATACAACATATGAAAACAAAATTAGACATGGCTGAGTGACCGAAAATCCTAACGATGCCTTATAAACATTGGCTAAGTGATAGAAAATAGACATACGGAGTGTAGATGTAAATGATACATGTAATGTAAAAATGTGGTAATATTGACCTATGATAACATTGAATATGATGGATGCCTAGTATACAGACCTTGTGCTAGACATGTATGATCAATTTCTAACAATGCATAATGCAATGATGAATATACCTAATGCACATGATGTTAAATGTAATGATATAAAATATAATGCAATTGATTATTTTTATGTTTTTGATGATTTTAATGATGTTTTTGAATTTTTGATATATATATAAATATGTAGTTTGACCAATGGACTTAATGGATACCTTTGGAACTTTTTATTTTTAAGTGACCAAAGGGTTTATAGATGCCTTTGGGGCTTTTTGGATGACCTAGATGGTCGTAGAACACCTAGGGGTGTTTTTATATGACCAAAGATTTTATAGATACCTTTGGGGCTTTTTGGATGACCTAGATGGTCGTAGACCACCTAGGGGTGTTTTTATATGATCAAAGAGTTTATAGATACCTTTGGATATTTTTGGGTGACCTAGATGATCGTAGACCACCTAGGAGTATTTTTAGATGACCAAAGAGTTTATAGATATCTTTGGGACTTTTGGGTGACCTAGATGGTTGTAGACCACCTAGGGACATTTTGGGTTGACCTAGATGGTTGTAGATCATCTAGGGGTATTTTTAAGGTGACATAGATGGTCATAGACCATCTATAGGTGTTTTAGGTGATGAAAGAGTTTATAGACACCTTTAGGGCTTTTTGGGGTGACCAAAGAGCTTATAGATGCATTTGGGGATTTTTTCAACATTGATTACTTTACGAATTTAGGAGGCAGGTATGATACCTTAGTACCCATAACATTTGTGGTGATCGAAGGAAGTGAGGAAGGTGTGATACCTTTAGAATCCTCAATTTGCTTTATTTATTGTGATGTAAATAGTAGGGAATGTGTGACACCTTGCATACCCCCAGTATATACTATGATTGATGCAATATTATTGGCTTGGCTAGGAGTGATAGAAACTAGCTCCTCCTATTATGGCAAGGAATTACTAGTAATGCCAATGTCTTAATGGGGTAGAATGAATGACACGCTTGTAGATAAATCTTCCCTATCAATAAGATCTTGGACCATGTCTAAAATTATGGCAATCGCTAATGTCATGCCCTTTCATTCGATGATAGAGGTAAGAATGATCATCTTTGTAGTGTTTAGATCTAAAACTATTTGGTTTGACCAGGGGTATATCTGGCAAGATGATTGTCTTTAATTCTTACAGGTTGTGAAAATTTTTGACCTGGACTTAGATAATGGATTCTAGGTATGACATTGATGCTTTAAACAAGGGGAACATGGTTGAATAATTTTATGAGACAACGGGGTTGTATGTGTCTCAATAACCTGTTCAGATTGCTCTTATTGACTCCCATCGACTGTTATTTTTGTAGTGTGTTCCTGGTAATGTTTTCTTTCTTCTGTTAAATTTTTAGCTCATTCTGATATGTTTTAGTTATCGTTTTAATTATTTTATGCATGCATCAACCGTAGGCCTTTGGGATCACATTTTTCCATCCATATACAGGTGCTACTAACCATTTACTATTTCTCTGAACATAGGATCCCAACACCAGAGGGGCAACAAAGAACCATAGATGCACTCACACAAGCGGCGATGATGTTTGATCTGCCCATTTTCAATGTGGGCATGTGGAAGATCCCAAAGGGGAATGTGTTATTTATGGTGTAACGAAACTATGTCTGATGCTTCAAACCCCTAAAAAGGGAGGAGACGCATTGTAACCCGATCTCGAGAAAATTAATAAAATAAAGGGCTGCACTTTTACATTTGCTTTAAATCTCATTTCAATTCGTTTGTTTTCCCTCTTTTCATGCATTCTCGTTCGTAGGACTTAGCGTTACATTTCCCTTTTGTTTGCTTTCATATCCTCGTGCTTTCAATTTTACCTTGTCATGTTTTTACAATCGATCGATAAATATCGATTGATAATCCTCTACAAACAATCAATTTATGTCGAGTGGGTTGTCAACTTGTTAGGTTTCTACAACTAATTAGCATCTACCGATTAAAAATACTATACAACCTATCAATTTATATCAACGATAATCCTTTGCAAATAATAACATCTATTAATTGACAACCCTCTACAATTGATCTATTTATGTTGAGAGATAGTCCCCTAAAACTACAACTAATCATCAAATCTAGCGATTGATAGTCTTATACTATCAATCATTTTTTGTTGATAGAAAGTCCTCTATAACTGATTAGCACTGTATCACACTTCTTTACAAGTGATCAACAAATCTTGTAATTGATAGTTCTCTACAACTAATTAGATTTCTATCGATAGAAAATGATAGTGTTTGTTTTTTTGGGCTTCTACAATATTTTTGCTACTTCAAATCTATTTTCAAGGAGTTTGAGTGTTTTATATGTATGTTTATAGGTACCATATTAGGTATTTGTACAGGTGTAGAAGAGGTAAATTGGGCAATATAAATATATTTTTTTATAATTTTAAGGCAAAAGAGGTCCACGATTTAGGTGAGAGTGTTAGCAATTTAAAATTATAATGGTGAAATTATTTTCAATCTGGGGTGAGCCAACCCCATAAAAATTTTTCTCCCAAAAATTTCAAGCAAATGGGCCAACATGTAGGGTCCCCCTATTTGCCATTTCAAAATTAAAAAATCGTAATATTCACGAATTGATGATATTTTCCACTATGCATAATGTTGGATATTACATAAGACAATAGGTCTATGATCTAAAATATATATCCCCTTCCTACCTTTCAGAATTAAGGTAATAATATTTGATTTAATGCTTTAAAAATTCTTTTACTACCTCTGTACTCGTCTATAACAACCATTACATATTCCTCCAATTTTTTCCAAAATATTTGAAAAACTCAATTAGGAATCCATTTCAACTTGGAATTTTTCTTATACTCATTCTAAAGACTACCTTTTTCAATTCTTCTCTATAAATGGGTTTCAAAAAGTCCTAATTATATTATTTAGAGATAATAGTGGGTATGACAATAAGAACTTCTTTCAGAGCCTCTTTGTCTTGCACCATACTTTCCTTAAAAAATTTAGCAAAATAATTCCATTGAATGGAAATGCATACCTAGGATTGTATCAAAGGAGTACCCATTATCATCTTGAAGAGATTACATCTTGTTCATTTGTCTCCTAGAACAAGCAGCATGATGGAATAGATCTTGCTCAAATTTGTTGGAAGATGACACTATTTCATGTTAACAAAACAATAAACCAGGATCATACTATTATGCATTGAAACATAATCACATCAAGATAATATTGCACATTAATATATCACTCAAATAAATGGATACAAGATATCACAAAAGATATATTTCTTCTATTATGCTTCTATATTCATGATATGATACAATAATGGAGATTTATATTCAATATAATACAATACATTACATTTCAGTCCTCAAACTATTGCTCTCCCCTACAAATCTAGGAAATGCAACCTTTCACATTATTGTCATTAATACAAGCTCTCAACATACGACATGTTAATATGACTCTTCATAATCCTCTATTTTGACACATTGTACTTTCACAAGGTGACACATACATTAGACAAAAGGACCAAATAATGAAATACTCACAACACCCCCCTTTAGTACAATATTTGGTGACAAACCTTTTACAATTTTGATGACTACACATTCCTACTTCATCAAAAAAAGTATTCATTCTCTACGTGCCACTATCTCTATATCTTAGAAACTATGAATCACACTTGGTTTCCTTTTGAAGAAACCATACAACATTCCTTTTAGCTTATCCAAAGCATTCATATCAATCCATCCACAATTTATTTTTAATATACATATTTTCTTTCTTTTTGTAGATAAAACATGTGTGAATGGTTATGTCTTCCACACAATTTACAAGAATAGATATTCCAACATTTCTCTATCCTATGACAATATTTTCCACAATGGTCACATTTATTTTCTTTCACCAATTTGTGGTCACTTTTACCTGTTACAAATATTGCGCTTGAATCACTTGGATTCACCTCTCCTTTGTACCCAAGACCTTCATATTTTGGTCTTATTATTGGTAACAATCATTCTTTAATTCCTTATTCTTGCTTTCTCAAGACTTTCTGCTTGTAGCCCATATTTTGAAGCATTTGGAACCAATTCCTTTTGTGTGCTTATCAAAGTGGCCAAAACCATCATCACATTGCTCAACACAAATTTGAGCATCACAATCTCTAAAATCATTTGATTCTATATCCTCAGCAATCACAATGACATAAGCTCTCTCTGGACAATCACAAACCTTGTTGAAATCACTTTCTTTTTTAAAAGAATGACAATAGACATCTATTTTATGCTCATAAAGATCATTAGTATCACAAGATTCATCAACCATCATGGTTTTCACATCCTTTATTATGGGCTTCACATCATGAGTATCACAAAAAACATCGGTCTTCATGAGCTTCAAACCATTAGTGTCACAACATGCATATTTCATCAAGGATTTCAAATGATTAGTGTCACAAGCAACATCCTTCATCAACAATTTATTTCCTTGTGTTTATATTTTGGAAACATTAATAGTAATAAACCCCTTAAAGATTATCTTCAATAAGAAAGTAGGTATAGTGGCAAATTTTTTATGGAATTAATTTACATCATTAATGACTCATTGTATGCATTGTTGTAGTATAAAAAATTCTCCTTTTTGGACTTCTTCAAGAATGGGATTTAATTATTTTATCACTTTATGTGAAATAAATTTTTCTTCTTCCTTAGCTTCTTGTAAAAATTTTTGCAACAAACTTTGTTTCTTATTTTTTGGTATTTTTGTCTTGTTCATTCCCCCCTTTGATTTAATTTTTCCTTTGAGGTAGAAAACCTTTAACCTCCAAAAATTAAATCAATTCAAGAAAAAAAAAAAAAAAAAAATTGCACAAAAACTTATTTTCAAAAAAAACTTCGCTTTTAATTTTCCAATCTATGTTAACTTCCCATTATTTTATTAATATTCTTTTTATTTTTCAAAAAATTTTGTAAAAAAATTATTTATTTTACCTTATAAATCCCTTTTAATTTTTCCTATATATGCATTATGCCTCCAACTTAGAAAAAATAATTGAAATATTGATTAAAACACAAAATTTCACCTTATTGAAACCGTAGAGAATGACTTCCTCTTGTGCTACTAACCATGTGGGTGTCCATGCTACTATGGATCCACCACTCTTCTATTATGCACGATCAATGGATAAACATCTAAATTATTAACCCCTCAACATGATTTTCACCTATCAATGATAACAATCACTTCTTTCCCTCATTTAAGGATGTACTACTATTTTTAATAATGTTGTTACAATCAACACCTAGCCAATGTTTATTGGAATATAGCTAGAAGTACTCTCATTATTTCTAAAGTTCTTCAACTACGTTGACAGTCTTGCACTGTGCCTACCAACAGATGCTTGTGTTCATCCTTCACGTGAATATTTTTAGTTCCAAATTGGAAGGAACCTTATTACCTCCTTTGAAAAACATGCAAAACCTTTGATCAAATTCGGTTTGAATTTCTCTTCTTGCAACGGTCATGCAAGGTGCCCTATACTTCTCTTTGATATCTCTTACCTTCGTAACTACAAAATTCACTAGCATTTTGATTTCACTACGTGGATAGGCTTTTCATGACTTGTAACGCTTACACCCCATAATGTAATAGGTATGGCACACTATTTATTTTGTAGTTGTAGGTACATATAAGTCCTCGAATCTAAGTGTATGTCTATTCTTAATCTTAGATATGAATGACTACAATAAATAGTGGCACGATCGCATGCATCCCTTTATTCCATGTGGTGGTTGGAAATTAATTAAGGTAACGATTTGGTTTATGAATGTTATGCACAATTCCCTCCTTCTTAGGTGTTTATTGCAAGTATTACTCTTTTGCTTTATTTTGGCTCAAATATTCCTCATGCGCTCAGGTTTTTAAATGTAATATGTTCATCGTATTTTGACATAGTCCTTGGGATTCACAAGTGCTTACTTTCTTTCAATATAGTTTGTAGGTATGTAGGGATAAAATATTAGAGTTTTGAGGTTACTTCTAGTAGTTTGGTAGTATTTCATGCCCATGTACTAGTATTAGCAACACTTCAATAGATTCAAGGTGTTTCTACAAGTTATTTTTGTGTCCCAGGTTCAACATCCCATCTATAGTCTGTTATAATTGTATTTTGTGAGTATCATTGGTTAGATTTATGATTTTTAGTTTTCTACAGCTCTCAGGAGTGTGATTTATTATGTGCATGTGTTGATCTAAGTATTATCATTGTATGTCCATTTTTGGGTTTTGAAAAAAAATAATAAAAATTCCAAGAATATTTCAATTTTATAATTATCTGGAAGATTTGTGTATTTGGTATTTTATTTTATATTTTAGCTCATTACAGTGGTATCAGAGCAAAATATCTGGTCACCTGTGAGGATTTTTTGATGCATCCAACCCACCATTATTATAAAAGGAGAAATAAGCAAAAACCTAACTTTAATTATCAACAAGGATTCATAGATTCAATTGTTCTAGAAGAGGAAATACCAATTTTGGAAGCAAAAACATCTCAAATGGCTGACATAATTGAGAAACTAGTGGATGAAACAGAATAGAAATTCATTACTATGGTTGATTTGTTACAAATATTGGTAACTAGGTTGGAACACCCCAACCAACCTCAGCCTCAGATAAATGAGCCATAGATTCAATATTAGGTAGGCAAAACAGCCCAAGGGGAGTCCTTTTCGAGGGCCACCATGCAGGGAGGAGGTGAAAGATTAGTAAAAAAATTTTATACACCTTTACAAAGGCCTTCAAAATTATTATTTATCAGTTTAGCAGAACCAAATCCAGATCTTATTGATGAAGAAACGAATGCCCTATTTGCAAGATACATGAGGAGGCCATAAGAATTCAGAAATAATGTTACATTTGATAACTATATGGGCATCTTGGGTAAGAAGGTTAGCAGAGGAGGAAAATATTATGAGAAAAAGCTTCTTCATTATAAAATGCAAATACCCATGTTTTATGGGAGTGATAAGATTTTTTTTAGGGCATGGCTACAAAAATTAATAACCTATTTTGAGGTTTGTTGTATGGAAGAAAAAAATGCAGTAAAATTGGCTACAGTACACTTGGAGGGTAGTGCCTATGATTGGTGGCACCATGGCATGTCTACTCAAGGGCATGGTGAAATTCAGACATTTGATGAGTTCAGTGTGAGATTATTGGACATATTTGAAATAAAATATGTGGAGGAATATTTTAGAGAGTTGGCAACTCTCCAACAAAAATCATCAGTTGAGGCTTATGTTGAGGAGTTTGAAAATTTTTTTGTGATGGTTCTGAACATGTCAGAGAAAATAATAGTATTCCTATTCATAGAAGGTTTAATGGAGCCATTAAAGGGTTGGGTGAGGGTATTTTAGCCCACATCACTTCAAGAAGCAATTAGGAGGGCTTACTATATGTCTACTTCAGCATCACCATCTAAGAATTTTTTTTTAATGCCATCTCAATCAAAATTCAGCCCAACAGGGACATCCCAAAAGAGGGCTACATTTCAGCCAACTTCATCATCTCAAGCTCATCAAAATATGCCCTAGAAACCACTTTCCTCTTCCTAGTGGTTTCCACCAACATCAGGAGAAAAAAGTAAGAAATATGAGGAGTGGGAAGAATTCATAAGAAAAGGATTATGCTTTCACTATAAAAAGTAATTTGAAAGAGGCCACAAATGTCAAGAAAAAGGACAAATTCATCTAATTTAGGTGTTATCAAAATATGAAGACTCAGAGAGTGAGTATGAATCAATAGAGGAGCAAGAAACATAGGAGACTCATAATACAACTCAAGAAGGCCCAAGTTTGGGAAATTTAGCCTCTTTAGACCTTTATAGATCCTATATTACCATAAAGGTACCATGAGAAGTGGAGGAGGAAAAGGTTATAGTGCTCATTGATCCTAGAGAAACTCATAATTTTGTGCATGAGGATTTGGTAAGAAGAAAAAAAATAAAATCTGAATCATTTTCTGGTTTTGATGTGGTTGTTGGAAATGGTTGTGTAGAGCATTGTCATCTTTATGTTCCACAACTGAAATTGCATCTTACTGATTACTATATGATAGATGGTTTTATTGTTTTTCCTATCGGTAAAAATGCTCCACAAGTGGTACTAAGACTGCAGTGGTTATTTTCTCTTGGTGATTATACTACAAATAATCAAACTCTGAAATTTAAGTTCAAGATAGGATATAGGGAGGTGATTTTGCAAGGAATAAAAGATCACGTATTACAATATGTATCTATCAAAAGAATGGATAAGATACTCAGAAAAGAGGAATTTGTGTAGGAAGACAGCGTATTTACATCTAAAGGTAAATATCCCTAAAAAAAAGGGCCTCATTATGATATTCAAATTATTTTTGATAAGCATAGAAAAGTTTTTGATGATATGCCAGAAGGTTTGCCTCCACTTAGAGAATTTTAGCATTCCATTGAATTGGAACTAGGAACCAAACCCATCATGATTAAGCCTTACAGACAACCTAAATTATATATGTATGAGATTGAGAAAACCATAAGGGAGCTGTTGGTGATGGATCATATACGCCCTAGCACAAGTTCCTTTGCATCTTCAATGGTTCTGGTAAAGAATAAATATGGTAGCTTGCATATGTGCATTTATTACAAGGATCTTAATAAAAAGAACATTAAAAATAGGTATCTTATTCCCCGTGTGGATGAAATTATTGATGAATTACATGGGGCTATGTTATTTTCCAAAATTGATTTAAGATCTGGGTACCATCATATTATGATGAAGGAAGAGGATATCCATAAAACAACATTCTTGTCATTTTGGGAACTTTGAATTTCTTGTTATACCATTTGGACAAACAAATGCTCCTACCACTTTTCATGTAGCAATGAATAAAATTTTTAGGGAGTATTTAATAGAATTTGTACTTGTGTTATTTGATGATATTTTAATTTACAGCAGTACATGGGATGAGCATTTGAAACACTTGGATATTATTTTGGATATTTTAGAGAAAGAGGAATTTTATGCAAAGCAATCCAAGTGCAAATTTTGTATGATACAGATTTTATATTTAGGCCGTGTAATCAACCATGAAGGGGTGAAATTTGATCAGGTAAAAATTGTAGCTATATAGAATTGGCCCATTCTAATTAATTTAACTCAGTTGAGGGGATTCCTAGGTCTTTGCAGTTACTAAAAAATATTTATAAAAGGATTTTAAGCCTTGGCAACACCATTGACTGAAATGACCAAGAAGGTTGCATATGCTTGGAATGAAGATGCTCAAAAATATTTTGAGAAACTAAAGGAGGTAATGACTACTTGTCCAATATTGAATCTTCCTAAATTTTCTCTTTCTTTTACTATTAATTGTGATGCATCAGGAGTAGGTATTGGAGCAATTCTTATGCAAAAGGGATGCCCTATTGCATTTGAGAGCAAGAATGTCAAACCACATGAGAGGAATTATAGCATTTATGATAAATAAATGCTTTCTATTATGCATGCATTATCTATATTCAAGCAATACCTAATTTGTGGTAAGTTTGTGTTGGTCACGAATCTGCCACAGGAAAGGATTTTTACAATTGCGCCCTAGACCCGGCCAACATTGAAAGGCTGGAAGCAAGAAATGGCTCCCAGACCAATCTCCAGAGTGGGTTGGTTCCCTTTACTACTCTAAAAATGGGTTTAAGATAGGGTTGCTTGGAAAGAGATTTAAAAGGTTGCAGAAAGAAATGGGAAATATGGCCACAGGCCGAAGTGATGGGATCAGAAAAACAACAGCAGGAAACTACAAACGCAACAACAGCAAGCAATAAAAGTTACTAACTTAACTTCTGCACAATCACATGCCGCAAATCCCTCCAAACCCACATTCCAGGAATCGTACCCTGACTGCAGTATTTAAATCCAGTATGCAGAATTTAAATGTAATAGCAATGCAGAGATACGAATGCTATTAGAAATGCAACAGAACAGAAAGGAAATTCATCCATGCGACGCTTGAAAAATTAGAAGTCGATCCTTGTATTCCCGCAAATACAATTCCAGTCTCTAGCAGAGAACTTTTCCAACCTTTGCAAATGAAAATTACATTGGTTTTTATAGAGGGTCGTCCTCTTTGCAGCATTAAAAATTTGAAACCAACTTCCTCGTGATCTACAATAATATCTTGAAAATCAGGAACACGATCCCCTTAATAGCGGCCTCGGAGACCACAAAATTAAATGCCATGAACATGTCGCTTCGAAGCCCCTTCATTAAATTCGTTTTTTTGAACATGTGCATGAAGCCGTTAAAATAATCCACGAACCAATACTTTGAACCAATAAATCCTTTAATTTTGGTGGCTTGGGCGCTTCTTTGACCTTGAATGCATTGGAAATCCTCAAAGTATTTAATTTTGGATTGCATTTAATTCTCGGAACTCACAAAACTGCATTGGGCCACAGCTTAAGCATGCATAATTAATAATAAAAATTAATGTGGCAAAAATGCCAACATTCTTGGCGGCTCGCGGGGTATACAGCTCGCTGTATGCAAGAATCCAGGCCTGAATCCATTGGGCACAGAGTCATATCAGAACAGAAAGCTGGCTGCGGTGATACATCTTAGTGAACTGCTGCAATACTCTTCTGCTAAAAAGCTGAAACTGCAAGAACCTGCACATAATTGGTCATGAAACAAATGGAGTGGGAGGATGGAGTGAGATCTTGCGATTGCGCAAGCGGTGACTGCAAATGGAATGATGAAATGAAAATGAACGAAGTTATGGAGTGGGAATGGAACTAGGAAAGCTGTGAAACGAAATGAACTAGACTATTAGCAAATGCGTAAAAAACTAAACTTAGAGGAAAGGGATAAGAAGGGATGGGGAAAAACAGAAAAGGGAAAAAGAAACAACAGCTGTGGCTTATTTTGTTTTAATGCAGAAGAAAAAGAAGGAAGAAGATGAAGAAAGGAAAGAGAGGAAACGGGGAAGGGAAAAGAAGAAAGTGCTATAAAGCCACCAAACTGTTGGGAGGAGAAAAAAAAAGGAAAAACAAGCACCTACGGCTCGCAGGCAACAAGAACCGAGATGAACAAATAAAAACAATACCACTTTTTTTTTTCTCTTCTTTTTCTATTTTTTTTTGTTTTTTTCAAAATACTATATACAATAATGCACGACATGATTGGCATGTCGCCACCATACATCCAATCTCAGAATGTTATCCGGTAAATCTGCAATGTCCCGACCAGATCTGATCATACTTAAGTCGGTCCTTGAAATTGGGTTGGCTCCTTCCTGAAGTTCTCCATGGTGCTGATAGGATGCAATTCAGAAGATTATCCTTCTTACTAGTACCCATATGGAAGACTTCTTCGTGCATCGGATGTAGTGGTCGGAACCAACACCACCACTTTGCAGACTTTACTGGTTGTGGGCTGAGTACAGGCTCCTCTAACTCCTTGATGTGATCATAGGGCTCTTCAAGTGAGAACTCGGATTCTGGGATCTCCTCAGACTCTGAAATTTGCACTTGTTCTTCTACTTGGCCCATCTCTTGATGAAAACTGCAAGCAACCATATTGTTCATTGCTGGAAAAGTGCTTGCATGTTCCAATCCTTGACTTTGGACGAGATCTGTCCCTTGAAATTCACATGACCGCATCTCAGGGATCTGGCATGAATGTGCAGGGTAAACAGGAGCAGCAACCACCGGAGAAGGTAATGGAGTTTCTCCCCACGGTAATTTTCCTGATAAGAGCAACAACTGTTCTGCTCGCACTGCTTCCTCAAAGATTTGTGGGAAGCGTTGTTCACCTGACTGCAGAAAAAAGAGACCTATGTCAGAGTTAAAAGCTCGAACATAAAAGAGGTGGGCTTGGGTGGGTGATGGACGGATCTTCTCTGGAATTCTCTTCCAACTTATCAAGAATCGGACATTGAAGTTCGTGATGCTTTCTTGAGGTGCTCTCTTGATGTACATGAAAAAATGGTAGAGATCTAAAGAACTGTAGAAAGGATCTTCATCAAATCTTTTGATCAGTGCTCCCGCTAGATCATCCCATGAGCTGATGCTTTGACATTTGAGCAGTCTGTACCACTGCAATGCTCTTCCTTCCAAAGACTGAACCAGAAGTCGGATCATAACATCTTCGTGTTCTATGACATGGATCATTGACAAAATAGCAATATCTTCAACATGTGCCAGAGCCATGCCTTCGGTACCATCATATTTTTCCAGGTTCTTCAGGGCACCTTCGGGAATTTCATGTCGAACTTGGAGATTCAAAGGGCCTTGATCATCCCATCTAGAAAAAACCCTCGCCTTTGTGGCAGTGGTCTGCGGAATCACGGCCATCGCCATTAAGTCAGAGTCGCCAGATGAACATTCTTTGAAATTTTTTTTTTATTTTTATTTTTTATTTTTAGAAACAATAGGCGTCCACGAACAGATCTTCAACTCAGCAAAGTCGCCAGATGAACTTACAAATCTCCGCTGTGAGGCCAAGACAGATCATCAAATCTTGAGACCTCCGGGTGTTAAAACGTGCCAAAACTGTTGGCACCGGTGGAGTTATCACTTTGGAAAATTATGCGTATCCCACCGATTATGAATTCTTGGAGACAGAAACAGTCTGTCCCACCGGGCGTGCCAAAAACTGTTGGTCACGAATCTGCCACAGGAAAGGATTTTTACAATTGCGCCCTAGACCCGGCCAACATTGAAAGGCTGGAAGCAAGAAATGGCTCCCAGACCAATCTCCAGAGTGGGCTGGTTCCCTTTACTATTCTAAATTTCTGTTTGAAGATAAGGGTTGCTGGAAAGAAATTAAAAGTTGCAGAAAGAAATGAAATATGGCCACAGGCCGGAGTTATGGGATCAGAAAATAGCAGCATGAAACTTCAAGTGCAGCAACAGCAAGCAATAAAAGTTACTAACTTAACTTCCGCACGATGCATACAGAAAAACCCTCCAAAATCACATTCCGAGAATTTATACTCTTACGGCAATATTCAAATCCAGTATGCAGAATTTAAATGTAACAGCCATGAAGACATACAAATGCTATTAGAAATGCAACATGAACAGAAAGGAAATCACGAATGCAAACGCTTGAAAAATAGAAGCCAATCCTTTATTCCTGCAAATGAACTTCCAGTCTCTAGCAGAGAATTTTCCAACCACACTTTCAAATGAAGCTTACATTGATTTTTATAGAGGGTCGTCCTCTTTGCAGCATTAAACATTTGAAACCGACTTCCTTGTGATCTACAATTATGCATTGGAAATTATGCACACGATCCCCTTAATTGCAGCCTTGGAGACCCACAAAATTGAATGCAATGTACATGTCAGCTTCGAAGAACCACCTTCATTAAATTTGTTTTTTTTTTAAATATGCATGAAACCATTGACTCAATCCACGAACAGCAGCTTCGAACCAATAAATCCTTCAATTTTGGTGGCTTGGGCGCTTCTTTGACCTTGAATGCATTGGAAATCCTCAAATTATTTAATTTTGGATTGCATTTAATTCTCGGAACTCACAAAACTGCATTGGGCCACAACTTAAGCATGCATAATTAATAATAAAAATTAATGTGGCAAAAATGCCAACA